>JACSZZ010000006.1:0-600000 GCA_018467035.1 Scorias spongiosa | reverse complement strand
CTCCTTGCACACCCTTTCGAAATAGAGTAGGATGGATGATTGTGGGTTGTGAGGGTGACTTGGACAGTCGAGTCTTCACTGTCTTCTCAGGTAGAGGGAAACATCACGACATGACTGTGCCGGCGTGATGGGTGTTGTTATACGCTTCCGTCTCGCAGTCTACACAGCCGTATTGGGCGTCTCTCCATCCAAGCGAGACGCCAAAGGGACCTCGGGAGTTTGTTGGGTGACAAGCGGTAACGGCTGGCGCGTAATGCCACTCTTATTCCTCGGATTGGGGATTGAGGATGGGGGATTGGAAAGTGAGTTCGTTCAATCCTTCAATCCCTCCTCCCTCTCTCTCACACAGCCCCAAGGGCGCTTGCGTTGGACGGCTCGACGCTATTCCTCAATGCTGGAATCGCTCCTTCACATCAACACGTGAAGTTGGTCAATCCTTCATCCACCCGTCCATCCATCAACCCATGCCGCTAGACTCTGCTCGACTTTGCCTGATATGGCGACCATCACACACGATCCCATCACAATCAGTCAGTCAGTTCAGTCATTCAGTCATTCAGTCATTTAGTCGGTCGATAGATCAACCATGCTAACCCTAGTGGTCCCCTCCTCTATCCTACATAGCAAGATCCGCTGCGATGCGTCTATCTACAGACGTGCTCACGAGAAGTATATCTGGCTAGACTTATAGACTACCACCAACCCGGTACAGGCATTCTGGCAACTGCCAATCTTCTTCCCGTCCAATCGTAGCCTGACGCTCTGCTTTCAATAGCACGTCTACCTCCCTGGGTGAGCAAAAGCAGGAAGGTATACAAACGCCGTGTGACCTTGGTTCGAGGATTTGGGGATGGGGTATGATGTGAAGACATCCCTGTGTATCACCTTTAATTGGCGCCCCCACCACGTGGATTGTAATATTGCTTGGTGAAACCTTGGTGGGATCCTCGCAGTCTTCGCCTCCAGCTTGATTAGACGGCTGGGTATCTACCTGTCCCATTCCGTATCTAGCTGTATGGTGGAGGAAGCTTGTTGAGAAGATAAGATCCTGGTCAGGAAAACGGCCAGCGTCACGGGCGGTCGCCATGTACAGTAGTCTGATTCAGGACGACTATGTCCCCCAATGCTCGTTCCTCACTCGATGAAGACATCCAGCGTGAACATGTCCTCGATCTCAGTGTCTTGGATACACAGATCCTCGTCCAGCTTTTCACCGTCGAACTCGATGTGCACCTTCTGCGATTCTGACACGCCGAAGGGCTTTCGACAGCTGTGGACGATTTTTCCGATCCTGGTCGACGGTTTAACCTTCAGTCTGAACGGTTTCGGATGGCCTTTGGCTATCAGTAGTAGTCTGACGGTCGACTCTTCAGCGACAGGCGCCGCCAGCGTAGGCGATGCGCCATCTCCAACCCCTGGAGCGTTGCTTGTCGCTGTCCCTACGCCTGAGCCTATACTTGCAACCCCACTGGCCTGCTGCTCCTTCATCCGTCTAAGAATGGTCTCTGTGACCGCTACGATGTGCACTTTGTCGCCGTATTGACGCCTGTTGTCTGGCCCCGTTGTGTAGACATGGCCATTGTCATCTGCGTCGAAGCCCAGGTTGCGCACCAACGTCGAATCGTAGACCCGTCTTGATCTGAAGGCGAAGAAGACATCGTCTGCAGTCGTGCCATCCGCGAACTCTTGCTTGCCACACCATCCCTCTCTGACCTCCTGTAATCGTTGGGAAAGCATTCGTCGCACGATGAGCGTCTTCGTGTTTGGGATTTCCGAAGTAATCAGTATCGAAGCGATGCCGTCGTTCTGAGACGGCGGTGTAGTTGAATTACGAGCGCTTTGTGATGTAGTCGACTTCGTACTGTCGCCCATGAAACTTGTGGAGCTTTCCTTCTGGGCTGCCTGTTCGCGTGCACGACGTTTCAAGGCGGCAAACATTGGATCTTCATCCTCATCTTCAGGAGCGTTGCCCATAGGCTGGGGAGGGAGTGAAGTAGTAGTTGCTTTTTGTTGTGCTACGCTGCCGTCATTGTCGTCTTCATCCGAGTCTAAAAGTTCTACGACGTTATTGCTCTTGAGTATTGGAGGTGACCGTAAACGACCGTCTGTCGGATCTTCCAATGTTATTGCACTCTCCCTCTCATATCGTATCTTGTCCTCCTGATCATCTGTCCCTGCCTCTCCAGCACTCTGCCTTTTAGCAGGCTTTGAATCGAACCCTACGAGTTCCAGCAGCTTCTCGCTCTCTTTCCCATCGATTCTCTTCCTCTTTTCATGGGATACAAGGCTCGAGCCAGCAGTTTCCTCATCGACACCATCCTTTCTTTTCACTTCCCGTCGCTCTGACTTGGCCTTAGCCTTCTCCTTTCCTTGAGTTCCTTTCGCCTTTCTGCGCGCCTCACGTTGCTCTTCTTGCCTCTTGCGCTGTGCAACTAGGTTTTGGAAATTCCCACTGTGGCTGAACAAGTTCTCCTCCTCATCCGAAGCCTCCCCATCTTTGCTCTTGCTGGGCTGCGCCCAAGCGGGTCGGTTGAAGAAGGACATCAAAAGAAATGCGACCGCTCGTTATGAATCCCAGCTTCTCCATCCGCAAGTGAGTCGCAGTTGCTGGGGAAGAGGACGGAGAGGGTCGCACGGCGAACCCTTTGAAAGTCGGTCATGAACAGCGTCAGGAATTCATCTGTCGTTCCACACATCTACGTAGTCGTATTCCTTGAACAGTGCATGTCAAAGACCACACAGGATCTTGAGATCGTGAATGCGGAGGCCCGTGCGTCACTTCACACTTCACACCTCACACCAAGCGCGGGACACCTGCCAGGCCAGTCGAATCCAAGGATTTGCGCCTTCCTAGTTGGTTTCCGCTGTGCAGACCAGACCAGACCAGACCAGAGCCAGATCAGCAGAGGCGAGCAGCATACACGAGGCAGACCAAGCAGACGAAGTGTCAACGGAACCAATCTAAAGCCAAAAGACAAAACGGCTTCGAAGTAATATCATCATGAGTGCTCCACCAGTGGCATCGAACGGGGAATCGGGATCGCGCGACCCGTCCGGCTTCCTGGGCGAGATCATCGGCGCACCCGTCACAGTGAAGCTGAACTCTGGTGTTGTCTACAAAGGTGAGTATTTCCGAGCCAACTTGTAGGACTTGCGGGTCTACAAGTGTGGCGAGTGGAGGAGAACTTGGCTAACCCATTTGTGTCTCTGTGTGTGATTAGGAGAGCTGCAGTCGGTCGATGGATACATGAACATCGCCCTCGAGCAGTGCAGAGAGTACGTGGACGGCAAAATGAGGCGGAGCTACGGAGATGCGTTCGTGCGAGGGAATAACGGTGAGACAGTGCTTTCCAAATCGAGCATCTTGCTCCTCGATGCTAACTTGTGTGCCCAGTCATGTATATCTCTGCAGACTCATGATGGCCGTGGAGGAGCCTCGAAGGCTGGAATCAGGAATTCATGTCTTGAGCTTGGCATTGCTTTACTACACGACCATGTTATACCAATGCCACTGCATTAGGCTGCTTTGCATCTGCCTGTCACTATATTTCTCATCGAGAACTTGGCAATATAACCCTACATTGAGTGGCAAATTCCATCCAGTAGCTACAGACTCAAGGTTTCACAATCAACGAGGGCATCACCAGATGATCGAGACATCCGGGCTAGTGTTGGGTTCAGAGAAGATTACATTCTATTTACAGCGAGCCTTCAGCGATAAAGACACAATGAGCACCTAGCAAAGTTACACTGATTGCATCATTTCACACTTTCTGAACTATACAATCATGCAAATGCCATGCTCTTCTTGATCTCGGCAATGGCAAGAGCAGGATTGAGACCCTTGGGGCATGTCCTTGAGCAGTTCAGGATGGTGTGGCATCTGTACAAGCTCATGCTGTTGTTGAGGGCGTCCTTGCGCTGTGCAGCGCGCTCGTCACGGGAGTCGGCAATCCACCTGTAGGACTGCATGAGCACAGCTGGGCCAAGGTACTCCTCGTTGTTCCACCAGTAGCTGGGGCAAGATGTGCTGCAGCAAGCGCAGAGAATGCACTCGTATAGACCGTCCAGCTTCAGACGGTCAGCCTTGGATTGAAGGTTCTCGCGGCCCTGTACATCATCTCAGGTCAGCATTGATCGATGGGAGATGGCGTTCATTTGGGATACATACGCCAGGAGGTGGTGTGTCACGCTGCAGGTATGGCTTGATGCTCTTGTACTGCTTGTAGAAGTGGGTCAAGTCTGGCACCAAGTCCTTGACGACGTAGGTGTGAGGCAATGGGTAGATACGAGACTCCTTTGCCGTGTCGGTAGGTATGCGGCCTTGTGGAAAGTCAGTGCGGCTGCTCGCCAAGTAAAGATTCCCGTATCATGTCCAATCCATTATCGAGACTTACACAAACAGGCCAGTGTGTTGACACCGTCGATGTTCATGGCGCAGCTACCGCAGATTCCCTCTCTGCAACTCCGCCTGAATGTGAGGGTAGGGTCGACCTCGTTCTTGATCCTGATCAGGGCATCGAGCATCATGGGGCCCGTCTTGTTAAGGTCGAGCTGGTAGCTTTGCATCTGGGGCTTCTCGGCTGGACGGTCAGGGTTCCACCTGTAGATGTGGAAGGTCTTGATCTTCGCGTCGGCGTCCGGCTTGGCCTCCTTGACGGTGGAGGTCTTAGAGGGCGGCTCTGGGGGTCGTGAAGCGGACAGGGCCTCTGCGGTGGTCGAGATTGGCTCGCCCTTGCTGTGCTCGATCGTGGTGGCCATCGAGCGGCGGAAGACCGTGGGCGCGAACATGCGCCTGCTCGCGAGTCGCAACGCCATACTTGCTGCTTGCTGGAGGGCTTGCTGGAGAGCGGAGAGTGGAGAGTTTGGTGCGAGTGGCAAAGAGGCGATAGAGGAAAGCCGGAGGTTCGAAGTCGGATAGAGTCTATGGCGTCGATACTACAGCTTCTACACACCATCGGGGACAAGATCTCTCGGCGGAAATCGCCGGGTGGAGCCGTCAGCCAATCAGCTTTGGGTCATAAGTAACGACTCTTGCTAGGGCAATGGCCGGTCTTGCCGAGGTCAGCCGGGACCTTTCCAATTGTACATTACACGTGCATGTTGCCCACAGATGATACAGCAAGTGTCTCAAGATTTCAGTTCTTGTTTGGCAACATGGAGATTCAAGTCAAAAAAAAAGAATATAAGCTTGTCTGAGTTCTACATATTGATAGAGAACACTATCATACAATGCCATCGACGCGGTCAGGGATAAAGCGTTAATCGACATAGGCCAAGCGAAGTACGGACAGATTCATACCGTGGACAGAATCGAGGTCAGCAACAATCTCACTTTCAGTATTCACAAAGAATCGCAGTAGCCAGGAGGCTTTACAGTTCCGCCTTGAACCCAACTTAGGATGGTGAGGGCGGTGGTGTAGCCAAACGCGGCAATTCCAAAGATGACAAGTCCAATGTCGGCGGTCTTTTGCCATAAAGACTCAGATACGGCCCTATAGTGCATCATAGGCTGGGAGACTAGAGTCAGTGACGAGCTATAGAGTTTTGACTGCAATAGAGGTAAACTTACAGGGTAGATGTACACTAGTGGGATACAGGCAAATGAACCGACCAAGGCCACGAACTTGTCCAGATTGTTGGCTCCGGCCCATGCGATGACGGCGCACAGCACGACCATGAAGAAGCGGAAGATGTTCTTCTTCCATTTGACCCACGGGTTGTACTTTCCTGTTCGGGAGAACAACTGCTGGCTGGTGATTTCGATGGCTGGGTAGATCTGCAGAGGCGTGCTGAGAAGGATGGCCAGAGAATAGATGAATTGAACACCATTGACCAGCTTGTTGTCTTGGGGCAAGTTCAGGATGATGACGGTTTTTGTCTTAGAGCCATAGGCTGCATAGGAGAGGGCGCCCATCGAGACGAAAACAACGGTAATGACGACCATGACAATGCCGAGCACACGTGGGAACTTCTTGGGTTGTGCCATTGACGATTGAATGGGGATAATAAGACCAATACCTTCAAAGGTAAAGATCGCAGTGCCGATAAAGAGTGTCCAGTCTTTCGGGTTGAAGTTCACAATGTCAGAGATTCCTTTCTGCTCGACAATGGTCTTGACGTCGTAGAAATAGAGGTAGACAAGGCCAAGCAAGATGAAAAGATCCGCTATCAAGGCAAGTTTCTGGATGTTGTTGATGTTCCGGTATAAGCTCAAGGGCAAAAAGATGACCATCTGGAGCAAGATCATCCAGATGATGTCGATGTATTCTTTGCATTTGCTTACCGCCAGAACAAAAGCCTGCAAGTTCTCGCTGACGAAAACGATGTATGCGCTTGCGAAACCGATCTGCGAGATGACAAGAGAAAAGTTGATGAGGTTGCGGAAGTGCTTCCCGTACAGGATTCCTCCCATGTCGCCGAATGAAGCGTGTACCTTAAGACGTGTCGTGCACAGCAAGATGAAGCAGTAATAGCTTAGGCCCGCAATGAATAGAAGGACGAGGTTGGAAAACAGCATTCCGCCATTGAGGTAAGCCCTGGGCATGAAGAGGACTCCAGTGCCAACAAATGACTTCAGAAGGAGGAGCGCTGCGCCAAACGGTGTACCCTTTCCAGCTTCACGCTGCTTTCTACGCCGCCTACGCTTACCGGGTGTGAGAAGAGCAGATTCCTCTCCCCAGCCCCCTGAACCAACAGAGCGATCATCGTAATCAGCATCTGTCGCTGTTTCGTCGTCGTAGGCATCGCTGGAGAAATATTCGTCCGGTCCCAAGGCCTCATCGTCCTCCTCTAGCATCTCACCGGCGAAATGGCCGTAGAGCGTCAGAAACTCGATAAAGTTACTGGTGACAAAGCGTGGCGATGGTCGGGCAGGTTCCGTGTGAGCACGCTGCATTGCTCCATAATCCGCTCGCTTAGGCTTCGAACTGGAAGGAACAGGCGATCCAGCAGCTCGGCGGATGTGGTCTCTTCTGAAACCACCTGGAACGTGGATGTTCTGCACACTCTCCTCATCCAGCTCTCTCGCTTTGGAAGCGCTTGCAGAGAGACTTCTCTTCAACCTTCCCGGCCCACGGCCTTCATTTTCTGCTTGTTCGCGCTCTCTCTTTTCAGCATAACGATAGATATGGCGAGTGGTGTCACCGCCCTGCAGCTGCAAACTCGAGAACTCATCATCGCCAGGTGCGGTAGCCTGAACGTCAGCTCTTGAGCCGAGATTCCCACTGCCCCTTCTGTAAGAGCCTGGTTCAATTCCACCAGGCTGCTGGACAAGATGCCGTTTCAGCACCTCTATATCTTCAGCTGCGCGTGGACTACGGCCCAGCTGAGTGTTGTACGAGCCTGGGGCGAAAGTCTCGTTCGGAGCCCGTGTTTCGCCAGCGGTAACGCCCTCAGACGGTGCTTTGCTTAGAGACTCATGGCTGGGTGGTGTCTTGCCAGAGGGGCTTCGTAGGGCTTGAGAAAGGTAGGAAGAACCTGGCCCTTGACTCACAGAGCCTGATATCCCAGCTAACGGTGTTTGCGAAGGTGGAATATCCTGTGCACGGGACTCTCTCGGTGACCTCTGACCTGAAGCTATGGGTGAGTCGACAACAGGAGTGCCCAGCCGTGCTGTAGCAGCAGCGCGTGATGGCGAAGATGACGGGACAAAATCACTTCGAGGGTTGGAGTTCTCCCTCAGCATGGGTCTGGCGCGCGGCGAGCGTGAGGATTCTCCTTGTTCAGTCATGGTGCTGGATGTATTAGCTTTTGGGTCAGCGTTTCTAGCTGGGGGCACGATGGCGTTGGCGTGAGCTGTATCGATTTCAAAGCCGGCCACAACAGTCACACGCTATTCTCAGGTGGACAGTAGACATGTCATGGAAGTCCTATTCCATGACGATGTATCTCTCTGCACCAAGTGAAAGGAGAAAAATTCAGACTGGTGGTAGGTATGTCCAATTGTCCAGGCTTGAAACTACCTACACTTAGCGAGAGAGTCCGGCCCGGGGGTACCTGTGACGCATGTAGGTATCGTCTCGGCCGAGGTGGATACGCCCACGCAGCGGGACTCCCCGAGGAAAGCCCCTTAGGGCGGTGCAGGGGACATAATGGGGACGATGCTGTCTACCGCACAGCGAAGGATGCTGTTGTTGAGCGGCAAGAGGACAAAGTTCCTGCAGGCATACACTGTATGACATGATTGCAGCCACCTACAGCCTTGATTTTCTGCCGCTTCAGGGATTACTTTATGCAGGGTTCCAAGTATGTCCTTGCATTGGCACGCGGCATTCAAAACCACACCTTCAAGCCCCGCGCTACTACAATAGGCATTGTCGATGTCAAGAAAATATTGGCACGCCGCACACACCCCGCGCTCTATTGCATGTACAATCCAAGGCAAAAGGGGTTTCCCATTGACTTCTTGAATGCACACAAGACCGACAAGAGCTATGCTGGTGTGTGGCGATGGCGTCTTCATGTGCGTGCGTGAGGGAACGTTTGATCTTGCCGAAGTACATACTACATACAGTAAGAGCAAGCCAATAAAGAACGTGAATAAACTGCACTAATGCCCGACTCCATTGGGCGCACCATTAATATGTGCAACAGAAGCCTTGCCTTTACCATTAGGTAAGCTTTGCTGCTGTTGGACAGGGAGACTCCCAGGCGGCGGGGGAGGCGGAGGGCCATAGATACGAGGCTGTTCGATGGGGACTTTGACATCGATACCTTCCTCCTCGGTATCGTCGTCGTCGTACTCGTCCTCATCATCATCTTCGTCGCCCTCATCATACTCCTCATCATCGTAGTCGCTATCAGTCTCACCTTCTAGGCCGTGTTCGACGAATTCAGCGCCGGTACCTGGATGGTGATGCGGATGAGGGTGATGGTGAGGATGTGGAACGCCACCACCGTGATGAGCACCGGTTGGTTGTTGTGCCGCTGCTGCTGCGGCCGCAGCAGCAGCAGTATACCCCCCACTCTGCATCGCTCTACAGAGGCCCTTGAGCTTGTCGTTCTCCTTCGTCAGTCGGTCGATGGCCGCCTGGCTCTGGCTACGCTCTTCAGCCATTTGAAGTATATTCTTGTTCGTAGCTTCTTGCTTGCGGGTAAGATTGAGATTCTCCTTCTCAAGACGTTTGGTCTTCTTCGACATTTCCTCCATCTCTTTGCGAAACGTAAGAAAGAGATCGTTGCTGTTGTTTAAAGTGTCTTCGACCTGCTGTGATGGTCAGTCAGCGGAAAAATAAATCAAACCAAAAAGTGGTGGCAGGTACAACATCAGCGCCAATGATAACAGTGGATTCATGCAGCGATGTGGGGACAAGAGAAGGGTAGCGAGTTTAAACATAAGGAGTTCTCGCTCGATCCTCTCGTATTGTGGTAGATCTTGCCAGCCATCGAGCGTACGCAAGAGTGGCAGATTGATGCACCCAATGGGAGAGGGCTCGATCTTACCACTCTTTGCACCATCTCAAACAACTCAGTCCACAAACCAATAACACCTATAGCAGGAGTGGATGGGGCCCCATTGCCATTGCTATCGGTGCTCTGAAAGGATGATGATGTGCTCCCGCAACGTTTGAGGATGTCTTCCGTGAAATTGCCAAGCGCTTTGACAGGATCACGTACCTGCTTGAATTTCTCTACATAGACATTGAGCTGCCCTCGCAGTTCATTTTCCGTCTGTGAGAAAGTGCTGACCTGCCGTGTGAGTTGGTGGCTTTTGCTCAATTCGTTTTCTTGTGTCTTTTTGAGCCTCTCGTTTTGGGCAGCATGCCATTTGATCTCCAGATCTTTTACACGAAGCAGGCTTTGAAAGTGGATCTCGCGTAACTCGTATTGTTGTAGAAACGATGAGAACTTTTCCCGGAACCTGTATTCAACTGTTGTCAGCTGGAAAATCATCCGACCTTCGCGACGCTCTCGGTGACACGCATACACTCTGTCCCATTCAACCGCTTCCAACGCCCACTTAGGTTCCTGCCTATCGGAAACGGCATTTTCGACATCGAACACCAACCCTTCAAGCCTCCGATGCAGCTCCTCGTTTCGATCGGCACTGGACTCTTTGAGATCCCGCAAGTCCTCCTTCAACTTCTTGTTTTCTCGTGTGAGCTCTCTGCTTAATTTTTCGAGTTTCTCCTTCATAGTTCGTTCTTTCGTTCTGTCCTTGCCAACCTCCTCCTTCTCCTTTTGCAGCTGATCACCCCTCTTCTTTGCCTTTACGTGCTCCCTCTCTACTCGCTTCATCTCCCCCAGGAGTTCACTGTACTTCCGCTGCACGACATCAAGTTTACTGTTGTGCGGTTCCAATGTTGTCAAGAGCTGAGAAAGATCGCGGTTCGCCTTTTTCACCTCGGCTTCGATTTCTGCCGTCTCGTGTGCAGTTTCCGTCGATGAGGCCTCTAGTTGGGAGATTTTGGACAAAAGCGCCTTATGTGCGTCATTCGGATCTGTAGCGGGATTATTTTTTGTTTTCTTTCCTGGTTTGGCCTTTGCTTGCGCAGGGGTAGCAGTTGACGGTGGTGGAGGTGCAGCTCCAGCGTCGTGGGAATACTCGCGCGAGGGCGCATTATTATGGGATTGATGTTGTTGATGGGCTACTTGAGACATGTTGGCTCATCCATGCGATAGGGAACCGTAGTTGTAGTTTCCGCGTGAACTTTGTAGCAGTTTGCCGACTTTTCACATTCGCGCCGCCTCGTCCAACCCGGCCGTCCGCTCTCGAGTTCAACGAGTTAGAAGCCTAACTGTTCCTTCCCTGGCTGGAAGCGTCCAGACGAGCATGGAGCCTGGATACCAATGTTGCCGAGTAGAACGTGCAGACTGGTGAAGGGCCGTTCTGCTGTCCGAATGACGATCAAGCGGGAGTCAGGGTTTGACCGAAGAAGTCGATGACGGCGCAGAGAGTGACAGTATCGTAAATCCTTCCAAGAGAGCCAAGAAGACAACTTATTAATTCCTAAATGCGGCGACTGTCGATGGTGGATGTGTAATTGAGCCGCTGTAGCATATAAAGGGCGATGTCGCGTGCAGATAGATGATGGCAATGATACAGTCGGGTACTGAGCACAGCCAGTCGTCTTGCCATCCTCAGGCACAAAGTGAAACTACAGTATGGCATCCTCAGGCAGGCAAGGCATACCTTGGGTAGGTACGTACCTAGGTAGGTAGGTAGCGATGAGGGCTCGGAGATGAATCCGCCAAGACCCCGGAGTTAGGATGACTCGCCTCATTAGGTAGGTAGCGACCTGCAGGTGCTGAAGTGCAGCTAACTTTACTACGATCATGACATCCGTTTCGTCCTCCTCTTCATTTCTCCATCTTATTGTCGCTGATCTTTCCTTTGCTTTGATCTGTATTTTATCATAATCGTGCATCTCTTGAGATGCTGTCATCTTTGCGCGTGACAGGTCGAGCTTCTCGCATCCGTTATCCAGGAATTTCTCGACTTGCCAAACGAACATATGCCTCTGTAACCGACCTTAATATCCTTCCCAAACCCGGCCATCAGTCACATGGGTTTACCTTACGACGCACTCAGCACGTCCCGGAGTTAGAGTTGTCAGCTCTTCACTTCACACATGACAAGACTGGTGCCGACTACCTACATGTCGCAAGGGAGGACAAGAACAATGTCTTCTCAATTGGCTTCAAGACCAATCCACCGGATGCCACTGGTGTCCCTCACATCTTAGAACATGTCACTCTTTGTGGATCTGAAAAGTGCGTCGGCCAGACTGAGTCGCAACATGTAGGCATGTAGAACACGATTGCTGATGGCAGAGGTAGGTATCCAGTCCGTGACCCTTTCTTCAAGATGCTTCCTCGCTCGTTGCAAAACTTCATGAACGCTTTCACCTCGACCGATTATACCATGTATCCATTTGCCACCACAAACGCACAAGACTTCCGAAACCTCATGGGTGTTTACCTCGACGCTACCCTGCACCCTCTCTTGAAGCGCTCAGACTTTGTGCAAGAAGGCTGGCGCATCGGACCTGCAAACCCCCAGGCTGAGGAAACGAATGGAAGAGATGATTTGGTCTTTAAGGGTGTTGTGTACAATGAGATGAAGGGCCAGATGAGTGATGCAACATATCTCTATTATATCCGCTTCTTCGAGAGCATGTTCCCGTCGTTGAACAACTTCGGTGGTGATCCACAAAAGATGACACAACTCACTTACGACGAATTAAAGCGGTTTCACAAGGAACATTACCATCCAAGCAACAGCAAGATTCTGACTTACGGTGATCAGCCTGTTGAGGGTCATTTGGAACTGTTAGCAGAGCAGCTTGGCCAGTTTGAAAAGGCTGAGGTCGACAGTGATCTCAAGCAGCCAATCCATCTCGATGGGCCCAAAGAGATTATCATGAAAGGTCCGATTGACCCCCTGACCCCGCCGGATGCTCAATACAAGACTAGTCTGAATTGGACCGCTGGCGACACAAATGATGTCCAGGAGGCTTTTGGTCTCATGATCGCCTTTAACTTACTGTTGTCTGGATATGGATCGCCACTCTATCGTGCACTTATCGAATCAGGCTTGGGTACCGACTTCAGTCCAAATACCGGCTACGATCCATCTGCTACTACAGGAGTCTTCAGCGTTGGGTTGAACGGTGTTAAGAAAGAGAACGTCGAGAAGGTGGCTGAGGCAATCAAAAGTTCTTTGAGGGAATCAGTCAAGGAGGGATTCAAGAAAGAGAAGGTGGATGGGTTGTTACATCAAATGGAACTTTCCCTCAAGCACAAAACGGCAAGCTTTGGAATGGGCCTCCTGCGACAGCTACAGCCAAAGTGGTTCAATGGCCTTGATCCGTTTGAAGCGCTTCCTTGGAATATTCGGGTTGAAAAGTTCATGGAACTGTACTCGCAAGGAGGCTATCTTGAAGGATTGATTGAGAAATATGTTCTCAATGACCGTCATTTGATCTTCACCATGGAACCTGATGCTGAATATGGGGAATCCGTTGTGGGTGAGGAGAAGGCTCGCCTGGCTCAGAAGATCGACGAAGCTGTGAAACAATACCCTTCTGAGGAAGAAGCATATAAGCAACTTCGGGCTCGTGAACTTGAATTGGTTGAAGAGCAGGATAATGGGAAGACTGAGAACACCGACGTCCTACCAACACTATATCTGAGTGATATCCCTCGTCAGCAACCCAAAATCGAGGTCAGAGACAGTGAGATAGGGAGCAAGAACCTGAAGGTCCAATGGCGCGAAACTCCCACCAATGGGCTCACATACTTCAGAGCTCTCAGCCTGTTCGACAATCTTCCCGAAGAATTGAGGACACTAGTTCCATTGTTTGTTGACAGTTTGCAAAGGATTGGCACTCTGAGGCACACAACCGAAGAATTGGAGGATCTCATCAAATTGAATACCGGCGGCATCAGCTTTTCCTACTATGCTTCACCATCAGTGTACGACATCCAAAGTGCTCAGGATGGCTTGAAGCTCAGTGGCTATGCTTTTGATCGCAACGTTCCTCAGATGTACGAGCTTATGCAGGAGATGCTATTAGAAACGAACTTCGACGGGCCCGACGCGCCGAAAATGATCCAGCAGCTTTTGCAGGCAGGTGCGAGCGGTGCGGTTGACGGAATTGCAGAAACAGGTCATCAGTTTGCATTGTCACATGCACAATCTGGTCTCGGTGCCATCGGTGCTATGAAGGAGCAGACCGGTGGAATCTCACAAGTCAAGTTCGTTACCTCTCTCGCAGCAGCAGGAGAAGACAGCAGTGCCCTGGGAGAAGTAATCAACAAGTTGAAAGCTATCCAAGCTACTGTTGTTCAGAATATGCAACAAGGGAACCTACGCATTGCTCTCACTTGTGGCAAAGATGCATCGGCTGCAAACGAGGCGGCTCTCATCAAGTTCCTCGAGCGCAACGACGCCGCATCTTTGACCTCGCCAACCGGTATCTCTACAAGCGGCAACACTGGCTTGCGAATACCCTCAGGAGAACTCATTAAGAGATCATACTTCCCTCTCCCATTCCAAGTACACTACTCTGCGCTAGCCCTGCCAACGGCGCCATACACTTCACAGCAGTCGGCGCCGTTTTCCGTCCTTGCCCAACTGCTAACTCACAAACATCTTCACCATGAGATTCGTGAGAAGGGTGGTGCATACGGAGGCGGCGCGCTCGCCAACGGCTTGAGCGGTGTCTTTGGGATGTATAGCTATCGCGATCCCAACCCGGAGAACACAATCAAGGTCTACGGCGAGGCTGGCCGCTGGGCAGCAGAGCGATCTTGGACTGACCGAGAGCTGGAGGAAGCCAAGCTGAGCGTCTTCCAGCGAATTGATGCACCCGAGAGCGTTAACCAAGAAGGCATGGGCCGATTCTTAGATGGTATCGACCATGAAATGGAGCAGAGACGGAGAGAATGGCTTCTTGACGTATCCACTACCGATGTCAGAGCCGCAGCTGAAAAGCTTGTAGATGGAATCGGCAACGCAAATCTGACTCTGTTGGGCCCTGAGAGGGATTTCATCAAGCAGGATGGAACCTGGACAGTGCAGGACATGGGCATGGCGGGAGAAGCCTTGGAGGAGGTTGCGCAGCCGGAGCAAGAAGCTAAAACGACGATCGCATAGTGTAAGATCATATAGAGTCGATAAATTTAATGATACCCCACTCCAGATCCGCTCCTTGTCGACACAACCCCTCTGTGTGTGTTACGTAGTGATGGTATGAAGGGTAAGCGATACTAAGGTAGATGAGAATGTTTGCCCATGAAATAGTCCGCTCCAACCATTGAGGACGGTTAGAGCGGGTGGATCAGGCGCGTGTTTGTCGGCACGCTGGTTTTGATATTCCACATATACGAGACTAATGAAATGTTGCTCTAAGGCCAAGGTAGAGTGAGGCCAATAGGCAGGCAAATCGTGGTTTTCTAAGAAATCGGGAGCTACCAACACACGTTTCCAGGGTGACTGGCCAGTAACGACTACTGATAGTACACCTGTTGCAACTGTTCGCATGTATACGAAGCCCAACAGGAAACTTCAAGTGGCTGTGGCAGCGAAAACATTGAGAGTGAGGCAGGCAGAAATGGGATGGAAAGACGAAACACATAACAACCTTAAAGCAAGTTGGAAAGTTTCGCCGCGGGAGAGGTCTTGGCATGCTGGAGTAGATGGGATAGATAAGATATGATCCCCAGAAGTCCACTACAGCATCATACAGCCCACTCCGCATGTTGCCATCACGCAAGTAATCGCAAGTTGCCATCTGGAGGTGTTTATGACCAGAAAGAGGTCAGGTGGTTGCAAATCGTGGAGGATTGACGGCTCTGTACTAATGAAAATGCTTTTCTGATCACCAGCATCGCACACAATGCTGATACCACTCCACAACAATCGTCGACCTGACCCAAACGCTATAGCTCTCGCGATGAGACAAGGATAGACGCTCACTTGACAACCTACGTTCTCCATAGCTGCAATGTTCGAGAAAGACCTGTACCAACTGATCCGTGGCCTGCGGGCGCACAAGGGCAATGAACGGGAGTACATCCAGCAGTCGCTGGCCGAATGCCGGCGCGAGATCAAGAGCCAGGACATGGATCAGAAGGGTTCGGCTCTGCTGAAGCTGGTATACCTTGAGATGTTCGGGCACGACATGTCCTGGGCGGCCTTCAACGTGCTGGAGGTTATGTCGTCACCGAAATACCTGCACAAGAGGGTTGGCTATCTGGCGGCTGTGCAGAGTTTCAGGCCGGATACAGACGTGCTTGTGCTGGCAGAGAACCTGCTCAAGAAGGACTTGACCAGCCCGGACAAGCTGATTATCTCTCTGGCTCTTGGGACGATACCGCATGTGATCAACGCTTCCATGGCCAACTCTCTGCTCACAGACCTTCTCCCACGTCTGTCACACTCCAACCCTGCGATTCGCAAGAAGACGATCGTCACATTATATCGGCTCGCCTTGGTGTACCCAGAGACCCTCAGGCCAGCTTGGCCGAAGATCAAGGAGAGGCTGCAAGATGAGAATGAGGACCCCAGCGTTACTGCCGCTATTGTGAACGTTGTTTGTGAGCTTGGCTGGAGAAGACCACAGGACTTTTTACCACTAGCGCCGAGACTTTTCGAACTCCTTACTGCTGGAACGAATAATTGGATGGGTATCAAGATCATCAAGCTCTTCTCTGCTTTGATCCCTCATGAGCCCAGACTGGTCAAGAAGCTACTTCCGCCGTTGACTTCGCTCATTAAGAGTACACCTGCTATGAGCTTGCTTTATGAATGCATCAACGGTATCATCCAGGGCGGTATTCTGAGCTCGGCTTATGGCACAACAGAAGGCGACGAAGTTGCAAGGTTATGTGTTGACAAGCTACGTGCCATGCTAATTCTTGAAGGCGATCCAAATCTACGATACGTAGCTTTGATCGCTTTTGCCAAAATCACGGACTCGTACAGCGACCTGGTAGCCGCCAATTCTGATGTGGTTCTTGAATGTATTGACGACCCTGACCTATCAATCCGAACCAAGGCTTTGGAATTGGCAGCAGGCATGGTCAATGCGAATAATATACAGCTTGTCGTGGA
Source organism: Scorias spongiosa (assembly GCA_018467035.1). Lineage (NCBI taxonomy): Eukaryota > Fungi > Ascomycota > Dothideomycetes > Capnodiales > Readerielliopsidaceae > Scorias > Scorias spongiosa. The sequence continues at coordinate 583,439 of JACSZZ010000006.1, read as the reverse complement.
GCGACTACTAGGCCAACTGAAGTCTGCGGATCAGCCATCTGATGTTGATGACCCTAGCAATGACCGTGCCTCATTTGACGGCATCATACCAATGGCCGACGATGATGATGAGGGAATGCAGGCCAATTTGCCCAGGAGGGAGCAGAAGTCAAATCAACCTCCTCCACTGCCTCAAGATTACCGTCAGATGGTGATAGAGCGTATTCTGGAGATGTGTTCAAAAGATCTTTACACAAACATTAACGATTTCGAGTGGTATATTGGGATCCTCGTTGATCTGGTCAGGCAGTGTCCGTCTGGCACTCACGATGCAAACGACGCCAATTCTACCGGCCAATCAGTCTCCGACGCAATAGGCGCTGAGCTTTTGAATGTGGCTGTGAGGGTAAAAGGCGTTCGTCCTGAAGCGTCAGCTGCCGTACAGTCTCTGCTGATGATAGAGCGAAGAGAACAGCTTTTTCCCTCAGCAGGTACGGGCGGGAATGGGGTTCTCTCGGCTGCTGCTTTTATTGCTGGAGAATATGCGAGCCTGCTCCCTGACCCCACTACGGTGCTGAACTCACTCATCCATACCTCAAGCGCCCAGCTACCGGCACAGACACTCACTAGCTACATTCAGGCCATCCCAAAGATATTCACCCTTCTCACTAGTAATCAGCAATCTCCATGGACTGCTTCCCGTAAATCAAGCACTCTCTTGACCACAGCTCGAATAATACATTTTCTAGAGCCTCTGACCCTCCATCCCAGCCTTGATGTACAGGAATTGGCTGTCGAATATCTCGATCTTATGAGGCTTGCATCGGAGGCCTCCGCTAGTCAGGCAACAGAGGAAGACAATATTGACTATCCTGAGCCACCTCTGCTGTTGACTCAGGCGATTCCTTCCTTGTTCATGGGCATGGAGCTGAACCCAGTTGCCAAGTCTGCCCTTCAGAATGTCCCTCCACCACAAGGGCTGGACTTGAATGAGCCACTCCACAGTAACCTGCAATGGGTTCTTCACCAAGCCGAATATGAATACGATCTTGATGAAGGCGAGGACGAGGTCTATCAACTTTATTACCAGAAACCTTCCACAACGGCGAAGGCATTCGGTTCCAAACCTGCTGCAGATATGTTGGATGCACCAAACCAACCGCCAAGCCGTGCTACTTCCTACCAAGCCGAGGAGATGGACGAAGAGGCAATTGAAAGGATAAAAGCGGAAAGAAGGGAACGTTACAGGGACGACCCATTCTATATTGATTCCGAACGCAACTCAGGGTCTAGCACACCCATGCACAAGCTCGTCCGCGAGACCAATGGCGGCGAGCTGGATGTCGACGCAATACCCGTCATGCAACTGAAGCTTGATAGCAGAGACGCACCGCCAGAAGGTGAGAAGCGAAAACCCAAACCACAGACGATCAAGAAATCGAAGAAGAGATTCGAGGTGGCTGGAGATGAGATGCTAGGCAACGTAGAGGCCAATGGCTCCCAGGATGCCTCCCTTTCCTCCAGCCCAGCGCGGCCCATTGGTTTGACACGAGCAAAGAAGAGTCTACTTGAGGTAGATAGCAGCGGTCTGTCCTCATTGTCTCTGACCGACACTGGGGCGATCGGTCCTGGAGCCAGCCAGCACGATTTTGAGCGGCGACAAGCGGAAGAGGAAGAGATGGCTAAGGCGATGAAGGAAGTCGAGAGATTGAGGCTGGAGATGCAACGCGCACAGGAGCGCATCCAGCCGCAAAACGCACCGGAAGAGGGTATGGTCGTGAAGCGGAAGAAGAAGAAGAAGGCCAGGGTCGAGACGCTGGGAGATGATGAGCTAGCTGCTGCAAATGCTGGAGTCGAGACGGCCGACGTGGATCAGAACCCACCCGTCAAGAAGAAGAAAAAGAAGAAGTCTTCAAGGTCAGCTGCTGACCAGGCAGAGCCGGCAGATGAGAAGGGAGAGCAGGCTGACGGTGACGCCAAAACCAAGCCCAAGCGAAAGAAGAAGCGACAAGTGGACTTGAGCTAAGGGAATATGAAATGCCTTCTATCTTAAACAAATTTGAAAAAACAGAAACTATGTCAACACTTGTAGAGATGAGTAAATGTTGAACAAAACTATAAATTGTCCCAAGCTGACTGCGAGCTTCGTTCCACCGTAAATGTACCGCTGCACATGTCGCGCCGTTTCCTACCTTCTCATTCCCCGTCTGTGATCCAAAATGCCTCAACCTGCAGTCGCTATTATGGCAGGCAGGATGAGCATTTGCTGCAGCATATTGCAGGGCTCTACGGATGAGCATTTTGCTAGGATGTGGCTGGTAGTCATCGTGCACCGGTACGTCCCCCACCGACGCCACATCTGGTACTTCCCGATTTCACAAGTCGCACTGGGTCCGCGTAGAGATTCGACAGGAGAAGAGTGCACTTGAAAATTTTTGTCTCCACGGCTTGTCCCAGCTAGGCAATCGACAGCCAAAACAGCCCTGTAGTCCAATTGCGGAGTTGTGGAACAGGAAAGGATACTTCATCAGATGAGATGTGGTGAGCGGAAATGTAAAAGGGATGCGCTCAGAATAGAGTTGGTGTGCAGAGAATGCGAACGGATCAACGTATGTGTCGAGTCTATGTACCGTATCTATGTAGGTAAGCAAGCAAGCAATTCAGGATTGCATACTGTAGTATCTCCAGGGGATTGGTAGAGACGAAGTACCGGCCTCGGGATGTACCACCCAGGGCGTGGGAGGAGCCCGACGGTGCGGCTCGGCCGGCAGTTCATGCAGGGCTCAAGGGACAGGCATTGATGGGAGGTGATGGCAGGTGATGGGAGGTGATGTGATGTACTGCCATGCACGCAGCCACCGGGAACGAGGCTCGGTTGAAGTCCGGTGGATGGAAGTAGGTAGCGTACCTGTACCAGGTAGGTGAAGAAGTAAAATGCGGAGTATTCTCCGCGTGGCTAGACGATCGAAGGTCCGCCTCTAGCTAGTCTTTTTACTGTTGGGCAGCCGCCTCACCGCCAAGGCCTTCGGAAAAAGCGCCGACAGCACGGCATATTCTCCTGCATGTCTTGTACACTTCGTCGATCACAGACGCACGCTTGCTCGAGCGAGGGTCTATGCGCAGTCGTCCTGATAGGATATGGCCGTAATTCTAATACGATATTGGCATGACGGTGATCTGCCCGCGCCCAGTGACGTGACGCTGTAATTTGCAAGCCGCAGAGGCAGTCTGGCGATCGCTTGAAGACCAGCCAATAAGACAGAATCGTGACTGCATCAACGACCCATGCTTCCTTGACCACACATAGAGATCGAGACTGGTACGCTCGATTTGAGTGATTGTTCGTGAATGTTCATCATTCACTCATGCAAAAACCCTTTGCTATAGCTCCTGAGGTATGGACCCTGTAAGCTGTACCGGCTTGGGCCAAGGAACATGGGGCTATAAAAATAGACAGGTCAGCGATTGTGAGCTTGCTAGGTGCCGTGAGCATTTGCAACTCTGGCTGGGCCCAGGGGGGTACTGAGTCCCACAAGTAAGAATTCAGCACCCTTTTGAAATGAGCGGATCTGGACATTATGATGACAACGCATTCGAAGCCTCACAGACACCTGCTTGCCTCGGTCGGCCAAAGTGGGCAGGCTGTGCGGTTGGCGGGACTTGCATGGTAACCCTTGTAGTCAGATGGGAGAACTTGCTGCTACGTCGCTCTTGGGTCGTCATCTCCGGAGCCTTTTAAGGTTCCAACAGAAGAAATAGCCCGTCGATGATTCTACCCAGCGGCGGTCTTAAGCATGAAGATCTCGTTCAGATGCTTGGCGTTCATCGATGCCATGCGTTTCTGCTGAATATAGCGCTGGCGCACCGCATGGCGGCCGCCAGCGAAGGATAGGGGAGTCGAAGATCCAGAGGTAGTCGCAGAAGTGGTCGGCGCTGTCGAAGCCGGGTCGGCAGCGTTGTCGGCTCTCTTTGCCTCCTTCCGCTTTCTCCGCTCCTCCTTACGCGCCCTCTTCTCCTCCTTCAATCGTCGTTTCTCAGCCTTCGCTGCCTTACGGGCGATCTCTTCCTCGTCCGAAGAAGCTTTCTTTTCTGATCGTTTGCTCTTCTTTGACGGCTTCTTCTCATCCTGAGAGGCCGAATGCTCGTCTGAGCTGGAGCTGGAAGAATCTTCCGTCACAGCCTTGTCGGGCTTACTCTCCTTCTGAGCCTCACTCTTACCCTTGCGATCCTTCTTCTTCACACGCTCCTCATCCATGGCATCTGGCTCGTCATCAGAAGCCTTGCGCTTCTTGGTCGACTTCTCAGCGGGCGTAGCAGTCGATAGCGTAGGCTGGTCCTTCTTCAAGTCCTGGATCGGGCCCTCTTCCATCTTATCGCCGACAAGGAGACCGCCCCTGACGAAGTTCATGAAGCCGTATTTGCGGGAGGTGTACATGTTGAGCTCGACGTCGCGGTGGGCGTTGGCCTGCTTCTGGACCTCGTCGTCGGATTTCCCGTTGAGGCGGCCGAGCAGGCCGGAGAAGAGGCTGAGACCGAAAGTCTCTGCATTGCCGGCACCCACCTTGGCCCCAATGCCGAGGTTGTCCTCGCGCAGCAGCACGCGGATGTGCGAGGCGTTGGCGTTGGTATAGTGCTCGCTGTGTTTGGCATCGCGCGCGCCCAGGTACTCGCCCGGCTGCCAACCCTGCGCTCGCAACATCTTATGGCCGAAGTTATCCGTCGACTTCGACCATGTTGTGTTGTTGGGATCATTCGAGATCTTCTTCTTGCTGCAGAAAGTGAGGGATTTGGTCAGTGCGAGTTTTCCTTCGGATTGTGCTTTTCTCGGACGTGTGTTGCTGGCATTGTGACTATGATCTTGCACTTACTTCTTCGTGCCGGCGAGTCCCATCTTGCCAGTCTGTTCAAGCCCTAGGACCTCTAGAAGTGTATAATGATTGAAAGATTGTTTTGTAAACTAGCAGCCAAAACTTTCTATCGGACAAGCCGGCGCGGGGAAACTTGAGCCCGAAAAGTGGACTTGGCAAGACCTATCAGCTCATGCGCGGATTGCTTAAAATGTATATCCGTGGGGATTAGGGTCACAGTAGTACCTCCGTATATTCATCTGGGATTACAACTGCCTTTCGATTGCGCTACCAGCAATACAGTACAACTGCTACCTCCTATGGTACCCGTTGACGACCGCCAGCACACCTTGTCGCGCTGCATCACCTGTAGCCTTGCATCATCATACATTACCTGCTGCGAGGGATGTTATTGCACGGTGTCGCTGCAATGATGATACGCGCTCACTCTCCGTCCTTCACCTAATGCAACGTGCTCGGCTGCTCTGCTCCTTCGCTGGGATCGTGTGAAGTATACATGGAGTTTGCTTCCCGCCCCCCTCCAGGCCCCATTTCGTCGCGCTGGGGCTCCAAGATGAATCCAATCTCAAGTTGGTGAGAGTGTGGTAAGATACACAATTACTCCCCACTATTGAGTCAACGCATCTGAGACTTGATATGTGTCGCCAAGCGACAATGGCTGGCCATAACTGTTGGACAAATGCGCATTGGACAGCCAAATTGGTGGATTTGGTCGCCTAGAATGACGGTAAATAATGGCATCGCTGCCTTACGAAGCCCTTCATGTGTGCAAAAGGGTGGTCGTGAACCATCAGGCCAATTGAGAAGCTCTAGGCCAGCTTTTCGCTTCTCAGCTCAGAGCGCCCATGGGGCGGTGAAACATGCTCACGAGCTTACGGCCAACTCCCGGCTCGAGTTCTGTACCGTCTCTAGCTATCTTGACTTCGCGGTTCGCATTCCAGGGATTTCTCAAGCCACGGGTTCGGTAGAAAGGAAGGCGTGCCGTGCTCATCCATTCGATGCGAAATTGCTTGCCCCACTCCTGACCCTGATCCTGGTCCGGATCACTTGGTCTCCTCTCGGTTTCAATCTCTGGGTGCTCTGCCTCCCAGAAGATCGTTCCGCGTGCCGAGTCGTCCATTATATGACCCTTTGGAGCTGTGGCGGTAGCGGGCGTTGCGATAGATTGTGGGCCGTCTCTGGGAGACTGAGAACCGGGCTCTGGCCCGAGAGTTACAGCTGAACGGATCCTGACAGGGTCGCCCGTGATAGGCGATGCCATCCGTGCATAGCCGAAGTACTCGCCTGATTTGTTCGCTGAGAAGACCAGGAAAACGTGATCGGCCGTTGCGAAGGCTTCGTTCAAGACGTTCTCGTTATGCGATTGTGTAGCCCAAACGGCATTGACCACACTGGCCTCGAGATCCTGTAAAGTGAGACTCTTGACAACAAAATATCTCTCTGTTGATCTAGCAGGTAGATCCATGGGCGAGGTTTCCTTCAAAGAAGTCGATAGAGCAGCGGAGGAAGGCGATTCAATTTCAGAGCCGCTCACGATGACAGGCGTTTCCGGTTCACTGTCCACTTTCGACTCTTGGTCCTCATCCTGCGACTTGATTAGGCTACTTGGCTCACCCGGTAGTGTTGGGCTTGTAGGGTCAATTGTGGACGAGGTTCCCGAGCTTCCCCTACGTAGCCTGCACACTAATCTAACACCGCCAAATCGTGAATCATGAAAGCGTGACATGGCTGCTAGACAAGCAGCCTCGCTTCTATAGTTGACGAAGGCGCAATTGCTCTTAGAAATGAGAAAGACGCTCTCTATATCGGTAGTGGCGTCCCGTGAGAAATGATCCTTCAGTTCGGACACTGTGGCAGATGGGGGAAGATTCCCAACCCATAGTGCATGCCCAGATTGTTTTGGTTTTCGAGGTGGTCCTCGTGGAAATGACGGGACAGTCAACGATTCTGCGATAGGATGGGGATATGCTGGAAAAACTGGTCAGTCGGATGGGAACAGTCGCAGTTCACGAATCTATCATAAGAAAACGCACAATGCTCTGGGCGAAGCGCTGGCAGCATGGGATAACCAGCCATACCAGGCTGACCAGCCATGCGAGAGTCTACATGCTGGATGTGAGAAGGACCATAGGCATAACCGTAGGGAATCAGCTGGGGATGCGCCTGCGCATGTGCCGTCATCAGTCGAGGATATGGACCGTAATGGTTTGGGATGTAAGGTCGAGCTTGGCCCATCTGCATCGTGGCAGGGTCGGCATAGGGCATTGGACCGGGAGGAGGGAAATGCGTAGGCGCTGGCTGCATGTTATACATCGCAGGAGATATCATTCCAGCAGACAAGCCATGGGCGTGTTCATACGGATGTGAGTGGGCCGGAAAGAACTGATGCCGAGGCAGCGCCGCCATCATGCCATTCATGGCGAATGGATATTGCGCAGTCTGAGCTTGTTGGTCGGTGAATCGCGTTTGCCCAGGATATGGGACTCTTTGCGGTGTCCATGTTAGTCAGAGCCCGAGACACGGTGGAATTGGATCGTACGTAGGTACCTATCTGAAGTTTGATTATGCGGCTCGCCAGTGGTTGCAGCTCCTCCGGTGACAATCAGAGTTTCGTTGGCAGGCTGATCGTTCATCACGCTGGATCAAGAGGGTAGCCTCTGGGAGCGCCGTCGAGGAGAGAGGGGAGTTTTGAAGTAGAACTGCGGGAATCAGAGCGAGTGTACAGCAGGTACTACGCTGCGTCGATTATGTGTGGCGTATTGTTTTGGGTCATGACACTGGGGTCACTGGGTAAAGGTGATGTGTATGAGGCAGAAATTGGGTGTCGATCGGTCGATATCAACGCCACTAACCTACAGGGCCATTTGAAGACCCCTGCACATGCAACGGAATGACAGTCACGAGAAGGACTTGGGCAATCCGGATGGAGATTGGACGAAAAGGAGGGTCATGGGAAGTTGAAGACGGACCGCCATGAGAGGAGAAGGGGAATGAGGAGGAGGGAACAGCTGGAGGAGGTGCGGTAGCTCAGGTCTAGGCAGCGGGCGAAAGTTAGAGCGGCATATCACTTACCTCCTGCAGGTACCGGTTGGTCAATTGAGACGATGCGAATCAAGATACAGTAGATGATGCACGCCTGGGCTAGTGCGGCCGCATAGGAAGACGAAGACGACTTTTCCGGGATGAAAAGGTGGTGGAGCAGTGGAAAGCCTTCACCCAACACCGGACATCAGACGGGAGGCTTATTTTATACCGTACTGTACGTATTGTCGCAAAGCGGCGAATGGGCATTCGCCATTCGCCCTGCCTCGGCTTGTGGTGTTGCTTTGTGTTTGGGATGCGAATTTGAGCGCAGGGCGAAACAGAGGAGGCCGTACCGCCTGTCTTGGGCTGGTAAAAGGCATGACGATGGGAAAGGGCAGTGAGAGGTCAAGACAGGGAAGGCCGCCCACCTCCAGCACAGACCCAAACATAGACACAGGCAGAGCTGTGTGTGCAGGCGAAGAGGGTCAAGGGTTCAAAGGTGGTGGATGTACTGCATCGAGACGGTGGTGATGGATGGTGGTGGAGAGACGGCGAAACAAGCGTGTACTGTACTGTCATGCAATGTGGATAGGTGAGGGAGCCCTGGCTGGCCGATATCAAAATTCCGCCTCTTACTGTTGGGAAGTGCTGATAGGTCATAGGTCAGCCTCGTAGAGATGATGGATACTCGGATGGATGGGAGGTGGTATGGCAATAGCAGCGATGGTGTTGTCCCAGGCGGAGGTGGTTGGTGGTGACGGATGGAGGACGTTGCGCGGTGACGAAAAGATGGAGAATGACGGTGCATCGCCCGACGCCGTTGGCCATTGCCTTTGCGAGCGGCTGTGCACCCTCAGGGCTGCAGCAGCGCCGGCTCTGACTGCGCATCACTGCTGTCATTGGTGTTGTCGTCGTCTGTCGCTAGCGATATCGCCAGCAACATCGCCAGCACTGTCGATGCACATGCCATGAGCGTCTTCTCTCAACTTCGGACGCAGCAGGGACACGATAGCAGCCGGCCCTGGTACGAAGACCGGAATCGCCCGATGTAAAAAAGCTGCCTACCTACCCATCGATGCAGGTGTGAGGTCTGTACTGTCTATACTGTCTGTACTGGCCGTACTCCAATGACATCAGCCGTTGTACGTACTTGCGCATCGACCTGCCATCGCTGTACCGTACCATGCTATCCTATGCTAGGCGGTTCGGCCGTCGGGCCATGCAGGCCGGCGGCGAGGTAGTCGCCACCTGCTCCTGTCGCTGCGATTGCGCCTAATGTACTACGCAGAAGCAAGAGACACGCAGGGTAGGAGGGTCAAGGGCAGGGTGCAGGGGGAAACGATGAGGGATGAGGGATGAGGGATGAGGGGTGAAAGGGGACAAAGTGATCAGCTTCCGAACCCACTACCGGTGAGCGTGGGGTTGTGTCTGGTGGGATAGATATCTTGTGCTGAAGGTGGGACAGATCGAAGAGCAAGAATGGCGAGCAGATACAATAAAGCGACGAACTTTTGTCGTGGGTTGAATTAAGGTGGCGAAGTTGAGGCTGCCTGGATGGATGTGTATAGATGATGGTCAGATCGTTGAGTTGGCTCCACAACACAGCAACTTAGACGCACGCCCTACCTGCTCTCGCTCCACCACCCACCTCACGACCATGACTTTGTTTAGAATATCGAACGGAACGGAATGGAGACTGGCTGGGATGGATATCCATTGACCAGAACTGGAAGGGCGGGAAGCCCACCTACTCTACACCACCACAATACCTCCTACCCGTACTACACCACACGGTCTGATAGTTTTCCGTGCGAGGAAGGATGCCAGAGCTATGCCGCCATTATGCGATCATCCCAAGGTCTGTAGTCAACGGCTGCGGCTAGGGCCAGGGTCAGGACCGTGGACAAATGGCCCAATGGCCCAATGGCAAGGTCTCCGACTGGTAGAATATACTGTGCAGGGATTGATCCGATCGATGATCCAGCATCCAGCATCCAGGCGAACAAACGATGCCTTCGGGTTTCAGATACGTAGGTATTGCAGACCTACCTGCCTACCTATCTACCTACCTATCTACCTACCTACCTACCTACCTACCTGACCACCTGTGTATCTACCGAGTCACCACAGGAATACATCTCCTAGTGTAAAGGTACTGGAAGTATCCAATGTACAGTAGAGGCCCACAACAGCCAGCCGAGCGGCCAGCCGATCCTGTGACCCGCATGCTAGGACGCATGGATGCATGCAAAGAAATGCACAGGTGGGTCTGCACCCTCGCCCTGCACATGATGCACGCCGTATGCGGTACGGGATGGTACACGCATTGGGCGTGCTCGTGAACCCAGGGTGAGTGTGTGTCTCTCCACGAAAAAGCGAACGCCATATCTGGGCGGCTATATGCAGCCGCAGACGACGCAAGGCGAAAGAAGGGGCCTGGTGGCACGGCGACGGTATCTGAGCCGTATGTACACATGCACATGTACCGAGCGCAATCAGTCTACTGCTGTGGTTTTTGGAGATGGCGTTTTCATTCACGTATCGGTAGCGTTGGCAGGGCAGATATCTGGCAAAGGGTGGATGGGCGGATGGGCGGATAGGCTGGCCGATCACCGTGCAATGAAATGCCATACCTACACTGGCGGATGGTTAGAGAGATAGGCAAGATTGACTTCTGGTACTTGCAGACGACCTGGCACCGACACCCATGGTCCTGCACCACTACACCTACCGCACACTCTATCCCCAAGCGCGCTGATATGGCGGAACAGAGCAGGTCTGTACGGATGCAAAGACCTTGCATTTCCACTGATCGTGTGCTGCAAGGTGCGAGGGACGATGGGGTATGGGGTATAAGGCATCAGATGCAGCGGCGATTTGAGTAGACACCAAGGCATCGACACGGTCTATGCACCCAACCATGGCTCATCTGGCATATGGAATTGACACTTCAGGGACTCTGCATTGAAGGCGATGGGGCTCGGCCCAGGCACGTCTACTGTATCGCAGTACAGAGAATGGTGACAGCTACACTACAGTACGTTCCTTTCGTTGCGGACGTCCACTTTGGCAGCTGTCGAAGGCGCTCGCCAAAGGATTCTCGCTTGCATTTGCATTGTGGTATCACGGCCTAGCCCGGAGGAACAATCAATCCGAGCCGTCAGAAAACTGGGCTGAATGACGGATTTGGAAGCTGTTCTCCTCCTCGAATTCATGCCTCGGCCATGCCCAGACCCCACCACGACCTAAACCCGTGCTTGCTATTGATGTAGGATTCCAAAACCCCTCACCATCGATCCTCTGTCGTTTCGGATCTGCTGCTTTTGTTTGCAAGTTGGCGATGCGCGGCACGTTAAGCTTCCCTGCCCCCTCCCCCAGCAAGCATCAATCCTCTTGTCCTGGAATGCCCGCATCTAGTCCCCTTGCGCTACCTTCTGCATGTGGACATCGGCCTGACCGGTGGTTGATGTAGGCCTTTGGCGCAATCGCCACATGCCAAATTCGCGTGGACCCGGACTTCCACAATCCAGCGACTAGAACGACCCCTTGGCACTTCAACCATTCCCATGTAGGAGTGAGGATCTGCACCCCTCAACGTCCTATTGTTATGTTATCGTTTGGTGGCGGTGAGTTCACGTCCGACTCGAGCAGTAAACGGAGGCGAACCGTACAGCTTCTGCCAGCCGCTATCCGTCTAGTATGGGATGCCATTGGTTAGGAGTTGGAAGTAATCATACACGCCAGTCGAATAGCTCCGTTCGCTCCAGTGAACAAGCTTTCGCGCAAAGTCTGCCGCCTCGCGATCTGACTTCTCGAGAACGAACCGTTCCTTGAAATGCTGAATCGTTTGAGGCTTGAAACAGGGCAAACCCGAGTCAAGCATGGTCACCACCAAATGGCTTAGCTGCTCGACGTATTGCCTTGATGCGAGGAAGGCCTTGACGGTGAGCTCCTCGAACTGCTTGAACGCCACCGACTGTGGGGACCCGCCCATGACCGCCACCATCTCTGGTGTCAGCTTGAAAGGTGCTCGCTCGAACTTGATCCCACCAGGTGCAATGTCGAAGCAAAATCCGAAGTCGATGTGCAGGATGTGGCCCGCGTCGTCCACCATGATGTTGCCGTTGTGTCTGTCCTTGAACTGCAGCAGATACGAGATGATTGAGTAGCCCGCCATACTCTTGACGAAATTGCTGCGCGCCTGCTGGAAGCGAACCGAGTCCTCACCACCATACTTGGAAACAAAGTATTCATATAGATCGTTGACGGCTTCCCGACCGAGCATGTCTCGAGATGTTGAGTTTGGCAGCACATCGATCACACCGCAGCCTGGTGCTGTGGCAGTGACTCGGTAGGGAAACACGTAGACATCTAGCCCGACACTGTTGAAGATGCCTCGAAATGCAGCGATCATTTGCAATGCCAATACATCTTGACGACAGTCGTCACCAACCTTGAAGATGGCGGATTGCCACACATCATATGTTGTGTGTTTGGCATCTCCATTTTCTTCCAGCTGCTCTTCCAAATCACCTCCCAGCTCCTTACGAATTCTAAACGTTGCCATGTATGGAGCTTTGGCATGTGACTGCAAAGGCTTTCCGGACTTGCGATCGATACCCACGACTACCCCATCCGGATTACTCGGTAAGTAGACACCTGGATCTACTTGGATCTTGCGCAGTTCCTCTTCAATCTTGGCCTTTTTCACTGGCTTTGGTTGTTTGATGAACGGTTTCAATGTGCCCGAGATGCCTGTCACTTTACCGAAGAAGTCGAACTCACGCTCGTAAAAGTCTTTGTCTTCAGGTGAGAAGCTTGATATTAGAGCGTTCATGACCCGATCCAAGACTGGCTTGACTGGATCTGGGATCTGGGAGTCTTCATCCTTGAATGCATTCGCCTTCATGTTCCAGATGATTTGGTGAGCAAACAGCTGCGAGAATTTGCCGCTCTCGATGATGTACCGATCGACGTATCCGAGCGCATCGTAACGCAGAGTCTGCACAATCTGTGGTACGTAGAAGAATGTGACATCGACTGAATGGCTCTCAAGAGCCCTGACTGCATATTGAATTATAAGCGGGTGGTTGCCGTAAGCTGGTAGGAAGTAGGTCACGGCAGCCATCGGGTTGACTGGAGCCCAATAGAGTAGATATTTGAGCTGTGATTTGACATCGCTGGGTAAGGCTGTGCCGAGTAATATGAATAAAGCGTCTGGCTCGTTGACCACCTTATGTGTCTCAGCCAGTACCAAACGTCTCACCTCTGAAATCATTCTCGGCGAGTGAGTCCTTGCTGTCAATTGTATGGCGATCGCGGGATTCTCCGCCCAAGCAACAGGAAGCAAAGCTTGCGCAGCTGCTTCGAAAGCTGCACTCGCCCGGCCACCTCTCGTTTCTTGACCCAGTGGATTTATCCATACATTGAGGCGCTCCATTTCTTGTGAAATGAGTAGACGAAGCAGTTCTTGCTTGGCCTGTAATGAAGGAAGACCCTTGAGGGTCTTTGACCCAACGGCGGCAACGTTTTGTAACAGATCTAGTACATCACCGAGCAGTCTGAGCTCGGCTTTGGCTTGCAGCCTGTTGCTACCGAAAGACCATTTCGGTGCTGAAGCGTACCATGTAAGAGCGGCGGAAAGGGTAGCATCCTTGAGCCGCCATTGTGATTGTGCATCGAGAGTGACACTCTGTTGCAGAATCTTGAGCGCAAGTAATATTATATGGAAATGCAGCTCTCTAGCCAGAGGTTGAGCGATCGTGTTCTTCATTGCCAGCAAAGTCGTGCGCATGACACGCGCAAAAATCTTGGCAACAGACGGCGCCGTTAGACGGGACGCACTGTAAGCGCTGGACAAGCAATGGACCAGCCGCAAATGAGGAGCCAGAAGGTCGTGAATTGTTTGTTGTCGCTTGGTAAGAGCTTCATGGCTGGAAGGCGCAAATTCCTCTTTAATGTAGAAGGGATCCAGATGCAAGACGTTCTGGTTGAAGAAGCCTCGCTTCAAGCGTACCGAGGTCTCCCAGCCAATGGCGAGCTCAACCAGAACTCGGTTTTGTAGACCCGGATTCTCCTTGATGATTCCCATCCACAGTGATATACCGAACATAATCGATTGCTTGGTGAAAAGCCTAAACGGTATGCCAACCAGATCCTGAATAAGCGATACGCTATCTGATCTTGTTTTACTCAGATAAGCAGCAGCACTTTGTAATGATTCGCGCACCTCTGAGAAGGGAACACGCTCATTCTGCTGAAGTCGCTTGGATAAGGAGCGCAGTCGTGCGACCTCACGATCTGACATGGAGGCTCCACCAGGCGGAGGCACGTCGCTTGAAGCTCTGAAGCTTTCAAGGGCTCTGTACTCTTGTCTGGTTGTGTATTGGGCAACAAAGTCGGAAGCTGTACTGATACCAATGTTATTAGAACGATCAATCGATGCTAAGCGCTGATCAGACGATGGTATCATCGATCCGAGCTCGACAGCAAACGACCGCCCAAGCGATATGTGCCCGTATGCACCGTCATCGTCGAAGTCTTCCAGATAGGCTTGCAAGAGGCCTTTGACGTCCAACGGCGCCCAATCCATCGCTCTGGCAATCCATGTTCGACACTTCTGATGAAAGTTTCTCAAAATCGCTTGACGAAGTGTGATATCGTCGGAAAGTAGGAGGTGCACTTGACCCGTGTTGGACGTGTAGGATGCAGTGGGGCAGTATTCATCCGTCTCAGCATCCAAGCAGCCACGCCATAGTAGCGTCAAAAGCTCTAAGAGTGCGAAAACAGAGCCTTTCTGACACAGTGAAGAAGGTATGGAGTTGATTATACGGTCTGCGCAGAATGTAGCAGCAGTGGATATCCTAGCCACGCGATGGCAGCAACCTTCAAATAGGATTTTCAGCTGGACTGCAACTTGAGGAGCGGCGAATACTTGTTGTCGACCAGCGAGTGCTCTTTGAACGTACACATCCACGGTGTGGGCGGCAATTGCTTGCATGCATTTGCCCATCGCTGGGCTCTTCATCTTGCTTTCAAGAAAGAAGGGCAACGGAAACGTGCAGTCGCCAGAGCGAGCACGCAGGATACAGACCAATAGGGCAGCGTTAAGGAAGACGATTTCTGCGTGACCAAGTCCCTTCACATCACTATCACAGGACGGTATGACTCTTATCAAAGCGTTCTTCAGCTCGAGCGATTGCTGTGGACCAGCACCTCGTCGGAGGACTGTGTTGAGGTCAATTCCGCTCTCTGGAAGATCGAATCTTTCCTCATCTATGAATGGTAAGCTGTGTTTGGCAATGATTTCGAATGCACCAGCGTGATCCAAGAATTGTTTAGAGTTGAGATGAAATCCATGGACTGCTATGTTGAACCAAGCGTCACGGTTGAGGTTTTGAACGGAATCCTCATCGATGAACTTTGGAGTCTCCTGACTGTCGGTGGACAAGAGAGCAGCTAAAGGCCGAAGTACCTGAGCAATAGTGCGAGCACCTGCGACGACATCAACTGTCTTCCCTCCACTGCCACTGTCGCCACTACTCGCTATCAATCCAAGCAGATGCTTGAGATAAATCTCATATAGTGGTGAAGTCTTTTTAATAGAAGTTGCAAGCTTGACACGGGCAACATCAACCGCTTGCTGAACCACACTGTTCTCGCTTTGGTTGGCCTGGGCGATGGCTCGGTCATAGAACTTCAAAAGACCGGTAAGTTGCTTCCCAGTGCCACAAAGACCAAGCGAAGCTGCTTCTGAAATGATACGAGCATCAAGAGCAATGCTGATCCGGCCCATTTTCTGAGCAAGCAGCGAGGCTACAGGGTCGGCGACCCGTTCATCATCCGATGCGACGGCGATCGCCACAATGGTTCGCACGAGTGTGCTGTGAACAACTGCAGTTTCCATCTCATCGCTGGTGATAAGTGATATCACGCTCCCTTGATTGGAGGAGAAAATGCCATTCTGTCCAATATTTGAACCAGGGTCAAGGAAAGGCGTCATGCCAGGTGCCTTCTCCTCCGCAGAATTGCTGCTCAGTAGATTACCCAAGCTGTAAATGGTGCTTACTCTGATATCCACGGACAGCAGCTTGAGAATCTGAGCGAGGCATTCGCCCGTCATTGCTGCGGTACTGGGTGCTAACTTACCCTGCACCAACAGGCGAGGGAGCGTTCGACTATACTGTGAGGCAATGTTCGGCAAGCATTTGGCAACAAGAACCAATGACTTGAGGACAGAGCTTGAGAGGCGCTCATTCGCCATCTCCGTTGGATCGTGAATGCTAGCATCAAGAATAGCCGTAACAACGCTTGCTTCGGCTACACTTCTATCAAGAAGCCAGCAAGCAACATAACTCCTCATAGCGGAAGCTTTCACTTCAAGAGCTAGTTGTTGCTGCCGAGGTGAGCTCACCAGGAGGTAGTCGTCCTCGCCATCTATTCTCTCGAGCTCACGATAGGCAATCTTTGCGAAAATGTTGATCTCACCGCTAGGGGGTCCATCCGCCAACGGCAGAGTAGGCTGCTGCTCCAAACGCTCAAGCAGGCTCAAAAACTGGTCACGAGTCTGTATCAACTCCCGAATGCTAGACTCGACTACGGTTATCAAGTGTCCCTCTAGCAGCACCGCACCAAGCGGTTTCCCGCTTGCTGCATACCGTTTCAGCCAACGCTGCCACGCCTTCGTTATTTTGTCATGGTGGTGAGAGTGGTGCACTGCAGACAATGCACCCTCAACAGCAATAGCAAACTCTTCTGACGTCATTCTGCGAAGACCTTGTACGAGATTCCCTCTCTGATCTATCGACCAAGCCTTTGTGTGTTTCGAAGTACCTTCCAAAAACCCGGCCATTGAAGTGGCCAGTTCGAGGGTCCTGAAGGCCTGAGCAGGATCGGCTTCAAAATCGAGTCCCTGTAGCCTGGTCGCCGTATCAGACATTGCGCGGATGCATAGCCCAATATCTGCCTGCACTCGAGATTGGAGAGATGGATGGTTGGTCGCGATGGCCAGCAGAGCCTCCGTCAAGCTCTGAGAAAGTGCGTGCCAGGGTACATCCTTGCCGAGGAGCGATATATGCCCGAAAGTCTGCAGGTGTGCCTCTGGAATATATGGTTCGAGGTGGGCGAGCAGTGTTTCCGCATCTTTCACGTTTGTGATGAAGGTTGCAGACTTGCAGAGGGCCAGTAATACTTCAAGTTCGCGGGTGTCCATGGGAATGGCAGCAGCTTTCGCTTCGCTATTTATCGATCCATTTGTCTGGTTGTCGTTCACTCTTGTTCCTAGTTCGCACAGGCGTTCGATGTCTCGCTCTTCTTCGTCACTAGAGACATGCTTCGCGGACAGGATTGCGAGCCGATCGAGGGCGTTGCGCCGTGTGGCGCGTTGCGTCGTCAATCGCATTCTGTGGCACTTCTCGACTGCCAGTCGTCTCAAGCAGACCAAGAATGTCTCGACCAGAAGTCAGCCTATTCCACGTCGCCAACTGTTGAGTAGGCAGCTGGAAAGTTGTCAGGGTAGCTTCACGTGCCCGGGGCCCGCTGATGCGGGATGACGTCCAGGCATCCCTTACCTAGGTAGGTAGGGCTACCCTTAATTACCGTCGAAACCCTTGGGAGATTAAGAACTACTAGGTGCACCTGTTGCAGTGTGCGAATGGATGAACATTTTCAACTGGGCGAGTATATGGGTACATCAATGCAGTCTGAAGAGTTTACTGGTAAAGCGTCGGCAATATAGACATCAACATATTTGTATCGATATTTTGTTAGCTGTATGAAGATGGCACGCAGGGCGCATTCAAAGCCATAGTCTTCCCAGCCAAATTTGAGATGGCATATTCGCAAGCTCGAGACAAGCGTTGGTATCATTGCTTCTTCTTGCTCTCCTTTGCAGCCTTCTTCTCGTCTCTAGCTTTGTCCATCTGCTCGATCTCTTGGGCCTCCTTGCGCTGCGCATACCACTGGCCAGCCTGGAGGACCAGGATTCCAACCAGTACCAGGGCGAGGATGGTGTTGCTAGCCGCCATGACCCTGAGACTATCCTCTCTGCCCAGGAGTTCCCCTGCAGCCGAATTATCCCTGCCCTGCTGAGTGTTGAGCTCTTCAGCAAACTCGCCGTACGCGCCCGCGGACACGGTGCGCATGCCCTTGACAATGTTGGCGATGTACACCGTGATGCCGATGATGTACAGAACCAGCGACGCGCCGTCGAACAGCATGTTGGCCTCGTCCGGCTTGTACAGCTTCATGAGGAAGCCGAGAATGCCGGTGCCTATCACCATGTGGAGGATACGGCTTATCAGCGGTGGGCTGGCGTGTAGGAATTTCACGTGTTCCTCCAGCGAAACGAGGTAGGGCTCGCGCGCGCTGACGCCGTCAACCAACGCAGTGGATACCGTTGTCCAGAGGACATTGTAGTCGTAGGGGAAGTTGGCGAAGAGTATGCCCAGGAAGAAGCATGTTGCTGGAGCGATTGTTATTTGGGTATGATCTCGTCAATGCATGCTGCCGGCTCAGTAGACTTACGGCCAATGATCAGGAATGTCGCGAATTGAGTAGCTGCAGGCATCTTGAACCGAGTTCGTATAAACTCTCGAAATGTCGATGGAACCGCGAAGCAGGCCGAGGGGTTGGCTGCGACCAATATTTTAGGGATGGGCAAGCTCCTCAAACGTAACTCGATAGGTAATCTGACTGCTTACAGTAAAGAACCCCAGCTATCAGCGCATGCGGGCGGCGTCGCAGAGTGGGTCAAGCCAGGTCGAGACTCCGCAAGGCAATCAGTCAAACTACATGATAGAGGGTTTGTTCTTGGCGCCCTGATTGGAAGTATAATCTAGGTAATTCTATACACGATAGAGATTGTGTATGCATTAGTCACTGTTATCATGAAGGTGCTCTATATGTTACAAGGCATGTGACATGGCTCTGGCCTAACCAATTCACATTTGGATTTGCACACTATCGCCTACTTTGATCATTGCTTGCTTGGCTGGCTTGTCCATACTGAGAGAGGTATGAACCCCAAACAGTATTCTCCCGTCAAACCTTCTTGTCTTTGCCAAAGTCACAAAGGGTTCCTCGTTCTTCTCGCCACTCTCTTGGTCCACACAGACCATTTGGCATCGTCTGCAGCTGCCTAGAAAGTCGAACTCAAAGGAAGAGCCTTCTTGACTTCCAATCGTCATTGACCGCCAAAAGTCTTCTGCCCACGGCTGTTCACTCCCAGGAGGCTGGAAGGGCGATTCTGCCAAGATGATGTTTGCTCGGAATGCCGCCGGATGGGCTGCTTTGCCCCCTTTAGCTTTGATCTGCTCATTCAGGCGGTTCAAGGACGAACGCGATACAGTTAGTATAGGAGACTCGTTGCTGAGTAGTAACGGCTTTGGTTGATCATTCATGGACTTCAACTTCTTTCCAAGATGCTGCTTGCTATGGCGAACAGACTGTAGCCCGTTCACTGCTGCGGGAAATCGTGCTAGGGTACAGGGTGTTCCAACCACCCGTGTAAAAAACTCCTCTATTTCTTTTGACGAGTAGAGCCGGGCTTGGACTGTGTCGCCACAGACTGTGGCATCGTGACTGTTGAATGCTCCACTATCATCGAAAGGCGAAGGATCTTGTGATAACGGTACGCTCACAGACCCACTAGTGTCGGCACACCGAATGTGTAGCTTCCCGGCGGCAAAGTCCAGATGTGGTCGGATGAGCGCCATCCGAGGATATCTTTTCTGACTCAAAGCGTTGCCGCTGCCCAAACTAACAAGACACCATTCTCGATCCCATGCAAGACCCTCTTCTCTTACTTCCCATGACAAGTTAGGAGGAATTTGCCAGCCAGCGCAACTTTTAACTGGGTAAACTGTTAGACCCTCGACCAGCCAGGGTGAAGGGTTTGAATCGTCCAATAGCTGAGGAGGTGCAGAGTCATCTGTAGAGACAGCCTCATTCACAAAGAATTCTTTGATGAAATTTATGAAGGTTTGAATGTCTGACAGAGTACTCATCGCGCCGAGGCTCACTCGAATCATCCCAGTGGGTTTTCCATTCATTATGTCGTTATCCGTCCCGCAACGGAACCCTGCGGAGAAATTCTCACGCATCTCCCAGGGTTCCAGACCCAGATGCGAGGCTACTCCACCAGGATTGCAGAGGCTTCCTGTGCGTATATGGATGTCTTTGATGAATGCTAGCTTCTCAACTTCAGCTAGACTTACCCAGTTGTGTTGAGAGTCTCGCAGGTTGAAAGCCACAATTGGGCCTGGTGATGTGTCTGAGGCCAGTACAGATGATGCGGCGCTTGGGCTGTATAATTGACATACTGGCTGGCCATTGCCATGTTTCATGGCAGCTAGTCCCGTATACAGAACTTTGGCGAGGTAGGTCACGTGCCTCGATATCCTCAACTGAGGACCAAACAATTCACCCTGACTTTGCATTGCGCATTTCAAGGCAACGATACTGTGCACTGGTAATGTTCCGTCCTCAAGTCGCTGGTGCAATGGGCCAGCTTTAAGGGCGTGCCACTGCTCCTTCATGCTGATGACCATGTCAACGGTTCCGCCACCAAAATACCTTCTCTCCCGAAACAGTGGCGCGGCTTCCTTACGAACGATGAGGACTCCGAGGTCTGGAAAGCCAAAGAGCTTGTACAGACTTAAGATAGTAAAGTCGGGTGCTGACATGGGATCGCCAAAATTTAGAGCTGATGTGGAAGAATAAGCAGCGGCATCGAGCATGGTATACACGACTTGTGAAGTAGCTGCGTTTTGGCGTATCTGCTCAGACCAGTCCAGAGGTAAACGCGAGCCATTCATATTTGATTGGGCTGGGTATGCCACTAGGTGGACGGGTATGGGCTTGACACTCGTGGCTTTCATGTGATCAAACAGATCTGTCCTCGATTTCCAACACCAATGCTTAGCTGCGGCCTCCCTGACACCAACCAGACTCGTGTGGGAGTCGATGTGATAACTGTATTCGAATCCTTCCTCTTGCTCCCTCAAAGCTTCAACAACAAGCTTTATGCTCGCGGTTGCATTGGCAGTGAAGACGAGGTCAAAGTGGTCCGGATCCGCGTTGAAGAAGCGCAGAAGATCTAGTCTAACGCTCTCGACCTGTGCCGTAGACCTCTGACTGGACGGCGATGCTGAATGTGGATTGCCATAGAGATTGCCCATCATCTCGGTATGAAAGCGGTCCATGGTTCGTTTTGAATACAGAGTGGTTCCCGCATGGTCCAAGTAGACGCCAGTTCCCAGCATCGGGTATTCTGTCTTTCGCATGCGCTCGATGTAGGCATTGTATTCGGCATCGTCGAGTGGCAAGCGAGCGTCATGGCAGCAGCCTTCGTTCGCGTTCGAAGTCATTTCGCTCCTAGTCTCAGCCCCCATCGAGAACACAAACCGCTTGGACAGGACTGTGTCTCCGAATTGCCATTGGAAACTGATAAAACTCGAGGATGGGCGAAGGAGAGTGAAAATCGGTGAAAGCTGTCGCCAATATCGAGGCTTCTTGCTATGTCGGTTCTCCCAGAAGCGCTGCTATCTCGAAAGCGCATCTCGCCGATAGGCGACCTGCATTTGGACGAGTCGAGGCGGGGCAAAGTGCAAAGCACGGCTCAGTACTAATTGTACTCGGCTTGTTCTCACAGTCACCGATAACGATGATGCCAATAAATCCAAGCTAGGAGTATAAACTTATAATATCTCAAAATACACTATTAGCTAAAGATATGTAACCCCAAGTACGCCTGTCATATTACATGTCCGTCAATCGTAATTGTGCATTTCTGAATCTCTCACTACACTTAGTAAGTGAGACTGACGCCCTTATTGAGCCACTCCTTGGGAGCTTCTTGTTGGATAAGTTTCTCGAAGATCCAAAGCCCTACATCAGAGCGTCGAATGGTGTAGCCGACAGCAGGATGCTCAGGCAAGCCCTGCTTGACCGTGTCCAGCCCACAGCTTTCACCGTCCATCAGTAGCGTTGGCTTAACACTGATGAAAGCGTCGATCACCCTATCCTTGCTCTGGATGTGCTCGCAAAGACGGGTTTCCACGATCTTCTTGTCCTCATGCGGGACATGCAGCAGCCAATAGTAAAGCATCCTGTATCCAAACGGTACATCCTCGGGTAGGCCTGGTTTGTTGAGTCCGGTGGTGGACATGTTGATGAGCAGTGGCTTCTTCTGGGATTTCAATTCTGCCAAAGCGTCCAAGAGCGTGGAGATGGCATCCTGACAGACGTGTAGGTCTGTCATGGAGATAGGCGACGTGAGGGACATCTGCATTTTAGGTGCGGGACCAATACCGGTCACTATAATATCTGCAACATTGCCACTCGCCGTGAGAGTCTGCTTGACCGCGTCTGTAGACTTGGCGTCGCCTTGGACAATTGTAAGTTGTTTGTCAAGGACCTCCTGGCTAACCCCCTTCTTTATCATGGAATCCTTGAGCTTTTGGGGAGTTCGTGCCAGTGCTGAACATTGGTAGCCGGCCTTAAGGGAGTTGGCGAGAGAGAATCCAGCGCAGTCGCCAGTAGCGCCAAAGAAGGCAAGCGTCGACGAAGGCATGTTGCTCTGTTGCTGGAACGAGAGGTGATGTTAGGCCAATGACTTCGATATGGTGATGAGGCTTGATTACTTTTGAGGATGAACCTTGGAAGCTGTTAATGTGGAAGGCTTTGGATCCTGGTTTGCTGCTCTTTCAACTTCATAGGGATCATAAGCTACCTATACTCTACGAGACCTCGAAACTTCACCCAATTCTTGTTGCCTATCGTCTTTCAAATATTATACGGCGCTGCACGGTGATGCATGATGGATTTGCACGAATGCGGCACAACATCGATCCAGTAGGCTGTGCTGCCGTACGTGCGAAAGTGGCTGATTCTCCCCCGCAGCTGTAGTACTCGCACAAAGAAGCTGTACCAACAGAGGTATGCATGCTTAAGGAAGAATGCAAGTCACCTGAGCAGCTGCTTTCGCCCGTAACGCTTGTTATCCTGCCAGCCGAGTTTTGTCAGCTGGACTATGAACACCTTGTGCACGCTCTTGAGATAAGCTTATTAACGATTGCTTAGCACTACCTGTCAAGCAAGCATTGGGTTCTGTGGCTGTGACCTACTCCCGGGTACCTAGGTGATAGCACAGATACTGATGCCTGTGTAGATGTTGAGAATGCACCGTTGATGAAACCTAAATTAGCATTTATGTTCCCTTCCAAGATCGTGGATCGCGAAATTCGCTTCGGGCTCGTCTTGGAATCTCATAGTCATTTGGCCCCAAATGTTGATCGTTAGACTATCACTAAGATAGTGTACATGATAGACCGTCTGCTCGTTTCAAGAAAAAATTACAACGCAGGCTACTGAAGTGACAACATGCATGTGTGCTTTTTTACTCTTCTTCTTCTGGCATCCCACCGGGTATCAACTATTCAGCATTAGTGAAAGGCCTGTCATGGGACGTGAGCGTCTGCATACCATGCATATGTTGTTTCCATTCAGCAAGATCTTTGGCAACTTCGTTTGAGCACCACTGTAGTCACTTTGGCACTCGTGTTAGCATGATGTTGCGCGACGTACGGGGAGGGTGTCTTATACTATTCGGTCACATCTTCCAGTACCATGTCTGGAGCGCGGTCAGTATTTTGATCAGCGACAGTAAGTCCCGCCTTTCAAAACATACTGACAAAGTCATCAAACCCAAGCAGTGTGCCGCTGAATTCTATGCAGTCATCAGTATCCATTCAATTGGGGAATTCATTCTCAATGCGTCGCATACCTTTGTCGCCTTTCAAGATCACTCGAATGGGCGATCCGACACATCTATCGATCAGCTCCAAGGGTAATAATTGGGATGCCATGCCGAAGAGTAGTGTGTGTCGAGTCACTGGTAAGTCGCAAGATTGAAGCGAGTGAGGCTCATGGACTAGAACTGGCTGAATATCTGCTGTCCTATCGAAGCTTCCTGGACAGGCGACACAAAGATGCCAAGGTCGAGGCTCGCACTATCTCTTAGAAGTAAGTGGTCCGTGCGCGTTCCTGACAGCTCTTCCTAATCTCGTTCGGAGGCACAACAATGGATAGTTCACCTGGATTCGAGTTCTCCTTAGACGACCACTTTGGAAATCAAAAATTAACCAATACAAAGTGTGTTAGGATGGCGGCTACATGGTTAGCAAAGTAGATTCCAGATAAGGCGGAGCTTATACAGAGAATCTTCCCAAGTTTCTGTCATCCTACCGCATGAACCTCATTATTGAGAATACCCTGATGCAAACGTAAGGTAACGGTTACCTACATAATAATGCTCAGATTACTGTAACAATTGGTAAGGGGCTATCGTAAATGGTCTTTCAGGAAATTCTCATCATAGCAATTGTGAGTACTCCACTTTGATAAGTGCTGGTTCTGAACGTGCAGAATGCCCTTTGACTTTAGAAAGCCCAAAAAGAATCCCTGATCTTCGAACGATATCATACGTTCAGAATTACCACACATTAAATAGCAATGCTTACTCCCACATGTAATGATAATTTGGTAGGGGTCAAACCTTAGATAACCATGTGCAAGGCTTTCATGCATTTGCCAATTTGACTCTGCAGGAACATGACTGAAAAGGACGCAAGGAAATGATATTGAGGCAGGTTGAGGCTTCGAGGGCGGAAGCCACGGCTGAGAGTCCAGTCTTGTAACGAAATGATAACTATGATACAGTACATACATTCAATCGATCGTAAGTGCAGGATATAAAGAGCCGTGACAGACGGAAAGGTTGGTGGCTGTCGGCTCATTCAAAACAGGGAGTGTGGATGTCAAGAGACACTACGGGTCAAGTTGTCAATTCACATGAGACAGCACCTTTTCGCCAAAGATGCAGATGTTGATTCGCCTTCCAAATAAATACGCCCCAGCACCACGAAATAGCGCCCCATCCAACCGGTATTGTCACATATTGTGTAAGGCAAGTTTTATAGCCAGCTTCCCTAGAGGTATAGTAAACACAACTCAAAGTAAGTTCTTGGTGGCCTTTCTGACGAATACCCTCTGGTCCTTCAGCCACCGCCTGTAATCGCTGACGCTCTTAATCTTCTCACCATAGTAATCTGGGATTGGGTTTGACAGTGTGCTGCCTGCAGGATCAGCCCTGTAGCGCTTAATCCGCGAAAAGAAGCTCTTCTCCTTCTCGGCAATCGCCGCCTTCCAGCCTTTCCTCTGTGCCCAAAAGCTGAACGCCGCATTGCCGAGGGATGGACCTGCCATCCAGCCGACGCCACCCACAGCGATGGTGGTCACACCCAGCACGATGAAAGGGTCCATGGGCACGCCAATCGTGCTCTGGACGAGCTTGTCGAGGTCAGATGTCGCGATGAAGGGAGCGGCGCTGGAGATGGTGGTGAGAGCTGTCAGGCATGATGCGCCTAGGTTGAGGAAGCGGCGGCGACGGCGGAGGTCGAAGAAGCGGTTCCAGGTGAGGATCTCTGTTGTTGCCGTTGCGGAAGAATTGCTCTTGGCCTTAGACGTTGGGGTGGTTGAGGCGGCGGCTTGCTTCACGCCAGTACTAGTGAACATCGTTCGCTTGTGTGTAGTTGCAAGAGACTTGCGGGTTTTGCTGTGATGGTGGAAGCTGTCTTGTGGTCTCGTAGCTGTTGACATCGACGCTGTAGTGAGCGCGCGAGGAATGACGACAGAGGTGCTGTGACGCATCGAAGCCGACGCCGGAACTCTCAAACAGAATGGAGATGCCATGGTCATGGACAATACGACTTTATCGAGCTTAATGAGCAGCGCTTATATGGATTCGTGAGGTCCCTGTGGTTTAAAAGCACAAGGTTAGATTCGCGCTGAGCACCATGTTCAGGATGTGAGTAGTCGGAGGTTCGCGAATGCCAAGCCGTGCTCTGCGGAGAGAGCTTCCAAGGCGTCTATATAGGGTATTACCAGATTGGGACTGGGAAACGCTTTGGAGTGGGCATAACAAGGACCACACCTTACCAGTCATGCTGGCAGATTTCGATGGATCAACCAAGGCCAAGAAGTGAGTGAATCGTAGGAGTGATGCGATCAAAGGTGGAAACGCGAGCAGGCTCAAGAATCTGTTTTGACAGGAGCCTATTCAAACTATCTTTCTCGGCTATAAGACTTTATAGTACAAGAGTAAAGTTAAGAATCTTTAAGATACTATAACGGGATCGCCAAACCCCTTGAAACCAATCACGCCATTACGCCATCGCTGTGCTGAGTTTCAGTCCATGCATCGAGTGCCTTAGACATACCATAACCGTAAAACCCTTTTTGCCACCAATTCGGAGTGTGCAAATCTGCAGGAGCAAGGGACTTGAGAAAAGAGTCTAAAAGTTTCCGCCGGCACCGGCGATCTTTTTGAGTTCGAATTCTTTGGTGAATTCCTGGTCGAGAGCCTGGAGTTCCTTGACTAGGTCCTGGCAGGCCTGAACGACGGCCTCCTTCGGGGTTATCTCGCCATCGGTCTGGACGCGCAACTTGAAGTCGGCGAATAGAGGGTGAGGGACCTGGTACGCGGCGAAGATAACGTGCTCACTGCGGGCGAGCTTGGCGCGGAGAACGTTGGCGAGGGTGTGATCTTCCTTCTTGAAATCAAAGATGGCGGCGTTTGGCACGCCTTGGGGGTTTCATAGTCAGCCATCCTTATCCATACAGGTCGTTACACGGCACAGGATGAAGCGCATCCCGGACGGAAACAAAGTAGCAAACTTACGGGTCTCGTTCGTCTGGGTGACTTTCTTCTCGCCTTCGTCCAGCAAGAAGAGCTCGTGCCTTTCCATTTCGTCAATATCAACTCTAACCTTGGTCTTTGAGGGTTGGTTGCCCCGTGGGGTGTCATTATAGATAGGGTGGTGAAGACCCTCGCCACGGATCTCGGATCTTCCTGTAACAGAGAGAGATTCCGGGCTGGATGGCTTGGGAGCGTTCGCCATCTTCCGTCCGTATGATGTTGAACTCACAGAGAACGGCAGAGACAGGGCAGGGGTAGATTGAATTGTGTCGGGTTGAATAACGCAACTCTTCCAATGCCGATGGGTGAAACAGAGCAAAGAACGGTGGATGGGTGAAAAGTGAGAGCGTGAGCGTCATACCTGTCAGGAGCGTTCATGGCTGCGACGGCGTCTGTTTATAAACGATTACTCTGGGCGGCGGCGGCGGCGACGGCTGAGGCAGGATGCGTGAATGCCTATTCCGATCAGGTAAATGAGGATACGACGTTGCCGGGTTGACAGAGGGCAACAAACGGGTAGGCAGGAAGGTAAATCGATGATTGTGTGTTGATTTTGTGTGTGTCTGTGTACAAGCAGTTCTTACGGAAGGAGCGATGGCAAGAAGTGATGGCAGTTGCTGCGTATTATTACTAGCCCAGGCGGCGAACAGCGGGAGCTGGAAGGAACGTCCCGGGCCGCGCACCATTTTGCCTTGTCGCCTTACCAATTGCCTCCTACCGATCCTTTATCCTTTCACCACATTAGCCTACTATAAACTACCTAAGTAGATAGTGTCGATTGCCTCTGCGTGTAAACACGTGATGGTTAGGTGCTTTTGATTAGAACAGAGTGACAAGTTGTTCACAACACCTTGACAAACCAGATGAAGAGGAATCAGGAAAACACACGATGGAAGGTAGAGGTTCCAATGTTACTTCAAACGGGTAGAGATACATGGTCAAAGTCATCTTCATGTGCGTATCTACAGAAAGCATGGAGGAGTATCAAAGGAGGCATGCCACACAAGATGCAAAGCGCTGCTCACGTATTCCCACACCCATTTTGAAAACAAGCTGCAGTGATCTACTGCTTCTCCATCGACTCCAAGATGGCCCTGGTGAACTCGTGTGTGCTGGCGTCTCCGCCCATGTCGCGTGTCCTGACCTTGCTGTCGGCGATGACATCGTAGACAGCCTTGCTGATCCTGTTGGCGTGGTCGTCAAGACCGAGGTGTCGCAGCATCATGCTTCCGGACAGGATGAGAGCGGTTGGGTTGGCTTGGTCCTTGCCCATGATGTCCAGACCGACGTGACGGCAGCCAGGCTCGAAGACGGCGACCTCACGACCCATGTTGCAACCAGGTACGATACCGGGACCACCGACGAGACCGGCGCCGATGTTGGAGAGGATACCACCGTAGAGGTTAGGCATGACCAGGACGTCGAACTGCTGTGGGCGGCTGACACACTGCATGCTGGCGTTGTCGACGATCATGTCGTCGGTCTCGATGGTTGGGTACTCCTCACCGACCTTCTTGACAGTGTTGCGGAACAAACCGTCAGCCAGCTTCATGATGTTGGCCTTGTGGATGCAGGTGACCTTGCGCCTGTTGTTAGCCAGGGCGAAGGAGAAGGCGAACTTGGCAATGCGCTCGGACTTGGCGCGGGTGACGATCTTGAGGGACTCGACGACACCGCTGACGGACTGGTGCTCGAGACCGGAGTACTCGCCCTCGGTGTTTTCACGGATGATGCACAGGTCGACGTTCTTGTGGCGGGTCTCGTAGCCAGGGATGTTCTTGATCAGGACGATGGAGGCGTAGATGTCGAGCTCCTGACGCAGGGCGACGTTGAAGGATTGGTGTCCAGTACGCTCGACTGGTGTGTGAATGATACCCTTGAGGCCAATCTTGTTGCGCTTCAGAGAGGCGAGCGCCTCACGGAAAAGCTCCTCCGAGTGCTTGTTGCCAGTCTCCATACCAGACACATCCACCTGCTCCCACTCAATTGGTACATTGTCGGCCTTGAAGATGGTCTTGACGGACTCTGCGACCTCGGCACCGATACCGTCACCAGGGATCAGCGAGACGGTGTAGCGTCCTTGTCATTGTCAGTACGTAGGTTATCGTCGCGGTGGGTTGGACGTGGACGAACCGCCGAATTCTGTCAGGTGTCAGCATTGGCGCATGCGATTGAGATGGCTGTAGGGTACCCACTGGAAGGCTTGAAGATGTCAGAGGACGTAGTAGCGTAGCCTGGAGGTTCTGTTAGAGATCGGCGTGGTTATCTACAGGCATTGTGTGCAGGTCGTACATCGCGCAGCAACGGAAGAGGCGGGCGTGGATCTTGCGCTTTGCGAAAGGGCCTGTGGAAGGGATGGCGAGTCAGTCTGGAGCTATACGTATAGCATCGAGGAATACATCTCTCGTACCTGAGCGACCCTCGGGCAGCTTCTGGACAGCATGGTGGGCAGCAATTGAGTTGCTTTGGGGGAGGTGAGATGGCAACGTTTCAAGCAAGCTCTTCACTGCAAGACAAGACAGGCGAGCCACGCGGGATGTAGAGAAGTCCCAAGCGCCCAGACAAGCCGGATTTGCCCGGCTGCTGCTGTAGGTACGGGTACCTACCGACTGCCTTACTTGCCTACCTACCTAAAGTAGGGATAATGTCTCCCGACCCGTCAGGTGGCTTAATAAGAGATCCCTTTGCGGCCGAATGGACCGAGGTTACTGAGTGAACTTACCTCCTACTTTGTTGTCAATATGTTCAGAATAATAACTTGGAATAAGCAAGAGATGTTTTGCGATGTCAAGACATTCTCGGTTGAAATGTAGAACACACTGAAATCTTTCCAATGGCTGTGAAGTAAGTAGCACAGCAAGATCTGCGATCACACCGAAACAATCGAGCACACAGCACAGCGTAAGACAGATGAAACACGACGTCGATCACAGATGTATGCACATAGTGAGGACTACGAACAATCCGAGGTATCGGTTTCCATGGCTGGTGTAACGACGCTCGCAAAGCACTACCCGTGGACATCCAAGCCGCTAGTCGTCAGCGCGCCCATGCGAAACATCTCGCTGTCCAGCCTGGCTGTCGCGGTATCCTCTGCAGGAGGAATTGGATTCTTGGGGATTGGGTCAGACGCGAGCGGACTGGACGATGAACTGGCGCAGGTCACGGATGTGCTGCTGGCACAGCCCCAGCACGCTGCGCTGCAAGCACACCTCACGCACACTCACATCCTACCGATCGGCATAGGCATCTTCGTTTGGGCTGGCCACGCACTACTGGAAGCCGTACTCGCCTCGCTGCGGCCGCCACGCCAGCCTGTTGCAGCGATCTGGCTGTTCGCGCCAGCCGAGGGCGCGTCTCAGTTGGCAGAGTGGACGACCGCCATCCGCCAGGCCACTGCCGGCCGCACGAGGGTCTGGGTTCAGGTTGGCAGTGTGAGCGAAGCTGAAGCGGCGGTGCGCGCCGCATCGCCTGATGTGCTGGTGGTGCAGGGCGGCGATGCGGGAGGGCATGGGTTGGAGGGTGCCGCGGGAGTGATGACGCTGCTGCCTGAGGTGCAGGATGCGGTGATGAAGGTCTGTCGGCATGAGGTAGGGGAAGGGGGAAAGACGACGGTGACGGCGACGGCGATATCGCCACCGGCCTGTGTGGCTGCAGGCGGAATCTGCGATGCGCGAGGCGCGGCAGCAGCGCTGGCACTTGGGGCAGATGGCGTAGTGATGGGGACGAGGTTCCTAGCCACACCAGAGGCCGTGGTAGCGGACGGGTATAGGGACGCAGTAGTAGCAGCGAGTGACGGGGGCTCCGGCACGGCGAGAGGCAAACTCTACGATCGACTGCGAGGCACCACCGACTGGCCCGAGAGATATGGCGGGCGAGGAGTGCTGAACCGCAGTTGGTGGGATGCAGAGCAAGGCATGAGCTTCGAAGAGAACAAGCGGCTGTATGATCTCGCGTTGGAGCGCGACAGCGATGATGCACAAGGCGTTTGGGGCGTCGATGGTAGGCTTACAACGTACGCTGGGGCCGGTGTTGGGTTGGTTCACGATGTCAAGGGCGCTGCTGACATTGTGAGGGAGGTCAGAGAAGGAGCGTTAGACGTCTTAGCGACGGCAGCGCGTAGGTTCCCTAAGCATAACAACGAGATTTGAGAAGGCAGATAAATGTGACCTGGGTGAGAAGTGTAATATTATTACGTCCATGATGTCGCCTAGGATGTGGACAGCAGGCTTAAAGACGTACGCTGGGACCGATGCTGAGCTTATCTGCCAAGTCCAAGAGGTGCTGCTAATATTGTGATGGACGTCAGAAAGCACTGGGTGTCTTGGGGACAGAACTTCAGTTCTGTAAGCAGGAGAATGGGATCTCATAGGATTGGTAAGATTCTAAGATCTGGTAATACAGGCGTCAGCCACTCGAGTTGGAACTGATCCTCTATTGGCATGAGCATATATCCCTAAACACTATCCTCTACGACATCTAGGTCTCCAGATCAAACGTGTCAAGAGTATGCATAGGCAACCAGCCAGTAACACCATAGAGCGTACAAGTGTTGACCTATGTTAAGCACGCATGAAGCTATATCAACCAGAGAGGAATCTACCTCCTGCAAGCACGACAAGGAATATGAGAATATAGGTAAGGCTGGTTAATAAGTATAGTTCATCTACGATGTCGGTTCGACAGGGTTGAATTTATGGTACAGACGGGCCTGTGGAGGGCCGCGTCAAAAGTCATACTCATCATTTTCGACGTTCCCATGGAAGGGGTTCCTCGTATCAAATGTGCAAAAGAAATCATACAAGCGTCATGACGGAAATGACCCATTATATAATAACAGAGAAAAGAAGGTTTTCTTCTAGCAAGCCCGCTCGCTCTAGCACAAGAACTTGTATGCCTTCTTCCATTTGGGCCATGCGGCACGCTCGGCACGCTCCTCCTCAACCAGCTCAGCCAGATTCATCTCTCTGATACCGGTGTGGAGGTCCATGTTGTGACTCCTCACGAAGGAGGTCTTGAACCATAACTTGTATGGGATGTAGAAGGCGATGACGACAGGGACAGCGAGGTAGGCCTGGAAGAAGGTATTCGTTCTGGTAGCAGCAGAGTCCGAAGCGTAGCCAATGTACCAGGCACCAGTCCAGAACTGGGCCATCAGCACGAGAAAGTTGAAGAGGAGACCGAACCACGACCCGATCAAACCTGGCTGCGACTTGAAGGCAAGCTCGTCGAGCGAGTGGCCCTGCACACGCCAGCCCTTACGGAAACGAATGTGGGCAAGGCAGATGGAGCCCCAGGTGAAGATGGAGCTGAGACCACTCAATGCCAGCATCCAGTTGAAAGCATTTGAACGCTGGCTAGAACCGGCGAAAAAGGCCAGAAAGCCCAGAGCAGAAGCAACGAGGATGGAGACGATGGGCCTTCCCTTGCGATCGATGTAGCCGAGAATACGAGGCGCCTGGTTCTGTTCTGCCAGCGCAGCCAATGTACGGGAGCTGCCGTAAATGCTAGAGTTACCAACTGACAATACAGCAATCATGATGACCACGTTGAAAACAGACGGTAGTCCAGAAATGCCAGCATTCGTGATAGCAAGGACGAAGGGTGAGGCGGTGGCATCAGCACTGCTTGAGCCGCCTAGAAGCCTTGGGTCCTTGTAAGGCACCAATAGCCCGACAATGGTAAGGGAGACGATGTAAAACAACGTGATGCGCCAGAAGACCTGCTTGACTGCGGTTGGAAGGGACTTGCGAGGGTTGGCTGTCTCGGCGGCGGCAAGACCGACAAGCTCGGTTCCGGCAAACGAGAAGGCAGCAGTGACGAAGACAGAGCACAATCCTTTGAAGCCGTTGTGGAAGGCGCCATACGGGGCGTGCCAGTATTTGCCACCAATGTAGCCGCCCTGAGGACCACCGCCACAGTTGAGAATGATACCAAGGATGATGAAGCCGATGACGGCCAGAACCTTGACGATGGCAAAGAAGAACTCGGCCTGCAGCTCGGTCAGCATGTTTGTAAATTCACTAGGGTCAAACGACAACGACAACGCACCTCGCCGTATCCCTTGACACCAAACAAGTTGATGCCAATGATGAAGAAAAGAAAGATAGCGACCCAGGCATCAGGGTTGATGCGACCGTGATTCCAGAACTCAATTGTGAGGGTGGCAGACACGATTTCGAGAGGCAGAACGACCAACCATTGAAGAGCGTAGCTGATGCGACAGGTTAGTAAGATGTAACGTTGACATAAACTAAGCACGCATAGGAAGTAAGACTTACTTCCAGCCCATGGCAAAACCCCAGGCAGGGTCCAAGAATCTGGTAGAATAGGCCGAGAAGGAACCAGCGACAGGAAACAGAACAGCCATCTCTCCAAGCGCGTGGACGGTGCAGTACAGCATTATACCAATAAGACAGAAGGCAATGAGCAAAGATGCTGGGCCACCATTTGAAAGAGCCTCACCCGAACCGACGAACAGACCAGTACCGATGGAACCACCAATGGCAATCATCTGAAGGTGACGACCCTTGAGCGTTCGTTGAAGAGGCGAGGTAGCAGTGGCCTCAGCAGCGCCTTCGACATCGAAGACTCTGCCGTCGGCACCGACGGCACCCTTTGGAGTAGCGTGGGCATTTGGGTCGCGCTTGAAGCTGTCGACGAAGCGAGTGGTCCAGGCAAGACGCTGCTCGCCAAGATCCTGGCCATAGTGAAGGTCTGTAGAGCTCTCTGGCGAGTAACCTGCGACTGGGATCACCTTCTCTGCGTCCTCCATGATTTGCAGGTGTGAAGTCGTCGTGTGTGAGGGAAAGGTGGTAGAGTTCGCCGTCAACGACAGAAACGAGCCGATGTGGTTGCGCGAAGTGTCGAGTAGGGAGGTAATATACCCAGCAAGGCAGGTGGGTTGGCGAAGCAGTACCGATGCTAACTGC
Source organism: Scorias spongiosa (assembly GCA_018467035.1). Taxonomy (NCBI): domain Eukaryota; kingdom Fungi; phylum Ascomycota; class Dothideomycetes; order Capnodiales; family Readerielliopsidaceae; genus Scorias; species Scorias spongiosa. Next base: position 549,879 of record JACSZZ010000006.1, on the reverse strand, counting down.
GAGCGTAGGCCCTTGCGAGAGGCAGCTGTGCAGGGAGTCGCAAGCGGAAAGGGCTGTGGATGGTAGGAATGCTGGGACGGATTGGAACGACAGGCACCCGAAGAACACCGGGCACGATCAAGCCTGGTCAAGCTTTTGCCTTCCTCTTCTTCAAGGCGAGTAGAGTTTGTCGATGCAGCAGCCACTCGCCCTGAGTCGACGGGGGTTCAGGTGGAATAAATAATATACAGCAGAAGTGGAGTGATAGAGAGGGCAGAAGACGCTAGTCGAGGGTGGCAGCGTGGTAAATTAGAGTTACCTCGCGACTAGACCGTGGTAGAGGGGCCCATCATTACTGTATTGTGTCCGTTTCGTTCGCTTCAGGTAGGCTACTCCACCGTGCAGTAGCAGCAGATACAGAGGATACATGTGGCGGCACGCAGGACATCACGACAGACTGTGCAGGGGTGGCATTCGCATTAGCATTCACATTAGCAGAGCAGGTGGTGTAAGGGCCTGGCTGAGCGTGGTGGTTGGCCAGAAGCGCTGATACGGACGGATAGCAACAGCAAGATGGGCCATTTCTTCCCTGAACACCAATTACCTGCGCCGCCGCCGCCGTTACCGTTACCGTTGCCGATGCTGATGCTGATGCTGATGTAGGAATACAGTATTGCCATCTCCACTGGGAACCACTGTCCTTGTCCTCGTTGTGACTATCGTCAACGTCGACGTCGACGTCAATGCTGAGCTGAACGCTGGACGCTGCACGACGAGCGCAGATGGCCCAAAGCAAGACTGGGATCGCCGCTTGTGCTGTTGAACCTGCGTGGTCCCATTGACCAATGTGTGGACCTCTGCTACACAGCAGTAGACAGTGCATTGAAGGACCATACCTCATCCTGGAGCGATCCTTGACAGTGCGCCGACGCTGACGAGGCGGTGGACATGCTGTGCAACCATGTGTGTTCCTCTCATCCCCTCCCTCCTCACTCCATCACGAATCGCATCGGTCCTGCCATCGTATTTCCCTTACAGCGACGGTACAGCACCGCACTGCGCTGTGTTGTGTTGTGCTGTAAGCGTCTCGTCATCCCGTACCATCCAGAAGGTATCCTTATCAGCGGGCATTGCCGCAATGGAATCGAACAAGGGACGAGGGATCTGGCCAAGCGTTCGCGGCAATACGTCCGCATAAGGCACCCCAAAGTAAGCCTAGACGAAGGCCTTGGTGTGCTTTAGACCAGTGCTTGCTTACCGGGGCAGATACAGTGCGGCACATGCGCCGTACAGCGCGCCATGGCAGGAAGACAAGGCAAAATGGAAGAAAGGCAGAAAAGAGAAGCCGGAAGCGACGCCACGTTGGCTGGAGACGGCTCGCTCCCGTCTCGGCCGACTCTCCACATCCGGACACTCCCGTCTCGTCTTGTCGTCTCGTCTTGTCGCCTCGTCCTCTGCGATGATTGGCAGATGGCGAGTCGTGGATAAAAACATTTCCACGTTTATTAGTAGAGACGCCGCTTTCGTCGCTTCATGGTGTCTGCTGTGCCGAGCCGTATCTGCGCACGCTGTGCCAATCCCAGTGCCAACGCCTATACGCAATTTTACTTGCCAGAGTGTACACCTTCCTATCTTTGCTTGTCATGATAAGCCTTTGGCGCGTGCTTGGTGCATCGCTTGCGGGAGTGAAGAGGGTAATCCGCCGTTCACGTTTCCTTTGCGCATATCATCTTCAAACATCTACATCTGAACCCGCTTCTGCTCGGCCAGGCCGAAATGACAATGGCACGATCAGACCGCTGACGTTGGCACGTTCCATCTCGTCTGCTCGTGTTGCAGGAGGAACGGACAGGACACAGTAGATAGAGACGCGCCAACTCAGACGGCGTGGCATAGCAAGAAGGAGGTGTACTGTACCGTACTGTTTCATTCAGATGCCTATGCCACCTATAGCCGTTCCAAAGCATGCCGAAACTCTTCTGGACGTCTTCCATTTGCCCTGCCAAGCAGCAGCGCGATGCGAGGCGATGCGATGCGATGCGATGCATCCTGTCAGGTCCAAGGGATCGTCGTGTCTTCGTGACCGTTTCCCCGCACATTCCAAAAGGCCATGAGGGACTCCAAACGCTACCGCAACTCTATCATCATTCCATTACGAGATGCGAACGTATCGTGCAGTAGATGGTGCAGGCCAGACTTTCCAGACTCCTGCCTGGATGGTATGTACTGTACTGTTCGACCACCATGCACACCCTGGATTTTTAGCTCGTCTGGGCGGCACCGAGTGCGTTGCCGTTTTCGGTCAAAGGGCCGCTTCGAGCGCTATTGCAGAGGTTACATTCCGCATCCTTCAACCCTATACCTTTGACTGACATCGGCAAGAAATGGACAGGCAAGTTGCAATGCTAGACTGTTGGATAAGAGGTAGCTAGGCACGCAGGCATGCGGCAATGTCACTGAGTTCGGCGTGTCGTGTCTCAGCCTGCCATGTGCCGTTCAGTCCCGGAAGCGGCAGCTCTCAATGTGGCACGGGAACGAGCAGAGAGTTCTTCGTGTCGCCGGCTGTCTGGTGGTTGGAGTGTGGTAAAGGGTCGAATGCTAAGGCTGCGCTGGTGTCGTCCAGCTGGACTGTGGGACCTGCTTGAGAGGAGGATGTTCGCAGTGTGTTTCGTGCATGGGTCGCGTGGTAGTCGCGTCGATGCATGCATCCACCCCCTTTGCCTGGCAGCAATTCCAATAGCACACTCGCCGCCAAGCGAAAGGAAAGTCGCAGGCTGCTGTCGACGCGACGGCGACGACGGCAAAAAACATGACCACGGCCACGACGACTGCAGTGCAGCACGAGAAACCAAGGACCGCCATCGTCTCGGTATCACAGAGAGTTGCGCTGTGCAGCTGAGTCGTGCGACCATGGCGCTGGTGTCTGTCCGTCCCATCCCGTGCACATGCAGAACATCGTCCCCATCGCCCCATGCCCGTGAGCCCGGCTCTCATCCACGCAATCTGTATGGAGAGCAGTGGTCTGTACCAAATCTCCTTCGTTGGGGCGGAACATGGTGACGGTAGAGTCGCTTCCATGCTCTCTCAATGCTATTTCCATCGGCTTGTCGAAAGGAAATGACGATCTTCCGGACGGTCCTCAACTTGACGAGAATCAACCATCAGGCTTTCGAAGGTCTGTTATTCGGCTCCCAGAGCAGACTTGTTAATCCCCTTTCATTTTGATCATCACCCTGTATTTTGTTTCCGGTCATCTGTGTCTGGATTTCGTCGACCAATCGAAACGCCGTTGCACGACCGCCGCCGGATGTCGGCTTTGTCTTCAGCGCAGCAATCGCTGATACAGCGATGGCACACTATCGATGCAAAAACATAATAACGACAAATGAAAGATTCAATTGGATGAACTACGAGGTATGAAGAGTGAGCTGTGTGAAACGTGAGTCATTAAATTCGTACTATACCCTACACTCTCTAATGGGCGTTTGCACTGATGTCGTTCGCACGCCCTACAACATGTAACTTCTACACAGTGCCAGATGGGTCAGCTAGTCTTGGCAGATATATCCACTTACCTACCCTATTATATAATAAATGGCTTTGTCAAAGCTGCCTCGTGAAGTTCACGCCGTAACGCCAAACCAGTCTCATATCCAGCACGTCAAAGTCGTCAACTCCTGCGGCCATCGCAGACACTGATACTCTGCAAGCCGTCCAATTAAAGACAGGTCTTTGTGCGTCACTGGTGCACTATATCTAACACTACTCCCTGCCTCGGGTTGCGCGCCCCTTGGCCCCATTCTCTTCTCTTCAGCTCAGCTATTAGATCCTTTCGATCATCCTTGTAATGTTTTGCAAGGTCTATTGGGGTGAACGTAATGGTCCCTTTGCCTCCAGCCTTGGAAGTTCCACTCTTCACAGTGTGCTTTTGAAGAAGATCAGCGCCGGCATCAAGCAGAATCTTAACGATCTCCAGTGAAAGAGCTTGATTCTCGCCAACTCGTTGAATGGCGGCAGCTAGAGGTGACATTCCGTCGAAGTTCAGCGTTTTCAGCTGGTGAGAAGCATCGTAGTTGTCCAGGAGAAACTGAACCAGCACAGCATTGTCGCTGCGGATAGCGGTCTGGAGCGGTGTTTCCATGGACGAAATGGATGTGGCTGTTGACGAAGAGCGCCGACTCGGTGCTATCGTTGATGCGGTTTGAGTGTCGATGGTGCTGTTGCTACTGCTGGCAACAGACACCCGAGAAGTCTGCCTCCTGGAGGAGCTGAAGATCCTGGTTACCAGGCTTTGGCGTCTTGGTTGTGGCTGAATGGCTGGAGATGTTGAATAGGTAGAGCTGCGCTGCACTGGAGAAGGAAGCTGAGGGATGGGGCCAGTATTTGATGGTATTTTCTCTGACGGTAAAGTACTCGTGAATGCCTCAAATGGGCCGAGAGTCAAAGGTGAGGCGACAGCTGTTGCATCAGGCGGAGGTGTCGGCATCGTCCGAGGAGATGGGGATGCCTGTTGAAATCCAACATCCAACAAAGTATTTTCTGGACATGTCGAAACCGAGCCTGGCAGCTCTGCCGGTTCTGTCGATACTGTCGATACTGCCGGTACTGTCAATTCTACCGGTACTGTCGATAATGTCGGGACTGTCGGCGCTGTCGGTACTGGCGGTGCTGGCGGTACTATCTCCAATGGTTTGATGGACCTGGCAGCGTCGATATACTGTTGCCTGCACTCTTGCGGAATCATGGAGGCATATATTCCCTCTTGAGTATGGTTCTTCTTCAATGCGTACAATTGCGACCTCAGAGCTAAGACCTGGAAGCGACCTTGGTTGTCTTTCCCATGAAGACGTGTCCTCGCGTTTAGAGTGTCCTTGCACCATGTCTCGGCTTCTCCTATCTTTCCAAGCTTGACGAGTAGACATGAAAGGAGATAGCCAGCCTCGCACATGTGATTCCTTTGTTGTTCTGTCTCTGCTCTACCTCGATGCTGTAACACGCTTTCGAGTAGACCTTGTGCGTCTTCCGGTTGTCGCAGATGATATCCACATACAGCAAGTCTGAAACGAATTTCGAAAACATCCAGCCTCTCCTGGTATCGATGAGGTAGCTGGTTGAGAGTTTCGAGGGCGGCTTGCAAGTTGCTTTCCGCTTTCTCCCATTCGTGCGCCTCGAAAGCCTGAGAGCTCAAGCTCAGAGCTACATTTGCTGCCTCGATAAGGTTCTCATCGGTCTCCTCATCATCTTCGATATCACCTTCTCCGTCGAGGACGACTTCCGTATAGCTATGGTGGCTGAGGGACGGTGTAAGCACAGCACCACCTCGCATGTCCTTCTCACTTATAATTGCCGATGGGCTCGGGCGGACCTCTGCCGGTACTTCAGAGTTTGCGAATCCTAGACTGTCCAGACCAGTAAGCCATCTTGCAACTTGGATATGGTTTACCGCATCCTCTGCACCAATGACAGAGTCTCCAGCCACACTCGCATCATATAAACTCTTGCCACCTCGGATCGCGTCACGAGCGCAGACTTGCAGTAAGCCCAAGCTGTCCTCGATTTCATCGTCCTCTTCTGTTCCATTAGCGACTTTGACGGCCGAGCGCATTGGGAGCTTTTCTTCAATGCCCCTTAATCGCGAGTCAAGTTTCCCGATATGTATCAAGAGTTCCTGGTTCGCTCGACCTGGAGCGGCATGTGCGACTCTTCTAAATGGCACCGAGTCAGCGGGAATTGTCAATTGTTGCCCAAGTTCAGAACCAAACTTCGACACACTTACATATTCACCACCAATAATAGCGTTCCCAGAGCTTCAGTATGCGACCGAAGTCTTTTTCTGATCCTCTCGATAGCGGTCTCTTTCATTTGAAGCTCCATCTGTTTGACCATCTTCCGGCCACCCCCACCACCACCACCACCCAGTCCTTTGATCACCACATCCAACTCCCCCAATGTTTCTTTACACTCTCCGATCTGCGCTTGAAGACAGGCTTCCAGCTTTCCACCATCATCGATACCCACCGCAGAATCAGTAACTTTGTCATTATCGGCTTCGTCCACGGCAGTCCTGGGGTTCAAAGCTTTGCCCACCTCCCGCTCAACAAGCTCCCAGGCCCTCGCTAGAGCTTGTGTCTCTGCCGCCAACTGCCGAAGGCTCTCGTCGACGGCCCTCACGTCCCGCACAAAGCTATATGTGACGCTGCTTAGCTTCAGCGCATACTGTGCGATTTGCGCCACGGACGCGATGAGGCCTATGGCTGAGACTGGATCCATGGCCGGTGTGGTCGTTGTGTTTGTCTTTATTGCCGCTGTTACCAACGCACTTGTTGTCACAGAGTGTGTCGAGAAGGAGTTAGAGCTTTCCAGTCGTAGTTGTATGTGCAGCTGTACGGCTGTGCAAGGTGTAGTGACGACGATGATTCACGTTTGAAGAGCATGGCATGGCATGATATGACAAAACATGGCTGGAAGGCTGGCTGGCTGGTGATTATCTGTAGCTGGACTTGGTATGGAACATCTTAGCATCCTATTTGATTGGGATTGGAGTCAAGGTAACCGATCTATGACATGACGGAGGTCGAAACGCGAGGCACGTAAATACCTACTGCTGGTGAGGAGTCCTGTTTATCAGGACCCTCGCGAAAGTGCCTGCATGCTATACATCAATGCTCGGGGCAAGCGTTCGCCGAAGATCGCAGACGAACAGACGCGATATCCACCTACCTACCTACCGGGTACCCTCTTCAGTCTAATCGAGTCACCAGCAGTTGAGGGCAGAACAGGCAACCTAATCAAACAGCGCCAAGCAAAGCGAAGCAATGCGAAGCAAAACTAGCCATACAGGACGCTGGATTCGAGCACGAGGTCGTTGGTTTGAAGAGCAAACAAGGCTACGGCTTCGTTCTGGACCCCTGCTACCTCGGCTTGGCCCATGTACGAGTGCATCGAGGCAAGCAGGACGGAACGCAGCCAAGAAGGCGAACAGGTTGGGAGAGGCGCAGCCGCAAGCAAGACGTAGCAAGTAGCCAGCCACATTCATGATGGGAGATGGATAAAGAGAAGGAGAAATGGGGCTGAGCAAACCATAATATACTATTAAACTCGAGAAGGCAAGGCAAGGCAAAGCAAAGCGGGTTTTTTGCTCGTTCCGTACGATCACAGCAAGCAAGGGAATCATTCATTTGGTGCAATCGATCTCCAGTAATCAAAACGTGGTTCTGGTCTCGAGGGGGCGGTGCTATGTTTATCGACGAGACGATAATCATGGATCGGGTTATGAGGGTTGATGGGGATTGATTCACAGGGGTCGTCACACCAAGCTCCTACCTGGTACCTATATTACCTTTCTAGGTGTTCTCGGTAGACGGCTATATCCTGAAGTAGATCTACGGATTTCCTATCTGGTAACACGCCTCGGAAGCACCCGCTGGGTAGACATCGGAAATAAAACACCTCACCTCTCTCTAAGGCCGGCGCCGGGTAGGTGCCTGAGGTTACTTATTTATATGCGGCCGTCACGAACGTCACATACCTCCTTCACCATTCATACATGCCGAGGTAGGTTAGATAGGTACTAGGTGTAGGTGCGTAGTCGTGTTGGGCGTCATGGCGGCGGCCTCTGCGTTGAGTGACGCGTTGCAAGACAACACTTCAACACACGTGGGTTGGATAGATCATGAGGCGCAGGGACATAGGGGTGGTCTCATAATCATACGCTCGTCTATGAGTGCGAGCAGTTGCGGAGTTACTAGGTGGTGGATACCAAACGCTGCCCAGGCGTCGTCTTCCTTCCGGACGTCCCATTCGCTTTCGCTGCCTCGGCTCCCAGCATGACACAGGGCTCCAGATCGTACACGCTGCGACTTAGTGCGCTTGGGACATACTTTCTGCAATGTACCTCTTGGAGTGCTTCTCCAACCGGTAGCAGCCAGCTCACCACCCAATTTCATGGAATCTTGAAGCTTTCGGTTCCACTTAATCCTGTCTCGACTTCAATAGCCTCTTGGTCACCTTACCCTTCTCAATGATGTAAACGTGTGCTCCCCACCCAGACAAAGCATCTCGATCCACCGCGTTCAACAGCGCTTGTGAAATTGTCTCGAAGAGATCCTCGGGCTCTAGATCTGGCTCCCATAAGCCCTCACATGTTCCAAAAAGCTGGTCTGAAGCCGTCCCCGAGACAATAAAGTCCTTCGCGAAATCGATACATCCGATCGAGTCGAAACTGGTAGGATGTGTCAGCCAGTGTATCCAATGCGCCATACGCATCATCTTCCTCTTTGAGATTGCCATTCTCGAGTGCTTCCCATGTTTTCATCACATCACAGGGTGCGGACAACTCACCCGCAAATGAAAGGCTTCCCTGTCGTCTGGTTGATACCTGCAACGACTGGGCTGACGAACCAGGGCCCAAATCGCTTCTCGTACAGACTGGAGCTGACCAGGTTGGCAAAAGTCTGAGGGCTGATATCGCGCTCCTCTCTTAGGCGGTACATGTTGACCTTGTACCTGAACAGTTCCGATACACTGGCGACATCCGTCGCCAGGCCTGTGAGTCCGAGAAATGTGTCACCGTATTGGAAGATCTTAGGGAAATCGTTGCTGATCGTCAGAGCTTGCATGCCTAACCGCAGGTCGCATGCAATGGCTACGCAGTCCTTTCCAACCATCGCAACGCAGGCGCCGCCATCTGGAATGAGAGGGTTTGTAAGTATATGTTCCAAGCTTTTAAGAGTAAATCTCTATGGATTGGATGCTACTGACTGATCGAGAAAGGGTTCGACATGCTTGCGGTCTAGTCGTAGACGTATTTAGATGTATGTATGCAGAGCACGTAGAACGACGCTTGCTGAGGTCTGCGTCTCGTTGCGAAGGACTGTGGATGTTGCCGATGAGTCGTAAGTTTGAGATTGCGGTACTTCGATTTCTGTCGGATCGTGCGGTATCGATGGTGGTGTCGTGGGCGAGTAGATGATTATAAGAGATAGCTACATGTAGTCTCACAGCAAGCCGAGCGATGCTGTAAGTTAGGCACAGCTTGACGCGCATCAGACCGCCAAGCCAAAGCGGCAAGCTCCAGGGCTACCGTACCTCCGCAGAGCCGCAACCCAACCCCGGGCCCAAAGTCGAGAATGGCACTTTCGCAGGAGGCAGGCCATTGAACGAGATCATTCAGATACGCAAGCACAAAACAAACACCGTTGAGCATCTTCGACCACCGTCAAACATGGCGGCAGCCACCGAGGTCGCCACCCAGTACCGGCGACTGGCGCAGTCCCTCCCACCCAAGCTACTCGACTTCTTCAAACGCTACCCTACCGCACTGGGCGGCCGAGCAACGACACAGACACAGACCGGGGCGATACCCACCATCTCAATAGCATCCAACACATCATCGTCAGACCCGAACGAGGGCGCCGCCACGGAGACAGTGACTCTCACGCCAGCTGAGCTCGATGCCGCCTACGAGAAGAAGAACCCGTTCCTGGCCTGGCGCAATCCTCGCACTGGGAACTGGCACTCGCCGTCAGTTTCGCTACGAAGACAGGCAATGCTGTACAAGCTGGCAAGGGAGCACGGTGTGCTGTCCCTGATGCCAGACAGCCCCAAGCATCCTGAGACCAAGCTGCAGAAGAGAATCGAACACGGCTTGAAGGTGCAGGGCACGGGCGAGGGCAAGAAAGTTAAGGGTAAGCTCTGGGAGAGGACGCTCAAGGGCCGCTTGGAACAGAGGAGGAAAGCGATGGAGGGTATGCCAGAGCTCATCAGGCAATGGAAGCAGAGAGGACACGGAAGAGGCTGGAAGAAGTGGCCCCGATAGACTTCGGTTGCTGTCTATTGTTGCATTTTCTTTCCCTCCCGTGAGGCTGGTTTGGAGTTTTGTGGTTTGCAATCTGTGTATCGTCGGATTGTTCACTTGTAAAATATCGAGGAGACATTTCAAACCCCTGCTGAACGGTTCGAGTTTAGCCTGTTCAGCTGTATCAAAACGCGTCTATAACGACATGCATGCCAAAATACGTGTACATTTGATTTGATGTCACTGCTGGCACACAGAATTACGTTCAAACAAGGTGTATAATTTCACATCAATGGGCTCTGGCTCAATTCGAAATGCGACTTAAAAGCTGTATCCTACAATTCCTGATCCAAATGCTCCTGGACGGCAGCCTCGGCAAATTTCTTCTCTTTTTCATCTTCGACTTGCATTTGTCCTTGCCGAGCCGACTCCATTTCCTCTGTGGTCGCCTTTCGCCTGTCGCCAGTTTCAGCGTTCCATATCCAACCTTCTCTTAACCACATCCATCGCAGGCAAGCTCTCAGCTCTTTGTCTTTGGGAAGTACCCGCTTCCACTCTGGCTCGAATGGTTCACCATCGGCTTGGGGTTTGGCATTAAGTCCGTTGTAGTCCTCGGCAACGCCTCGAAGCACGTCTCGACAGAAGATTCGCCAGCTATCGTACGCATATGGTCCACAGCCAGGGATGTGTGCGATCTCAATGGCGCCACCAATCTGCTCAGAGTCGTCCTGGACGTCGTTCTTACCAAGACCTCGATGGTCACCTTTGACGGGATAGTTCTCAGCGCGGTATCTCTTACCCAGTTCAGGCGGTTGCTGCAGCCATGTTTTTGCCATATTAATCAGCTTGCGCGACCGTAAATTTCCAAAGCCTAGATGGGCTATCTGTTGAAAAAGATCGCTTTCTTCTACATTAGATAGATCTTCAATCGTGGGATAGCGCTCGATCAATGAGAAGAAAACTGGCATAGCGACCTTGCCAGCTGTTTGATTAAGGAAGAGGCATGCAGCTAACAGCTTGAATGGTTCATTGAAGAGTCGTTCCTGCACAAGACCAAACTTAGCAGCACCAATTGGCGGTACTGGTGCCATTGACACCCCGGCAATTCGTTTTGGTCGAGAAGTATCTGGTGATTTAGGATTTGCTTTCAATGCTTTCAACTTCGGTTTCCGTGATTGTTTTACTGCCACTTGCCGCTTTTGCTTGATTCTTGAATATCTACCCTTCCCGGAGGTTACAGACGAGCATTCGCTTTCCGAATCGCCCCCTGAATCCGGTTTCGCATCAGTTAATGGTCCAGGGCTCCTTTCTAATTTGCAATTGTTTGCTAGATCAAGAGTTGATTCAGCTTTACTACCATTTGGGTCATGGCTATGAAGCTGCATTTCAGCAGAATCTCTATCGGCAGGGGTATTTGCGGCTTCTGGCATGAATGCCGATATGGTAACTCGATTTGACTGGCGTCTCGTACGTCTCGCGATGGGTTCGAAGTGTTTGCTAGTTATACCTGTCATCTGGCGCTTTCGTTTCTGGTTGCCAAATGTTGGTTTTTCATCTTCAGTAGCCCCCATGTTTGTATTTGTTTGCTCTCCATGATCTGGTTCGGCGTCGCTAGGCTTCACAACAGCGCTGACATTCTCAGTAACACGGTGACTTTCATCCTCACTGCATTTGAAAGAAGATACATTCTGAGACGTTTCAATATGACTTTGGGGTGCTCCTTTCGGTGGCGACAGTGAACAGCTTGGAATTTCTGAAAGACTGGAAGAGTTTGACGACCCTAATCGCTGAAGCTGGGAATCCATGCTCATTGAGCCACCTCCATTACAACGACCTTCACTTCTGTGCTTCGAACTCTGTGAGGCCAATTCACCCTCCGTCCAATCATCTGTATTCCTATTTTTACAAGCTGGAGTTGTCCAATCAACTGAGTCTGGTGATGCGCGGTGTTGCAGGCTACCCAATTCATGGGTCAATACTCTTCTATAATGCCTGTGAGATTCAGTCAGGCCATCAAGTTTACTGTCATGTTGCTTAGGAATTTCCTTACTTCGTGGCAGTGGGTGTGTTGATTCAAAGACGGCTTTGGAGATGTCGGCGATGGATCGGTTAAGATCTTCGTCGTTGAGAAAATCTGATATCCCCAACAAGTGGCTGTCAAGATCGTTGGCGGACGGTTGTATGCTGTGAGAGCTGTGATGGTTGTTGGTAATATTCGCATGATTCCGACTTTGAGAAACGTCTGGGGCTATGGCAACACCAGATTGTGAGTGGTGTGCTGGCTTTGGTGTGAGGGAAGTATTTGCTAGCTGCGAGTTTGGTATCCGAGAAGTCTCATCTGATGTTGGTGTGGAATTGATAATTTCCTCGTAGCTTGAAGCAGGCACCTGAACTTTTGCTGCAAATGATTGCGTTCGAGGGCAAATGATGTTGGGCTCGTCTCTATTGGGTACCGAAGCTGTAAGAGCGGTCTGAAATTCAGATTGGCCGTTTTGAACTTGACCAGGCGAGAGCGGTGTTTCTGTTTGCACCTGGCCTACTATGTTTGATACATTATTTCCGTTAGCAGTCGTTCGAGCAGCAGGTCGCTCTAATGATGAGCTGATGTCGGCATCGTCGTCGTATGAACACTTCTTCACAAGCCTTCCATTGGATCTGCTCGAGGGTACGCTCGAAACATTACCCTGAGAAATGGTATGTCTAATTTGGCCTGCTTTCGTATCAGCTGATACGTCAGCTGAATGACGAATGCTTTCACTGTGTACTGACTTTTCTATATCACGATTTCTCTCGCCATCACGTGCATTGTGACCATTCGAGTCATCGGACTCATTCTCAGAGTCCTTGTCGCTGTTACTATCACTGCTGCTGTCACTGCTATCGCTATCGCTTTCGCTTTCGGAACTTTCGCTTGCTGACTCGCCAGCTTGCTTTCCTCGTGTAAACGCTGCAAAGCGCTTGAAAGCCTTTTCAGGATCTTTGGTGACGTTGAACGAAGGTATGCTATTGACTTTAGTATGCTCTCTCTTCTGCGATGGAGCGGTATCGGTAGCTGAAATGTGCCGAGCTGCCAACAGCCGTTGTTTGATAGCGTCAATACCGCTCATGCCAGAATACTGAGATGCCGGTGAACCAAATCTGCTGAAATGGCTTAGTGCTGATACGGGCATCATGGGTTCTCTAGGTTCAGTAGGTTTCATGCGCGTATTTATGCTGAAGCCGTTGTCGGGACCTGTTTCAGATCCGTCTGAATCGGAGGTTTTGGTGCTTGCAGATTCATCATCTCCACTATCGGAAACACTGGACTTGGCGACAGAAGTGTGCGGGAGGTCCTGCTCTTCTCGGTCCACAGAGTCTTTTGGTGCTGCATTGGGCTGCGATGTGGATCTATCGGTAGCCGTGTCGTTGTCTACGTTTGTGTCATGGTCCTCTACACTTTGCTTGACAGTAATTGGCCCTGTCACCCACTTTTTGACAGGCGGCCGCATGAGAACGGTCTGTGACACTGACCTACGAGTATCTTCAGCGACAGGAGGCGACGTCAATGGGGTAGCTGGTGAGTCTTGGACTTTGTCGGCGATATCTGCAGTCCCGCCATTTGTTGGAACTGTCTCGGATGCTTCTACCGCTGTATCTTCGTTGCTGCTAGAAAGTAGAGATTTGCGTTGCTTTCTTCTGCGACGCTTGTCGGATGCTGCGCTTTGCTTCCCGCTGGGCACTGGCGCTGAAACAGCCGGAGTAGCTTGGGACGGTTCAGGCACGGCTTCATTGGCTGTTGGCGTGGATGTGCACTTGCTTACAGCGGGTGATGGCTCATGTTTAACTGTATCTGATGTCGCTGGTGGCAAAAGCATTTCAGGTTTTTTGTTCTTGAGCTTTGAAACAGGATTCAGTTGTCCATTCTCTGGCTCGCCATCCGGTGCAGGTACTTGAGGAGCTGTCGAGGCTACCGGAGTGTTGCTCTCAGCTTTATGCTTAGCTTGTCGACGTCTCTTTTTAGAGAGCCGTCGTGCAGCCGTATCATCTTCAACCGAGCGGTTGTTTTCTGGAGGGGCGGCAGGTTCTTCGACGGTATCACGAATTGTAGCCGGCGCTTGAGGCTGATCAGCGCTGGACTTAAGTGAGGTTGTATGCTTTCCAGTGCCTCGCCGGTGTTTTCTCTTTCGCTTGCCACTTCCGTGAGATTGATCAGGAAGAGGATTGGCTTGCTCTTGATCTAGTGTTAGTGAACCGGCTTTCCCAGTTCTACTCTCATTGTGCAATTGTTTAGATTCGTCTGACTCTGTCTTCGTTTTCTTGTGAGCATGCCCATCGCCAGCCGGCGCCGCATCGACGGCTGAACTGGCATCTTGCTCTCTAGCCTTGCGCTTTCGCCCCATACTGGCCACAGGTTTTCGATGATTTAACCTATACACCACACATGCTCGTCCCAACACACTCCTATACACGCCCGTTGAAGAGCTTTATTAAGAAGCGTGAGTTCTGCAACAACGGTACCATTTCGCCATTGGCGTTACTAGCGATGCGAGTTTGAAAGTTAGGGGATGTTCCGACGCACAGACCTACAGGTAGTGAACTTTTCGTTCCGCCTAAGGCATCATCCCAGTATCATGAATCCACTACAAGTTTTGTAATTGCTCTACGAACCTAATTATCATCAACGCTTCATTTGCACTTCTTATGCTAGTACCCAGAATTAAGAGCTGGTTTTATGAACCGACTCTCAAACTCCAGTCTCTGTGCGGTCCGCGAAAAGCTCGACACATCTGGAAAAAATCTATATGCTAATACGCGATTGGTCGGCCGTCGAACGGCTGTACCGCGTCGATACGGTCAACATCACCATGATCCAACGTCTTTGAGCTCCATCATCAATTTCCCGTCAATCTGAATTGGACTTATAGCTCAAATTTGCCGGCCTTCGTCTCCATAGTAATCGTGGCGACATGTTCCCCGATCGAAGACGCTAAACTCAGGATAAAATGCAGAGAATACAAGAGGTCTGATTCAAAAGAAACAGATTCCTGAATGTTTGCTCACATGAAATCGTCACTACAACAAGTCAGCAAAAGGTACCCCAATTTCGATCTACATGCCGTTTAAGACTTACTCATCGAGACCGTCATCCTCGTAGGTAACGGTTTCAGCCCTGGCACCTGGTTTCTCAACCCCAGCAAGAGATGTCTTGGTCTTGGCTGCTTTAGACTTCTTGCCACCCTTGTCAGCAGCCTTCTCCTCTCTCATCTTTTCATTACTGAGAGTGGTAAGCGCGCTGGCAACCTTCTTGATCTGATCTGAGCTGAGATCCTTGGAAATCCGCTTAGCAAACTCGGGCAGAAAGAGCGCGTATTGTGGCTTCTTTGCGTTTGCGGTTAAAAGAGGTACAAGTACATCGCGCAAGTTAGAGAATTCGCCGGCAGTCTTGGGGTTAAAGATGCTCAACTTGGACAAGTCAACGGTAGAGCTAGGGTCGTTGCCTTCTTGAACAGTCACTGGCCTCGCGGCGCTGCGGTTATTGGAAACTCCGATACCCGCGAAGAGATCCTCGGCGTTCTTAAGGTCACTGAGTTTCTCATTTTCCCGGGCCTGGATGCGCCTGGTGGCCTCATCCTCGTCGCTGTCACTGTCCCCATCGTCCAGCTGTCGTTGGCGTAGTTTAGCCTGACGATGCTCCTCTACACGCTGACTCTTGGTTTTGTGATTCTTCTTAGCTTCTGCGTCCGCTGCAGCCTTGGCCTCGGCAGCCTTCTTCGCTTTCTCACGCTCTACCTCGCTATCCTCGCCAGCATCCCATGAATCAAGCACATCATCATCCTCCTCTTCATCGTCAAATTTGCTCCTTCTCGCAACAACCGGTGGTGAGTTAGGAGCCGAACTGCCGGATTCTTCGTCATCCCAAGATGGAGCCATGTTGAGTCTTTGACAGTTAACGTGACAATATCTGTCTCAGTATATGCGATGCGTGATACCGTCGCCTGTGTAGAGAGAATGGGCGGCTTTGAAGGTGCAACAGACGATAGCGAGAAGATTATGCGGCGTGAGTCGAACGATAGTGGGATATAGATGGGGTATCGTCTGAGTGGAAATAAAATCGAGCGGATGACTTCACGCGAATGGTGGGGTTTAATTTTCAGGTACAGAATTAAGCACGTGAAGATAAGTAGGTACCTTAACAACCTCAACCACGAATTCTGACAACAGACGCAAACGAGGCAACTTACATTCGCCGTTGCTTTGTTTGCAATGTCAATTATGTTTAGGACCTGCCTTGCAAATAATGGTTTTTTCATCACTGAAAATGGAATTCAAGCATATCCAGTGGCCAAGTCTAGCATGACCTTTATTCGTGATCAATGGGAGACGGTCCAACCCTGACATCCATCGTGAATACATGCAACGGCCGTTCAATCCGATCCGTGCCATCGTTGAATAATTCACCTCTGTTTAGTTGGGCGGCTGGCATCCACAATCGCTGCTTCGAGTCGATCCACATTGCATCAACCCAGAGCAGCCTCGGATCCTGTATCAACGTTGACACTGTACCGTTAGGTGCAATCTTCAAAATCGCCAAGCGGTCTGTATCGCTACTATATATGTTCCCATGAGCATCGATGGCTGTGCCACCCGTGGAGGGTGTCGGAGCAAAAGGCTCTACATATTCTTCCAGCAAGGCAGCTAGGGAAGAGTTGTAGAAGGCGTCGTCAAGGTAGTGAGTCCTGATCTTAGACATCCCTCCCGATGCAGGCTGAAAATACAGGTACTCAGCATCTGGAGACACCTCCAGCTGATCGGCATGGATGATGTTGAAGCCTGTCGCCGGCGCAGCAGCTTTGAACAGCGAACCCTCGGCAGAAGTTGGCATGTATGCAGTGGTCGATGCTGCCCCATCCAGCAAGCGCATCGCACGTCCACTGTCTAAGTCTAAGACGATGATGGCAGCTGCCCCTGCGTCGGTGAGATATGCTTTTCCAGACGCAGGATTGAAGCGAACGTCATCAAGCAAGCTGTGGGTGTAGGTGACATTGCCCATTGGGTAGACACGTTTGGTAGTGTTGCTTTGAATGTCGATCTGCAACAATTTGGGCCCTTCAGGTAGAAGCACTGGTTCGCCGAACTTTGGTGAGCCTGTATCTACCAGCCAGAGGTGACCGTCAGGGCCGATGCGTTGAGCATTGACCCTCAAGAAGTAGCTGGCTGGATCCTTTCCTGGGGCATACGAATTGATCTCTTCATCTGGATAGGCAACACTCTTGTTGCTGGCGAAATCCCATTCGACAATCTGCGGGCCCTTCGAACCATCCACGCGAGGAAAAACGAGAAAGGTTCGCCCGCCAGGTGTTGTACTTACACCAGTTGAGCCGGTATCAAGCGTCAAAGTCACCTGCAGGCGAGCGTCGTACCCACATGGCGGGTTTGTTGCTTCTGCCATCGGTAGAAACGCGAACACGAGTCTCGTCCACCAAAGCTGCATTGTTCAGGTGGGTATGTGTGTGTAAGTGTGGGTTTGTGTAAGTGTCTTCAACTAACAGTTGCAAAGTTTGAATGCGTTCAGGACGACAGCGGTATAAATATTGCCTAGAGAGCTGTGGTTCACTTCGTTGCACAACATAGCATACTCCAGCCGGGTATGCAACTGTGTCAGCCTATACAGATGTATAAGTTCAGCCAAGTTTTGACATTCATTAGAGTGTCCGAGGGTATTGAAGACATCATCTTAGGGTACAGGTCATTCTACAACATTAGGTTTGCATATCAACTTCAAATCTCTATGGCGATGATGATATTTCGAGACAGACCTACGGTATATATTGACAACTCTCCGCTGGCGTACCTCCGTATGACTCTCTACGGAACCCATAAAAACGCGAACGTGTAGGATGCAATACAATCAATGGTTGGTCGACTCGTGCCCAAGTCCAGTATCTTACAGATAACCAGAATAACATCCTTGTTCATTAAAGATTACCTTGTCCCAAGCACTAAACCCATACTAACTGAGTGGTACGAATCTCGCCCAGGCGAAAGGTTAGACGAGAGGTTAGGCGAGAGATTTGGCGACTCAAAAGGCTCGATAATCAGACGACCACAATGCATACAACCCAGTCACATGCGGATATTTAACGCCACAGGTTATTCGTATTGAAGACACAGAGGTCTCGCGGCTACATCTCATAATGCCACATCTGCCTATATAGGTCACCTCGAAACAACACGGGACCAAGTGGATAGCAGCATCTCGCATGATGCCCTAATCGAACGAATACTAGGAATGAGTTGCAGAGTGGTATTTGACGTTGGATGGTAGCTCAAGAAGACCAGAGCGGTGGCATGACCTTCCAGGATATCCACAGCCTGCTCATTAATACACCGCCCCTATCTGCTTTTCGTGCTCGAGCTGTTCGGCATCAACGACAATACAGGCCTTGCCTTGGATCTTGCCACCATGCACCAATTCCAGCAACTTGCCAATACTCTCCAAGCCGTCAAATCTGACCGTCCTGGCCTTGATGCCGTGCTGCGCAATGCATTCCATCATGCTGACTGACTCCTGCGGCGTGCAGATCAGACTGCCCTTGACCCGGATATCCCTGAAGACGAACTCCCGAAAGGGAATTGTTACCTGGTCAGGCTGCGCGATCTGGATCATGGTGCCGTGCATCCTGGTGACGGCACACGCCAGCGCTGCCGCACCGTCTGCATCTGAGATCGTTACGGCGGCGTGCACACCCGGCCCTCCAGTGGCGCTCTGGACCTCTTCCACCACGGCCTCGGTCCCGTGACGCGCATCCACCACAACGTCCGCACCATACTCCCTCGAAAGCGCCAGGCCGGCATCCCTAGCATCGATGCCAATGACCTTCAGTCCCAGGGCCTTGGCGAATTGGATACCTAGGTGGCCCAACCCACCGCCCGAGCCGACAATTGCCAGCCACTCACCAGGTTGAAGGCCGGCCTGGAGGACGCCGCGCCAGATGGTGCGACCGGCACAGGCCAGCGGCGCGGCTGACATGAAGGAGACTGGATCCGGGAGCTTGGTGCTGTTGCGGCTGTCGGCAAGCGCATACTCAGCGAAGTAGCCATCGCGTTGAACGCCGTTGTGGCCCTCAATGCGGGTGCAGTACTGTGTGACCAGCTCTGGACCGGTGCAATCGCCACACTCGCCGCATGGATGGTAGGGAATGCCACACATGACCCTGTCCCCTGGCGAGAAGGCAGCCGCCGCCTCGGTGCCAGTGGCCACCACAGTCCCAGCGCCCTCATGCGAGGCAGTATGTGGCAGAGGAGAAGGGAATACGCCTGACTTGACCATGCTGTCGGTGTGGCAATTCGATGCCACTGCGACCTTGATCAAGAGATCGTAGGGCGATAGCCTCGTGGGGTCTGGAACAGGCACGGTGTTGATCTTGTAAGGTTTGTTGTATTCTGTAACCTGTATGGCTTTCATTGTCTTTGCAATGTTGATTTGTGACGCCATAGTGGGCTTGTCTGTATAATGATCCAATGGCTCATTTGCAACGCAGCTATGCATATATCAAAGTTAGCCTCGATTCTGGATGTGATATTATAGGGTTCGTCCTGCTAAGTCAGTGAGGACTGCATAACATTACTACTTGGTGACGTCGTTGGGTACGTTTAAAACGCCATATCTGGGCGATGTCCGGCTTTCCTTTTTGCACCAGCATGTGTCAAGTACAAGTTGCGCGACGACAGCCCGGGTGCAGCTGAACCCCAGATCGAAACCATTGACATGTCACATATTTCATACAACATACCAACCCGAGAAGGCTGCTTACACGCATTTTGGATTTACCTATCTCCAGCATTTTGTTTCACCTTCTGCGCGACATGAGCCTGTACTGACTGGATCATAACAGCATGCACTGCCATTTGGCTCGTACCAGGCATGATTCAGCCAGCCTTCCAATCAGTTTTGGTTATGCGTCGCGATTGCCGGTCATATGAATGGATGTTTTGGAAAGTTTGGCTGCGTTGATAACATGCATGCCTGGCCGAGAAACAGAGTGGAAATGCACGTGAGTGCGTGCATCAATAAGATGGGACAGGTAAGGCTCATTAAAAGGCGGCCGGTTCGAGATACAATTTTGCCTGTCAAAACATTGACTTGACGAGAGAAAAGGCAACACGTTCCTCATATGACAAGCATCAAGAATTTTGTATGATTGTGAAGATGGCGTTATTCGTTGCACTAATCGAGCATTGGCGGGATTCGAGAAACGGATTCAACCCATTCAAAAGCTGCATCAAGGCCGGTTGCATAGCCTGGCCAATTCATAACGCCTTAAACATGACCATGAAGCCGGTTTCTGCGAGCAGGAAGGTGAATCTCCTTATTGCCCTAAGTGCTGATGCTGGCCGATCCCATAAACCATTTTTGCGTAAAGATTCGAACCAAGTCTATCTCAGTCTCCTGGCCTCACGCTCAGACTCGAGCAGGCAGAGGATGTCATCCTCACGAACTGTTCATAACATCCGTCAGTAATTGTGTCCCACCTGCCTGAGTTCTTGTTTCAGGTGGCGTTGATTGCACGTACCTGGGCCCTTGACGTTACGGATGATGGAACGGGTTGTGTCGTCCATGAACTCGACGCGAACCTGGGTGACACCACCACGCGAGCCTGTAATCCATATTGATCAGTCCATCCATTCGGCTCGTGTGCGCCATGCAGTTCCTCCATTCCAAAATCCCACCAACTTCTCCAAGCCCCATGTCCTTCTCTTCCCTTCAAACAATATCGATCGAATAGCGGCGAACATACCGGTACGGCCGAGGACGCGGGTGACCTTGACGAGCTTGACGGGAGCCCTGAAAAAGATGGTTAGCAACTTGTTTGCCATTGCAGCCCGCTCGACCACGAGTGCAACATCGGATAATGCTCACTTGGCGGATTCCATTTTGACGATTGATCGAGGTTGGTGGAGAGAAGTCTGGTAGAATCGCGAGGTGCTCGTTCGTGAGTGCTGAGGCGCGTACGGAAGGGCAATAATGCGGTATACAGACCCAGTGGGGACGAGGGCAGTAAATTTCCGCCAAGACCTAAAACCGGATGGTGCGCGCAAAATTCGGGAGAGCGGGTGGAAGCTGGCTGGTGCCTGACTGCCTTACGGCTGACTGTTCGCTGAATGCCTGAAATCTCAGGCCGCAATGGGGGGTAAAGCCTGAGGACAGATTTGCTTCGGCGTCATCGGCGAGAGAAAATCTGGGGTTGTTCAAGTTTTGTATGGCTCCGATTTGCGGCCGCATTGGAGGGGATGATTCACACCATAAGCCATTCTCTCGCGACCAGCTGTCGATGAAGACTACAACTGTCCGGTTTACGTTTCCTGAAGGAGCCAGTGTTTGTAGTATCCTAAACAATCCACCCAGATAGAAGCCCGCTCGTTATAGAGAGCTACAGGCGTGTATACAGTCAGTTGTCTGGTCGAACGGTAGCCCCACGTGGCGACAACCTTGCCAATCGTATATCTGCAACTACAAAACGCATACAACAACCTGCACAAACTCCACCTCTCTGCGAGCGCGAGCGAGATCGCATTACTAACTGAAGCACTACGTCCTAAGCAATCATGGATCTCGTCAACCAGTATGTCTATCCACCTTCACCCCTTCCACAGTTCATCCCTCCAGACCAGCGTCAACATCTACAGCCATGGTCGCAATAAACGAATCCATTGAGTCTTCGGACAAGCCAAAGATGGGCAGACGCTGGTCGCGCGCACTTCCCACTCTTTCTAACGCTATCGGCAGCCTCAGCGATCGTCTCCTCTTCGCCGTACCGAAAAGTATGTGACCAGTCCATCCGACCGAACCCAGTCGTAAGCGAGTACGGTAGCTAACCGGCGATCTCTCCAATAGAGGGTCGTCTGAATCAGGCATGTCTTGACCTCTTGTCAGGTAGTGATATCCAATTCCACCGTCACAACAGACTCGATATTGCGCTCGTCAAGAACCTTCCCATCGCCCTGATCTTCCTTCCCGCCGCCGACATTCCCACCTTTGTCGGCGAGGGTCGTGTAGACCTAGGAATCACAGGCCGCGACCAGGTCGCCGAGCACGAAGCCACCACACCAGCATCAGAGACTCAGGGCGTGCAAGAAGTCTTAGATCTCGAATTCGGCAGGTGCAAGTTGCAGGTACAGGTGCCAGAGCAAGGGCCATACCAGAAGCCAGAGGATCTGGTTGGGAAGAATGTCGTCACAAGCTTTGTTGGTCTGACTGAGGAATACTACCGTGGTTTGGAAGGAAAGAGCAATGGACAGACAAATGGTGAAGCAAAGAGCGAGCAACTGCGTACGAAGATAAAGTACGTCGGTGGTAGTGTTGAAGCTGCATGCGCTCTGGGCGTTGCAGATGGCATTGTGGATCTTGTCGGTAAGTTTGGCCAACATCATTAAGCGGGCGTTGCAGGCGCTTGCGGACGTGCAAGGTGAGGGACATTACATCTGGCTAACAACTATCATCACAGAATCTGGTGAGACTATGCGTGCAGCAGGTCTGAAAGCAATTTCGACTGTCATTGAGAGCACTGCTGTCCTGATCTCGTCGAAGAACCCTTCAGACCCAAAGCTGGTATCTCTGATTGCCAGCCGTATCCGTGGTGTCATCACAGCACAGAAATACGTCTTGTGCACCTACAACGTCGAGCGGAAAGCCCTGGATCAAGTCGCCAAGATCACTCCAGGAAAGAGGGCACCAACCGTCAACTCTCTAGACTCTGAGGGCTGGGTGGCTGTGCAAGCGATGGTGGAGCGCAAGAACATTGCCATTACCATGGATCAACTTACCGAGGCCGGCGCAACAGACATTTTGGTCACGAAGATCGAGAACACCAGATAAAACTTGATTTCTGCCACACCGATAGTATTTGACTAGATTAAGAGTTTATTCTGGCACCAGGCGTACATCAGATCTCTCTGGTGCGAATGTATGGCACCCTGGCGTTAGACAGTCTGCATGGACATCGGATCACACTATGTTGTGTCCAAAAATTGCTTGTATGAGAGCCGTACGACTTTGAATGACATAGACAACTGTGTTTCTTGTTACCCGTATGCTTGACGGTGCAATGGCTTTAAGTGCACAGAGTGATGCCTGAGTACAAAAGCCTAATGGATCAAGCATATCGATGGGATCAATAACAAAGAAAGCGATGAGCGCGTTCCTCAACTCGTCTTGCTACACAACTCCAAGACTATTACTGAACAAGAGCAGTGGAGTAAAGACAGCATTAAGGATTCGTTCGGGCCGTCACGCGTTCCTGCAGCTAGTGAGACACGGTGGCATTTGCGTACAGACTAACCCCTCTCTGGGAAGTCATCATTACCATATGCAGACAATGCCATCACCGATATGCCGAGGCAACCTTCCCATGCATCTACAGATCGCTGATCTACAATTGGAAGAGATGAGGAGCAAGTTGTTGTAGAAGCCCAAGCGAGACATGGGTAATATAAATAATAGATCAACGCGTTGCCTGCTTGAGTGCCTTGAGTCGAGTATATCCCCAAAAACTCCACGTTCTCCAATCCACATACTCGAGCCGGCCTCCCAACCTTCAACAGACAAGCACAAAGCCAAGAATCCACACCATCACCATGCACATCGCCAGCCTCTACCCGCTCCTGTTGGCCCCTCTAGCACTGGCAGCCTCGGTGCTGGAGCAGCGCGACGCGCAGACGGTGTACAACGACATCAGCGGGATCGACAGCGCGGTGCAGAAGCTGACGGCGGCCCTGACTGCGTACGAGGGCGGGATTCTGCCGACGCAACCTGTGTTCGACGCCAGCATCGCGATCCACAACGTGAACCGGCAGGGTTTCGCCGATGCGCAGGCGACGGCCAACCTGACGTCGGCGGAGAGCCGGCGGATCGTGCAGCACGTCGACGACAGCGTCGGCGTCAGCATCCCTGCCGCCGTGAAGGTGCTCGAGGCCAAGAAGCCGCTGTTCGACGCCGCCCAGGTCTCCAGCGTGATCAAGGCCACCATCGACCTGCTCAAGTACGACCACGAAACCTTCTCGCTCGCCGTCGGCGCAAAGCTCAGCCTCGACCAGGCCCCTGCCGGCTTGGTCGCTGCCGGCAAGATCGATGCTGCTTTGCAGGCTGCCTCGCTCTACTACGCCGCATAGTCTGAAATGGAATCGTCTGCGTTGTCCTTCGTCGATCAGTACATACATGTATCACTGGACGTGAAGCATCGAGGTGTTGTGTAGTCGCGTGTCGACAGTAACGAGTAGGTCTGAACGATATGTATTTGATACCATTTGATTTATGGAATGTGATATGTTAGTGTGTATCTAGACCTCACTTTTCTGATGCTTGAACAAAGAACAGAAATATTCGTTGAATGGGAGAGGTAACGAGACGTAAATATCAATGACTGCAGACAGCTAGAGAGTACCATTATTATTTAGAAAACTTCGTGCGACTACTGCATTCCTCATCTCAGTCCTATCATTGTCATCTCTCTCCAGCGTACAAATCACTGTCACTCAATCCCGCTCTCCTCATCATAGATGAGAACGTCGTAGCCCTCTTGTAGTCATGTTCGTCGACGTCAGACATCTTCCCAGATCGAGCCGAAGCCTTTCTAGGTAATCTCACCCCGTTACCCATGCCTCCCGTGATGGTAGTCTGGTTGCCAATGAGACCGAGGCCGGGTTTCCTGGTTGGGGTGTATGGCGAACCCAGCTGTGGCGCCCTTGGCGTGTCAGAGCCTCTCGAGTCTGACGTGCTGCTACTTGAGCTGCTCAGGTACGCCGTGTTTGATATGTTCAAGGGAATTGGAGGTGGAATCATCGACGAAGTAAAAGTTCTCGGCTGGGCAGGCGCATGCTCCAAGGATGCATTTGCAGCCGATTCTGGGGTATATTCAGTGGCTGGATCTTGGTAAGCGGCTCGATACGGATTTGAAATGCCCGGCTCTCGTCGTCTTGTGGTATTCGCGCGGACAATGCTGTCTTGCTGCACCGGCCTTCCTATGTCTGGAGAGGCCCATTTTTCAACCTCAGGAAACGCCATATTGATTGTGCCAACACTGGCGCCGCTGTGCTTTCGACCCATCAGGGTTGAGTTGGTCAACCTTCTGGTACTGGCATCTGATGCAGCAGAAGCCGTCCTGGCGTGTCTCCGTAGAGAGTTGACGGACCTCTTCCGATTTAACCCTCTTATCGGGCTGATGTGGAAACCCGCATTGGGTACCATCGTAGGGATGCCCTTGGGCCAGTTGATTGTACCACGTTTGTAGTGCTGTGGGAGCGGCGACTGTGTGGGTTTTGGGGTCGTCGCCGATATCAATGGTGATCTGTTAAAGAGCGATCGGGTCTGGGGAGGTTGTGGCGGAGATGGTGGCGTGGCGTATGAGTCGGAACCGGAAGATCTTTCATTGCTATTGTTCGAAGCGGGAGACTCCCTTGATGCTCCTGCTCCAGACCTAGACGATCCTGCCATTGCCATTTCCACGATGGTGTCAAGCTGCGCGTCAGAGTTTGGACGTGTGATTGGCGTAAGGTTGTCACTCTTCTCTTGGTCCAAGTATGACTGTCGGCGTTTGCGCCTTCTCATGATGAACCAGACCAAGGCTATTGCGGCGAGGATACCAACAAAGATACCAGGCACAAATCCAGCTGCAAAGCTCTTGCCTGAGAAGCTTTCTGTCTGCGCGGTTATAGCTGCTGTAGCATTGTTTGACATATCAGGGTCACTTCGGCTACTTGGGTTCGGAACGACTGTTATACCAGAATTGGCGGTCGCCGTAGCAGTGATTTGCGGCATCGAGGTTGAATGCTGCCCATCGGCGCTTGTTGTACTGGATATCGATGCTGTAGTGGTAGGATTATGAGTTGTCTTCGTTGTAATGCGCATACATGAATCACCTCCAACGTCACACTCATACCCAGGAGGACAGCACTCGGAACCGCAAGTTGGCATGTCTACCACTGGATCAGCATGGACCGGAGAAGTCGGGTCGATGGACGGGTCCATGGCGGTTTTATTGCACGAGATCGTGTGTATGTTGTCGCAACCACCAGGTGGGCAACAGATGACAGCCGTGGTCGCGTTGGCATTTAGAGAGAGACAGGTCGTAGATTGAGGACAACAGAAGTCAGCTGGGAAACCGTTGCCGCACGATGAGAGACCAGCCACTCCATTGCAAGTCGGTGTATCGTCTCTGTATTCAAGTGTGAGACTGGTAGCTTTGTAGAAGTCGCGGTCAATGGCGGTCGCTCGACAACACGACCACTGAGCTAGCAAAGCTGCCCAGAAGATATGTTTTTGCATTTTACTATGCGCGCCTGGCGCTGTTTGCGTCTATCGAAAACGAAACGAGAGTTTTGAGGTATGCGGTTTGAAGCAACGATCGAATAAATAAATTGAGAGAAGGCGAGCTGTCCAGCAGCAGGTCCAACAGGCAAACGAAATACTAAAGAAAAAGATTAAAGTGAACAGAGAGGAGAATGAACGCAGAGCATGAGATCCGCACGCCTATGTAGAGGGTGAAAGAAAAAGCGAAGAAACAGCATTGAAAGCGAGGGACGGCGCAAAGACATGTAGCAGGCACCTACCATCATGATCCGACTCCAACATGATGAGGAACAATCCTATGACCATGCCAGACAGCGAATGCTGAGACGCTGATGCTGGATGCAGGTAAGTGAAGGCCTATTCATGGATACAGACCAAGACCACTGTCGACGCTAGAAGACGCCGTCGACGAGAATGATCCAGGTGGTGCGCTCTGACATGGCGAGAGTATCATGGTGGAAGAGACAGTGAAGTGGGTAGATGAAACCCATATTGCCGCCAGTTGCAAAATCGAGAGATGAAGTCGAAACGATTGGCCGACAAGCCGCTGGCCGTGGTAATATTGTCGAGGCTGGCGCGAAGGTGACATTGTTAGTGCTGAGATATTCCGCTTTCCGGGTCAAGCCAGACTGCGGTCTACACTCGGATGTCTGCCTTCCCGTTTCGGATTGCCGGCCGCAGATTCTAAGGACGTGGGCATCAGGAAGGTGAACGACGGACGGGCGTGTCTATCGAAAGCGATATACACCCATATACCCCAGACAATCATGATCACGAGACGGATACCAAGGGCCAGTGGCCTGCTCAACAGCAGTTCATGGACTTGCCCACAATGCGTGAGGATCCCCCCCTGCCTTCCACCTTCCTTGGGGCTGCCACCAATCTGCTGTCGCATGCCTCTGATCCGCATTGAAACTGACACTACCTGTTCTCCGGTACCAGACCCAGACTCCATCCATCGCCCAACGAGCCGTTGGCCAGATCCCGTCTGATCGACGTAGCCTACACCTCCTACCGAAGCTTGTGCACCACAACACTTTCTCGAAGTCCGGCGTGACTGGGCTGTTCGCACCGCAAGGATACACGCTGGGATGGACGCAATATCAGTCACACCTCCTTCAGAAGCTGAACTCATTGATCGCCGGCGAGCCGTATGAGAATCTGCAAGTCAAGCCGCTGCTGCTGAAGTTCGCCCACGACCCAATGGCGGCCAGCATTTTCAACCACGCAAGCATGGCGTTCAACAACCACTACTTCTACGAGGCGCTGTCGACCGCGCCCAAGCCGCTGGAGGAGTACGGCGACCTGAAAGTGACGCTGGAGGCGGAGTTTGGCAGCATCGAGACGCTGCGCATGACCATGCTCGACACTGCCAACGCCATGTTCGGCCCTGGCTTCGTCTGGCTGGTCTGGTGCCCTCAGCTGGGGCTTGGCCAGAGGAAGGGTGCTTGGCGCGTGCTCACCACCTACATTGCGGGCACGCCGTTCCCCGAGGCCGGCTACAGACAGCAGGGCATCGACATGAATACAGAGAACGAGGCATCGGCCGCGGCTTACCTGGACCGGCCAACCAACACCGCCGGCGCCTTCGGCCGCTATAGCTCGTCTGGCCAGGCCACCGCGCGCCTGCCACCCGGCGCGACCAGCGTGCACCCTGTGCTGTGTGTCAGCACATGGGAGCACACTTACCTCTACGACTACAGCGCTGCTGGCAAGAGACAGTATCTCGACAAGTGGTGGGAGGCTATCGATTGGCACGTTGTGGAGGACCGGATGTCGGGCATTGACTACAGAGAGGCTCCTGCTTTCGCAGTAGCAGGAATTCCAGGCAAGCGCTTGTAGGACGTACGCAATGCTTGAGCAATCTTCCTGTGGGTAAATATTGTGACCACACAAGTCTCACATCTGGAAAAGTCACGCAGTGGTCCGGGAGGAAATGCGTCTCGATACGAATGGTCATTCCGATTCCTTACTGGCCTCTCGTGCACGACCCCACAATCAGCAGTCGAGAATTCGAATCTCGACGACTGGTTTCGAGAAGTGGTGATCCAACATGTCGCTCACCAAACGAGCAAGTAATGGAAGAGAGGAATAAACTTGCCATGTCTCTTTTCTCCAAGATGTGTTCATACAAGTCCTAAAATTCTTTGTAACCAAGCAAAATCTGTATGATATTTAGAAAAAGAACAAGGTTGAAGGTTGAAAAGTAGCATGAAGCTAGTCCCAGGTCCTAGAGCGGTACGACCGCTGTCAATTCATGTGCACTGAGAAAAAAAAAACGATTCCCAAGAAACGTAGGGGTACATTCTCGTAACTTCGTTAAGCTGATATATGACATTCTCAGGTTGGGGTTCGAAAAAATAACGGGCAGGCAGAGCATGCTATGGGAACGAGCAATCGGGCGTGGGTGCAAAAGCAAGAAGAGGAGCAATCGAGCAGATAGACCTTCTCAAATGCGTGAGAACAAACGCCAATCTTTCCCCTCCCCCCCTTTTTTGCCAGGTTTCGTAGAGTTTCTAGAACCGTCGGACCAACGATCTCGAAGGAGACAGGAAAAGAGGGCTTCGATGCCTGTCAAAAAGGAACGCCTGCAAATCGCCACGCTGGCCTTCACATTCCGCCTGCTGCCTGTTTCCAACCTTGACCCCCCTTCCATCCGTCTGCGACGAACCAGCGTCAACGCGACTTTGAAACGACGGGAGACAGCTTGCCCGTCGTTAGCTTTGGTGAGGAATACCGTCCCTTCCAGAGAGGTGGTGTCCAACGATGTGATCGGAAGGGCTTTCTAGTGCGTGATGTAACCGGCCAGGGATCAGTCCATGTAGAAGTCGCCCTTCAAGATCCGCTCCTGGAAGTGATCGGGCCGCTTCTGAGGCTTGGGCATTTCTGCAACTGGTCGATCCATGGTAGAAGTGCTTTTGGCTCTAGCGTGGTGTTGGGTGCTAGATGGCATGCCACCAGGTGGTGGACCTGCGATGCTCGTCCTCTCGGCGCGAGTCCGCAGATTGTCAGACCAGTTGAAACCTTCTAGATGTCATTGCATATTACGTCAGCAGCTGTTTCATGTCGGACCGTGTGGAATGGAGAAGGTGTGGCATTTCAGGGTATAGGTGAACCGATGATCCGCATCAAAACCTTGAAACACTAGGAACAGGGAAAGAGATGTCAGGGAAATGGGAGATGGCAGTAAAGACAAACCTCGACCCTTTTCACTGCGGGCAGAGATCGCCTTCCCGCTCGAACCCTGTGATGTCTTCTGCGAAGGAGAAGTAGAGGAGGGAGAAGAGGAATAGGGAGTCTCTTCATCAATGGTAGGAGGGGATCTACCGTTTTGTCCGGCACCGCCACTTCCACCGCTTCCAACCCCACCGCCACCGCCACCGGTAGAGATGCTACCGCTCCTGGAGTTGCGTACATCGCGCAGGGCTTGGGCGCCGAAGGACATGCGGCGGGCGAAGGGAGAGCTGGTCTGTGGGGCGGAGGTGGAACTCATGTCCCTGACGTCATCCTCAATGGCGGACTCGTCGATGCTGCCGCTGTTGACGCTGCTCAGACTGTCGTGCCGACCACGCACGCCGCCGAAGGACGAGTTCTGGCCAGCCGAGCCTCCCATGCCGAGTGTGGTGAGCGACATCCGCCTCCTCTGGGCGTGGGCGGCGGCCTGGGTGATGGGGCCCATGACCTGGCCGTTTGGTGGGCTGTTCGAGCCGCCGTTGTCCATGGAAGACCGCGAGGTGCTGTTGCGACCGGAACCAAAGAGGTCTGCGAGCGTCTGGCCAGCAAACGAGGAGCGACGAGCTTGGGTAGGAGGAGATTGGGGTGGTGGAGTGGTCTCGTCGTTAGGCATGTTGCGGCGAGCTGTATTGGGTTGCGGTCACGTTGCGCTGGTAGGTGGGAATGATGACCTGAGTAGAAGGAAGTCGTTGGATCGATTGATTGGAGAAGATGTTTGCAAAGGAGAGACTGGCGGACGATGGAGGGAGGGAGAGGTGGTGGGTGTTGGGTATGGTGTGTGGTGTGTGGTGTGTGTGGTGTTGTAGCTCTTCTGTGCGAGCGTAGGTGGTGGTGCTGGCGTGCTGAAGGGAGCAGTTGATAGCGTGGGATTTCCGCTCCTAAGCGATAGATAGATAGTACGAGGAGTGGGAGGTATAGGTAGGTATAGGTAGGTTAGGTAATAGGTTAGGTAGGTAGAGAGTAGGTTAGGTAGTGACAGAAGCAACAGCAGTAAGTGGACAGCAGGAACAGTATAGGTAGCAACCTACCTAGGACAACCCCAAGCTGGAGGCGAAAGTATAGCACGGTCTGCCCAGTAGGAACAGAGGGTGTGAATCCGTACATCGACATACCAGAAGTGCAGGCGAGTAGCTAAGTACACACCCTCTGGAATGCGGACCTGGCATCTCATTGGCTCGGCACGACGGGTTCGGTCCGTATCCGAGTACGTATCGATAAGCGCATCCTGCTATGTAATATGACGTGATTGGGACTGTCACCCATCTTTGACGCCCGCCCTTGACGTACCCACAACATTGGGAAGCACATATTACCTACGGCCGTGCAGTGGGGATGAAGAACACGAAACAAACATATCCACGGGCAAACAGTCGTCTTACCTAACAGAATCCGATCACAACTTCTCCCTCTGGGCTGATCCTCTAGTCTGGTCTGGTCTGGCCTGGCCGGAGGTGCAGCAGGGAGGGAGTGGGAGGTGCCGGGAGAAGTGGTCCCTGCTGACGCCTGGGCAAGCAGGAAGGGATTGCGAGGCTTGTTCGGGACTAGCGCGTTTCCCCGCAATTGAGCTCCAACCTTAACTCCGCGCTACTCCAGACAGTCAAACACCTTCCAAGGTTCCAAGGTTGCCCGGCAGTGGCCACAGCACAGCTGGAGGTGAGGTTCAGTCCTGCTGGAGCCCTTCCATCCCCTACCTCCTACCTAGGTGTTCCATTCCAAGCCTGCCCACCACATCGCGTCGCAGTGCATCGCATTGCATGACATGGCAATACATCTCTGCAGGGCCTGACTGGCAGTGGCCGTGGTTGCATTGCCGTCCGAGAGGAATCGTACCATGGGCTGTATCACATTGCCCGCAGGAGGCTTCGATATCTGCCCACTTCCGTACCTCATCCTGCACCCATGTCTCTCCCGCTAATGCAGGGAACAGCACAAAGCAGCAGCACGGCTCACCCTACCTCCTAGCAGGCAAGAAAGTAGTGGAGGACTGGCTGGCACATACAGTACCAAGAGCATGCCGCGACAAGGATGAGAGAGGGCACACCAAAGCGCTGCCCCGTCTGACGCACATCTCCTGCATGTCGATGCTGCAGGGTACCACTCCCTAGACAAGACAAACTTGCATCGCCGCTTATCAAGCTTTCTTACTGCCGACCGGCCACTTCAACCCCAGCGGCTGGAAAAGACAGAGAGGTAGGTCACTCGGACTGACGAGGTTGCCAGGGACAGGATCTCGAAAGGCAGAGGGTCCAATGGAGAAGAGCCAGACACAGGCCGGACTGCCCAAGTCCGGCGGTGTTCCCTTCGGTCTTTGCCCATGTTTTCTGATGGGTGCGTGCCAGGTCTCGAGACGGTAGATCCTCGGCCTTTTCTGCTGTTGTAGACCGTGGTGGATGCGCAGCAGTTTGCAAAAGGAAAGGTAGGACCACACGACATACCGACGAGATGGGCTAGGCCTCAGGATGAGCTTGGTTGTAGCGCGCGCAAGAGCCTCCGTCCAAGCCCAGTCCTGTACGGGCTGTACCTTGTCTACTAGAGCGACGATCAGCGACGATCAGTGGAGTGTGCTCATCTTTATTAAAATAATCCGATGCTCTAGTGACAATTGCATGACTGGGTATAATACATTTCTTGGTTGTTCGTCAACAGCCCACTCCAGGGGATTGACTGAGGGGATGGCCATTCATTGCCCATTGTATATTTACACTGCATCAGACTTGACTGCCGCCATGACACGGCTGTACCTTGACTTGGCCATGTGTGGCAACACGTCCAGCGCCTCCTTGACCCTTTCCAAATCGTAAGGGAGGCTGGTCTCGTTGACGGCCTGGAGGATGTAGCTGGCGACCGTCGTCCTGGACAGGGGCGGGTCTCGTTGCACCGCCGCGGTGGCGGCGAGATCTAGGCCCTGTACGTGCCAGATGTGATAAGTTCGAAACACGGACTGCTTCGTGTCGCTCTTCCTGTACTTGTGCCCTTCCGGTAGAGATGCTCGGAACTCTGCTATCCAGCTGTCCGCAGACTGCACCTCTGACCTGCCCGGCTTTGCCGAGGTAATCTTGCCGCGAGATGACGCTTGCACAGCAGCAGGCTCCACGCTCGAGGAATCTACAGGCTCAATCCCTTCCTGTGTTTCGAGCGCATCTACAAATTCCTCGTCATCTTCCGCTGTCTCCGTTGCGAATGATGGGTTGGACGCCCTCACGCGCCTCTTGGCTCCCACTACCGTCCCATCTGGTAACACGAGCGGTTGCTTTAGCTCGTGAAAAGCAGGACGTGGTGGTCGCGGGTCCATCTGAATTCTCTTGGCTTCCAGGCTGTGATAGAGTTGGAAGCCAGCGTATGCGTCTGAGCAAGCATAGTCAATCTGGCTACTATCCAGCCTTTGTGTCCAGTTACTAACCTGTACCTCATCCTTCAAAAGCGGCATAGAGAACTCGTCCTCAACGATGTTTGCCAACCTGACAAGTTGCTTTGTAACAGGAAATCGAGGATAGTTCACTACCCTGTACAAATGCGAGAGCTCGAACAGCCCACGCATCTGCACGCCGAAGTGTCGTAAGATTCGAGTCGAGTCGCCCGCCACGTTCACTCCAGCCTTGACAATGTCTGGTGACTCTAGTATGGAACGCAAGGATGGCGGCAACAGTTCTTCCGCCGTTTCTCCTCGAAAGAGCGCGACTTGGAACAGACCAATTCGGCTTTCAGAAGCAATCTGGATCAACGAGACCTGGCGCTTGATGTTGGCCTTTACGGCTATCGCTGTGCTGTCCCATTCCATATCGAAACCCACAATTTTCTCTTTCAAGAACTCTCTGGCTTGAGTCTCGGCTTGCTCATATGTAGTGCAGTAATGTCGGGTTGGCTGTCTTCCGTTGCTGTCCTTGTAGAGACTGTACCTCCAAAACTTGGGGAGACCGTCGACAGATTTGTCTTGATCATCGAGTCCATCTGGTTGCATAGTGAATTGTAGTTTGGGGAGCTCGGTAGCCACCTCGGTATCGATGACTTTCAGCCCAGAGGTACCACCAAGCGCCAATGGCTTGTCTTGCTGCCAGGTACCCAGTACCCTACCGACAGAGGAATCGTCATTTTTCAACAACACCTCATCCGCGTTCTTAGGTCCTCCACCACTCGTGCTGGGAACCCTCTCATTTGGCCATCTACAGGCTGCCGCTAGACCACGACCATCGACTTCAGGTAGATGTAGCACTCGGGCTGCAGAATGAAAGCTTCGAGACTGGACCTTTCTGACTTGTTTCTGCTCCTGCTTATTGTGAATGTCCTCTGATTTGAAGTATCGAATGGGAAGTGAAGGTGACGCAGACTCTCTGACCTGTACATGCCCCTTCTCCCCGTTCATAGGCAAGGGCCGAGAAGATGGGTACATATAGAGCATTGTTTCTTGCAACTCTGGATCCGCTTTGTACATCTTTTCAATATCAGAACGAATTTCTTCATCGAATTTGGCTTCATGCTCCGTGCTGTAGCCCAAAGCCTCCTCCAAGAGACCAACTTTCCTGGCGGTTTCTTCATACGACTCCAGCTCCGCGGTGGCAGATTTGTACCTTTTCGCATAGTCAGCCCTGATGCGAAATTCTCTTTCCTTCTCAACATCTGTAGGCAATTCCGAGATCTGGGAGTGCGTTTGAATATTCCACCACGCCTTCATCGCAGTGCCGAAAACCTCTGTGGCCGGCTTTGAGGCTACGAACGCACGTTTGGATTGGTAAGAGTCTTCTAGGATGTCACACAGACTTGAAACCTGCTGCATCTTCGTAGCCCGGTGCATGGCGTACGTATGTTCTGCATACACGTGGTTTGCTCTCTCAATGGTCTGTTTCAGCCTCAACACTTTGGCGGGTGATTTCTCAGACTTCATTTGCGCTCTGCAACGCCTCCGAAGCATGTCGAAGTACTGCATTCTCGCAGTGATGGTATATCTGAAGGTCAGGTTTGAAGTGAAGCTACCGGCGCGGGTACCATCGAATGCTGTGGGAAAACGTAGTCGTCTAGTCCAGAATCTGGAAAAGTGGCTAGCTGCACGCAGTAACTCTGTATCGTCCTGAACAGCCCCCAAGCACCGACGAACATGCTGTCTCTTTGCTATAATCGATTCTTGTTCCATTTCCAAAGTACGGCGTATGTCCCTTTGGATCGTCGAGTATTTCTTGGAGAATGTAGGATTTCTGCTTACAAACAGGTCCCATGATTTTAATAATGTCTTGCGATGTTCTAGTTTAGCCTTTTTAATTGGCGCCAAATGATCTGTAGCCGTAGAATTGAGATACTCTTTCACCGTGAGGTTGAATTTGACAAAGAGTTGGTTGTATGCATCGTAGTCTGCACGCTCGACATCGCGCCGAAGCAATGCTTGCTCGTAGCGACTTCGTTCAAGTCTGATTCGGCTGTCTAACTCTCGCTTACCTTGATCAGCCTCTGCTTGTGCCTCTTCTGCATTTTGCGTTTGGATTTGTAGCTCCAGAAGAGCTCGAGAATGCTCAAGCTCGCGTTCCGCCTCACGCACAGCCACTGCTTGCTCTGCCACCTGCTTGGCTCTGGACTGGATCTTATCTCGCTCTTCCTCCAGTATCTTGAGTTTATTCGTTACGGATCGTACAGCTTCAGCTTGATCTGCAAGCTTCTTCTTAAGCTCCGAACGAATGCTCTCTCTTTCTTTCACGATCTGGCTGTCCCACTTCGTCTTTAGGCTGTTGAGTTTGGATAAATGCGCCTTGCTTTCGGATGTAAGCGATTGGTAGTCCTGCTGCCAACGTGATACCTCTTTCTTCCGTTCAGACTCGGCATCGCGCAATTGCCGTTGGAAGTCTTGTTGTGCACGTTCAAGCTCTTCGTTCATGCTCTTGACGAGCGCGAAGAGAGAATCATTCTCCTCTTGAAGCTTCGCATGGCTCTGCTTCAATTCCACAACAGACGCACCGGCTCCGACAAAGTTGAAAGTGGCATTCTTGGAAGTCGGATTCTCGCCTGATGGGCCTGTGGATTTGGGAGGTGCAGTGAAAGAGGTTCGTGGTGGTATGCCAGATTTGGTGGAGATGCTGCGGTCGCTGGAGAATCGAATATCACGATGAGGCGACCAGGTGAAATCGTTCAGGGCGGTTGGGAGGTTTATTCCTCGTGACGGTTGCCATCGGTGATCGAAGGGTGGCTCTACATGGCCTACGCTCTGTCGTTCAATCTGTCGTATGGGCGTGGGTTCATCTCCACAGGTTGGAGGTTTTGAACTTGCATTGCGGGTAGACTGCCAGTTTCTACCCACCGCTCGGGTGCCTGGTGTGGAGGCCCTGCCATTTCCCAAGAGTCTTGGTGTCATTCCAATCCATTGCACGCAGTCAAGTCAGCATGCGGTGCAGAGTACGAGAGGCTGAGGTGTTTTGTCTTCAACCTCTTAGCCCCAGTTGACGCTCGTGGCGAGAAACAATCCCCATCTTTGACCCAGTACGGAGGTCTTCCCAAGTTCGAGATAATTTAGAGCGGGACTTCCCGTGGCGATACGCGGAGTGCATGTGAACGTGAGCCACGCGCTTAATCGGGTCATGGATTTTTAGGCCGCTTCGACACCCCGGGACTTGTGTTAGGTAGGGACTGTGAATAGAAACCCGGCAAAGCATGACAACTTCAGCCTGATTGGTAGACTTTGCCTGTCGAATGTAGCACATTCGAAAGTTCTAACCAGAAATGGGGAGTCATCAAATGAGAATAAACATCGGTCTGGGCAAAGTTTCAGGACACGAAAGAAACAATCACCAATAGTGTTTCTACGGACATTTTGTATAAACTTCATCTGTGTACACTGTAGAGGAAATTAATGAAAAGATTGATCGTGAGCAATCATGCTCTGCCTGGCGCAGAAAGTGTGGGCGCTTGCATTTTGTGTTGCATCTCGAACATTGACATTCACCTGTGCTTGGTGATGAGTACGCCACTTACCTCTCGGAGGCTATTGCGGCAGCCTCGACCGTCAGTGAATAACAGACGAGCTATTACACGAAGAGGCTGCCGGAAATATTTGTGTTCGTATCTGTTCATTGATCATAATCGACGACTGGACAGTCGCTTCCTGCGTCATAGGACGAATCTGCCTACTCGCCATGCCAAACCTACAGCTTTGCTTTTGGTGACTTGGTCTGTTCTTCCTGATGTTGTGATTTCAGCAATCTCCTCAGGATCTTCCCACTAGCACTCTTGGGTATGACTTCAGCAAATTTCACACCACCTCTCAGTCTCTTATGGCTCGCAACCTTGCTAGCCAGCCAGTCGACGATTTCTTTCTCGAGTTCTGGGCTTGCATGGACACCCTTCTGTGGCACAACGTATGCCAATGGCACTTCTGATGCGAGATCATCCCTGAAGACACCAAGAACAGCGACATCGCTGATCTTTGGGTGTGAGATCAGCAAACCTTCCAGCTCTGCAGGTGGAACTTGGAAGCCTTTGTATTTGATCAATTCCTTGACGCGATCGGTAATGTGGAAATTACCATCCTTGTCCTGAAAGCCCACATCGCCAGTCTTGAAATAGCCGTCGTCAGTGAGAGAGCTCTGCGTTTCTTTCGGGTTGTTGAGATAGCCTTGGAAAATGTTGGGGCCCTTGATCCAGAGCTCGCCGACCTCACCAGCTGCCACCTCCTCTCCCTCTGGAGACATGTACTTGGCTGTCTGATTCGGTAGTAAATGTCCTACAGCTCCAACAGTTTTGAGCCAATGATGCCAAGGTTGCATATGGGTTGTGGGTGATGTCTCACTGAGACCGTATCCTTGTTTGACCTTGATACCCCTACGATTGTAGAGCTCCTCGACCAGCTCACGAGTCAGAGGCGCTGCACCAGAGTGTGTCATACGGATAGAAGAGAGATCATACTTCTCCACCACGGCCGATTTTGTGAGTTGTAAAACAACCGGTGGAACCAGGTAAGCATACGTAACCTTGTGGTCTTGGACCATACGGCACCAGCTTTCGATGTCGAATTTCTCCATCACGAGACACTTCAGGCCGTTGTACATAGCCAGATGAACAATGACCGTCAGGCCGTAGATGTGAAAGAACGGCAAGAAGGCCAAGAGAACGTCCCCTTCAGGTGCTTCCGGCCGCGGTTCAGGAGAAAGGTTATCGATCTCCATTCTAAGGGTCTGGAGGACGTTGGCCACAATGTTCCGGTGGCTCAACATTACGCCTTTAGGGTAGCCAGTGGTACCTGACGAGTAAACGATAAACGCGAGGTCATTGTTCGGGTTCACCTTCGCACGCCGATACCGTGAGGTCCCGGCCAGGTTGCGCACACTGGAAAAGTGTTTCACCTGTCCTGTTGTATCTTTCTGGTCGCCGATGAGGCAGATGCGATCCAAGGGGATGCCCACCTTCTTGCATGCCTCGATCGCTGTGGGAAGCAATGCCTTCTGTGTGACAAGACCCTTACTTCCTGAGTCTTTGAGCTGAAAAGCAAGCTCATCAACCGTATACCCCGGGTTTGCAGGAGAAATGATGCCCCCAGCATACATCGCTCCCCAGGTAACAATGGGTGTATCAATACTGTTCGGTGTGTACAGAGCGAGTACATCGTTCTTCTGCCAGTCCCATGACGCCCGTAGGCCTTTCCCGAAAGCTTCTGCTGAATGCTTTAGCTGTGCCCAAGAATGCGAACGACCAGTGATAGGGTCGCAGAATATGGGTTTGTCATCGCTGAACGGCCTCCGTTTGCCTGCGAACAGAAAGTCCCAGATCCCAACATCAGGGATCTCTTGATCTGGATAGAGGCTACCGCTGGGCATGTTCAACAGTTAGTCTTCACAAACAATACAGTTCTTCGAACGCTACGAAAGTGGATTCTGACGTGTGAAGTTGAAGAGTGATAACGAAAGGGAGAATGGAGATGCGAACAAAGAAGTAACATTGATCAAATATCATGATGTACACGGTCGTTCCGGTAACCTCACACTAGACAAGCCGACGTAGGCCGCGAATAGCAGCGGTGGTCTCTTGCTTCCCCAGTGCAATGCTCGGCTAGAGATAATGAACCTCGGCTGCTGTACAATAGATGCCAGCGGCAGAATACTTGGAAGCCTAAAGCGTCCCGGGCCGAGGGTTAAACGCTCGACTAGAAACTACTGCTCTTCCCCGTGTGGGGGCGAGGAATGCTTCTCCTTTAGGTTAGACGACTGATGGAGTGGAAGAGACGCATTCGCCAGCCAAACCACCAGAACAGTGACCAGAAAGCAGACTGGCTGTCGTCATATCCGAAGGGGTGATCTAACATATTACATGTCGTCAAACTTCTCCTCGGACCCTTTCACAATGGCAAACATCCCGTTATTCTCTCCTTGCCTGACACGTCGAGTCTGGACGAGTCAGGCGCCGTTCCGCTGTTACCAAAAAAGTCGAGCACAGCGAAGATGGGCTCAAGTGCAAGACGTTCGCTTTGTAGCGACCCATCAGCAGCATCAGAAAGTCCTCGACAAATACAAAGAAAAGCTGGAAGCAAAAGCACGAGAGAAGGGGCTGAAGAGTACCGATGAATTGAAGGAGGTGTACGCAGACAAGATCAATGAATTCCGGAAAAGCGCCATAGTGCCTGGTGCCAATGCTCCTCTGTCAGAACAAGCACCACCTATTCCAGGTGCAACCGACTCTACCATACCGTTTCAAGCCCCACCTCCACCGCAACCGCAAGAGCAGAAGCAAATAGAGAAGCAGGCAAGAAAAGCATCCAGTGGTGAACCTCCAGTCAGGACTCTTGACTCATTCATCGACCTGGGAAAGACAGCTGCACTCCCAGCGAAGGAGATCGAGACCATCTGGCGTCTTCGTCATGCCAATGACCCACAGTCTCTCTGCGCTGTCATGACGAAGGAGACATACGACCGCATTGCCGCCACAGCAAAGAAACATCCCCAGTTCATCATTCCCCTGCCTCGTGAAGGGCAAGGCGCTGAGATTCATTTTCTACAATGGACCTTCCCTACACCAAACACCGCAACCGTGCTCTTTACTCACCTTGCCGAATTCAAGACACGTGGGGAGTTCGCGCAGCCCCACACTACTGTGACACATCACCTAGATTTGAAGGACGGCAACGAGGTCGTACTCTTGGAGGGTCGTGTTACTGAGGGCAAGGGAATGACTGTGGAGGAAGGACAGTGGCTGCTGATATGCTTGCAGAAGTTCTATGGATTCGAAGCTCTGCCGACAGCGGCCGAGAGCAGGGGTACAAGGCAGAAGCTCATGCAACAATTCAGCGGTGGTGACGAAACCTTCAACATCGAGGAATTGCTTCAGGAGGCTGAGAAAGTGCCGTGATGCACTGGCATTAAGCAACTGACTTATAGAGTTTCCAGCTTCCCTAGGTGCCTCGGACAGCGACCAGTGGATTGCGTCTTGTACTTGGGCACCTGGCACATGCGATGAAGCTTTGTTGGCCTTGACTAATGTATTATATATAGATTCCCTGTACAGCACCATTGGTCTAAGAGACCTCCTGGATTTTCGTCACATGATTCTTAAACTTCCGCAACATTTAGTCTGCAGTATCGTTGTCAACCTTCCCTCAAACATGCCCATTATGCCTGACTGCAAGTCCTCCTCATCCTCCAGCCGTCCAGCATCTCTATCGCCCCGGACCAAAGCGAAACATGTTGCTGATTGGATCACCAATTTGACCAATACCTTGAGCAGGAACGACTCCGAACGGAGCCGACCAGGCTCTAAGTCAGCGCCTGCGGACACGAAAGATTCAAACGCTACGAACGCCAATCTTACGATGCAGCCAATTGACAATAACGTTCAAACAGGCCTCAATAGGCCCTCAACACCTCAAGTAGATAATTTGATCCTCACACCTGCTTCTTCACGTCACACCCATCAACAACCAGCTGTCATAACTCCCCACACGGTTTCATCTTCCATGCCGGCCCAAGAGACTCTCTCTAACCATCGCCTTGCGGAAACTGAAGACTTACCCTTGGATGATACACAAATCCAGCAGCTCAATCAACGCTTGATGGCGCTAAGGCGACAGATCGCTATCAATGACCAGCCGCGTGTGATACGAGATGGAGGCATATGGTCTGACAAGACCGGCACGGCCCACAAAGATGCTACCAAACAGCTGAGGAAGGTAGAGCGCGATATCCAGACGCTCAAGGAGAATCATCGCGCCTGTCTGGCGCACGAGCTACCCTTATATCTTTGTGAGCAAGCCGGCAATGAGCCGCACTCGTGGACTGAATCTAGTAGGTGGAGATGCGAAGGTGGTTGTACAGTCGGCACGCCCTGGGGGCCGAGAGATCCAGGACGGCCAACAAGGAAGTCGAAAGGTAAATCAAAGTCTAAGGAAGGGAGGGACAGTCGTTTGTCTGACCAACCTGGTCCAACACAAGAGGGCTGCTCCGCTGCAGCCTCCGCATCAGAGACTGACACGTTGGGCTTGAATGGGAACGATAAACTCTTGGAGCGAGAACGTCTCATGTGGCAACGCATCAAGGATCTGGAGGCACTAATCAGCCGCCACGAGGAAGACCGTAGCCAGCTCAATGAGAAAGTTCAACGCGAGAGATATCAACACGATGACGATATCAACGAATGGCAATCTAGATTGAGCGAGAAAGAAAGCTTAATCGAAGCTCTGAAGGAAGAGCAAGTCGGCAAGGACGCCATTATCGCGGACAAGAGAGGCCGCATTGAAAGGAGAAATGGCGAAATCGCAGACCTAAAGAACGAGATGCAGATGTTGGTGAACAAGATGAGGGATGTTGACATGAGGCAAGGCCCGAGAGGTTGATGCCAAATCCTGGCATGAATATCAGCATGTCTCAATAGAGGAACATCATTTTTCTAAAGGGCAGCCTCGTTGGTTACCCATCGCATGTCCCTTTTAGCTGCGATTCGACTAGACGAGACCAGCAACTCCGGTCACCCAGTCGCTATTGCTTACCAACTCGGTACTTGACATAATCAAAATCTGAAG
Organism: Scorias spongiosa; assembly: GCA_018467035.1. Lineage (NCBI taxonomy): Eukaryota > Fungi > Ascomycota > Dothideomycetes > Capnodiales > Readerielliopsidaceae > Scorias > Scorias spongiosa. Next base: position 508,569 of record JACSZZ010000006.1, on the reverse strand, counting down.
CAGTAATTTCAACTTTCTCTGGTTCTCTGGCTTCCAACATTCACCTTCGATTCTTCCGTGGCGGCCCTGCTTGCTTTGCACGGTCCATGTTGGCACGTATGAGCGGATTGCTGAAAGAGAGTGTCTCACCGCTTCCTTGCGTATACTAGTGACTTGCCATTGCTCAGTGAGTATGGATCAGAGCGCTGAGGCCAAGGCATGACATCTTGGCGGCATGATCCAAGCGCTGTATGCATCCTGGGCGGCAGAGGCTCGACACGGGACCCATCAATATCCATGTACAGCATTCTGGCGACACGCGTAACTATAGTTGTTACATTAAGCCAACAATGAACATCCAAAAAAATCCTTAGCGTGGTGAATGCGTCGACAACTCGAAGGAGTGCGCGATGTGAGCTGTGGCGTGCGCCGATCAGCGATTGGGACACAATTCAAGCCTAGGTTGCAGTTTTGAGCCCAGTGTCTTTCAAACTCTTATCCCCATGCACGCATGTGCAATGCATTGTATAACATTAACCATCCCCATTATTCATTGAAGGCTCAATGTGTTTTCTTTTGAGACAAATTTACTTGATCTATGAACTGAAGACACAAGTTCATATGGTATCCCACAGGAAGTCCACGTAGAGGTCCCTTCCGCTTTTCGGGAGTCTTTCGTACGGCGGTAGATCCTGAGGTGAAGCTAACGTCCCACTGGTCCTGGTCTGAGCTGACCCCACACCGCCTCCTGAAGGTTGATCCACCGATCAGCACTGGTAGGCATGGCTGCTAACTTTCATCACCGTCCGTGCCATTGATGGTATGATGCGGGCTGTTGGCATATGCATTGTAGCCCAAGACCGCATTGGCCCACGCCAGCCACGAACGGTCGAAAGTGACGTCTCGCCCGTGGGGACGGATGCGTCGGTCTGCGGCAGAAGAGATAAGGAGACGTTGTGCCCCTGGGGAGGACTTGGCACCTCTCATTGCCAACGGATCGACGAGGTCAAATCTTACCGAGAGCGGCGAGTAGCTTCATAAAGCAGACGCTGCATGAAGCCCGAACTTAAAACCATCGTGGATGTTGCAATGAGACGAAATGGAAAAGGATACGCAGCCGCAAAGATTGATCAGCAAGTCTTGTTGATTGAGGATTCAAAGCGTAGAAGGCAGTCTCTATTGCCTAGTACGCATCCCTTAAGCCAATCTCAAATGTTGAGAATGGCAATTGTGGCTGACAGTTCCCTTCACGGCTTGGCGTAGCTCTCCTGTCCTGCCATGCGAGATAGCGATTAAAATATGCTCCAGCCCCTGAGCCTCCTTTTAATCTGTGCGCCCTTAACAGCGATCTAGCCTGTCCAAATCGCGCGAACAGGCTCTACATTTAAGGCCAAGTTCCGGTCTCTCATGATCTGTTTAACAAGTATTTGACTACTTTTTAAAGCATCTTGCTCTGTTTGGCAACACGGTGTGTAGCTTTTGCTGTGTTATGGTTAAACAGTGTGCAGCAATGTGGTGCATAGGTTGGTAAATCAACAAAGGTCGTCTAGAATTTCCTGATCAGGAAAAGTGCTGCCGGATTTGTGGGCTGCAGTCAAGTCTCTTGTTCTAGAAAGTGGTGCTTCAATCATAGTCTTTGCTTTGACACTCTATTCCCACAAATGTTTTTCACAACAGCGCGTTAGTCTAGCCATGTTGATGCCGTATTGCGGTACGTTATGAAAGACTACTTAAGCGGCGAACATGATGGTTTGGCCTAAGGGTTCATTGCTCAATGAGCTTTCCAGAACTCTTAGGGGCAACATTCGATCGTTTCAACTTTAGAGAAATGTCAAGAGAGGATGATCTTCACAAATGTGCGGACATCTAACAGGGTCAAGCCCATCTGTAGGTGCAATTGTCTTTGTAAAATGGGCGGATACTGCAACTTACGACCTGAAAGAGGGGCCGAAGCCATGTCCTCCATATCGTCCGAGTGAGGCTTTATGTTCTGTGAAGCGTTTCCTTCAGGTCGACAAGTAGACAATCCCCGCTATGCATTGGCCCTCCCAGTGTGGTTGTAGTCTGTCATTCCGAGAAGACAAGGCGTGGCATTTTGGAACAAACTCAAGCATCTGTGTTGGAAGGCTACCATATTTTTAGTCATACTTCCTCAGCCGTAGAGGATGACTTTGCTTTCGGTCAACTCTAACCACTACGCTACTGTAAAGGGCATGGTTCTTACTGGTCTACCATTCTTCACCGGTCGAGATGAAATGTGGCGACTTTTGCATACGTCAGCCTGCACTCACACGTCAAATTCTTGTTTATCCAGATGCATGTACTCTCAAAATTTACTCTGGATACTGCATGAGGTACACCATGCGGAGATTTCCGGTCATCTATATCCAACGTCGACGGACCCATCATCCTGTTTCATCTGGTAAGGGTCCGACTGGTGGACCGACCCACCAATGCGTCGATAGAGCGATGTTCAAGACCCTAGATGTACATCATACCGGGCACACGATCGATCGTTGGCAGAACGCACGTCTACGTCGTGCTGGATGCCTTTAGACAGCATTCGCCTTTCAGCGGCCGTTGGTTGGCCTGTCTAGCCGAGCAGACCCACTGCGGTCATCCCTCATATGGCAAAGAAGCAAAAGCTTGTCGCTCGTTCAGACAGGAACGAGCACCAGCGGCCACAACATACGCAAGCAAGCCGCGGCCACGTGGAGGCGAGACAACAAATGGGGCAACCGGAAAAGAGGCCGTCGTAATTTTGGGCGGCAAATATTCTAGGTCATGACGATCATGGTCTGATGAACAGGGAGCCGGTCGACCCATGTGAGTGCTTCTGAGACTGGTCATTTTCGGTGGTGACGATAGCGGACACCGGCAAACCGTGCTTTTGGCCAATACGTGCGATGGGTATCTTCCTGCCTAATGACCTAGGTATCGATGTAGATGCTCAACCTGCCTTCTTGTGTCCCACGGTTGGTGGCAATAATTATCGTCAAACATAGACTTTTCGTCTCGCCAACATGTTCGACTCCCCACGGATATTGACAGAACTGCGCAATGCAATGCAATGCGCTTGACAGGCTAGCATCGCACACCAACACGTTGCGCGATCGAAGGCGGCTACGCTCCAGGGTTGAGAGATGTTAGTCGTGCAAGGGGACGTGTTGAGCACAACCAGTAGGCTGTCGATGGCCGCGTTAGACTGAGATCCTTCGAGGACGCCATGTGCAGTTAGTATGAAGCAAAAGATTGACATTAAACTTCATCATGGCGCTGTGTAACCACAGTAGTAGCCAATAGCTATCTGAGGAGCGGTAAAAATGTCCTCCGTTTGCATTTATACACAGGAGCGTTTTGTGATCGAGCGGCTCTCATCAGCCAGCTATTGCATTGTATGCTTGTCAGAAATGCATATCATACCGGCAGACTGCAGTGAGATGCATCGGTCAAGTCGTGGCCAAGGTGACTGGAGCCGCTCGAGTAGCCGGGTTCCCCATCATGTGCCGTACCTCTCTGGCGGCGCAAAGAACAATCCTGGACATCCATGACGTCTACGAGCAAAAATTTGAGAGGTTTGTTAACATTGGAATGCGTGTGGGGAGGAGATGTAACCTACGTACCGGCCTCTGTTTGGGCTGTAGGGTGAGATGCGGGAGGCCGTTGGCTGCAGCGCTAGCGCGGCGTTTGCTACGTGGCCAGCGTTACTGGGCCTTTGGGCATCAACACCTACCTTTCGTTCTTGGTGTGTATTGTGTATTATGCATTGACTTGTCACTCATCCTCCCTTGCTCACTGTTGCTGAGTCCCTTGTAATTCTCAGCAGAGCCATGTGCTCTTTGTTGTCTCTGACTCTAGATGAGCAGGAACACTGACTCGCAAATATGTAAAGAACTTGACCAGTCGGCTGTACCTTGCAAATGGAATTCCCAGCATACCCACAGCTTTCTACTGCTCCTGGTAAGATTGGCTGGGCCGCGAGCATTGAAAGTGTGCTCTTGCTGCCCAACCTGATGGAGGCCTCGCGAAAGCAGCCATTGTTGAAGAGTCATATGGATGAGATGTAAAATTTGCGTTAGGTTGGCAGTATGTTTTCAGTCACTAGTAGATGCGTAGTATTAAGCAAGCGTGCGCCCCTTCTGCTTTATCCATGAAGGCTTCTTGTAATGGTTGTGATTGCACACTCTTCCATCGTCAAGAAGCATTATTGATTGCCACCGTCTGGGCCGAATGTGATCCTGGGCACCACTACGGAGGATTGTTTGGCCGGGAACCGTTGTCTTAAGCATCCTAAAGACAAGAAGTGCTAGCATTCATGTCGCCTGTTGCAGCGCCGGACCACAACTCACTACGAAGATTGAGAAGGCCAATCCGGCGGAAAGGGTGAATTGGTTGCTTGCGCGAATCCGGCCAGCAGACAGCAGACAGAGCGCAAAAGGACGGGCCATCCATTGAAGAGCGTCGAGCGAGGTGTGTACTGTATGCATGAAGGGGTAGGAACACCTTGCTTTAGCCCAGGAGAGGGTTCAGGTTACTCACGCAACCTGTTGCCAGTGCAGCAGAGGCCGCAGACAAATATCACCAGAGCAACGCAACGCAACGCAACGCAACGCAGCGAAGCGCAGCGCAGCGCAGCGCCGTGTAGCACAGCAGTGATTTGGTATATGTAAAGGCGCATCGTCATCATCATCATCATCATTGTCATCCACACCACATACTTGCCTGCCAACCTCCTCATCCTCTGTCGACACCCCTCATACCAACTGAGCAGGAAACGGTCGGTTTCGACGTCAACGCCAGCCTTGTTACCCGCGAAGTGAGTTGTCTGTTCCCCAACACCACCATCCTTCTTCACCTGTCCATCCATCTCTCGCCCGTCACCTCACTAGACCAATGCAAGAAATGCGAGAAGTAGAGGCAAGTGGAGCGAAGTCAGAGTGCGCCCAAGGGCGTTAATCCGGTGGTGTCTAGCGACGCCGGCGGGCCTGATGCGATGCTTGATGGCTTGGTGCCTGAGTGATGCCTGACGGATCCCTCTCACCTCACATTAACATTTAACGTTATATTACTGATTGAGTCGATTTGATGCCCCTCATCGCTCCCTTCTGGGCTGGATTTCGATCTCCAGCGATATCGTACAACTACTCTGCATTCCTCTGCACCTTTCTTCCTGCCCACTCCCCAACGTACCACACACACACTTTTACACACTTACACACTTACACATACTTGCATCTTCGCCTGAATTCCCACGCACACGTCCTTCGCTGTCCAGGCGGAGGTGGTGCTGAGCGCCAGCTGACATTGGGCAGCCCCATCACTTCGTCTCGCTCGCCACCAGCAATTTCCACATTTTTACACCCGCCGAATCCTCATCGGAACACACCCCAGCCGCCGCAGTGCACACGATCTCCATTGTTCAATAAACACAACCACAATCCCACCGAACCACCTCCTGAGAGCCGGTCGTTCGAACAGACAAAGACTGCACGCTTCCAGCCAGACAGAAACCCGCAGGACCCTCTTCCAAATCAAGCGCCGGTCTCACCTCACGGCTTTTGAGGTCTCAGTGCGGGTGTCTCAGTGGCCGTTTCATCGCACAGTACATCTTTCCGTCCACGGCCGCCTTGCTTTCTGCTTTCCCCCTCCAGCCGTATCTAGACGATCCCAAGCGTTCCCAAGAAAGCCGGCCGAAAATCGATGTCTTTTCCCTGAACATCCAAAGTCCAAGCGTCGTACAACAGCTTGTCAAGCGTCCATTCTGACTGGCCGATCACCGGAAATTGGGCACCTAGACTTCTCTGGCGCGATAAGATTTGGCGCGGGCACGTCAATCCCGCATCACCCACCCCTGGGCCACTACAGCACTGTACATACAGCCAGGGCCATCTCCACCGCCGCAATCACAATCACATCCTCCACCCACCACAAACCTCACACCTCCACGTCACACTGTCGCTTTGACCAAACACGGCCGCCTTGACTTTGACCTACTTCAGCCAAGAAGCAAGGTCAATGTTGAGGTAGCCCACCCTACGCCATTCCATGCCGTAAGTCTACCTATCTTCCTACCAGTCCGATACCAAGTCACCTTCAAGTTGTCTCCGCACGCCAGGCCAGCCCCTCTTCGATTGAGAAGGGACAGGGCCATCCTGCTGCAACGACATCGTGGTTGCGTCGCTTTATTCCCCGCATCATCATGCAGCGTACTCACTACCGTATCAGGTCGTCCCGTTCTATACAGACCGCGAGCTCAGCAGGTTCACGGGAACGGGTGATCTATCCCGACACCACCTCGTCACGAAGCGCGTCGAGGCATTCGCCAACCTCTAGCGAAGAGGCGAGCTCGGCTAGCTCTACTGGTTCTGACGGTTGGACCCATCTCGAATCCAACGTCTACGAGGACGACGAGGAAGAGGAGGACGAGGACGAGGACCAGGACGACGATATAGAACCTGAAGACTCAGCCTCCCGATCTCGACACTCGTCTTCCCGTCGGCATCACCGTCCTGAAGCGCCCGCTGCTCCTCCTGCACCATCTCATCGCCATTCCTCACATCGATCTCGGGACCCAGAAGCATCGAGATCGCGTCACCATTCCTCACATTCTTCACACAAACACCATTCGTCCTCTTCTAGACATCACCGCCGTCGCGAGTCTCACCGTGTCCCTTCCGACGGGTCATCAAGCACCGTGGCGTCCCAGCCTGATGACTACCAATACGGCCACCGTGGAGTGCAAAGAGGTGCCTTTGCCCAGCCAGGCGCCTACAGACCCATGCCTGGCCCCGGTGGCTACCCACCTCAGGGTATGACACATGGATACCCACAACCTGGTTCAACTGGAGGATATCCAGCTGCCCCAGAGCCATTTGCCCAACAGGCCCTTGTGCCCCACATGCCTCAGCAGCCAGATCCTTTCGGTTACCAGGGCCAAAACCCGTTCACGTCTTCTGCTCCTGGTACACAACCGAATCCCTTTTCGCCCATGGACCAATCTAGTGCAATGGGCTACTTTGGCCCTGAACCAAATGGACCCCCACCCATGCACCACCAGCATCAACGTGGCCCGCCTCCCGGCCGACCACAGAGCCTTGTCGCGCCCAGTGCACCACAGCCTCCTCAAGCGTATAGTAACGAACTGGTAGCACATTCTCAGTTTCAGCATCCAGGCATGTCTCCCTACGGTATGATGCCGGGTATGCATCCGGGAATGTTGCCTGGGATGCCGGGAATGCCTGGAATGCCGGGTGGTATGCCGAGCCCGATGATGAACCCATATGCGCCCTTCCAATACCTACTTCCGCCATCGCATTCCACTTCTCCAGCGCCATCAAATGCCTTATCTCATAGCAAGAAAGAAAGACATAGAGACAGGGAACGAGAACGAGAACGGGAACGGGATAGGGAAAGGGAAAGAGAAGAATCAAAGCCAGCCCTTCCACCAGCCGCTCCAGCGCCACCTCCAGGGCCTTCAGAGCAGGAACTGAAGCTTGCAAAGGAGATCGAACGTCTGAGAGTGTTCGAACAGGAGAGAATAGAGAATGAAAGAGCCGCCCAAATAGCAAGAGAGCAGGCCGTGGCCAAAGAAATTGAACGTCTCCGGATCCTCGAGCAAGAGAGAGCCGAAAAAGAAGCGATCGCCCAAAGGGCAAAAGAAGAAGCCATTGCTAAGGAAATCGAACGACTCAGGCTGATCGAGCAAGAAAAGCTGGAGAAGGAGAAGGCTGCCCAAAAAGCCAGAGAAGAAGCCGCTGCTCGCGAGCTGGACCGCCTTCGAAGATTTGAAGCCGAGAGGTCGGCCCAAGAAAAAGAAGCAAAGGCGAAGGCTGATGCCGCAGCTGCCGAAGCTGCTCTCAAGGCTAAAGAGGAGGCAGGCTTGGCGCAGATCGAAGCCCTCAAGGCTTTGATTCAGAAGAACGAGGATGAGCGCGCTGCTCGAGAAAAGGCTGCCTTCGACAAAGCACAAGCGGATGCCGCTGCTGCTGCCGAGAAACAGCTGAAGGAAGAAGAGGAGAAGAAACGGCAGGACGAAATCGCTGCTGCTGCCGCTGCGGCCAAAGAGAAAGCCGAGAAAGAAGCGAAAGAGGCTGCGGAAGCTGCCGACAAGGCAGCCAAGGAAGCTGCAGAAGCTGCTAAGAAAGAGCACGAAGCGCAGTTGGCTGAAGCCAAGAAAGCACACGAGGAAGCCGAGAAGGCTAGGAAAGAACTCGAAGAAGCTGCCGAGAAAGCCAAACCTCCGCCTGACGCGGCCCAACTACCGATTAAGTTCAAAGACGCTGTTGGTCGCAAGTTCAGCTTCCCGTGGGCAATCTGTAAAACGTGGAAGGGCATGGAGGGACTCATCAAGCAGGCCTTCCTCCACGTCGACGTCATTGGTATGCATGTGCAGGAGGGCCACTATGATCTTACCGGCCCGGATGGTGAAATCATTCTCCCTCAGGTCTGGGAGACGATGGTACAGCCGGACTGGGAAATCTCCATGCATATGTGGCCAATGTCAGACCCGACTCCACCGCCTTTGGATCCTCTGCCTGAAGAATTACCGCCTCCACCCGTGGACCATCTAGGCCCTGAATTTATTGAACGCTTACAAGCCTTTCAAGCACAGCCAGTCAAACCAGCCAAGAAAGACAAAGGGTCCAAGAACAAGAAGAAGAACAACGTCTCCCCAGAAGTTGTACACGCAGGACCCGCTTACGCCGATCAACATATAACTGTCCCACCGCTTACGGATGATCATCTGGCCGCCATAATAAACGGTGGTGGTGTTTTACCACCCCCTCAGGTTGTCGAAGTGAAGAAACCGAAAACAACAAAGAAGACCAAACAGGTCTCAGGCTTCGCAGCTTGGATGGCAGGAGCAAATCCCCCTCGGCCAAAAAAAGGGGATGAAAAACTTGAGCTGGTCAAGGTGCATACTCGGAAGAGTGCCAACAATGGCCTGCCAGTTAATGTTGAACAAGATGCTTGTGCAGTCATGTGATTCGTTTCTGGTAGAGTTGCCACTGGTAGCATTGTCGTCGGATATGAAGAGCTCTTTGGCCAATTGCATGCATCTAGCCTTGTAAGCATACATTGGCTTCCTTGGAGCTGCATTTTCCTGGCGGGAATGCGTCCATGCGAAGCCAATGTCTTGCAGCGCAGCGCTTGTTTTGCTTTGGTCGTCTTCGAACAGCTTCTTCTTTGCCTGACGCCGATATGTTTCTCCCGAGTCAGCACATGCCACTCGCCACCGAGGCAGCGGCATACTTGACCAAAGTTCATGGTGTGCATGGTTTTTCTCCCGTGTTGCGCGGGTCTTTCATGCCACAATCCTTCTTCATCGTCACCCCCTCCCCCCATCGACCATCATTCCCAAATCCACCACCACTAGCATCACTTCATTCCCAGCGTCTGAATTTTCTTCTGCGAGCACAGTTTATGAGCGTCATGTACTTGATGAGATACCGTAACCGAAAGTATTGGAGTTCTGGTCCTTCGCTTGACCATGCTGCCATGTTTTTGGAGTGCATTTATTTTCTGGAAGCATGGAACCCTTACACCGCTCTATTTCCCAATCATGTTTTGACATTTTGTTAACCTGCGATGATACCATATCTCATGAATCATGTCTATTTTATGCAACATAATTATTTTATTCTTTCTCAGTGTCTCGCTGCGTTGACGGTAATATATGCATAGAAAGAAGGCGGTTGAAACTAGAAAACAGCAATATCTTCCAGAACACCACCCTCTCAGCCGTTGAAGTTCTTCGTTTGTCTACCTATATGTGTTAGTAGAACGTACTACCTCATGAGAAAAAAAATGTGTATGCCAGTGCAATGATGCTCTACAAAGCCAGGGCTTATACTGATCGTTGGCTCAGAGCCGCCCACCTCTTGTACTGCCTTGGGCCCTCTGAAAACACTACGATGCTGTCAGGAACACTTCGTGTACTCATCCTCATGATCGCCCAGCCCTAGTATCCGAATTTTCGGTACTCTCCATCTTCTACAGTGGTGTCTGTGATCTTGACGACTGCTCATCACAAGCTATGACACCTCATTGGATTGGGAACTAAATGACTGGCTGCTGCTGTATAGTTTCGACTAAGGCTTCACATCGCGATATTATTGAAACAAATCGCTATTGGTCGACGTCTAACCTATGAGACTACCCATCACACTGCGCTTGCGCCATAGACTAAGAATGACTGACGCAACGAGGAATGCAAGGCCGCAGCTGCACCTCTATCTCGACTGGGACGGCACCATCACGAAACGTGACACCATGACGCTTCTGACACCGATCGTGGGAGCCCGGAGGGCACGCCTGGCTGGGTCTGCGACGGAGACGGCAGCAGCGGACGCCGCCAGCGTGGCCTCCGACATGGGCAGTTTTGGCACTGCGTGGATGCGTGACTTCGAAGCCCACATCCAAGCGTATCCCGTGCTGACCGAGCACCGCACCACGCTGCAGCAGGAGTGCGAGTGGCTCGAGAGCTTGCGCGCCGTCGAGCTGGCCAGCGTACGCCGCGTCGAGACCGCCGCGTTCTTCCAAGGCTGCACGGCTGCGGATGTCGACGATGCGGCCGGACAGGCCGTTGACGGCGGTGGGCTCGTGTTGCGCGACGGCTGGGAGCAACTCTTCGCCAGATTGCTGCAATCCAGCGTCGACCGCGAAAACCCTGCCGTGTCCATTGTCACGGTCAACTGGTCCGTCTCGTTCATCCGTCGTGCGCTGTACCACTCCCTCCTGCGCCGGCGGCCCGGCTCTGGCGCGGCAGAAATACAGCGCTTCACAGACGAGTTGCGCATCGCAGGCAACGAGATTGAAGACCTAGACGTCGGCAGCTCGGGCCAGCTCAGTGGGCCGACCGGGCTCAACCTGAGGACGTCGAGAGACAAGCAGCAGGCGCTATCTGCACTGGTCAACGATTCCCGCGAGCAGGACCAGGGTGATGACGGACCGAAGCCCTTGGTTGTCTACATGGGAGATTCCACCACCGACCTAGGATGCCTCATGGCTGCAGATGTGGGCATCTGTGTCCGTGATGACCCTCTCACCAGCACACAGGCAGAGCTGAAGAAGACCTTGGATCGGCTCCAGATCGATACTATCTCGGTAAGAGACAGACGGTTATGGCACGAGCTGGAGACCCAGACTAAAACCGAAAGTCCGGTCGTCTGGGTGGCTCGCGATTTTACAGAGGTCTTGTCTTTCCTTGGATGGGACAGCTGAGTCTGGGATAAATAGAGGCGCTATTCATAGGACTCAACCGCTATGTACAAACACTCGCCCCAAGCGATGGTTGAAAAAGAAAAAGAACTTCAGTATTGCAGCTGTGGAGATATCTATACGTTTTCGTAAACGTTATGACTTCTATGATGAGTGCATTGGCAAATCCGAACACTATCTAGTTTGTATCCAGAGGAGTGCCATCTACAGTAAGTGAATCGCCAGCAGCTTGAACGTTTTCCATGGGACTTTGCAGTCCGGCAAGGAGAATCAATAACAAACAGACATCTCCTTCGTTCTTGACGATGGGCCCCGCAATTAGACATCATGCAGGGCATCACCAAGCGCCGTGCAGCAAGCTCTCTGGAAGCCGGTTTGGGAGTGGCAATTCGGGCAAGACAGTCACACGCATGCACTCGAGCCGAGAATATTGCTCTCAGCAATCACCAACTATTCTTCTGGTTGACAACGCCAAGAAAGCCATGGTTTTCTCCAGTCTCCTACACTAGACCATGCCATGATTCTTCTCGTGTATCCAGAACCAGAACTGTAGTTTCGCCTCGAGTTGGCAGCTGTTCGGGGCCGCCTCCAAGCACCAATACGGTGATAACGCGAGCAATCCAGATGCGCCGACTTGTCTGGGGATTGCTCCTTCATGTGCAAGATGCCTCAACTCTTAGTAAGAACAAAATGGCTCCTTTTTCAGCCGAACGTTGCATCGTCATCATCATCAGCCTCTTCGTCCTCATCGAATTCATCCTCTGAAAGTCCCTCAGTGTCGAAAGCCATCAATTTCTCGCCTTTGAGTTCAGTGCCCGACTCAACGACATATTGAGGAGCCACTTCGCAATCGGTCAACTTCGTCCTGTCCTCTTCATCACCAGCGCCAGTGCGTTTCTTCCCCTTCTTACCATTGGCCTCCTTACTAGCATCTACAGCTTCAGTAGGTGCCGATGTTGGTCCTGTAGGCTTCATGCCTTCTACTTTTGCACGTCGACCGATGATACATCCAGTCAGCTGTACGCCTTCCCCGATCTGCACGCCTTCCATGAGCAGACATCGAGTCAACCTAGCATTATTGCCGATCTCGCAATTTGCTCCGATGACCGACTCTTTAATGTTGACCCGCGAGCCGACTTTGACGTTCTCTCCCACCAAGCTATCTTCTTGTGAGATCCTTGCTTGCTGGCCGATGTTGGCTGTTGGATGAATTTTGTGTTCATGCGCTAGACTTTCTGGGAAAGGTTTCTTCGCTAAGTAAAGAGACACTGCCAGGAGTTGATGAGTATTGTCTACCCGACGGATAAGTGATTGCTTGGAACTTTCAGTTGGAAGCGCAGGCTGCACATATGCAAGAATTGATGGAACATCCACCCGTGCTGGTGATGAAGCGTTTACCCCTACTCTGGAGGCGAATAGTGATTCGTCGTCAGCGGGTTCTTGAGTGGGCTGTGTTACGCGCGTAGATGACTTTGCAGCGGCGTCGATCTCATCTTCAAGGTATTCCACACTCTCATCCATCGTGCGCCGTTTCCCACCAGTAAGGATCTCATCTAGTTTCAATTTCGGCCGCAATCCCTCCTGCCATACCGCCTTCGCCCACCAGCCAATGACGTCTTCTGATATGGACTCAAAGGTGTCGTTATTCAGGACGAAATCTTTAACCCACTTGGGGAATATGTAGACATGTGCATCTCGGTGCTTAGTTCTGAGCTTCACATTTCCAAAGGTTTCGAGAAGACTAGCTCGGATCTTGAGACTTTTGTCTTTATCCTCTTCGATGTTATCCTTCAAAGTATCTGTTGGAACTGACAAGACAACCCTCTCAATGGCTGGTCTCAAAGACCCACGCGGTGGCGGAACAGGTGAGGGTGCAAGCTGAACTGTTCCAATAAAATCTGTTTCATCTTTCTTGTGGCTGATACCCTCAAGTCCTTGGGTAGGATAGAAAACAGAGATTCCACCCTTGGAGTTGCTGTTCTTGCTGGTGAGAGATAAATCATTGAGATTCATCCACTGCTGCACTATACTTGAACCTTCCACTTCCGAGATTAAATCGCAGGGGAGAACAACGAAGTCAGACACAATAGCCTTTTGAACCTCTGGCAGTGCTAAAAGCTCAGCCGTACCAGTTGTCTGTGTGAGCATTGCTGGTGCCAAAATTGCAGGTTTAGGGTTGGGCAACCCAGTCAATGCAGGGTTAGTTGCGAGTGAGGCCTCCAGAGGGCCTGCTGATTCTGGTGGTGTGATTAACGTGATATCTGAACAGTAGTCAGTGTCTGATTTATATTAGGACCTGTAGTTTTGCGCACCATTGATGCCCATTCTGTAACACCAGTCTAGAGGGTACCACACCATTGGACGATTGGCGATTGGGACCAAGGCTTTGGGCAAGTCTCTTGGGTTCGATGTGAATGTATTCAAGCTGACTCCTGGCCCGCATAATATGATGGCTTGCAGGCCGGGTGACGGTACTGTTGCGTGCGGCATCCTCTATGTCGACTGATGACTGTTCTGACTTAGTAGAAAAAAAGGCCTAATTGTCTTAGGGCATGAATATCGTTCCGAATTTGTTCCACCTGATGTCCTGTTGAATGGCGCCTGCCTCAGAGATGCTGAATGACGCTGTAGAACGGTATGCAAAAACGGTATGCATCAACGTCCAAAATCTCAAGCCTGTGACGCATTATTCTAGTGCATCTCAGGCTTTGAATAGGTATTTCTCGGTTCGTGAAGTCGACACATAAGGGTTAGGGTTTGTCTGGAACCTGTCGTCAAGCTCCCAGCCACCGAATAGCCGAGTAAACCAGCTGCTTTCGCTACAGTGTAAACAGCCAACCTCCCAGCACAGCTCACGGCGTTGCTCAGCCTTTACGTCTTGCTGGCAACTTGATCTCGTCTGAGAGCTCCACGCGGACGTCTGGAATGACTCGCTAGACTTGTCGTGCACAGCATAGGGTCTGTTCAGTATGCCGGATCACTATGGCCAGCGCGCTCGGCGTGCACTATATCGTGCACCACCACATCAAGGGCAACGGAACCACCCCATACTCGGTTACTGGATGCCACTTGCAGTAACAGCAACTCTCGGTCTTGGTGCGCTTGCAGCCTGGGTGTGGAGCGAGCGATCCGAACACGACGAGGAATACGATGACAGGCCTCCCAAACCGCCTCCTGGACAGGGTAATGTCTATCCTACTCAAGGCGCCCAGCCCTACCAAGGACCAGAGTCCACTGGTATGCCTCCTCCATATCCACCAGGTGGCCCGCCTCCGAGCTCTGCTGCGCACACTCAACCCATGCCACCACCTGTCGGTGGAAAAGGCGCACCATACCCAAGCAGTGGTGCCGCTGCAAGCTACTATGACCAGGCGAGAGGCGAGGAGACTGGATGGTATGGACAAGTGCGAGGAGTAATGAAGAGAACGCCTAGTCCACAGCAGATCCTGGAAGGTGCCTCACGTCACGTCAATGCAGGCATGGCGGCCGCCAGCTCGGCCCTTGGTAGCATCTTGGAGGATGATGATGAGACATATGCATATGAAGATCGCAGCTTCGGTGACGAGAGACATAGTAGACGCTCACGGAGCAGAGGACATGGGCGAAGGGACCCTGCACGCGTGGAAGGGTTCAGCGATCACGAGCGATGGAGCGAAGAAGCAGAAGAGAAGCGTCGGGTGGGTGATATCGCTGCTACAGCTGCTGCCGCAGGTGGTGTAGCGGAAGCCAACGACAGAAGAGCTGATTCGACAGGTAGACAAAGTAAACAGGGCAGAAGCAGAAGTAACAAAAGCCGCAGCAGCCCCAGGCGGCTGGTCGCGGTTGTGGTGAGCGCTGACCTCGGAACTCTTGCTGCTGGCGATGCTGGAGCTGCCTTTTCTACCGAACACGCTTCTATTTTGAGCCACCTGCCATCTGCATACGATCCTGAGTCGGCCGACCTATTTGTGCTGATCTACGCTCCCCATTTGACTTCCCTGCCACCTATCGATTACCAGACGACTGCAGGTCGCGCGCCCTCGATGGTCGGCTCTTCATACTCTGAGATTAACTTGCCTGGGATCCACACTCCGGCCGTGACTCCCGGTAGCGAACTCCAATCTATTTCGCCACGTGTTGTGCCTACGGATTCAGTCCAGAAAGCCTTCGACTCGCTTTATCAGCAAGCTCTCACGCTTGTAGCCCATCCAACTCAGATTTTGCCATTCACAACTCCAGCAGGATATATACAAATCTTACGGCACCTTGCACCACAGACCGTCTATTTGACCGATAGCGAATCGCTTTCCGGTCGTAACGGCGATAATGTCGCCCAGCTTAAGGGATGGGTTGGCCACACTATTTTGGTTGTTGGCGATGAAGGTCATGGTGGCCTTGCTGATACCGAGACAGAGGACGAGGCTGGACATCCGGAAGGAAAGCTTAGAGGACGTTGGTACGAGTCTGCCAATATGATAGGTTTTGGCAAGGATGTTGAAGTTGTCGATGCTGCTCGTGTTGGAGATGACTGGACCAGGCGAATTAACGGTCGAGACTAACCCTGTCCAAGACAACGGTGACTTCACCTGAGAAATGATCTCTCAAATCTTTTTGGGCTGAAATGGCTTATGAAGAATCATATCACTTTGCTTTCTGCAGGCGATGAAATACCCTTGGAATGAACGCTTTTGATTTCATAATGTACTCAAATTTATTTACCCTGTCTTCCTCTGCAACTAGATCAATTTTGTGCCAACTAAGCAACTACTTGCTGGATGTGCACTTTGAGATTTAGAAATTTATGCAGTCACGACCAAAGCAAGCCAGTCATTTCAATCCATATGCAACATCTATTCGTCAGTTTCAATAGATTCATCGTCAGCATCATCGGGCTCACTAGAGATGCCCAGCCCTTGCCGCTGCTCGCGCCAATACTGTAGCTGCTCGTGCTGAACGGCCCTCAGCTTCTCCAAATCGCTATCGAGCTTCTTGTTTAGCTGCTCTAATGCGCGAATTTCCTCGAGAGCGTATTCTTCGCATTTGATCGCTTCGGCATCACGCCGTGCTTGCGCCTCCTTTGCCGCCTTAGTCTCAGCCTGATATCGAGCGAGCTTTTCCTGGTGGGTTCTTGTCGTCTGCTTCATTTCCGCCCTCACGCTATCAGCTCTAGCTTGAAGGCTAGCTTTTCGGTCGGACAGCTCTTGGAGACGTGGCCGTTTCGATGGGGGTGTCAACCTTGAATTCGACACGACCACTCGACTCTGTTGAGGCATATCAATGGAGGATGGACGTAAACCTACTGAAATTGCCATATGGCTATCGTCTTCGTTTGGTTCGGCCTTGATCGCGACAGGATAAGCATCATCCTTTGTCAATTTAGAGCGAGGATGTGGTGTCATTCGGGAAGAGAATTTGGTCGTCGCGGGGATGGAAAGATGACTTGATGAATCAAGGGCTGCGACACGTCTCTTTTCTGGTCTCTGCCTAGACGCGGTGGCAGAGGGTATACTATGCATCATGAGCGAGTTTAGAAATCTGGTCTCTGCGTCGAATTCTATTTCTGCTGGAGTAGCTCTGGTTGGCATCGAAGGCAGTTCCATCTGCTTTCGCTTGAGTGCCGACCTGTTGTCGCTCTCGATACTCGGTATTGCATTATGCTCCTCCAACTGTCGCTGTAACTGTTCTTGTCTCACTTTACCAGGGTTCGGCATACGTTCCTTGGGCATCCTTCCGTGATGGCCAGAAACTGCTGAACCACTTGAGGCATTAGCGACGCTCGCCTGGTGGAGCCTTTGTGAGATTGGATCCCAGCCAGGCATGTCTGAAGGAATAGACTTCTGCTGGAGAGACAAATCTTCGTCATCTCGATCGGGCGTAACGAAGAGAGATTCTTCTTGGGTTTGAGCAGATGCATGCTCGCCCCTCTTGTGTCCAAATGAATTCAAGAAACCGTCCATGTCCAAGTTTTTCCTTTTGTTGGTCCTGTTTGCCATTTTACGCCCTTCTGGTATAATCAAGCTCTTCGAGTACCGACACCTGTAAACGCGAGTGCATATGCAATCGTTTGGTCAAATTCAGTGAAATCGATCAAGCGATCGGGCTGATCATTGAATATCCCAGTATGCTTTCAAGTCCGAGGTTACCCAGGGAGGGTCATCTAAATCTAGTTTGGAACCCTCATAGATGTTGTCTTGATGTTGTGAAGTTAGAGACAGAACGGGGATTGAAAAGGTGTAGATAGTACTACTTTGCCAATTCAGGATGTCCAGCACAAATTGTCGCCTTTCACTGGGAGAGCCATCAGTAGTTGGTCTTGGCTTCTCATTATGAGGTGCCACACTTCCGACATGTGATTTGGCATCCTACGCTCCCTATCCATATATTGAAAAAGAAGGGCTCTGAAAAAGGACGACCTTTCATTCAAGTCTCGAAGCGCGTGATTAGCAATTCCTCAGTTCTAATGCATTGGCGGCGATCGAAAGCTATGTGAGGTCGACGTGTCAGGTGACGAATCTGAATGTTTGACTCTGAATTAACCATCGCCTCCCGACGTCCTGTTTGCCAGTGCCCTTCGCGCCGACCTCCTCCTTGTTCGGCACGAGAATGAAGTTGTCGCTGAACGTTTTCACTGGTCCCGACGATCTTTCCTGTAGTCGCACCGAACCACTGACTTGCACAGCAATAGACACATTGCGCTCTTGCTCTTTTTTAGATTTGCCTTCAGTCGAAGTCAGTTTTGAATTAATTATGTGAGCATTGACACTTTGCAGGTCGAAATGCGTCCATGGCATTTCGTCCACGAATTTTTGCTGGAACGACAATGGACTCTCGACTGCATCGCCATTGTAGCTTATATATGGCATATTTCTTCCATTTGGCTGGGGCTGGGATGGTACATAATATGTAGCCAGAGTGTTGCGCGCGCCGTCCAATGCACTGTAGTACTCGTCTGCGAAGTGTTCACTTGCTTCGCTCGCGACACGCACATAGTCCACTTCCGATAAGACTGGATTTTGATTTGCCATATTGGAGGTGAGATTTCAATGTGTCCGGAAACCAAAACCCAGGTATTGCATAGATTGGCCCTTGACTCTAGACAATTATGCAAAGTCAAGCAAGCGCGGGCGGGTACAGTCTAGATGCCAAGATTTCGCAGCCCACTAACCACGGCTATAGCCGAGAGACTTCACACACCAAATTCTGTAGTCTGCGATTGAATCCGATTTGAGATCTTAGCCGCGACGACAGAACCCTCTCAACACCAGAAACCAACCGAATTCGCCGCCAAAATGCCTCGCGAAGTCTCAGACATCAAGAACTTCATCGAAATCTGCCGCAGGAAGGATGCCTCCTGTATGTGTACTTGCGCCTTGTGAAAAAGCTGGGAAGCTGGAGGGGAATCACAGTTGGGAGGACACTGTGCTAATATTGCTGCAACAGCTGCGCGGATAAAGAAGAGCTCGGCCAAGAACCAGATCAAGTTCAAGGTCCGATGCAAGCGTTACTTGTACACCCTGGTCCTCAAGGACTCTGAGAAGGCTGAGAAGCTGAAGCAGAGCCTGCCACCAGGTAAGTCGAGAATGTGGTCTTCGTCTGATACAGAGGCCAGATTGCTGACCCAATGGCTTAGGCCTTACCATTACCGACACCCCCAAGAAGAACGCAAAGGGCAAGCGTGTCGCTCAGTCCTCGTAGACTGGAAATGTCATGAGAGTTGCGGCGTTTTGAGCAAATTCGGCATGATGTGTTGGGTTGAGACGATTTACCAATGAAGCACCACGAAGATAGATGTGTGCAATCGACCATTCCAACATATGAGTACCTTCCATCGTATCTCTTGTCAATCAATGCTCTATCGGCAGGATTGTGGACATCCTTAGGATCCATTGATATGAAGCGCCAGGCTATGGGCCATTGGTAATCTTGGACTGCATGTCGTGCCTCTGATAGTCTTCTAATAGACGGCGGAATCATTCGGTACCTCGTCATCGTTCAATGCCCCACCAAACCGCCTGTAGACGAACCTGAGATGATTCTACCGGACCACATGGACAAATTTCTAAGGGTCAATTTTCCGCTCGTTGTCCTCTCGATCATCCCAGCGTAAGCTTGCCAATCGCTACAACATCTGCATGTGCCTAGCAAACTACAACATCTTCTCACTTTCATTTCACCGTGTAGTCTTACTACCGAAGCTGCTCGGCGCCGTACCATCTACGGCATTCCCTCTCTCAACACTCAAAGTTCTCTGCTCCTGACTCTGTACAGTGACCGTGCTCTGATCCAAACAATGCATACATCTCCGGCTTCTCTTAAGATGAAGTAACTTTAGGTTCTACCGCACAGAGTTAAAGCTCCAACAACGAAGGCCGATTCGAGACGATAGAGGTTCTCCAGTCAACTTGGAAACCTCTTATTCGCTGTGGTTACACGCTATCTATTTGCTATTTATAGTGGTGTCATGTCTGCTTCTTGCGTACGTTGGCAATACGCTTCTATTCGCTCACTGTCTTTCCAACTAGATGTCGATGCCTCCTTATTCGGCCTGCTCGTTCCTTGCAGCAGGAATGAAGCTGTACGTGACCTGTTGGCGCGTCCAGATGCTCAGTCGGTCAAAACACAACAGACACACCGCAAGCGTGGTCGTAAAAGCGGGTGGCTACGAGGCATTTCTTCAATAAATCCATAAAAAAACATTTACAAGTGGCGTCAAGCTTTATCGAGACACCGTGAGTCATGTTTACAAACTTTACATTGTAGCTGTGCAAGACCACTTATCTGCATCGCTCGCTATAGATTTGTCGTCTCAGCCAGTACGTTTTCGACTTTCTCGACTTTCTCGACTTTCTCGACTTTTTCGCTGCCAGCATCATCAGCAATTCCGGTAGCAGTGTCTGTGTTCTTGGTTGTACCAGCGGCGTCTACACTGGTCGGGTCTAGAGTCTTGGTCAAAGTCAAGATTTTCTTCTCAACATGCTCAACTGGCGGCTCCGAGATGATATTGCCCTCACTGTCGCGCGGAGCCCTCTTCCATCCGGTCTGGAAAAGCTTGCCCATCTGGAAGCGTGGGAAGGGGTGGGCCTCAGTGTTGAAGACGAAATCGGTCAGAGGTAAGACGTCAGTAGGCGAGAAGAGAAGATAGAGGTATTTGAGAGTTTCGGCCTGCGATTCGGTGAGCTTTTGGCCATTTAAGAGCAAGAAGGGCATCATAACTTACCAACCAGAACGATTCCATGTTGTCACGACTTGGAGGCGGTACCTGCATGACATCACTGACACTAGAGTAGCCTGAACCATCTGCGATCGCAGTGTACTCCACGAACGCCTGGAACATCTCCCATCCCCATTCTCTGTACATCTCGTCCCCAGTTATTCTCCACATGTAGAAGAGCGATTCCACAGTCTCTGGTCGCTGCAGGTTGTGACTATCAGCGGCTTTGATGATGAAATCATCCTTCCCAACAACCTGGTCACCATGGTTTGCACCACCGTAGCCCTGCTTTGGGTTGAACTCAGGCGATGATGGTTTCGAACTCTTAGGAAAGTCGTTATACATTAGTGGTTTCGGATGCAAATTGAAGTGCGCAATTTCAGGGGCCAACCCAGTCTTGGTGACTTTATACATTCCCCAGCATGTCTTCATTAGCTCTGCTGCAAGCGTCATATCTTCCTCCTGATCAGCACCCCACGTAGTCTGCTTTCTGGCTTCGTCGAGAGACAACCCTCCCGTAGTTGCGAGTGCTATGGTGCCTGGCATAAAGCACACCAGGTGATCCATCTTTGGACTGAGATCCTTCCCGAGACCTTTTGGCCTCTCGGCCAACACAGTGAAATTGCTAGGGTATGAATAGGTGAGCAGGTGCTTTTTCACACCAACCATGCTCTCGTCCCACATTGCTTTATACACTGATTCTTGGGAGCCAGTCTGCAAGTATTGCTTGATCAAGTACTCGTAGTAGCTATCGCCACGGCTGCCCAGTCTGATGTTGTTGCTGCGGAAAGCGCCAGTGTCGGCGTAGATGAAGATGGGAAGCAAGCCGTCTTTGGCATTGTTGTCATCCACCACTTTCATGACATGCTCTGCTGATTCCCAGTAAGCAGCTTCCCCTGTCAACTTTGCGAGGTACTTCATCTCCAGCTGTACACTCGTTGCCTCGGCGGTCGAAGATGCGCCGCCATCGTCATGTGACGGAATGCCGGCGTGGGTACGCAGATTGACCGATGCTAATGGGACTCCAGATTTAGAGTTGTAGGCCCCCATTAGCCGGTCAGCCAGGTCAGTAGCCTTTTCCACATACATGTCTTCGCTCAGCCCGTCATTGACGGGAGCATACCTGTCGCCAAATTGCGTGGAAAGATAGTGCGCTGACAGAAGACCTCCAAGCATTCGGATGGTTGTCTCGAAAAGGCTAACATCATGGTCCTGGTCGTAATCCAATTCGGTATGGATCCATTGACGGGCGTGCGCCAACTCATCAGTCAGATTCATCAGCATCATGGTATCGAGGGCGTCAACGATTATCCACCCCAAGCCATGAGGGGTCATTAACTTTTTGTTTTTGCTTTCAGGGCTGAACTCATCATAGCCCCATGCGTGTTTTTCATAACCTGCCCATGATAGCTTGAACGCATTTCGAACAGCGTCTGCCCTCTCAGACCAGTCTATGTTGCTCTTGTGGCTGCCACCAAACCAACTACCTTTTCCGGTATTCGATGTGTGACCTCCTTTTGAATCCGTCCCATCGTTGCTCGCAAAATATGACAAGGGAGACAGAATGCCAAACCACCAACTTAAAAGTGCCAATGATGCTAGGATCAATCCAATAGTCCTCCTTCGTCTGAACAAAGCTAGCCGCCTTTCACTCCTAGGGTAGGCGTATGGTTTGTCCTTGTACATTGGCAGTGGTGCAGATCTCTCGCTTCCAAATATGCCCGATACCTTTTCACCTAAGGTACCATTCTGGTCAGACCTCGCCCGTGATGTTGCCTGCCAATTGTCCCCATGTCTTTGAAACGCATCGGCCTGCGGAAGGGAATATGAAGACATCGTAGAGGACGGATTCTCGATCGGCGAAGGTGAAGACCGTGTTGGGGGAGTAAGGCCTGCGCCTGTTATGCCCAATCCTGGACTGACTGCCCTTCTGGCTTGGGTGGTAGCTGTAGCAGCGCCAGAATGTAGCAAGTCTGTAACGGCTGATCTGGGTTTGAAACGAATGCTGAAAGGATCGCGATTATTCATATCATCCCCGCCTCAAAGCCCTGCAAGAGGATCTGGGAGAGCTTTTGGGCAAATAGTCAAGTATCGATTCAATGCGGCAGACATGCGAGCGACATGTGCATACATACATACGCGATTCAGGTACATCGGGAGCTCACACGACGTATGTACAAGCTGTCCATTTCCGGGACGAGAGCTTTATGTAACAGCTGACTAATACTTGTTACAGATGAGCCACTACTCCTGAAACAGCCGCTCGAGTAACAGAATATCTGCCTAGGTAGGTACCGGGCAGCGGGCCGGCGAAGCCACACAGTATTCACGCGGGCGGGAGTTCCCGCCATTGATTATCTGCCCCACACAGCCACGTATCAACACTACCCAAGTGGTAGTTAATCTCAGACCTCAGGCAACCATTTAGATGCGATCAAATGATATCTGGTCTCTGAACACTGCTATACTCTTCATTCAACATCGAAGAGATTCACAAGAAACATTGGAGTGCAAATCAAAGGCGATTTGATACCGGTGCAGCGGATTTCAGTTTTCGATCCAAATCTTGAATTCCACAGCCATTCAGCCGTCGTAATGCCAACACCCATTGATCGAGCGATGAACTCTCGCGTAGGCTATTTCGATCGTAAAGCTTAGTGACCACCGAGGCTAATCTGTGTCTACTAGAATATGTTCCTCGGCTTCGCGGGGATCATTACTGCAGTTGCGGCATGGTCCATCTGGGGCCAGGGTGACATGTTCCCCAAGGAACCAGACCCAACTGGAGAACCCCAGGCTTGGACGCAACCTGAGCTTCTGAGATGGCTCAGGAATGTGAGCAAAACCTCTCCTCACATATATGATGAGGGACATCAACTGATATCCTTGTGATAGCGTAACTTAATGCCCTCTGGTAAGGAAACCCGAGAAGAGTTAATCGCTCGAGTTGAAGCCAATTTGCGTGCACCACGGCCATGAAGGATGATGTTAGAACACATCTCGTTCTCGTTTGTTGACTGCTCTGGCGAGACCTTCCAAAGAATGCCGAAATCGTGTCATTGGCAAAGGACCCCAGCCCAAAACACAGATCGTATACTTTTATTATGACTGGTTCTTTTTGCCTGCCAACTCGATCTATCTCTAGTTTTACATTAGTTTCACATCTATTGTACAAATCTCTTTAAACCCGACGGGTTCCATCGACAACGGTTCTAAGTCGCTTTTCAAACGCTTCAATGATCATATCAGAAGCTTTCGCTCCCGTTGCATTGTACAGTGCAGAATATAGGGGACTTGCAAATTGGAACTGCAAGTTGACTGTCACCTCACTCCAGATAGAGTTCGGTGATCCAGAGCTTCCCACAGCTCCAATGCCTGCGCGCGACTGCTGTGTAAGAGCAGACGGAGGAGGTGAGAAAGAGGGGTCGCATTCCTGTATGCCCCATTGAACGGCGATGTTGTCCAGCATATCCCCTGAACGGCACGTGGGATCTTCCACTCGAGACGGACGAGGGTTGTGATGTGCTATTTCAGGTCCAGACAGGCTCGCTATAGCTCTTCCAGACACAGCCTCCACCATTTTGTTCGGTACACAATAGACTCTGCTCCAAAATGCACCAGAAATTTGATCGTTGTATCCAATCAAGAGCTTCGCTTCTTCTGGATACCTCTTGCCATCTTTTGCGGGATTCGAGTATTTCGTAACGTCACTGCCGACGCAGTAGGGCAGGAAAGTGTTGTAGTTTGCAACATCCGAGATCACTTCAAAGATGGTTCCAGCTGGATAGCGTAAGAACTTCTTCGTGGTGACCTTGTATGGACCCGTCGATAAGAAAGTCCGCCGACCGTATACCCTCTGTGGGTTGATCGATTTGCCAACGACGGTGGGGATGTGGCCGATCCTTGAAGAAGGGAATGAAGTGAAGACCCTGAAAGAGCCCGTCAGGGCAGATTGAACGGTCATGATAATGTCAAAAAAGGCGAATAGGTGAAGAGGTCCGTAATATCAGCCGTGACTTGTCACCGCATGTTGGAATGCATTACCCCCATCAAGCAGACATAAGTTGCATGCGCGCATACATCTGTACGACATTCGTTGCTGGAATTGCGGCTTGAAAGGGCCAAAGCCGCCTGTCTACGGGCGGGAGGATAGATCCGTTGAGCGGTCTAACCCTCTTTGAGCCTGTAAATATTCTAACGGCCCCAGAGACTGTGGAGTAGCGTTACGGAAGAGCCCGAGACAGGCCTAGGAATATCCCACCTTTCAAAAATTATCAAAGTTGATACAACTGCACAAAGGTTACGCTTTTGAGTTGCCTCGAGTCGTCTCAGTAAACAAGCCTCTCACCATGACCGCTCAAACAATAGAGGAAGATGTGGCTTTGCCTGTCCGTACCAAGCACCCTCGACAGCAGTTGACAAAGGGTATGGAACACATGCGATCCTATGTAACAATTGATGGACCATCTCGCGCAACTTCAGAATCTGTTGCAGATACAGATGGCGAAAACGCCTATGGAGTACCTGCATCAATTCAACCCATACGTAAGGCCGCGACAACTTCTCAGTCCGCTGAGAACCCACAAAAACGCTCGGACCCATTTCAATTTGGTACCAGATATCTAGAGGAAGGCGACGACATATTTGCTCACAATGCCTGGGACCACGTCGAAGTCGATCCGCAGTACAATGAATTCATCCAACAGCAAATAGAGCTCCAGCGTGGCAACGCAGTGAACGATTTCGACAAGAAACGATTCAACGAGAAACCTGAAAAGTGGTGGGACCGATTCTATAGCAAGAACTCGGCAAACTTTTTCAAGGATCGCAAGTGGCTTGTTCAAGAGTTTCCGATCCTAGGCGAGATCACGAAAGCTGATTATGGCCCATGCAAAGTCTTAGAAGTGGGAGCCGGGGCTGGAAACACTGCGTTCCCACTCCTTGCGATGAATCAGAATCCAGATCTACGCCTTCATGCGTGTGATTATAGCGCCAAGGCGGTTGATGTCATTAGAGAGCAAGATGCATACGTCAGTCAACCATCACCCAAAGTCTTGCAAGCCGATGTCTGGGACGCAGCCGGGCTAGAGCTACCTCCAGATGTTGAAGCCGGATCACTGGACGTTGTACTCATGATATTCATCTTCTCCGCGTTATCGCCCGATCAATGGGAGAGATGTGTTATGAACATCTGGACTCTACTGAAACCAGGCGGGGAAGTGTTACTGCGAGACTACGGTCGTGGAGACCTAGCTCAGGTTCGCTTCAAAAAGGGCCGGTATCTCGAAGAGAACTTCTATGTTCGTGGTGACGGTACAAGAGTCTACTTTTTCGAGTCAGATGAGCTGAGACAGATCTGGTCTCCTGAATCGAATGACAAAAGCGCCCCCGCAGTACAGGACGCTGATACCAGCACCAATCCACAGCCAACGGATGAGCCAAAATCCCTCAAGATCGATTCTGGCCGTGGCTCCAGTATCCAGGGGGCAACGAGCTTTAACGTTCTCAACTTGGCAGTTGATAGGCGTATGCTTGTCAACCGGCAGCGTAAATTGAAGATGTATAGATGTTGGCTGCAGGGTCGCTTTCAGAAGCCTTCGGCTCCACAGACCGAGTGAGGATTTGCTGCTATTATAGGCCGACCTCTCGGACTTTCAAATAGATTTACTAGAACATCCTTGCTCCATACACGGCTAGACACGGCAAGCTGGAGGGATGGAGCCTCATGGTTGTCTGTGCCGCAAGATATATCCACGCCCCATGATCACTTCTTGCTTGCTTATGGGAAGAGACATCGATTCCCATGAGTACTGGTGTCGATAGCTTGCGCGTGTGAGCGCGGCGAACTCCATGGACACTTGTTGCGAGTCCTGTAAAAATGATCACAAACCCTCAGTGACCTAAGCAGTGCTATAGAAGTAGATGGTAGCCTCGACGTATCGTCATGTGCCTCCACACTGCTAAATTTGGGACACCAGAGCTGCTGGTACAACTTCGACTGTTCCCTCACGATTGACAATGGATCGTTCGATCCTTCAAGCCAACAAGTATATATCCTTGCGCGTTCATATCGGATCTGCAACACCTTGTACAAACTACTGGTCTCAGTTGCGGTCGCAGCTGTACGGCCGTATAAGATGTTTGACACGCTCACATCACGCTGTCATTAGCCAGAGAGCCCCTCTCTACGCATTGTGGCGTCAAACGTGGAGCTTGCACATGCCGTGTCTAGACTCACAGAGCTGTCAAAGATTATCTTAAGATTTATGAATCGTTGCGAACCAACCTCCCGCCTCGTGACGCCCAGCCAGAAGGTTGAATGGACACTGAAAGATGCTGAACTTTGATGGCGAATCACGATCTTGATTGTACGCCACGCATATCCCCACAATGACAATTGGAATGTTGGCTTGCTACCACAGGACTTGCAGCCAACACGGCTCGGATAATCTCTCGTTACTAAACCCTTGAAATATGTCGCACAGTGTGCAGGTCCGGCCAGCCGTTACATTGCCTCACCGGTCTGACTTTTCCTCTCACAGCACCGGCAGATCAGATCATAGGGATAAACACAACAAGGATCCCAGCAACTCTGACCCCAGATGTGTTTTGCAGATACTGGCCAATCCTACGGTGACAGGGGTGATCAAAAGCCGATACGTGTACTTCTCCTGCCTGGCTCTGAATCATGTGAAATCACGTCCTAGGGAAAGGCAGAAATCTTTGAAAAATGTCACCCACGCGGCAGATCTACATCCCGATAAATTTTGGGGGTAGATGCGGCCATGGTCGTTGAGTGAGACTTGCCTCGTGGAAAGGTATGACAGGAAAAATGAAGCAAGAAAACTACGGAGCCAATTGGAGTGAACTACCGGGACCCCCATGTCCCGAAAAGTGATAGCCAACACACAATTCAATAAACCAGAAACAACACGGCACGGTCTACGGGGAACTCCGTGCAGATGATCCAAGCAGAAAAAAAATGACGGTGTCCGAGTGGGCTACAAGTCCACGGCCTCTGGCAACGGTATTCACTGGTGAACCATATGACTGGAGCGGCCACCTCGCGGCCAGGTTGCCTACCGCCTCACATGACGTCCTTCCCATGCAGTGGTGACGGGTCCATCTGATAGCAATTCCAACTGAAGGGGCGAGCAGTGCATAAGGTTTACTGCAAGCGTAACAGTTCGCGCTAGGTAATAGCCTTTCCGCCTGTCAGCCAGCATGGCACAGCACGGCACAGTACGGCACAGTACGGCGCAGTATGGCACAGTATGGCATGGCCGGGCATCTTTGTATGCAGCCGACGATAATAGCAGCAGAGACTGACCGCTTCCAAGCCTCGATCCCGGGTCCCGCTCGCCTGCGAGTGGGACATTCTGCACCGTAGTTTAGCAAGGATGTGCCATCCACTGGGCGGAGCTGCTACCGAGCGGAGCCCTCTTGTTATGCGGAGTACTGACTTTCACGCCGCATCGCCGTCCACTCATTCCATGCTGGCGTCATCTTGCTTGAGCTCGTTGTGCAGAGCGATGCTGTGCATTGCGAGTAACCTTGAATCCTCCCCGTTGAAGCACGGATGGGTGGGCATGGGCATAGGCATAGGCGTGAGCGTCGATATTTGGCGTGGGAAATGGGAGGAGGGTTTGAACAAGCAGGACCCTGTGGACCCCACAGACGGGGTTCCTATTGGCTGGATAGCCGCTGCGCGCACCACGACCGTTGGTCTTTAACCTAACCTTTCCGCTTGATAACAAACGGATTGTCACGCTTGCAACAGTGGTTGCTTGTTGCTATTGCTCCAGACGGCAGTGTAACGCAGCCTCTGGTTGGTTAGATCTATCGGCTTATGTTGTTGGTGTTGTCTTTCCTTTCGCTTCGCCGCTAAGACAGGTTGTGTGGATTTGCGGCGAGCTGGCTCTACACTGATCGCTAATAAGAGAACGTGGGAAATAACAGAGTGAAGGGAACATTGCGATGTGTTCCTAGAGTTTAGTCATGTTGTGGTCAAGGAGAGTACTTTTGTTTTCATTTTTTTCTCTTTGATAAATGAAATAAACTTGCTATCGAATAGAAGAGAAATAGCCAAGCCATCTACCAACCTAGAAGTGGGAGGCAGTTGTGAGAGGGTAGTGCCCATGTGGGCACGAGAAACATAGAGTGTGCCACCGAAAACCGCTGCAAAACGTGCCACCGGGCTCATCACCAACATCCTCGCAGAGGATTTGAATTAGGCATGACCGATTAAGGGGGTGGTAGAAACCGAGATAGTAGGAGAGGCTAAGGAAAACAGACTTGTATGTACGCAACAGGAAACGTTTGCCGAGCTTAAGCAGGTGATCGAGAAGCTGGGGAACCGTTAGCACCGGGCCGTTCGAGACATGGGGAATTCAAGGGCGATCTTACCTCTGGTTCTCAGCTCATGGAGGGCTGTGATGAAATACTTGGGGGCACTGTCCTTCCAAGCCCTCGCACCGCCAGCGCTCTCTGTCATCTCCTTGGTAGAGAGCCTCGTGTAGACGCTAGTCAGGTCGTTGAGCGTAAGTGCGAGCGTGTCGGGAGTCAAATCGTCAAGAGTGCCGAGTACAAACAGACTGTTCAATCCACTAGTTGTGGGAGTGGTGCGCAATAGATTGGTGTAAAGGTTGGTGTGCTGTGGCAGTTCACCCGCGTATGCAACACGCAGCTCAGCTGGGGATCTATCGCGATTGATCGCACCATTGAGCATTACGAACAAGAGCGAGAGCATGCTTCTCTTGTTGTCACGATTGATTCTGGGGTGTTCTCTGAAGACTGTTCCAATTGCGTTGTTGATGCTCCAGAGTTGTCTGCTGGTTTTGACCACGAAATCTGTGTTGTGTTCGTTCCTGTCGAGATCTTCGAAGACAGAGCGAATGCGCTTGGCCAATTGGTGAGTCAAGGCCTTGCACCAGTCATCCGATGCAAGCGGTACGGTCTGGCGAAGTTGGGCGACAAAAGCTGGATCATTCGCCGCCCTGTTGGCTATCAATTTGACAAAGTCCGTGTAGAGCTTTCCTAATGGATCCCTACTTGCGCTGCTATTGGTCTGGATAACGTGGTAGAGCTCAGCACCGGACAGCCCAGACGGATCGAAGATGGAGATTGTTTGAATGACCTCTCTCACCCGCTCAAGTCGAGGGTCGGTAGCTGGTCGTGCTGCACCAGCACCAGCGTCACTGTCGTCACTGCTATCGTCGTCGCTATCGTCGCTATCATCATCGTCGTCGTCATCATCAGGGCGACGAGCCCTTTCTTGAGGAGAACCTCCGGCGGTACTAGGACCTGCGGAACGTTGTTGACGTGAGGAAGATGCGGCGGCCATCTGTTTTTGACTCATGGCTCTCGTTTGGACGGGCATATCATCCTTGCCACTCAGAGCTAGCTTCTTGAGCTCGTTTGTTGGGGTGCGTGAGGAGGACATAAGTCTCTGGAGGATTCAAGAATGCTAGAATGCTGGTGAACTGCAATATCAACTGTGATGATTCGGTTGCTGTTTCAAAGTGGCCATTCCGGCCGCTTTTATCTATCCAGACCGTCTCGCTGTGCCACCCAGTCAGATATGCCAGGCATACATGGGACGGCTTGATGCGATACCAGGCACGAAGTAAGATGGAGGTGCCGAAATGGTGTGTGTGTGTATGTATGTGTGTGTGTGTGTGTGCGTGTGTGTGTGTAAGTACGTATGTGTGCGTGTGTGTGTGTGTCCCTAGGCACATCTGAAGGCGTGCAGAGCAACTCTAGCAACCATCACAGTTGGTTGACGAGGGGTTCCAACGGCCATAGCCTGACAGCAGAGAACAGCTCGAGGGACATCGAATGACAACATCTCCAATGCCGGTTAGTCTGGGCGAACATACGGCACATTGAGTGATTGGCAAAGTGGGAATCAAATCGAACGTGACGAGCGGCGCATGCCAACACCGCCTAGAAAGCCAGGCATGCACTCGTCTAGACTATCAAGTCCAGATCTTGCCCGCTTTTCTTTTTTTTTTCTTTTCCTCTCTTGCAGTTGCAACCTGACGGTCTCGCAACATGGAGCATGCTGAACGGACGACATTCTGTCCCGCGGCACGGCTGGACACTGCTGGGCCCCCTTTTCTGGAGAGCCTCAGGCCGTCGAGAACAGCCAGCATGAGGCCAAGCTGGAGAAGTGGTGATCGCTCCCGTCTGCAAGTGCCATAACCTAACGGTGGTTTGGAAAACGCTCGTCCTATCGCTTGCGGGTGGGCCAAGTCTAATTGTCTACAGGGTCGTGGGAACGGTAGGTAACCGGAAGGCATGGCAGCATGTTGGGGCTGACAGGCCGTTCTACTGTGTCCCGTGTGTGGCGGGACCGACTCCATGAGGCTTTGCGCATTGCTGCGGAATGGACACAGGTCCGCCGGATGGCTGTCATGCATCGACCTGGCCGACTCTTCATCAGCATCGTGTGCCACAGAACATCGAGCAGCTTTGAAAGCCGCCAGTCCGACACCGTGAGCCCCAGAGGATGCTTCTGTGGTGACTTTGCTGCTCCATTGTTCGATTGTCCTGCCCACCGGGATGAATTGCGGGATAGATCGGGGCCTGGCTTGGCACAGGTACAAGCCACCAACACGGCACCAACACAATGGCACAGTATTAAGCAATGTGATCACCATGACTTTATTTCTCCTTCAACATGCGCTCCCCGGTCTTGCGCGCGCAAATTTGCTTGCCTCGTCGAATGTCTAGCCAGGATCCCCTGTTGGTTGGTCTTGTCGCGGCTACTGATCGCCTACCACCTGCTGAGTACCTACTCTAGCTTCCCACGCAATCCTCTCATGGTTGCAGTCGGCACACTGCAATGCTATGTTGCAGGACAGCCGGCCCTTGTCACTTACCCGGATAGGCATGCCATCGGTTCCTGAGGACATACAAATTAAACAATGCTCACTTTCAAACAAATCTACGAGAAGCATGTCCTGCAACATGCGAGCGTCGTCACAACAATCTCGCTACAACTTTACCACGAGCAGTTCAGTTGGCCAACCTCAACCTTCTACATCTGGTGATCCATCTGTTGGCCATCACCAACTCTCGATTCGTCCGCCAACGATCACATTCGATATTGAAGTCGCATGAGGCCTGTCTGACGTTGGAAATCCATTCGCTGTGGGACTGGCCGGCCTGTCTTCCACGGCTGGCATTTACATCCGGTGTCCATTGCCGCTCAAATCTAGCCCGATGTGTACCAGCACTTGCCAATGCTAAGTGATCCTGACGTCGTGCCGTGTCAGTGGCTCACAATGTCTGTAACTGGCGCGCATGTAATGCGTGAACTGTTCACCAGTCGTGAGTCTCATTCTTGGGGGGGCCCGCCGTTGGCCACCCTCCCGTTCCCGGCCGCTTCATTACCCGGCCTTCGGGTCCAACATATGGACTGTTGGAAAGGCCAGGCCTCAGCCTACCGATGCTTGACCTCACCAACGTTGACGCATATCTGCCTAGGACGGTGACCTCTCCGCGACCTCCCGACGTGGACCGAGCAATGGCCGAGCGGTCACTCGCACGTCGGCGAGGCTAGGCCGACTTACCAGGAATTGCTGGAAGGGGTATCAATGCGTACGGCTGCATGCACGCCTCAATGATCTCCTCCTTTTTGCTGTAGGAAAATCGCTCGCACCTCGGTGTTAGTTCTGACGTCGCAATGAGGTTGCCATTGAGTGATGCTATCGGCCCAACAAAGCCCAGATAAGTGAGTGTGTGTGTGTGTGTGTGAGAGGCGCTCCCCTGTGGGAGTGCTACTGGGCCAAGATGTGTCGAGAGAACGCTCAATCTCACGATCTAGACCATCCACTTCGGTTTTCTTGTGAAAGTTAATTGAGCATCTGGATTCATACCTCGTTACGTCTTGCCTTTGCGGCGGATACTTGGACATTGGTCTTTTTCAGGTCGACGATTTTCTCCTCCAAATACGTCACCCGCGTTGGAGTATCACGATGTGATGTGGCATTAGCTGCCACATCTCGCAATATGCTCGACAACTCAAAGTAGTTGGCAATCTTCTCGGCGGTCTCTGCATCCTGAGCCCCATGCATATTTCTGTGACTTGAGGCCGGCGAAGTTGGTCCAGACCCGCTCTGATGTTGCAAAGTCAGACCACGATGACAAATCCATGTAGAGGCTCCAACACAGATGTCTCTTAGTATGTTCGGCGATAGGTCGACCAAGGAGAACGAAGGCGCACCCTCTCTTGGTTGGTAAAGGGCCACGTTCCATTTTGCAATTTCAAGAATGCCATAGACTGCACGT
Source organism: Scorias spongiosa (assembly GCA_018467035.1). Taxonomy (NCBI): domain Eukaryota; kingdom Fungi; phylum Ascomycota; class Dothideomycetes; order Capnodiales; family Readerielliopsidaceae; genus Scorias; species Scorias spongiosa. The sequence goes on along the minus strand of JACSZZ010000006.1, from coordinate 475,886 downwards.
AATGTTTCATATTCCACGCGTGAGGCGAGGATCTCTCCTTCGAGAGTCGCCTCTTCTTGTATGCCAAAGGACATGACAAAGTTCTCTATTTGCATGTAGCAGTTGAGTTCAAGAAACCCGACAATTGCCCTGTGTAGAAGCAATTCAGTATTGGCTTTGCTTGCTGGCAGATTCACGCCACCGTCAATGGGCTCAGGCAGGCGGGATCCCAACTTCTGCCATTGCAAATGTGAAGGACAAATTGCGTGTCGCCAATTATGAAGCTGCAAATAGAGTGAATCAACATCCTTCACTCTAGCACCCATCCTCTTCACGCGAGCGCTACATAGAGAGTGTGTGATGTTTCGCGCGATGATGGCCAATGCCAGGATAGCATCGAGGTAACTTTTGACGCCAGTGTCGGGCAAACGATCAAGACCGTCGATATCGTCGTCGCTGATGCGAGAGATGGTCTTACGGTCAAGGCAGTTGAACGCATTCACGCCAAATACATGCCAGAACAGAAGCTTACGACGGTCTTCAGCTCTTGCAAGCTCGCTTCCCGAGCCATCTGGCATTGATGCGGTCTTGCTGATTCGAGAATGCAGCGTCATCAAGACAAGAGAGTCGTGCGTCAAATACAGTTGACCTAGTTGTGAATCAAGGCCAGATTGGCCTGAATCGTGATAGTCGAAACCGACCATCAGGGCCAATGCTTCAAGATCGTCGAGGCGAACTGATCCTTGGCTTTGTCCCTTGTGCTGGCTAGCTAAGAAATGCTGTCGGAACCTATGTGCAAATTGCTCCTGCTGCTCCCACTTGCCTTGAACTGACAGGAAAGGCATTCCGCGGCAAGCAATGGCTGCAACGAGGGCCGGACTGGATTTGCCTGCACGGTAGTCTAACCAGAAAGCATCCCCGAAAAGCACCGGCAGACTTAACGCAGCCAGGTCAAAATAAGCATGAAGCGCAGCTTCATGTACTGCTGGATTAACGTCCAATGTTGGATCAGGCCTCGGAAGCGTTGGGTCAGCATTTGGGAAGGTAGAAGCTTCGACATTTGAGACGCCCTGCACTTCATCACCGGTGTGTTCGAGACCCATTCCGATGGGCTCAGCCAAGGAGAGCGAAATTGGAAAGTCGTGATCTGCCCATCTATGACTAGGCATGAAGATTTGGTCTAGATATGAATTGCTGTCGGAACTTAGAGTGAGGAGAGAGTCCCAGGTTATGGCTTCATCCAAGTTGAAGTCAAAGACGTCGGTGGTGTTGAAAACGGTAGCTGGTGGTGCTCTAATAGACGTGGAGACTTGGGAGGCTGGAGTACTATCAGGACTGTTATGACTTCCTTGATCAGGAGCAGTCGTCTCGGCAGTAGTGCTGAAGGCGAGACTCAAAGAGGAAGCGGTATTGTTGCTGAGGCTTTTGTGTTGCTGCTGTCAGCTTTATAGATTCAAGGCTCCCGATCGATGACATAGGAGCTATTGAGCGTGCATCTTACCGTCGTCGTCGACGTCTACGGACTCGAACGTCATCGGTGTCGTTCAAGTCGCAGGATAACTCCCGCAAGGTGCACTGTGAGCACTTCTCATGCCCCTCGCCTGTTCTCGCCGAGCGATCGCATTTGATCTTGCGTTTGAAGCAGAAATCGCAAGACTCCCGCTCTATGCCACGCTTCAACTGCATTGTCGAAATCTTGACTAGAGAAAAGTCCGTAACAAGTCCAGCGTCTGCTTTCGCGTGCAGATGATGTGCAAGGCCCGTAGCGGGAGTTCGACGGCGATTCAGCGGGCCTTTCCAACGGGAGTTTCCCGGGGATTTAACGGCTATTGCAATGTTTTGACAGACAAATGGCAGGTTGCGAACTGTCCAATTCCCGTTGCCAAAAGGTAGATGCCCAGATATATAACGAGATGTCTTCCGACGACTCTATTCGTCTCGATGTAGGTCAAGCAACACACCAACACCATGAATCCCAACGTTCCCATGGTCGACGGAATGCAAAGCGATACCACTACTCATAGCATCGTTCTACTGTCTTTCACCCCACTTACCGCTCCAAATGCGATCTTTCTCACCATCTTCGTTCTAATTGCAATAGTCCAACTGGGCTTCGCATTCAAATGGTGGCGCAACTATGGATATTCGATCGGAATGTGTAGCGGAATCGTGCTGGAATTGGGAGGTTACGCTGCCAAAGTCAAGCTCTCGCACAGCCCAAGTCACAAGGACGCATACATCATGTCAGTATCGCCATACCGGATCGTGGGAGGCATCTAGCCAACGAACGCAAGTTGATGAGCATCGACCACCAGGTACATCATCGGCCTCACGCTCGGACCTACCTTCCTCTCGTCGTCGCTTTATCTGTGTGTTGGGGCGGTTCAGAGACACTACCAGACGAGATGCTTGGGGTTCATGGGGCCTCGCTCGCTGGCCACGTTCTTCATCCTCGGCGACTTCCTCTGCCTCTGCTTCATTGGCGTTGGGGGCTCGTTGGCGGCGATCTACGCCGACAAGCCCATCGGGGTGGATCTGATGATTGCTGGTCTTGCCACGCAGGTCTTGTTCACCGCGGTGTTCTGCGTGTGCCTCAACGTTGTTTACCGCAGTTTACGCCCGGTCTTGGTCGTTGATGCCAAAAGTTGGTTTGTGATTGGTATGTCAGGAGAATGGACACCAGCGAGGCTCCTCCACGCTAATACGTTTCGCTATCTCCACAGGTGCTGCCGTTGCTGCGGCTTGCTTGTTCATTCGTTCGTGCTGGCGAGTCGCTGAGCTGAGTGGTGGCTTCGGCGGTCCACTGGCATCGAAAGAAGGATTGTTCATTGCTCTGGATAGCATCCCGATGATCATCATGACTCTGATTCTGACAGCTCTTCATCCAAGGTTGTGGTTCTCAAGTGGTGGATCGTTTGAGGGCTATTTCGGAGGTATCAGCGACAAGACATATAGATGGTAATAGAGTCAATGATCTGCACGACATGTGCTTTTGTATGGAGGTCTATATAATTTGATAAGATTCTAATCCAGTCAGACGACGGTTCTACGTATGAAGATGGGTGAAGCACCAAAGCACTGGCATTAAATCCATATGTGCATGCTGTGCATGAGACTGCCTAGGCAGTCAAAGAAATCAATCAGTTGGTCTTCTTGCGCAGGGACTGGGCGCTGACGTCGGCGGTGGGCATGAAAAAGACGCGCTCGAAGATCTTGAGTACCTCCTCGATAGCGAGGACGGGAGCGCTCCAGGCGAGTACGATCTTCCACTCGGGCCATCCCAGCGGCACAATGCCGAAGACGCCCTGCAGGAAAGGAGTGTACAACAGCATGAAGTGCAGCGCCATTGACAGCACAATCGCGTACACCAGGATCATGTTCTTCCACAATGGCAGCGTGAACAGCGACTCCGAGGCCGACAGCGCATTCATCGCGTTAAGCATCTCAATCACCACCAGGATCGACAGCGAGATCGTCGAGGCCGTCTTGGGTGCGGTTGCGCTCGCGGCGAACAGCTCGCTGCACGATGTTCCGATCGGGAAGTTCGTTGGGCAGGCGTGGAAGTGAGTCTACAGAGGGAAGATTAGCACACATGCAAGGGAACAGCGAAGGGCAGAAAAGGGGTTAACTCACCAGTTGGTAGAAGCTGAGTTGCGGCCCGGCTTCATAGAACATGAACCACCAAGCATAACCAGCAACTGTAGCGAAGCCAACGTATGTGCCGATAACCATGTATCTGAAGAAAAGCCAGCCACTGATCAGAGCCTCATCTCTCTTCCTTGGAGGGCGCTTCATCACGTCATTGTCCTTCGGGTTAAAGCTCAAAGCGGTGGCAGGAAGACCGTCGGTGACTAGGTTGACCCAGAGGAGCTGAACGGGAATCAAGGCTTCAGGCATTCCTAGAGCGGCGGTGAGGAAGATAGACACCACTTCTCCAATGTTGGAGGAAATGAGGTAGCGGATGAATTGTTGAGTGTTGTTGTAGATCGACCTTCCCTCTTCCACCGCAACCTCGATCGTAGCAAAGTTGTCATCGGCTAAAACCATATCGGCGGCAAGCTTGGCCACATCAGTACCACTACCCATCGCAACACCGATGTCAGACCTTTTGAGAGCAGGGGCATCGTTGACACCATCACCAGTCATGGCAACGACTTCACCAGCAGACTGCAACAAATCGACAAGTTTGCTCTTGTGCGTAGGCTCGGTACGGGAAAATAGGCTTGCCGTTTTCGCAGCCTTGAGTTGGTCTGCCTCGCTCAATGCATCAAATTGTCTACCAGTAAAGCTCTTGCCTGTCAGATCCTCATGCTCGCCAAAAACACCGATCTGGCGACAGATGGTTTCAGCTGTGTTTTGGTTGTCACCAGTGATGACAACGACGCGGATACCAGCAGAACGACACTTGAGAATGCTATCCGCGACTTCTGGACGTGGAGGATCCAGCATACCGACCAAACCGAGGAGAGTCATGTTCTGCTCCAGCTGCACGTATTCCTTGCTTGACTTGGCCGAATCTTTGAGCGGGCTTGTAACCGGACCAATGCTGGCTAAAGCCATCACACGAAGTCCACGGTTACCGTAAAGGGTGATCTCGTCCTGGATGAGCGAGGCAAGCTTGCTGCTGAGGGGGACACGTTTTCCTTGACTACCGACGAGACAGTGAGAGCAACGTTCGAGAATACTCTCTGGGGCACCCTTTACCAGTAACCTCTGAGATTGCTTGTCTCCGACAAGTACGGACATGCTCTTGCGGTCTCTCGAGAATTCAAAGGTCCGAAGCTTGGGAGCCTTGGCCTCGTACAGCTTGCTGGCGTAGTGTTTCCGGTCGTCTTGAATCAAGCTAGATCTTTTGGCGTTGTAGACGATATCTGGAGTGCCAATCTTTTCCACAAGTGTTCTGAGCGCACCTTCAGTCGGCTCTCCAACATTGATGAAATTGTTGGTCTTCTCATCAAAGGACAGCTCTGACTCGTTGCACAATGCAGCGACTTCAATGATCTGAGCGATCGTAGCGGACTCAGCAGCCGGGTTGGTCAGAACCCGTCCACCCTTGGAAACAATACCTTCAGGGTTGAAGTTCGTGCCTTCGACATCAGTTTCCTCGAGTCCAGTGCCAGCCTCATCAACGTGAACAATCTTGTTGACGCTCATTTGATTAGTAGTCAATGTTCCGGTCTTGTCTGAGCAGATGACACTGCAGCTGCCCAAAGTCTCCACAGATGGAAGCGACCTCACAACCGCGTTCTTAGCAGCCATTTTCCTAGTTCCAAGGGCAAGGCAAGTAGTGATAACAACAGCAAGACCTTCTGGGATAGCAGCCACGCCGAGAGACACAGCAATCTTAAGATAGTAAATGGCACCTTTCAGAACACCACCATGAGAGGGATCCCAGAAGTGACGAATGTTGATCAACCAGACCAGCAAGCAGATTACCGAGATGACTTTGGCAAGCGAATCACCGAAATCGTTCAACTTCTCCTTCAGAGGCGTAGGCTGAGAAATCTGGGCCGTGATGCTCTCGTGAATGTCGCCGATGGCGGTGTTGGTACCAGTCAGCACGACAATGGCCCTGGCGTGACCAGTGGTGACATTGGTTCCGGAGAAAAGCATGTTGATTTGATCCTGCTTCACAGCCTGCGTGTCCTTGATTGCAGCAACATCCTTGCCCACACTCTCACTCTCTCCTGTCAAGATGGACTGGTCGATAAGGAAACTGTTGCTCTGAATGCTCACGACACGGCAATCGGCAGGAACTCTGTCACCGACTGCGACATCGACGATATCACCGGGTACAAGCTCGTCGGCCTTGACACGGTAGATCTTTCCATTGCGCACAACTTTGGCTTCGTTGGCGCTGTATTCCTGTAAGGCTGCGATCGCTTTCTCCGCGCTGCTTTCCTGGCTAACACCCACAACCGCGTTCAGGATCAGGATGGTGAGAATGACGGCCGGGTCGACGAAAACAGTCCAACCCTCCTCTTGTTCGAACAGGGCGAGGACGAATGATACGGCGGCGCTGACGAGGAGAATGATGACTAGCTGATCCTTGAACTGCTCGAGGATGAGCTCCCACAGGGGGGTGGGAGGGTCTTCGGGAATCGCTGTAGGCAAATGGTTTGTCAGTCACGTTGCGAGTGATCGTCGATGTGTTGGACACCCAAACTCACCGTTCTTTCCATACTTTTCCCTCGACGCCTTCACTGTGGCCGTGGACAGACCCTGATGTTCCGAGACATCAAAGTGTTTGAGGACGGCCTGCACCGAGCTCGCATATGCAGTCTCCATGGTCGAGTCAACAATCGGCGGGTAGCCGAAGACTTGGGAGATGGAGCAAGCTGGACTGGCGAAATCTCGAACTGGAACAAACAAGCGGCAGAAGATGAAACTCGCAGGAGGGGTTATTTACATCATCTAGCTCTAGCTCTAATGAAGGTGTGGCGAGGCCAAGTGTTCGGAAGGGCAGGCCTAGATACAAGGAAGATGCAGAACCAGAACGCAACGAGAAATGCTAACAACAGCCGCCGTCAGTAGATGGAATTGGCCCTCGTCTAGCCCTTGGCTTATTTTCCCATCTCAACTTAATAATAATAATGAAATGACACTCGCCAGCGGTCCTGGAGAGCCCCGCTATCGATAACAGAACGCGCAACGTGTTAACTAGACACAGCCGGAGTCCTGGAAGCGGACAAGCCGCGAACTGGACCTGCATTGCTGTCGTGCATGCGAAACCTGAGACGGGATTTTAATTACCGTTCAGGTAAGCAGATCGGGAAGGTAATATTTGTACAGTATTGCCCCTTGTCCTGTCTTCGGATGTTCGGCAGCGTGAATTCTGCTCACTTTCTGATCGCCGGCTTGGCCACCCGAGTGTTTACGAGGCAGGATCTATAAAATGATGCTGAAAAAGATGGTTTAAAAGTCGAGAAATCGGATCGGGAGGGACAGATGTCGTCTGTTATGATTGCTCGAATTCAGCTGATAAACTATCTAGGTAGGTGTTTCCAGAGTAACCCTAAGCAAATCAAATCTTTCCTACCGTCATTTGATGGGAATTTCAAGGTTGTCTGACTTCAATGTTGCCTTGCAATGGTCTGTTATAAAGCATAACATCGTCATGATCGACTACAAGCTCTTTCATTTGCAAAGTAAGCGTTGATGCGATGAACACGCCACTACAGCTTTCTACGCAGTGTCCAAGGCAGTCCTTCTTTTGGCGAAGTCACTTCGTTCATGACCATCATTCGAGATGCATGGTCTGTAGCCATAGGTTCGATTCTGCACGCTGATATCTGACTCAAGGAAGGTCATTCTGACATAGTCACACAATCACCACTGTGTTCGTCCCACTTTTCGACTGAACACATGATATTGGCAAAATGTAGTAGATCCAGGTCCATCGTACATCCCTCTACGCATGCTTCTCTCAGTGGCATGCTTGCGTAGCATAATCAATGAGCCGATCATCAAGGTCTCTGGTTAGGAGAGAATTCCCAACACCACTATCTAAGACGAAAATCTTGTGGTGTTATTTTAACAGAATTCCGTATGCTGAGCAAGCCCCAGTAAAATTGGAGAGGTACGTGCAAACCTCTCTTTCGTACGATGCCTGCAATGTCATACATTCATTGTTGTCAATGTCAGGTTTGATAGTACCATCTGCTATGATCCACTCTCGCAGCTTGGGGATATCCAGGGCATCCAAGCCATGTCAAAGTACAATGCCGTCGGTTCTAATCACAATAGCGCTCTTTTGGTCAAAGGCGCTGCCATCAGTGTGCAAGAAGCAAGATCTCTTTGGGTCCGCCATATTGCGCTTCTCGATGCGTGATCGAGATTGCGGCTCGCCTCTGGCAGTGGAGAGAGTCGTAATTGGCATTGTGATGCGAGGATAGACCGTTGCTATAGCACGGATTCCAGTGCATGGTCGGGAAGGGGAGTGTCAGTGTAGCTGTCTTCAGCAGTTGGCTGCCATATTGCTTTCAAAACATCGCTACTACAGGACGCCCGCAAGTTTGCCGGAGTTTGGTTGACTCTCCCTGAAGGCTCTGTCCTGCATTATCCTGCATCATCCTGCATCACCTTCTCTAAGAGTGCATAGCAAATGTTTGACAATCCGATAAGGCTTGGCCGGAATCGTCTTGAAACGCGGCAATTGCACTGTCATCACGACTGGTTGTACAGTGCATACCTACGTGCTAATGTGTTGACTCAACAGGTTTACTACCTCTGTAGAACTAATTGGTCCGAATCAATGCTTTGCACATTGTCGCAATACCATGGGAGAAGTACCCAGGTTGATAATAAGAATAATAAATACCTAAGTATATGTACCGCATCTGATATGGCTTGTGAAAACCGGAGACCATATGCCATTGACCGTCACAAGCCGAGAGCCGGAACCTCGGCTTAGCTCTTGCCTTGAGCCAATCTTCTACTTGGGGTACGAACCACCACCATCTTGTCTTGAGCATTGAACAATGCCCTGTTGGCGCCTTTGGACCGCTGGATAACCGTCTCATGGCGTCCTCACGAGGTGGCAAGAACACCGTCGCCGACTTGGTCCTTTTACCCTCGCTCAAGAATTGTCTTGTCAACCTGCCGGCTCCGTTGTACAGCGTCCTCGTCCAAACCGACACCATCGCGCAGAACGTCATTGTCGAGCTCATCTATGTCCCGCAAACCAGCTCAGCCACTCCAGATGCCTCAAGCGACGCGAAGAAACCAAAGTCCGTCTTTACAGGATGGACGGGTATGCAATCCCAGACAAAAGCTTCAACCCTACTCGGGAGGGAAGGCATGAGCAGGAGCGAGAGGGGAGAGGGTGCTAGAGATGTACCTACAATAGAGCTAGATGCCACCTTTGGTCGCCTGTTGAATCTTTCCAGCGGAACCAAGGTTAGTGCTCGCACGGTTCTGTCTCGCTTCAATACAATTGCTTATTGCCTGTAGTAGGTCGAGGTTAAACTCCATCTTGAGCCTGCCTTAGCTCATACGGTCAACATCGAGCCGCTCACGGCTACAGACTGGGAGAGTGAGTGACCGCTTGCTTGACCCTTCTTTTCATTTGTTGGGGTGGTTCTGAACTGTGTCATAGTCATCGAGCTTCACGCGCGTTTCCTGGAGATGAACTTTCTGTCGCAGATTCGTGCTCTGCCAAATCCTGCAGCTGGACATGCCCATCCATTAACCTTGCATTTAACTCCTACTTCCACGGCGAACATAACAGTGACCAGTCTCGCTCCACCTCCGGCAGCTGCGCAGACCTTCGTCAAAATCAGCCCTGACGCCGAAGTCATAGTTGCACCCAAGACCAGACGGACGCAACAACCAAGCGGTACGAGGGATAGTCGCAGTGTAACGAGTAGGCAAAGTGCTGGTGCGCGCAGTGGTAAAAGCACCCGACAGCGCAATACCAACGAGGAAGAGAAACAACGACCTCCACTCTTCTTGCGTGCTGTGTCGCGCTCTTTGCAGAACAATGATCTGTTCGATCCGGCTGACAACGTAATGGATGACACAGGTCTCAAGATCTGGCTGGATCGCGACCGTCTCCTCTCTAAAACGTTACGTGGGGTATCGTGGGTGGTTGTCTCTCTCATAAAACCGATGGGTCTTGAAGAAGCGGGTGACGTACAGCAGCAACAGCAGCCTTTACAACAGCCATCTGCTCGGAGAGCTGTTGCAAAACTTCTTCCTTGGGAGGATGCTCCTGGCTCTACTCATGCGGCATTATCATCTTTGCTATATCAAAGTCTTGGGATAGAGAGTGTCGTTGGCGGCGTGATACGTGTCGAACCTGCGCCAACACCCCTCCCAAAAACCGCAAGCGCATTGAAAGAACCTAGTCAACATGCGAGCAAGGAAGCCATAGTTCGAAAACTACGTATCACCCCCTTTATTTCAACTTCTGCAGATCGAACTTCGAAGAGGACTTCAAATCTGCCTAATGGTGGCTTTCAGTTTGGAGGAGAGACGAAGGCCCAACAAGAAGAGTCTGCTACGAAGATACGCTCGATTTTCGGCAGCAGTCTACTCGATGGCCCTTTAACAGACGGAATGCTTCTGCCGCCCAGACAGGGCTGGCCAGGTGGTATCATCGATTTCGATCCGGCGCCTCCAGCCGACCCTACAAAACCTCGACTTTATTGGTTGCATGGTGAAGGCAGAAAGTTGGACATTGCAATACAACCAGAAACGCCATCGATTATAACTTCAAGTCAACCTGGTGATCCTCTGCCCATCCACACGCCGAGGCTCGTCGGAATCGATGACCTACTCTCACAACTTGAATCTGGCCTTCTGCACGGATCATCGGCGCTCATAACTGGCGGTTTAGGCTCTGGCAAAACCAGCGTCACCCATCTACTTGCACACCAATTGCAGACACGAGCCCTTTACCACGTAACATACTTACCATGTAAGTCTCTCACCAATGAGGAAACTCGTGTCAGACAAATCAAAGAAACTTTACAACGCACCTTTGCACTTGCTGCCTGGCACACTCGGTTGGGGGGAAAGTCTCTTGTGATCCTAGATGACCTCGACAAGCTTTGTCCCGTGGAACAAGAGTTGCAGATGGACTCAAATGGTCGATCCAAGGTCGTTAGTGAGCTATTGGCTTCACTTACACGGAAATATTGCAGACGCGACAGCGGCATAGTTTTACTTGCAACTGCACAAAGTAAAGAAGGTGTCAACAATATCGTGATAGGTGGTCACGTCGTAAGGGACATTGTTGCTCTCAAAGCACCTAGCAAGGTAGGTAGGCGTAAAGTGTTGGAGTTGTTGATACAACAAGAGCAAACATTGGGAAAACATGGGACTCGCAATGCCCCTTTGCCGACCAACGGTGTGAAGGTTGGCGATGTCGCAAACCATGAGTGGATGGGCGGATCAGATCGAGGCGACAGCCAGCAAGACGGCGCCCCCTCGGTTTCTGAAACGAATGGCTCTGAGGCTGGGTTTGAGTCTTACAACGGTGAACAAGCCCATACTGCCGATGACAGTTTCGTAGTGGATTCAGATCTTGACTTACTGGATATCGCCGGCCAGACAGATGGATATATGCCTGGAGATTTACAACTTCTGGTTTCGCGTGCACGATCAGAAGCTTTGATTCGAGCGTTGTATTCAGATTCAGCACTTGACTCGTCCATTGGCAATACCCCAAATTTGGGCGCGCAAGATTTCGCGGCCGGCCTGAAGAATTTCACACCTGCTTCTCTCCGCAACGTCACTCTACAGCAATCCACTACCACATTTGCTGCGATTGGTGGCCTGAACGAAACCAGACAGACCTTGCTGGAGACTTTGCAGTATCCAACCACTTACGCGCCACTGTTCTCCCGCTGCCCATTGCGGCTACGGTCTGGATTACTACTGTATGGATATCCAGGTTGCGGCAAAACTCTCCTCGCTTCCGCCATTGCGGGTGAATGTAATCTCAACTTCATATCTGTCAAAGGCCCAGAAATCTTGAACAAATACATTGGCGCTTCTGAAAAATCCGTCCGCGATCTGTTTGAACGCGCGGAAGCCGCCAGGCCATGTGTACTATTTTTCGATGAATTCGACTCCATTGCGCCGAAAAGAGGGCATGACAGCACTGGTGTCACAGACAGGGTTGTGAACATGCTTTTGACGATGATGGACGGTGCGGAAGGCTTGCAAGGTGTTTACGTGCTCGCTGCAACCAGTCGACCGGATCTGATCGATCCTGCACTACTCCGCCCAGGAAGACTGGACAAAAGCTTGCTTTGTGGCATGCCTGACCAGCGTGAGAGGGGAGAGATTTTGAGAGCGGTAAGCACCAACCTCAAAGTCGAAGACGAGCGAGATTTCGAAGCGGTAGCAGCGCGAACCGAAGGCTACTCCGGCGCCGACCTGCAGGCTGTGGTGTACAACGCTCACCTTCTGGCGATTCATGATCTTCTAGGCGGAGTAGGCGGTACAGGTGGCGAAGACGACTTTGGCAATACGGCAGCCAAGCGGAAGGACCAAAGCCGATCAGTCGATGTGCCTTTCACATACTTCCGCCCATCGGATTTCAAAGAAGGTCACTCTATCATTGCTTCGCCGAGCACCGGTGCGGCTCAGGCTTCCCTCGCCGCTGAGCGTGCCGGCATCGCATCATCGCTCGCTACAATGCAACTTGTGCGTCGTAAGACCAAAGAGCTGACCCGCATCTCCTCTTCGCACCAGCGAGGCATATCATCATTCGAAGGGAAGAAAGATGTGTCGAACGGGAGCGAAACCCCCGAACCCGTGATCACCCGGCTTCATCTCGACAGGAGTCTTGCTGAGACCAGGAGCTCCATCTCGAAAAACGAGAGGCAACGACTTGAGAGGATCTATCGTGAGTTTGTCGTAGGCCGCAGTGGAGAAATGAGTGATGGAAGTGGCAGTATCGAGGTTGGCGGTCGGACCAGCCTGATGTAGATGTCTATACAATACACCTGTAGAAACAAGCTTATGAACGTTGTACATGTATATGTACGAGTCTGGCCTTCGATTTGAGGTTGCATTCATATCGCGATAGTGGAAGCAACAGTTATTGCACGTCTTTAGTCGAGACTCCCTCCACTGTGTCTTGGGTTACTATGGAGAAAGTCTTGGGATTTCCAAGACGATACGTTCACCAACCTAACATAAACGCTTTGTCATCGTGAGGCAACACATGTGACAGGAACTACACGATCGTTTTCATGTACGAGTTCTTCCGGTTCGGCTGTGATAATTGCAAGAACATGTGCGTCTTATCTATTCAGGTGCAATGTGTATACATGGGTGGAGACCGCAAAATGTTTCCTTTAAATTGAATGATCGTATGGCTGCGCACATGAGCGGCAGCATTTTGGATCGACAAAAACCACACGTGCAACTAGATATGAAGGCTAACGTCATGGTCACTCTCATTCAAATAGCGCTCGCCAATGGAGTGAGCTTCTTCTGGCAGATCCCCTTACAGCAGCCTTGAAGATGGATCGCAAAGCTGATCTTGAAGCTCAAAACGTCGAGCTGCAGGTCGAGCTTCGCATTGCTAACCTGCAAAAGCGTCAGGCTGATGCGACCATTCAATATCTGGCTACTCAGTGCGCAGAACAGCAGGCTCAGATAGCACACTACGTAAAGGAACTCGAAAATCGTGATGCTGGAGGTCTCAAGTCGAGCTTGAACATTCAGAATGGCCACAAGCAAGTCAGTTGCAGCTCTGGCATTGCCAATCAAGATAGCAAAGACACGTCAATCATTGCTAGTGATTACAGGTCTACTATAGCAGTACCGCTTGATCTCATGTGCCTGGATGATATCTGTGAGGGAAAAGATATTGTCGAAGATTCAGAAGAGGAGGTCGAGCTTTTAACAATTGGATCACCAAGTATAGAACCGACCGAATACTCAATCCCTACCCAACAGTTGGCTACATCAGCTCCTCTAAGAGAGCAAGTCGCTTGTTTCTCACAAACAGATCATAACCGTCTTTTGGGATTTGCAACGTATCTCGAAGATATGAACGATAGGCAGCGTAAGGAGGCTTTCGAGAGTTTGAGTAAAAAGTCAAGTAACCATCTTCCGATTGAATGGAGGTGGTACTGGGAAGAGAGAATCAGACCCAGTTTCCTCGCCAAATCCGCCCTTGACCAGGTCCGATGCGAGCATCGAGCACAAAACGAAAGGACTTCCGTCAAAGACGAGCTTCTCCTAGAAGATCTATTTTCAGCAAGTCCAGTGGACAATCGAGCAGAAGGCAATAGTGTCAAACAGGATGTTACAGTCCACTCTAAAGATGACCACGTCCAAAGCCTTAAGCTAGTGTCTCAAGAGCAAGAAGCACGACAGAGGAAGCCCCTCACTCGAGACACGAGATCTCTCTTCTATCGCTGGGATGACACTGAGCCAAATTTACGCCGGTCTGCCATAGTAAGCAACATACCTTCTGGAGTGCAAATGTCGCAAATTGCCGAGAAGATCCGCTCAGCATTCGCTGTAGAGCCGGCCAGTAGAGGTTGTTATCTGTTGAGAACCGAGGGATTCAAATTGAAGGGCGGTCAGAGACTCATAACGAATTCAGCTTTGATTGTATGCGCTTCCGCATCAGAGGCTGGAATCTTGGTGGCTCGTAGCAGAAAAATTCCTCTGACGCTGCATGGCCTCACTCAGAGCAACTTGGTCAAAATTGAGCTTGTGCCTACTCCAACCTGGCCATCCCACAAATGAGCAACCAAAATCGAGGAAGCGACTTGAGGACAAACTGCACACTAATAATTCAGTACGACGGCCAGCGACCTGCTAGACTCCAGTGCATGATCGCTAAAACCAAAGCCAGATGATATTCATGTTCTGGGACAAACAATTTGAATTAGAATATCCACAAAAAGTCGATAGCTGTATAGATTCAGAGGTATCTTTTCGTTTGGTAGAAAGCAAGCACCAGTATAACGCCGTCTGAGCCGATTGTCGATTTGGGGCATCGAAGCGCAAATTGCTAGACCATCAACAGGATTCACACCTATTTCCCTATGGTTGGCCATACTAGGGATTCCCTTCTGTTGTGTTACATGTGAACAGAGGCGACTTTTGCGAGAGCTGGAAACGCGGCGTGCCCAACTTTATTTGCCTTTGCCGTGTCCCAATTGTGTTTCATTGAAACTTTTCGCCAATGCACCTGGCTCCCCGACTTTTTGAGATGCAACGTTCTCTTCAAAGTGCTTCGTGCCTGCTCCTTTGGGGTTGATTTGGTCGGTGGCGACTATCTCTGGATCACCTAAAGAGCACAGATAGAAACGTAAGCAGCCGGCCTATAGATAGCCCGTAGAAGCAAGTAGCCATAATTGGATCCTGGCAGCCTGCAATGTTACTGTAGTGGCTACGCACCTCTCTTAGTAGCAATTCCTGGTAAGTGGTTGTTAGAGCCACCGCCGGCCGAATAGCGATCGGTGACATTCTGAACGCCTGGGGTATGGAATGGATTACTATTGCCACAATGTCAACGAGACATCCAGACTCGGACTCCATTGAGCCTTGAACCTACACGGGAGCCTTCTTTGCTCCGGGAAGTAATGCCCAGACAACCGCGCCAGCACCGGCTGCTGCTAGAAGGTTTCGTGGTCTCGTGATCCCGGACATGATCTTTCGAAGGGCTTTAGAAGAGAGAGAGTGTGTGAAACTCAGATGTGATCTTGGGTTGTTGAGTGTACTGGATTTGTACGAAATTGAAGAGGGAGCATATGTGGTCGAGTCAGGTAGAGTAAGTCATTGAGTCGAAAGGCGGCAAAACCTAAAAGCTAGGACCAAGTTCACATCGTCATAGAATGTCACTAGGTACGACCGATAGCCTACGAAGGCTGCTCCTTTAGACACTCGGATCTAGTCCAATCGAAGGAACTCAATGTCACTTACCTACCGAACACCTCGCTTGGTCAACACCGTGGCGCTTGCATAGCTCCAAGAATCGATCGGCATTGATCAATGCGGATAGGATGGTGTTTCGTGCGTAGACTGGAAGTACCATCCATGACGGTCTTGCTCCATCGTCATGTGAAGACGCCTGACCTGACACACCTGTGACATCTCAACATAGTTGGTAGCTATGTAGCGATCTACTGGCTTTCAAAGGGCCAGGTATGGTGGCGTGTTCATGGGATTTTGCTCCTCTGCAAACATCTGCCCCAGGCATTGTTTTCAACCATCGATCAGATCTCATTCTCTCAAAAATCAGATCATACTAGTAAGCTAAAGCTTCGTCGGACTACCTTGATTTGCTGGCAGTCAACTCAATTGTTTGTCGTCGCGACGTCTGTTGGCGATGCCAGACAGAAATCGATGACGCAAAGCCGCCCCCGCCAAATTGGCTCGGATCGCGGGTACCTGCATTAGCTTCGGCTCATATCCTCTGTCAGCTATACCGAAAGCGGACAAGAAATATCACAACCAACGCTATGATGCCTGAGGCAATAACTAGAGAGGAATGTCCTGCGGCCTGCTTGGAACCCTTGCCTGGAGGCATCTTTGGATCAGCTACGAAGTTCTGCATCTGCATTTGCTACTTCTGCGCAGACCATGTTCCCGTCGCTGTCGATGCGATGGCAGTGGCAGAAAATGAATTCATCGAACACCTACCCCAGCCCTTCCGTTTCGCCGTGCTTGTCATCTTGGGTATGTCCTTGTCCCGACCTTCAATCCAGCCCTACCGACGCCATCAGCGGCACCAGAGACCAGCAGCTGACGGAGAGCTCAAGGCATATGGCTCTGGAGTCGCAATGTGCAGGTGCTCCACCGCCATAATATCGACACGGCACAGTTGATTCGATACCCGCACCGACTGGACCACCAGAGTGGTTTCCACCTCGCTCTTTTCCTTACCGTCCCCCTTGCTGTGTGCTGGCTGGCATACCAATGGACCTCATGGACGTCTATACCGATTGTATACGTCTTATTCCTCATAGCGACCCTCCTTTGGCCCACTTCGGCTTCGTATACTGGTCGCGTGACCTTCGTCAGGACCCTGGCTAGGGTTTCATACGGTGGATTCGCTTTTACGGAAGATGGTCGCTTTGGAGACCTGCTGCTGTCTGACGCCCTGACTTCATACGCAAAACCCCTTGGTGATTTTGGAGTGATGGCGTGTATGGCAGTGACAAGAGGAGAGTTCATAAGCGGCAAACTGGATAAGACTTGTGGAATGGGACTTGTCATGCCCATTTGCCTTTCATGGCCGTTCCTCATTCGACTGTCTCAATGCCTCAGAGAGCATTCTCGACTGCGGAAGGAACAACCAGGAGGCTGGATTAGCCCCCACACACTCAACGCTGCAAAATACGCAACGGCATTCCCTCCTATAATATTGAGCAGTGTCGATCCACGAGATGCGCTGAAAGACTGGTACATAACTTTGTGGTATGGCAATGCGTTAGCTGAAGCACCTCCGATCGTTTTAGACCGCTAACACTGCAGTTCTTAGGGTGCTCGCTTCCGTGGTCAATGCCTCTTATTCTTTCTACTGGGACATCGCACGAGATTGGGATCTGACGCTCTTTTCTGGCCAACGAGCTCGCAGCGCCAACTATCCATTCGGCCTCCGAGACACGCTGACCTTCCAGCCTGCGATAAAGTACTACGTCGCAATAGTGATCGATGTCATATTGCGCTTTGCTTGGAGTATCAAACTATACCCTGCTCTGCAACCATTCGCTGGCATGCAGCTCGGGATCTTTTGTCTGGAATTATGTGAGATCCTGCGAAGATGGATGTGGATCTTTCTCAGAGTTGAAGCCGAGCAGTTGCGCCACCGGCGGATTGAGATTCCACTGTAGGGTTCTTCTCTCGGTAAATGAGATGCTAGACCTACACGCACAATGATAGTCCTCTGCTTGTTTAGTCTGTACATAATGAAGACGCCAGTAACTTACATTGCGCAAATACATGCAGCGCTGTATGTTCATGCTAGCTTTTCAGTGGGTATGGAAATATAACTCGTCCATTCCAAGGGTGAAAGCTTATAATGGCGCGCCTCATATCTATCAAGAAGTGTGTCAGCGATATGCATATAATCGAGAAGACTTCCATGTTCGGCCCAGGTGAATAAACGTAAGCTCGCATGGAGATGTCATACCGCAAGGTGCCCAGGTGGTAGTTACTGGAGGTAGCAAAGCATTCTAAGTCTTGGCACGGATCACCCGGGCTCCAGGCTACTTGGAGGCGACGCAGACGCAGTCCCCACAGTATGTTGGTAATGCGCCACACAGCTACGGTACCGCCTACCCAAAGCCAGTCTGGCAGGTAAAAGTACCTCCTACAGTAGGCTGACCATGACACGACAGCACTGCTGCCTCCAATATCATCAATAGCGATTTCGCAGAGAACATTCGAAGTCAGACCATTGTGTAAGACCTGCCGAACACCTCTCTCACTTTCTGCACTTCTGCACTTCATCACAGGATCGACCATGTTACGACAGCCCGAGTAAATCATTGAAGTTTTGTTGCTAGATTGGAGAGAAGCGGAAGCAGAACCATAGCCAGCGAACAAGATGGCTGCCGCAAATCCATCCGTGGAGCAGCGCGAGCTGGACCTGGTGGGCAAGGTTGAGATGCGAATTGCCCTGGCATCCAGTGATGCTCAGCTCCAAACGACACTCAAGACTTTCCTAGCACCTTTACTGCTCAAACTCGCCTCTGAACATGCGAGCGTGCGGAACAAGGTCATCACAGTCTGCCAGCATATCAACACGAGAGTCAAGCCGCAATCAATTCAGTTACCGGTTGCAGCTCTGGTCAAACAGTTCAAAGATCAGGAGAGTTCATTGATTCGCCACTTTGACTTGCTCTACATCCAACAAGGCGTTACCCGTCTGCCAGCCGCTGAGCAAGGTGAGCTGTTGCCAATTGTTGCTTCGGGAATCGCTAATAGCGGTACCCATGCTCCAACTGTTTTCAACTTGTTCCTCAGGCTGCTTGAGTCATTCCCGCCGCCTCAGCGTGGCAGTCCAGAAGATGCCAATTTGAGGACAAAGTTTGGAATCACTGATGCGGATGCCCAATTTCTGGCTGAGTGGATTGGGAAGCTGATCTTGTTCACTCCTTTGAAGGGTGTCGCCTGCCCAGGCCTAAGCGCGGAAGACAGCTCATTTTTGACGTTGCAAGGTCGGGATGACACATGGAAATCTGCAGATGGAGGTTTGAATGTGCTGCGTACAAAGGTTCTGGCTGCCAAATTGATGGCTAGCGGTCTATTTACTGACCTTGAGCGGTTTCTACCCGCTCTATTCGCTTCTGCAGACACCGCATTTACGGTCAGCGATGTTGGAGACGATATGATGAAACGAGCGTTGCCAGCGACTGATCTTGAAAGCGAGGAGCTCGTTTCAACTCTTTTCAAGCTATACTTTGGCGATGGAAGCCGCGCAAGAGTGAGGGCGCCCCTCCGTATGAAGATCCTTAACTTACTCGGGAAGTCTGGTCATAGCACTACGTTCAGTGGGCCAATATCAAGGCTGGTCGATGACGGCATTTCAGTGCCTGTTAAGGATGGGGAGGATCTCATCATGGCTAATGGTGCTCCACCGTAAGTCCATCTCTGTGATAGTACAGCCATAGGAGGGCCCAAATGCTGATATATCCGTAGGGGCTCTACAACTGCTGGAAGAGAGGCTGCAAAGCTTCGAGCTGCTATCTTTTCTTACATCAATTACGTAGCGCGCTCTGGTAATCGGGAAACGCTTTCGGCCATTGCGCCCTCGGCTGTTGCAAAGCTTCGTGATTTCGTCGAAACTCAAGGTTGGCCCAAGCCTGCCCCAAACGAAGACCTTGTTTCACGAGGATATGCCTACGAGGTTATCGCGCTCCTCGCAAAATCTGGCGGTCGCAAGATCCTCGTGGAAGAGGAGCACCCATCATTTGATCTTCTCAGATGGCTATTCTCTTCCCTAGCCAAAGACTCGTCCGGAAATTCGATCATCGTTAGCATTGAAGAGGCGCTGTCTACTGCTTTGACTGCTCTAGCGCAGTTTGAACTCAATCGCACAGAACAGGAGTCGCTTGAGAGCCTCCTGAGTGATCAGATGGAGCAATCTGAAGACCTTGAATCCAATCAAAGACTACGCAGCACACGCTACGTAACAATAAAATTCGCTAACCGTTGCCTGCCATACCACTCTGTGAAAGCAAGGTGGATAGATTGTTTGGGGGTTGGAGCGACTGGAGACCGTGTCGAGGTGAAGGAAGAAGCTATGCGAGGCTTGAGTCCTTACTGGTACAAAATGTTGAACGGAAAGCTTGGTGCTGGTGAAGAAACTCTCCTCTCCTTTCCATCATTTCCAGGTGTGATCAACCAATTCTTCTCCGGAAAGACACTCGATCCGAATGTTGAGCCGTCATCTCTGGCACAGTATGCTGCCAGACGTTCTCATCACAGCTTCCCCTCTATGACGCAGTTTGCGCGGCGTATCTTCTACGCTCATATACTGCGACAGTCTTCTTTGCTGCCTGAAATAGGTTCTGAATGGGAAAGGAGCATTGATGCAGCCGTCGCGACAAATAGAAAGGCACGGGATGTCGTGAGACAATACCTCAAACATCTTCCTCATGTTGAAGAGCGCTCTTTCAAGATCTTACTATGCGCCGAGCTAGAAGCAACTTTGCTACCTCCACCAGCAGCGACAGACGAGTCGCTCGCTGACCTCCTTGCAGTCTCCAGTAATAGCATCAGCAAATCTCTACTACCCTCAACGACGAAGTTAATGCCAAACCTTGCTTCTAACAACATCGCCCGTCAGAGAAATGCTGCCCACGTCTTTGGGATTCTCGCCTCGCACCCAGACGCGGATCGGCTGGAAATTGGCGGCTGCGTTGCAGAGCTAACATCCAGAGTACAGACTGGAGAGTCAGCTATTGGCGCTGCCGTAAACCAAGCCCATGGCGCTGTTATCGCGTTGGGCTACTACTACAGTAGATATGCATTCAGACTGGGGACCGATGCGCTTGGCGCAGATTATCGCGAATTCCTCAACAGGACAATCACTTATATTTGCTCGTCAAATGATAAGCTTCTGAAAGAGGCGGGCATGGCTGCGCTTGGTCAACTGGCAATGTTCGGCGCTCTCAGCCCAAGCTCTATCTCTGATTCCACCAAAGACAGCAATTTGAAAGCCGTCATTGACAAGATCTATGCCACAGCAAGAGAAGGGAACGAGCATGCCATATTGTGCCTTGGTCAATTGTCGATGATATTTCCAGAAAATGACCCATCTGGAAACCTTCAACACATTCAGGAGCAGCTTCATAAACTACACGATCTCCAACAGGCCGAGGTTCATTTCACTGTTGGTGAAGCACTGAGTTATATGGCATGCGCCTGGAAGTCCCAAGCTTTGGCTACCAAACTCGACATCGAGGGCAATCCTCCCTCAACTCCAGGCAGACAGGAAACTCTGTCTGAACTCCTGGTGAAGACATTGAAAGATTGCAATGTAACAAAACCGAGCCTCAAGAAAGCTTCAGTCATGTGGTTGCTGTGTCTCGTTGAATTCTGCGGCGATGAACCAGAGGTTCAGGAGAAGCTCAATCTTTGTCAAGCAGCTTTCAAACGTTGTCTCTCAGATCGCGACGAACTCGTCCAAGAGACCGCTTCACGTGGGCTTGGTCTTGTATACCAGAAAGGCAACCGACAGCTCAAGGATGACCTGGTCAGAGACCTTGTGTCCTCATTCTCCTCCGACTCTCAATCCCAACTCTCTGGTAGAGTATCCGAAGATACACAACTCTTCGAACCTGGCACCTTGCCCACTGGAGATGGCTCGATCTCTACCTACAAAGACATCATGAGTCTGGCGTCCGAGGTTGGCGACTCAAGCTTGGTATACAAATTCATGTCTATGGCGTCGTCGAATGCTATATGGTCAAGCCGTGCTGCCTTTGGTCGATTTGGTCTCAGTAATGTGCTGTCTGACTCGAGTGTTGACGGCTACCTTGCAAGCAACCCTAAACTATACCCCAAACTTTTCAGGTATCGCTTTGATCCTCATGGAGGCGTGCAACGATCGATGAATGACATCTGGAACGCCCTAGTGAAAGATTCTGCAGCAACCATCGACACCCATTTCGACGCTATAATGGAAGACTTGCTGAAGAGCATATTAGGCAAAGAGTGGAGAGTTCGGCAAGCAAGTTGCGCCGCCATCGGCGATCTGGTGCAGGGACGTCCAATTGAGAAGTACGAGCAATATCTGGAACGCATCTGGACGCAGTGTTTCAAGGTTCTAGACGACATCAAAGACACGGTCAGAGGCGCCGCCGCCTCTCTTGCCCGGGTACTAACTGGTGTTCTGACCAGAACACTGGAGGCTGGTGAGGTATCGTCTAAATCAGCTGCCACGATGCTGCACCATGTCTTACCTTTCCTGCTTTCGTCCTCTGGTGTCGAGTCAAGCGCTGAAGAGGTTCGAGCCTTCGCCGTACACACGCTGTTGCAGTTGGTCAAAAAGGGAAGCGCGCAAACTCTACGTGAGTTCATCCCTGAGCTGGTAGCTCGACTCATCGGGTTACTGAGTTCTTTGGAGCATGAAGCCGTCAACTATCTGCATTTAAATGCTGCTAAGTATAATTTGACTGGCCAGAAGATCGACGATATGCGATTGTCAAATGTACGAGCGAGCCCTCTAATGGAAGCCGTGGAGAGATGTCTGGACTTGACGGATGACGAGACCATGGCAAAATTAACACCAAAGCTCGAGGAAGCAATGAAGGGATCACTCGGCCTCCCTTCAAAAGTCGGATCAAGTCGTGTTCTTGTTTCTCTAAGCACAAGGAGGGCCTTCATTTTCCGCCCATATGCCGACACTTTCCTCAAATTGATCGAGCGAATAGTACTGGACCGTAACGATACAGTTCAAAGTTCTTATGCGGCCGCAGCTGGATACCTCGCACGACTTGCGTCCGACAAACAGATCCTCAAAGTGGTGGAGTTCGCAAAGAAGTTATATTTCCAATCAGACAATGACCGTGACTCATCAGTCCCCAGACGCAGCATCACTGCGGGTGAGCTGATGTATGCGCTGGTCAAGAACGCAAACGATCGATTCAATTCTCTGTCGGCGGCAATTCTCCCATTCGTATTTGTTGCCAAACATGATTCCAGCGCGGCCGTCAGAGAGCCGTTCAAGGAAACGTGGGACGAAGCCGTCGGAGGATCCAGGGCAGTTTCACTCTATCTCTCCGAGATTCTGCAACTGGCAGGTGAACACCTAGATTCTGCACAGTGGGTTTTGAAGCATACTGCAGCACGTACCGTAGCGGATGCGACTGTCACAATAGCGTCAATATCTAACAGTATGACTGATGCTCACGCGTCTAAGCTATGGCCATCACTCGAGAGGGCTCTCAGCGGAAAGACATGGGACGGTAAAGAGGAAGTTTTGCCTGCATTTGTTAAATTTGTGCAGACCAGCAAGGGCTATCTCGATGAGAACCCGGCCATCCGTCAGTCAGTGGCGAAAATCACGATTCGAGAAGCAAAGCGACAGAATGAGGCGTATCGACCACATTCCATCAAGGCAATGGGTCAGATTGGAAGGTCGCTTGGTAAGACCGACTTGAACAATAGTGCTCACGAGATCATTGAACCTGTGCTCCATCCGGAAGAGGAAAATGATGACAAGATGGATATCGATGACGGTGCCGCGAAAAAGGCGGAAGAGCGGTGAGTCGGAATTTTAAGCGGAGGCGATTTGACAAATGACTGACAATAGACAGCCGTGAGCACCTCATGTCAGTGTGCATTGAGGCTCTCCTTGGGACGATCAACCCACATGCCAGCAATAATGATACACTTCAAGAGCAGATTGTTCGAGCCGCCAAGATCATCCTTTCAGTTAAAGAGAGAAGGCTCGCGAGCCTCCAACGAAGTATACTCAAGGGTCTATGCGAACTCTTTGTTGAGGTGAAGTCGGCCAACCAGAGCCCCAATTTGAGTGGGAAAACATTACAGCCTCTGAAGGACCTTCTGTTTGGTGAGACACTAGCGGCCGAGAGTCTACGACTGCAGCGCGCAGATGCACTGCTTGCACTTGTTGAGACAGATGCTACCGCTGGAGTCGAACTAACGGCAGGACTAGAGGCTCTGGTGCAAGCAGAGGTATCCAACCAGGTGAAAGAAAGGCTTCGATCGGCATTGAGGAAGGTTCAGGGGTGAATAAGAGTTCCTGCAGCGTCATCAAGCGGGCCCAGCACATTGAAAGGAGAGGTGGGTCAATTGGTCGAAGCATGACGGGAAACGCGAAAGCCGAGTGTGGCGACGATGCATGGATTAGATCAGAGTTTTAGATTATAAGGCTGGGGGTTGGTCAAAGAAGCCGAGGGCTTGTCGGACCCGATGGACGAAATGTGATGGGACGAGACCGTCCTGGAGCTGTGAGTCCGCCAATACCTAGGGAGATACCCACTCTGGGCACTCTCAAACCTGAGGCATCAACCCGGCCTACTGAACTTGTAGACCAATATACCAAGTAGATCATATCATATCAAGCAATGGACATTCATCCAAGACTCTCTTCTCCATCGCTGCGTGTATGAGTAACCCGACACTTCAGCCACTTTGTCAGGCCATGTTGCCAACCATGCTACATCAGTTTAGTCAAAGCGAACCTTGTACAGCTGGGTCATAGCTGGCAAGACCATCACTGTACGAGCACCAAAGACATCAATGACTGGGCTAGCCTCGGAGAAGAGACGCCTGTGTTGCTCAGCCTTGGAATCAGAACGACAAGAACGGTCAAAACAAGCTTACCCCGTGGTTTACGGTTGTGGAGAAGGGTTCAAATATCACGATGAAAGGCTGCGGGTAATTGTGTGGTGCGGTGTAGTGATGTCGGAGCAGACTCCGTTCCAGTGCGGCATTGTCAACGTCAAATCATCAAGCGACATCCTAGACGAAGAACCTCATTACTAGGTAGTGATGCAACAGCAAGCGTCAGAGCCGAGGCTGAGTGTCAACCAGGCTCGTAGTTACATGGCGACAGAATGAGATTCATAACAGCATGCACCCGGATACATACCATCCGTGAAAAAAAAAAACTACCTAAAGCTGGATAGGTAAATGAAGTCCCTTCTTTGCAACTTCAAGTCCAGCCTGTTGGTTGTTTGGTTCCTGCTTCGGCTTCAACCTTATTGTGTAGAAGATACTGGTTGATTCCTTCCCCTCTCGATCCTGATCTAGCACCGTACTTCTGCCAGTGGCGCGTACCTATATGGGTAAGGATTTGTACCTCGCTACGAAGGGAGGTCACATAGGAGGTGCAGTACGATCGAAATTACCAGACACCGACCACCACCAATCCCTCCCATGCATTTCCAATGTCATGGACAGGCACGCGGAGAGGACCCACCGACGGCCAGGCAATCAAGACTGACCAGGTGAAGGATTAGAACAGGGCAAAATCGGAAGCAGACCATTTGGCCCCCAGCGACGTGGGATGAACAGGAGGGCTTAAGCCACCCGCCCACCCACGACATGCAGGCTTAACCATCCAAAAACTTGACAGGCGGCCGGTGGAGTCGGAAAGGATTCAAGGCCAGGCAAGGCAGGACAATGCATGGAGGTTGTGGCACAAATCCACTCCCCTACCGGTTGATGGCGGTACGGCTAGCCCTACACTTCCACCCTACGTGCCTCTACAGTACAGAGACAGCACAGCACAGCACAGCATAGCACAGCACGCTGCTTTCCTGGCTTGTGGCGTCGCTGGGCCTGGCTGTGGATGGCCAATCCGGCCAGGCACTTAGACCGGCACCAGAACCGGCATTGGACCGTCTGCTATCTTATGATCTGCTCTGCCACTGTATGCTATGCGCCATCATTCTCATGCCATCCGTCTAGGCCCTTACGCAGAGCCTATCGGGACCGTCCAGATGACCGCGCCTGATGCAATGCAAACATCTACAAGGATCTGGTTGACGCAACGAGTGTGGCGACTGGCCTCACGCTCCACCCATAGTCGTCTATGCTTCAACCAACAATACAACCAGACATCCTCCGATGCTTTGCCTTCCCTGTCTTCTCGACCACACTAGTTGACGACTATCACGCAGAAATTCTAGCCTCACATGCTGAGATCTCGTCTAAATGTAGCCCTCGCTCCCGGCTGTACTTCCTCGGTTTCGTCACAGGCTTCAAATGTCAACCAAATTGACGGACATTGATTTCCGCAATCATGTTGTGTGCGGCACCTCCGACTGCCCACCATCAAGCTGTCCCATTGTCTGCCTCCGAGTAGCAAGGCAACTAGTGACTGTAGGGTCTGGGTTCGTAGGCCAAAGATATACCTCTCCTCCGTCACCTATAACGTTGGCCATTACTCGACATCGCCTGTATTGCCGTCCAACAGCCGCGAAGCGTCTGTCCTTGGGCCCGCTCATGCTAACCGGTTGACCCATCTGACCTGCAGCGGCTACACCAGCCTGCCGCCTTCGCACCATATCTCTCTTCAATCGCTGAGCTCTGCACACCACAAACCATATTTCTTGCCAAATTCTTTATTCAACCGACCGTAATGGACGGCGGCGAGGACCCTTCACAAGGGAGGTCTCACAGACCTCTGGCACCTAGGGACCCGCAAGCTCGGAAAGCCACCGCTGTCGAAAGGTCGTCGGCCTCTGGATCGGCTCGGCCTCCTCGACTGTCTCATCGATCTCGTGCAGGATGCTGTAAGTGCCCCAAGGTGCCCCAAGCACAACAACCCTTTGTATTTTCTCTCCTCTCGTTCCCTTCATGAAGCTAAGCAAAGTCTTGTGTTTATTTTCCGTAGGGACTTGTCGTGGCAGAAAAGTACGCCCACTGAAATATATTTCGATCTGCAAATCTCTACCATCTGATTGAGCGTCGCTGACAGCACCTTGTAAAAAGGTCAAATGCGATGAGCAGCGTCCGCGCTGTGGGGTTAGTCAGGCAAAATTCGCAACCCGTCCTCGTTATCATGATGCTGACACCCGTCATAGCCTTGCACACGCCTGAACCGCGATTGTGATTGGGATCACCGTTGGAATGTATTGATTTGTTCTCCTTCCTCTCTACCTCGCTCTACGCGCAGAATCTGACAAAGATCCAGTTTAGCGACGCGACCGCCAGCACTCAGCATAAGTTTGGCAACATATCCACCGCAGGCAACAGTGTCTGGGACGGTATGTGGGACAGTCGAGCGGACGACGAGTTCAGTGAGCAGCCAGTGTGCTAATTCAACTGCACAGCAACCGTGCGTGCGGACTCGAGTCAACCGCCATGGCAGCTCAACACACAAGAAGACGATTTACCCGCCTTTTCAATACTCACCAACGATGAAGATAGAGAACGAAAGGCACAATGGCGGCGCCCTGGAACTTACAGCGTGGTCGTCACGCCTGAAAGCTTCGCAGACCTTCCAGAATACACCCAGTCGGGCTCCCCTTCTCCAAGAAGGATGAGCGAGCAATCGTCACAAAGTGCGTCCGAGAACGCGACACCCGGCTACAACGGTAGCCAACGCGTCTTGACAACCCTAGATCCTAATTTGGTTGTTTTGGAACGGTTTGAGGACTCGACAAGCCCATCGCCGGGTGCCGTAGGAATGGAGACGCCTGAGGGAAGATCCGGTCTTCCTTTCACATTCAGCCCTGTGCCAAACAACGTACCTTTTCCTCAGCCTGCTCAATACCGTCCTCTGGCATCGACGGCAGTGCCGACTGATGCTGATCTGGATAGTGTATTGACCACACATTTTCGTCGACACGTGGCTCCACAATTCATACATCCTCGACCTCCAGACAGCCAATCTGATTCCTGGACCGATGCTACCAGCCAGGCGTTCGAGGTGGAAGCATTACGATTTCCTGCCGTAAGATCTACAGATACAGCTCTATGTGAACGTTGCTAACTCGCCCTAGCTCCATCAAGCTATTTGTGCCCTCAGCGCCCTAAATCTGGCCTTCACGGGTGGCTTATCACTTACGATTGCTCGTCAGCACTACAGCCTCGCTCTACAGATGTCCACCCCTGCGGCTGATCCAGACGACCTACTTTCCGATGGACCATTCTTCGTGCACTTCCTGTTATTCCTTTACGATATTTGCGACTGCGCGGCACCGCAAGATGGAGAGCCTCACCTTTGGGAACAACATGTCACACATCTGACGCGAATAGTGATACAACGACGCGAAAAACTTGGCGTTGAGCCTCATGGTCACGTTGTCTGGATGATTGTCATCCTGGATATGTATGCTTGTCTGATGGCCAACGGAAGTCTTACATTCACGAAAACACTGATGCAGAAGAATATGATGCCAACGTTTGAAGATCAAGTGCCGAAGCTGAAGACCGACTTACCGACACCATATATGATCGAAGAGTTGCAAAGCATTGAAGGCATTATACGACTGAATCAAGACGTTGTGGTACAGGCCGCGTTGATCGCTGAAGCAGCGCAGCTCTTCCGATCACAAGCGCGTAGCCGCGGCAGCACCGATCTCACCATGCTTTCAGCCTGGCAGGCAGATGTGAGGCAGCTTCAAGTGGAATTGCACAACGTATGGGTAACCGCGTATCCAAGATTTCTACCCGCTTCGGAGGAGCAACAATGGCGGTCCGGGCAAGTTCTACCACCTCGAGTGAGAATTATTTTTGAGCATGTAAGCGCTTTTGTTTTTGGGAGCAACTACCGCGTCACGAGAGACTAATCCGACATGAAAGGCATTCCTCCTGTTCCAAGCAATGGTCATCTATACACGGACAAGTATGTTCCCGGGGCAAAGGACGTTTATGGGTGCTGGGTGGGTAGAGATGCAACAGGACACGGAGCGACGGATTGCCACGATTTACGCCCTGGTCATGAATCAGATCAGCAACGGGCACTACAACCGTCGATTCCTTGTCTTTCCTATCTTCATGGCAGGCATAGCGACAACAGATCCTGATTCCAAGATTCAGGCGCTCGACCTTGTGAAGGCAATGGAACAGCACGGAATTGGCCAAAATACTCGGCGAACGAGACAGATTTTGAATGCAGTCTACGAAGCCCAATCTGCCGCGCTTAACAGGGGCCAGAGCTTAGAAAGCGTTGACTGGCTGGAGGTTGCACGAGACAAAACTTTGACGGTTGTGAATTGTGGCTTGTGATGGACCATGGTAAACATACCGAAGGGTGAATCTTATTAGCAGATTATTGGTCATACGATACGAACTCACGCGACAACGAAGATGCATTGAGTAATGAGATACCCAACATCCAACAAGTCAAACATGACGTGCATCGTAAGGGGAATATTCCAGCCACTCTAGGGTTGCACTGGAAATACAATTCGTCACTGGTCGAGGCTTTTCCGCCAGACACAGATTATGAGCCCGGAGACATGGAAGAACGAATTACCGTCGCAGTGTATCCCTTCCGCCACCCAGGCATGCGCATCACCATGACCCGCCTCGCGTTCTCGTCGGAGCTTACCGACGGAACTGTTTGAAGGGCCCTGCAAGAGCGAAGCCGCAGCATCTAAGCGAGTTACATAGGTATCTATCTCAGCAACCAGAGGCTGTTAGCAGCCCAGCAGCGACACGTGGATGAGATAGGAAGGGCCCAGACGTTCTAGAACAGCGGCAGTACCACGAGTGCAGCGTGGCGGCCCCACCTTTTGGCATCTCGGCCCGCGCTGCCGCCCCAGGTACAGGGCTCCGCCCTCGGACTCGGGCATCAGCGCCGCCGTCGATGCAGGGGACGACATCTGGTTGTCGGGATCGGAGCCCGCTCGATCGTGGATGTCATGCACCACGCTGTAGCCCCGTCTCTCCATCGTAGCCACACTTCGTAAGCTTCCATGGGTAAGTCGCAAGAGCCCGTCGCTTGCTCTTCCGTTCTATTCCTACAGTGGCATTGCCAGGGTGATCCACTTCCCTTTTCGAGAAGGTGCCATTGGCGATCTTGCGCCACAATTCCTGCTTCGAATTTCAGAGTACCTCTCGAAATATCGACCTGCTGCGTGGGATTGCTTCTGAGCTAGCCTGGACCGATCAACGTGGGGATTTTGCTACTTGCTGTGGTAATGTGTTGATCATAAGGATTCGAGAGGCAGACTGTTCCCATCGGTAAGTGACCAACGTGGGATGCCTCCGCGGTTGGTCACTCTTCGGTCAGAAGCCTGGGCGCCGATCGTCATGCAACAAAAACGGGAATAATGCAAGGCGGCATCGATACGAGTGGCAAGAGCTTGCATTCTGACTGCCAGCACTGTGCGTTTGCGGCGTCCCCGAAGACTGAGAAAACGTACGATCTCGCATCTTCCGGCCAGTGATCGGAACGCTGTGGTCGGAAAGGGAGACGGCGAGTCCCACCGAGTCCCACCAAAACGCCCGACAATCAGAAACGCAGGACCCACCCAGTCACAGTCCCCTACTAAGGTACGGTAATACCCAAGATGGAAGGTGGAGGTTCTTACGTTTGTAGGCGCTTGCGTGTCGTATGTATTTCATTCGTTCTTGGAATACACAAAATTCACATTTGGTCTGGATGCCATACAGGGTATGATAGATGAACGTCTCCTGTCATCTTCACCGAATGTCAACATCTCCGCTTTCTACCTCAAGTTGGAAGACTATGTACTGTGCGATGATCCCCCACACATCCTTGCTCACGGCGCCATAGGGTGTAGAATTCATTCGAGGTAAAATCTGGCATATAAACACTGAAAAGCCCTTACTCAGTAGGTACATAGATTGTGGCGCGTTATTTCCTGTAATTGAAGAGTTCATGATGTCACGTGATCGATAAGCTTGATGCTTTGCCCATTCGACGTCTCTAGATCTCTACATGATGGTGGATTGTACAAAACAATTGGAAAATCAAACACTTCAAGAAGGAACATGCTGATCACGAAAAACTGGGCGCTCACTCAGTTGTACAGGAATTCTCTAGGGTGTACGGCCAATAGTTTTACGGCGATTGGCGATTAGTGGTGACCTCACGCATCTTCAGCCTCAACTCGACACAGAATTTCTTCAAGGAAGCCTTCCAGTAAGCCTTCCACCCCTTCACCCATCCCAACTGGTGCTACGCCGTCCCAGTGATCTATCTCCTTGAATAACTTGCATACCTTACTCATGCATTTACGTATCTGTTCGTGTGTCTGTCGCTTGAGGAGCAGATCCTGCGCTGATTGTGAATGTTGTTGTTGTTGTTGCTGTTGTGCATTGAACTGTCTTTGTTGCAGCGACAGTTGATAGCTTCGACGGTGTAGTGCAGCTTCCAGCGCTGGCACTATTACAGATGACAGCGCTGTTATCGGCTGCTCTGCCTGAGTATCCGACGCCTCTTGCGAGAGGGTGTGTGGCATATTTGTTTGAAGGTGTTGTTGGTTCTGGTACGAGGTTGAGTCGGTTGAAGAGACCGAAGAACTTCGGCTAGTGAGAGACCCGTTCAAGGCGCGTTGCTGCGCAAACGTGGAATCCCAAGTTTCAGCTCTCTGTGGGACAGGACGTGAACTGGTGGCTGGGGTTTGTTGTGCACCTGGATTTGCACGCCCCAATTCGCTAGATGATGCCGACTTGTCAATAGAACGGTGGTCATCTATGAATGGGTTCTGCTGCCGTTGCCCCTCAGCGATGCCGAGACCAGCACCGGCATCCGATGCTTGCTGTGTGACGGATTTAGGCACGGAATGTTCGTCTTGTAGTGATAGCCCCTTCATATAGTGAGACATGTCGTTTGCGATGGATTGCTGCAGGTAGTCGTCGTTGATACGACTCGCGCTCTGTGGTGTTTCAGGCTGGATGGGAGATTTGGGCGCCTGGTGCCCTATGCGAGGAGTATGGGGAGGTGGAACTGGTCTGCGCGTAGGTGATGGGGGTGGTTGTTGCCTTGCGCCGTAAACCGTCGATTGCAGGGGCATCGGTTTCTTCGTGGGGGATGGCGATCCTTTAACAGTTCCACCATCATTCTCTTTGTCAGAAAATGATCGTTTGGGAGATGCAAACTGAGCTTGTGAGCTTCTCGCATTTGCACCCGATTCATTCATCGCTCTCAGCCCAGCAGGCCCGGGAGCCGGCACATTTCGCCGTCCAATAGGTCTCACGGTGCCAAAGTCCCAGAGGTCTTCTTCCTCCTCATTGCCGGGTGTGTGGTGGTCGTTACGGTCGTAATCGTCGTCATCGTCATAATCGCTCCCAGATCGGTGGGTGGCCTGCCAGCGCTCGTGTCGCTCTATTAATTCAGTCAAATACGCAGTCTTTTTGGCCTTCTTGACCCAGGGATGGCGTAGCAACTCTCTTGCGCTAGGTCTCTCTTTGGGTTCCTTGCGCAAACATCTATGAGCAAAGTCTTTGAATTCTCGACTGAAGTTGCCCTCGAGCACGGGTGCCGGATTCTTGGGAATCAGGAACAGAACCTTCATCGGATGAATATCGCTATAAGGCGGCTCGCCGAGAGCAAGCTCGAGGGCAGTGATCCCAAGCGACCAAATGTCAGCCTTGTGGTCGTAGCCAGATTGCTTGATCACCTCTGGAGCCATCCAGAATGGTGTGCCCACGAATGTGTTCTTCTTCGTCATCGTCGCGGTGAGCTGGCCTGACACACCAAAATCTGCCAACTTAACTTGGCCATTTGATCCGAGCAATATGTTGGCTGCTTTAATGTCACGATGAAGCTTTCCATCATTGTGCAGGTACTCCAACCCCATGAGAAGCTCTTTGACAATGATGCAGATATAATCCTCTGCTATCAAACCTGGCTTCAGCATGTCACCGCAGCTTCCCCCGGAGCAGTATTCCATGATGATCCATAGATCCGATCCCTTGAGGTATGAGCCATGATATCTCGTAACGTAAGGCGAGTTCAGTCCCGAAAGTATTGATATCTCTTGAATGATATCGTCGACCTCGTCGTCGGCATTCTCGACATCGATGATTTTGATCGCAACCGATTGTCCCGTCCGCTTATCAACACCTTTGTATACTTTGCCAAAGCTCCCACCTCCAATGCATGCCTGTTTGGTGTAGAGAGTCTCGGGATCTGCGCTATTCGCGTTCATGGCGTCGGGCTGTCGTGGGAGGGTTGATTCGAGTGGTTCCAGGCGTTGTCACTCCAGCTTGTCTTGCTCTTGTCTCGCAATTACAAAATCTAGGGGATCCTGCTCTTCTAATACCTCATCCGAGACCCATTCGCTTCGAAACACTCCAGTGCTCCCATCGATCTCACCCGAGTTGAGGAAGACAGTGAGCCAGGAATAAATCGTTGGACCGAGAGATGGCGGAGAGAGCAGGTCCAAGACAAGTGAACGAAGAGTAGGCTGCAACACTGTTACGACCGAGGAAGCGTCAGGGAATTTGGACGTGTCACCAAACTTGTCTCACAATCAACTCCTCAGAAAGCTTAAAGTTGCTGTTGCTCGCCGGTCCCTTGCCTGGCCGCAACGCGCGCGGTTGTTGCTAGGCCGGAAACGCGGGTTTCACCTCGAAACTCCATACACCAATGGACCTACCCAATTTAGTCACAGCAATGTAGCCCTGCCACAACCTTCCATACCGCAACACTAATCAGAGGTTTCAACTAACAATGTATATCTCTACATTGAGCTTGGTCGGTGCCCTGTTCGCAGGTGTATATGCCAAGGTTATACCGGACCAATCAGCCCTCAATGCCGACGAGCTGGTGAATTTCAACCACCAAAAGCACAAACTTCACCTAACTGATGATCTCTATGGCTTACACAAAAACCTCGTAGACATCGAGTCCATCTCTGGTAATGAAAGGGAGGTCGGCGAGTGGCTAGCGAGCGATCTCGAGCTCCAAGGCTACAATGTTGAACGTCAGGTTGTTGGCCAGCACCCTCTGCGCATCAATGTGCTCGCATGGCCCGGCCAGGTGCGAGAAGCGAAGGTGTTGGTGAGTAGTCACATCGACACGGTACCGCCGTTCTTGCCATACTATCGAGAAAACGGCACGATCGGCGGCCGCGGAAGCGTAGATGCCAAAGCGTCTGTGGCTGCGCAGATCATCGCAGTCAACAGCCTCATCTCCGCCGGCAAATTGTCACCAGACGATGTCAGTCTGCTCTTCGTCGTCGGCGAGGAGGAAGGCGGTGACGGGATGCGTAAGGCCAACGAGCTGGGGCTGCGGCCGCAGACGGTCATCTTCGGAGAGCCCACGGAGGGCAAGCTGGTAGCTGGCCACAAGGGCAGCCTCGGACTGCACCTGAGCGCGAATGGCAAGGCGGCTCACTCTGGCTATCCATGGCTGGGGAGGAGCGCGAACGAAGTGTTGGTGCGCGCCCTTGCTGCCCTGATGGAGCTCGGCCCTCGTCTGCCCAGCAGCGAGAAGTTCGGTGCGACCACCGTCAACCTTGGACGCATCGAAGGCGGCGTTGCCGCCAACGTCGTCGCGGAAAACGCAACTGCCAGGATCTCCTTTCGCTTGGCTGCCGGCACACCTGCTGATATCAAGGGCCAAGTCACCAAGGCCATCCACCTGGCGTTGGAAGCGTATGCTGACGACGGTGAGGATGTCGCTAATGTGTGCGATATCGTCTTCCCCAGCGCAGGTTATGGACCTGTCGACCTCGACGCGGATGTGCCTGGCTTTGAAACAATCACCGTGAACTACGGCACCGACGTTCCAAACTTCGACAAGACTGTTGACGGTCAAAAGCGATATCTTTACGGACCCGGAACAATCTTTGTAGCACATAGCGATCACGAGGCACTGAAGGAAGAAGACCTTGAGGCTGCAGTAGAGGGTTACAAGAAGATCATCTCACACAGTGTAGAGCAGTGGGATCTCAAACAGGATTTATAAAGACCCGTAGGGTCGAGTCAAAGCAGTTGTAGATCTATACTGGCTACAATTAATGTTCTCCAACCTTCGCCCTTCGATGTTTTGTTATGTCCACATGAATGGCACCGCATGTGTGTAGGATGATTGGCCATCTTCGTGAACAGGTGCTGCTTTAGCCGGCTACGTTGACAACAGCAATGCGTACAGCTTGATTGATGTCACCGATCGCTGTACGTTCTGGAAGTCCAGGGCAAACTCTGCATTCTGCAAATATTCCTTTGTAGCCCACGCATTGATGTTGTGCTGCATAGTTTGAAGCACATTATAGGACGTAGTAGCTCCCTGCAAGGCTCGGTCGAGTTCCAATGAGACGATGCTCCGGTCTTCTATCCGCTTAATGAGCTTGGTCTAATCAAGACCAAAAAAAAAAAAAAACTCCAGTGGAGCTTCACGCAGTCGCACGTATTTTGAGCGTTTCTAGCGCAACGCGCCTTCACAACACAGTTCTCAGACCCCTGTCGTACTAGGTCCTTCCCGAGGTATTTCAACCATCGGCGAGTTTCTTCGTTCGGTCATCGAACAGCTTGCGCACGCTGCTCTCACTATCGAGCCACTTCTCGGTTTCGGTATCAAGCCTGTTGAGTTCATCCTTATTGGCTGTCGTCTCCTTCACCAGGGCTTCTTTGCGCTTGAGCAGCGTCTGCCGTTGTTCTTCCAGGGCCTGTCGCGCACGGTGTTCATCTTCTATCCGAGCGATAGTGATATCGTGATCGCTCGAGCCTGAAAATTCCGGGTGTTGCGCGACGAACTCTTCGAGCGGTATGAGAGGCAATGCGGCATATTTGTGGCTGGAAGGAGTTATCAGTAAAGATGTACATTTCACACTCCCAACACCATTCCAACTCACTCAAAATCTTCACAAGCGGCAATCTCGCCTCGCAGGTGTCGCTGCTCGTAATACAGATTTTGAAGCTGCAGGTGTAGACTGTCGATTTCCTGCCGCCGCTCGGAGGTAATCTGCTTTGTGGCTCGCACGTCGAATATCGCCTTGCGATTGAGTCCTCGCAATTGCGCTAGGCGGATGCTGAGAAGCTTCTGCTGTTTTGACAGCGCTAGTTGCGCCTCGAGCGGTTCCTCATCCGGCTGACCTGATTTGTCTGAGTGGTAGGCATCGAGAAGCTCAAGAATGGCAAGGCTCTGCTCTTGGGCCTGCGCTGCTGCTTCAAGCACCGACAACAAGGTCGGATCTGTGATCACGGTCGATCCGGCACTCATAGCGAAGTTTCTGAATTCGCGATGGTGATTGCAGCGGTGTCCCAGCCATGCGACGCAAGTGCTGTTAAGAAACCAGAGCGTGGTTACTACAAGACGCAGGGTTCACTGACAGACAACCAGGTTACCTAAGTAGGTACCTAGGCAATGCATTGACGTACCTGTTCATTAGGTAAGCCACGTGATTTCGCGTCCGGGGTCTGGCCGCGATCTTGAACCCCAGCGGAATTGCGACCCGAAGTCCAGAATGTACCGCGTCCTTTTGGCGACGAACACCCTCCGACGACGCTTCAAGACAGCGTAAAGGATCGCTTGATAGACTTCGCCGTGGCCTGATTGTAGCGGGTTGTTCCAGGTCGACTGTCCTGGTACGAGTTGGTGGACCTGTTTTGGCAGATTCTGGAGAGCAGACAACACCGCAGTAGCGCCACCTAACGAGCAATCCATCATCTGACAACGAGCATCCACTTCCAGCTACTTCATCGCTCCTTTACCATGAGCCATCAACAGCCTAACTGTAGGTCATGTCGAACATCATGCTGCCAAATTCCTGTCTGCACACAGGAGAAAGCAGATTTTTTTTTGGTTTGACCACTGCCACTGACCGCAAGTAGATGGGCAATACCCAAACCCTCCAGTTCAGTTTGCATACCCTCCCCTCAATCCATATTCCCAACCTCAGCAGGCATCATATGGATACCCTCAGGCACCTCCAGATCAGAACCATGGACAATACTTTGGAGCAATTCAGCATCAACAGCAGCAGCAGCAGCAACAGCAGCAGCAGCAACAGCAACAACACCAAAGCCCGGCACAGCATCACACGCAACATCGACCACAACCGCCACCACCGCGTCCAGCACAACAGCATCGTGGTCAACCGGAACGCGTTGCCCCTGCACCTGCACCTGCCCCTGCCCCTGCCGAAGTAGCACCTACTCCAGCAGACCCAGCAGACCCTAATGGCCCAGGTGCCCCTCCTCCAGAACCTAGTTCGGATGGAGAATCTAACTACGAGGAGCAGCTGATGACGGCACTTCGCCGTGGTGATGATGGTGATCCTCGACCTGAGAACGACCCTCCTAACGAAGGTACAGAAGCGGAGCCGATCTTTCATCTCCCACCACCGCCAGAAGGGATGTATGCTGGAGAAGTCGAGCTCGAGAAGGCAATTCATCAGTGGTCTCTCGAACACGGGTATGAGTTAGTGCGTCGCGCCAGCAAGAAGAATGCGGCAGGCTTCTTGTACAAACGCTACTACCATTGCAGCAAGCATGGACGGATCGCCAATACCGGCAAACTGACAGAAACCACGAGGATCAGACAGAACCGTAAAAGTAACCGAATGGGCTGTCCGATGTCTCTGGCTGCTGTTGCTGCAGATCCTTCCCGTCCTGATCTTCAGTGGCAAATCAGACATCGCAAGACCTATCACAATCACGGTCCACTGGACGCGCTTGGTATGGCAGGTCATCGACGACGTGCGAGGATTGGTGGCGTTGAGAAGGCTGTAGATGGGCTGTTTGCCATTGGCACCCCAACGAGCCAGGTCCTACAATTCCTCCAAAGGACTAACCCCAACGGACTCTTCACCAGGACGGACGTTGCTAACTTGAAGTTGAAATATAAGAAGCATGGTACCTGTATAGATAGGCGCGAGTCTGCGTTACAGGAAAAGCAAATGGGGGTTGCTTCTGCTTGCATAAACTGCCGTGCAAAGAAAACGAAGTGCTCGTCAGAGAAACCAACATGTACCGAGTGTCGAGAGGGCGGCAAGGAATGCGTTTACGATCAGAGTGGGGAAAATTCGCAATTCAACTGGTTGCAATCAGACAATGGAGCCTCAGGCGCTGTACCGGAGAACTCGGGTCAGCAAGCTCAAACACAACAGCGCAATCAAGGGTCTACACCAGGACAGACGACGCGAGCTGGAGGGTCTGGACTGCCAGCACATGCTGACCCTCAGGCGATCCTCGCGAACCTCCAGAGCTTCGCTCAAGCTCACGTTCGACCCACCAGATTGAGTCTCAGCTCAAGCAGTGTAGAGGTCCTGGCTCGTTCTTCTTGTGGTGAGGGAGAATCTTACAGGAGCATTGTGCCTCTCAAAACCACCGCAGAATGGCCATCATACAGTGCGGCATTTCTAGAGGCAAGTCTCAAGGAGAACACTCATGAAGTCCTAGTCGGGATCAAGGCGGAACCGATCAGCCCACTCGAGCCGGGCAAGAAGGAGGAAGATGTAGACGTAGAGATTTGGAACGAACATGTCAAGCAGCTCGCGATCTACCATCGGCGCAACAGCGCGCTGTTGTGGGCTTTGCGTAGCACACTCTCCTCTGCATTCAAACAGCGCATTGCTCACATCGACAAGGCAAGCTCTATATGGGCGGTACTGGAGGATGCGTGTGCTCCACGTGGTAGCGGCGAGGGATTTCGTCTCTTCTTGGAGCTTCATCAGATCAACCTATCGGGTGCTCAAGACCTGAATGATTACGTCATTCAACTGGAGCGAAAATACAACCAGTTGAATGCGCTGACAACGGAGACACGGCGCAAGAATCTGGCAGCCTCGGCAAGCTTCGGCAAGAGCGGTGGTAACAACAGCAGCAATGCAAACGAAGTGCAATCCCATCATAGCGGATATAGCTCGGGCGCCGTCAGTCCTTGGTCTGCCATTCACCCGTCGCTTACAGGGTCGGGAGAGCACATTGTGACCGAAGAAGGACTTTGCTTCCTGTTCCTCAAGGGCCTAAGCAGTGGATGGGAGCAGTGGGTGCAGAACATATGCTCGACGACGAACTTGGGCGGATTCGGCACCGGGCCAAAACTTGGATGGAATGACCTTGTCAAGCGTGCAAGGGAATGGGACAGCGTGACCAGAAGAGGTGGCAGCTAACGACTGTTTTGGATGTCGTAGAAGTTAGCCACGACATAGCAGCCGTCTAGAGGTATACAAGATTGCATGACCGAGATCACCAAGATCACCAAGCTGCCCGCTAACATCATCAAAGACGTCTGCAGTGCGTGACGAGATCGGTTACGATGGATATGGGCTGATCGATTGAGGGATTCAATCCATGTGATGAGGAGTAGAGCGTGTAATGTCGCAAGATGCTATTTGAGCGTCATGTTAGGTGGGTAGTGTCTACCAACGCATACCTAGGTGATGCCTCCACCTACCAACACACCTTACCTACCTCTCTATGATAATAATATGGTAATACTTTCAATGGAGAGACTGGCAAGCCGACGCTAACCGTGATGGTGGCAGTACAGCCGAACGTGGTCAGCGGTCAGCCAATCACGACACATCCGAATCCACACAGTAATATCCATCGTGAGGGGCTGATCGCTATCTCTTATCTTATCAGAAATCGCCCGCATACGGTGGGATAACGAAGATGGAGGGGCACTCCTGCATAGCATAGCATGGCATAGCATAGCACAGCATAGCACAGCATGGCGTGGCATAGTATAGTATAGCATAGCATTCCCATGGCAAACTGCCTTCATATGATAAGTGTGAAGCCAGGCTAATCAGGCCGTGTTCGGGAACAATAGAGACTAGGTACAGAGAAAGAGACTCGCATTTCACAGCCGGCCACCAAAAGCTCGCCACCTCACGATGCAAGCGGAAGGAGAGGAAGTACGGTGGTGGTAGTGCCTCCGTAGGTGGATTCCTCAGGCATGCAAAAGCCACTGCTGGAGTAGGCACAGCAAATGGCTGAAGGGTCACATGACGTGGGCGATGACAGCGCGCTAGGCCGTTCAGCGACAAGTCCGACGACCTCCTTCGTCTCGTCCTGCGCATAGCGATATATCTCGTCTCATCCTGCGCATAGCGGTATGTTCATCCTCACCACTCTGCCCATCCGTCCGTCCTTCGGTCGCTTTTTTTTCACTTGCAAGGCCAGCTTTTATCTCGCCCCCGGACAGAGCATGGATTGTCATACGAATTTCAGTCTCCTCACCGGCTCGGTGGCGCGTCGTTTCGCTGGCTGCAACGGCAAACAATGTAGGGCCTGATAAACACTTATAAAAAGGTAGATACCCTCTGGGTCCGCCACTTTTCCACCTCAGAACTTCTCTCTTTCAATTCTCTCAACTCTCTCTCTCACGCACACACACACACTCTCTCTCCTGTCTGTTCCCTACACATCATCTCCCCTGTGTGTCCAATCCCCAAAAGTCTCAATCACTTAGCTTCACCATCCAAGTGCAAGCCTCGCCAGCATGGCACCAATCGCGATCGACCAGAGCAATGCCAATGGCAGCGCAACCGCAAAAGCCACTACCGGCACGAGCACATCTGGGTCGGCATACCACGCCAGCTCGTCAGCGAGTGCCATCTCGGCAGAGGCCAACTTTGCTGCACACAACTACCACCCGCTTCCTGTGGTCTTCGCCAAAGCGCTCGGCTGCAGCGTGTGGGATCCTGAGGGCAACCACTACCTGGACTTCCTGTCTGCCTACTCGGCCGTGAACCAGGGCCACTGCCACCCAAAGCTGATCGCAGCCCTCACAGAGCAGGCTTCTCGCCTGACTCTGAGCAGTCGTGCCTTCTACAATGACGTCTTCCCGCTTTTCGCTGAGAAGGTCACCACCATGATGGGCTTCGAGATGGTCCTGCCCATGAACACCGGTGCCGAGGCCGTAGAGACCGGAATCAAGATCGCGAGGAAGTGGGGCTACAAGGTCAAGGGTATCCCCAAAGACAAGGCCCTAGTCCTGGGTGTGCAGGAGAACTTCCACGGTAGGACCTTCGCTGCCATCACCCTGTCGACGGATCCAGAGAGCAAGGAGAACTACGGCCCATACCTGCCTGGTGTCGGCGCAATTTGCCCTTCGACTGGTGCCCCCATCCCTTACAACGACATTCCAGCCGTGGAGCAGGTGTTTGCCGCACACGGTAAGGAGATGGCCGGCTTCCTGGTGGAGCCAATCCAGGGAGAGGCTGGAATCGTCGTGCCGGATGATGCCTATCTCCAGCGCATCCGCCAGCTCTGTGACGAGCACAAGGTGCTCATGATCTGCGACGAGATCCAGACCGGTATCGCACGCACAGGTCGTCTGCTCGCACATGAATGGGCAGGCATCAAGCCCGACCTCGTCTTCCTTGGCAAGGCCATCAGCGGTGGCATGTACCCAGTCTCTTGCGTGCTGGGTAGCAAGGACGTCATGATGGTGGTGGAGCCTGGCACCCACGGCAGCACCTACGGTGGCAACCCTCTGGGTTCTGCCGTCGCCATCAAGGCGCTCGAGATTGTCGAGGAGGAGAACCTCACCGAGCAGGCGGAGAAGCTAGGCGAGCTGTTCCGCCAGGGTCTGCGAGACATCCAGAAGAGAGACCCCATGATCACAACCATCCGTGGCCGTGGCCTGCTCAATGCGATCGTCATCGACGAGTCGAAGACAGGCGGCCACTCAGCGTGGGATCTGTGCCTGCTGATGAAGGAGAAAGGACTACTGGTAGGTCGTGCCCTCAAGATCGCACACGTGGGGGAGAAGGGAGCAGACAAGACGTCGGCTCCCTCGCCACCATCGTCTGCTGGTCCTCAAGATGGGAAAGTTTCAGGGACAGCAAGTACTGACGGTCATTCTTCACAGGCAAAACCCACTCACCAGAACATCATCCGACTGGCGCCCCCACTCGTCATCTCCGAAGAGCAGATCAAGACCGCACTCCAGATCATCGAAGAGGCAGTCAAGGAGCTGCCGTCGTCGAAGGCGAGCTCGCACCACTAGGTTTCGACTGTGCGTTGTCACCTTTTTTGAAATGACGAAAACCCGAAAGAAAAAAAAATAGCATTTCTCCCCATCTATGTCTACGTTCACGAACGGTCGGGTACAGGTGTAGAGATGTGGCATTGGTCAAACATGATACCACCAACTGGGCTATATCCTGTCTTTATACGACTGGGATTTGATGCCGGTCAGATAGCGCACTGGCGCATGATGGCCGTTAGCAGCTAGGTTCACGATATAAAAAAAAAACGACGGCATGGTCCGTCTCCTTGACGATATTGAAAAAAAGGTTCGCTCTATTATCATCCATGTGCTCGTGTAGCGTTCAGTTCTGGGTACCGTACCGTACCGTACAATACCGTACAGTACCTGACACCTGTGCATGTTCGAACAGCCAACGCGGCTCTAAACCAGCTGGGAATCGAACGTATATTGTACCCTTGGCTGAGGTAAAGTACAGGCCTATGGTTTTGGTTGGGGTTAGGTTGAGACGGGTCTCAAGTAGGTAAGTTGGTCAGGTACGGTAGTAGATAGATACCTATGTAGGTACTGAG
Source organism: Scorias spongiosa (assembly GCA_018467035.1). Lineage (NCBI taxonomy): Eukaryota > Fungi > Ascomycota > Dothideomycetes > Capnodiales > Readerielliopsidaceae > Scorias > Scorias spongiosa. The sequence goes on along the minus strand of JACSZZ010000006.1, from coordinate 434,060 downwards.
CCTGTCCACATGAGGAATGGTATACAAAGGGGGTTAAGTATATGCGCGTATAGCTTTGTGCGTTATGGACGTACTGTACGTGTGCAGGTACGAGAGGGTGTGTCTTCCATTCGGGACATTCTTCTGCTTTGTCCAGACAACGAGGCTCGGATTTCTTTGGTGTGGAGAGAGACAGAGAGACAGAGACAGAGACAGAGACAGAGCAAAGAGAGGAAAGACAACGGGAGGCATGTTGTGCTGCTGTCGTGTAACAAGCGAAAGAGGCGTCGACTGTAGATCGATCGGGTAAGGGGGCCAGGATACGGTCTATTTATTTTGGTATTGTTTTCTTTTTGTTACATTGGGGAATTTGTATGTATGTACAAGTACCAGCCAATTCTTTCTGTCTCTTTATTGTTGTTTGTACGTCTTTGTATGTTTTTACAGATTCTATATAAATAAGATCATCATGTCTGTCTACTAACAAATGGATATCCAACACTATAAGAACAATATAACAAGACGATATCGATATATAAAAAAAAAAAAAACCCCTAAGGCGTAGTCTAGACTCTCCATTCCACCTTTCCACCATTACAACTACACTATCTTGGTAGGTATATACAGCGTATACAGGATCCAGAACATTTGGCTCTATCTCGAGTAGGCGAGCGATGCCCTATACGGCTAGAGACAGTGGGTAAAGTTTCAATGTTTCACTCAAAGTTTAGACTGCGATCTTCATGGGGAACTTCCCCTTTCGCGTCGGTTCGTTTCATCGCCGCCCCCCCCCAGCTTTGTTGTCGCCTGCCAATGTCTTGTCTGGCTGTGTTCTGGCTGTGTCTGGCTGTGTTCTGGCTGTGTCTGGCCGTGTCTGGCCATCGACATCGACATCGACGTCCACAATCGCATCGTACCTCCTATCGCGGTCCCATCTCGTCTCGTCTCGTCTCGTCCTGTCCTGTCAGTGCACTGTGCGCGTTTACTTGCGTAGGTAGGTAGGTAGGTAGGTAGGTAGATTTGGCTGTGGTGGATTGCATCACCGCACTACTACCACCGTCTGTCTGTCTGTCTGTCTCTTCCAAGGTTCTTCTCTTCGCCTTTGCTGTCTCTCCATTCATCCATTCATTCTTTCAATCTACCTACCTATCCATTTTTACTCATTTCACCCTCATCTTTCTCTCCCTTCCCTGTCCTGTTGTCAATTTGCAACTGCCTGTCTACTCCATCCTACACTCTCTACTTGCCTTGTGCAACTCTTCATCCACTCTCTCTCCCGCTCTCTCTTTCTTCTTCCTGCCGCCTTTCGACCCTCGACCGCGCGTCTCCACTCTCACTATCCCTTGGCTCATTACTCCACTTCAAACACCATCTACCTCTCTCTGGATACTCGTCGTCGTTACCGCTGGGATATACGACACCGTTAGAAGATTGATTGATTGATTGATTGATCTACCTCCCTTGCTTCCAATCCCGACCTCATCGTCGACCTCATTATCATGTCGGCTGCCAACGAACACCTCAACATGAACCATGCCGACCCAAATCCTGCCTCTTTCGGTGCCACCATCGTCAGACCCGATCATACTACGCACAGCCTCGATGTCCCTAGACCAGCGCATTCGGCACTGTCTACTCCAGACTTAACACCGGTGCCAACACACGACGACGACAACGCCGACGACAATGCAGGACCTGCTCCTCCTTACTCTCCCTTCTATCTACACGCAGGGCCTGCCAACGAGAGTCTCTCTCGTTCCACATCGAACATCCACAACAGCACAGCCGATGCCTATCAAAGCCTTCGCAATACAAACACCGAGCCGTTCCAGAAGAACCTCGAGGCAGGTCTTCGCCCGGTTCACTCGTCCATGGAGGATGATAACCCGTTCACATCCAAGATCAGCGTTGAATGCAACAAAGAGTGCCAGCAGATGTGGCCCTCCAAGACCACCCTCAAGCAGAGGCGGAGGGATAACAAGAACAACAAGCGTGCCGGCAAATTCGGTGGTTCAGTGTTGGTCTGGTTCCGTGAGCGCTGGAGTGGCTACAGCAAGAGGCAGCGCTTGGCCATCCAGCTGTGTCTGGCCTTGGTGATTTCCGGTATCATGGTCGCCATTGCCCTGGGTATTACGAGAGCCGTCAACGGCACCGTCTACAGTCCCAATGGCAATCACCCGATCGGAGACGGCTCTAAATGAATGATCCGCCATGGATCTTTCAAGCCGTTCTCGTCACAGCCTTGAGGGATGACACACGAGCTGGTCACGAGCGAGTCTGCATGACCTGTCCAGTGGACTTCGTGTGTTCTATCCGGCCCTTAGCTGGCTGGACGACTCGATATCTGGACGACTCGATATCCAGGTCGAACAATACACATGCTGGTCACTGGTCGGATCGACTCCTCATCTACACCCTTTTGTTAAGGTTGCTAGAGCCGGCTGCACCGTCTTTACTCCCTCCCTAAAGGCATGTCTCTTTGTTGCAGATGAGCGTGAAATCTGCGTACGAACATTGTAATTAGATCGCTGGCATGGAGTCTGGCGTTTTGACCCATACTGATGGGAATCGATCATCATAATAAGGTAGGTTATACGAACCATAGCGCTGGTCTGAAGAGACCACACCATACAACAAATGCATTTGAATTGGATATTACGGCCGGATCAGAGCCATTTCTCCGATTGAACTACCTACTACCTATATCTTCTGTGCCAAATGTGTCATCACGAGCGATGTACCTCCCTCCCACGATTGTCAGGCAACTCTTCGCTACACATCAAGTCTTCTCACTGAACTATGCTTGAATCAAGGCGAGACAGCCCTGACTTATCCAATTTGAAGTTGCATGTCTTCTCACTGAACTATGCTTGAATCAAGGCGAGACAGCCCTGACTTTATCCAAGTTGAAGTTGCATGTCCTCTAGCAACGAGCGGTACCTGCCCCCTCCAATACACATACACATACGATAGATGTTTGGTATATACCTCCTCCTGCCCCTCTCTAGTCTACCTCATTATGAAGCCACCACTTCCTCACCACCCTCCCCCAGGCCTGCTCTACAAAGATACTACGTGAGGGGTATACAGTTGGGAAAGTGGGAAAGCTGAGCTCCCTCGTCGCTGTGCTGTTTATATATAAAAACACATACAACACCACACGCCTGTCGTGCTCGAGCAAGATGCGAAATCTTATATAACCCTACCTGTGCAGCGAGCCTCATCCGCTAGCAATGGATGCACCTACCAAAGTCCCGTCGAACGTCCGCACGGCAGTCCTGGACCATGCCGCGACCCTCAGCCCGCTCGTCGTCGCCGCCACCTACGCCCTCGGTGGCACCATGGTGGTGTGCGGCGCCGGCGCCATCCTCAAGCCGTACGAGTTCGCCCAGCAGTTCGGCCTGCCGAGCGCTCACGCGCCGCCGAGGAGGAAGAGCGCCCAGGAGCAAGACGAGCACAAGGGCGCGCTGTCCGGCGTGCCAACGTCGCCGCCCTCGCACTTCCCATCGCCGTCCGCGGCCGACAGGGACCGCACGCTGGGCTGGGTCAGGGCGGTGGGCACGCGCGAGGCCGCGGCCGGCGCGCTGCTGCTGCTGCTCGTTCGCAAGCGCCATATGACCGCCGCCTCGCTGCTGGCCCTCTTCGCCAGCCTGACTGCCGCCGCCGACGCCTACACCACGGCCAAGCATGCTCCCGACGCCTCCAAGCTCAAGCTCCACCTCATCTCCGCCGCCTCCACTGCCTGGCTCGGTCCGCTCGGCCTGCTGCTGTACTGGAATTGATCGACCAATGCATCAACCCGTGCCTCACCCATGCTTTGATCCAGCTTTTACCATACGATGTTGTGGCAATCGAGGAAATGTGCTTTCCTGCTCACCACCCTACACCGATCCGAGCCTCGCCGCAGCACATCATCTCCACTCCCCACCAGACGCGATGCGATGCCATGCCATGCCATGCGATAACAGACTGTACGGGAAGTGGTCTCCACAAGTTGCCTGTAGCCACTGCATCATGTGCAAGACATGTCTCCTTTCGCTTTCACCGTCAATGCATTATGCCGATTGTACAACCGGGTATGGCGAACTTCTTGTGTATAACTCATCCAATTCGATTTGCATTCTTCCCTTTATCCAGTCCGAACATGGCCTATCGTAGTACATTGCCACAAGACGATACTCATCATGCCAGGAAGGATACGAGATTGTGGGTCTGTCTTGATGTGTGAAGTATAGGATTTATATTTTTCGACCTGAAGCAGGTACACAGCTTTGCAGAGCTGGCCCCATAATTTCTCTCTATTGCAGTACATTTGTAAAACCTTACTGGCCCACGACATGCATCCAATCCCAAATTGGACCGTGTGCTCAGTCGGGTCTCGAGATCTCCACAGGGTGTCAAACCGGGATCGTCAAGTCCGACAGCCTCTCTCTCCCTCATCTCATCTGATGGACATATGCAGACCTCGTGGGACAATCGTGGTGGAACAGGGTGCACTGATTCGCGGACAATGCCGTACGTCCTACCATTGTCGCAGCGGCGATCGAAAACCGGCCCTTGGCACAGCAGTCGGTGGCGAGAATCAGGTTTCCAATCTTGCTTATGGTTTGTGGTTTTTCCCTTCTGGTTTTCGTCGGCGGTCAGTGGAGGTATTGCCTGCAGCAACCTCCTCCCGTCTCTTCCAACATCATCTCTCAGTCGAGCTACTTCGGCGACGATCACCTCCCCCCCCCACAGCGCCTATATTGAGAAATCCGCAAGGTGCTAGCATTCGCCCTGGCTTTGCCTTTTCCAGCTCGAACACGAGGTTTGCCGATCCTCCTCCCACGTTGAGCAGGGTCATTCAGCTATGGGAATGGGTAAGTCCTGTTGATATGGAAGAATCTTCACGTGTGTTGTGCTGTGTTAAACCTCCCTCGACTTCCAATATTTTCCTGCTAATACATTCTCGCGTACCCTAATACATTGCACTACTTCTGCAGCATGTAGCACCGCAAATCTATTGATCTGTTTGGCTGGCTGGCTGGCTGGCTGGCAAGTCTGGCAAGTCTGTGATCTCTTCAAATCTCATACCGTCTATCTATTCTTGGCGTAATCCCAATGCCGGCATCAACGCTGAAACCCCGTTCGGCGATTCTGTTAGCCGTGCAGTAGAAAGGTACAAATGCAAGTCGGTAGTGTCACATCGAAAGCTTACGCTGTTTGGCTACCCTGTCGTAGTACAATCCCTCAAAAACCGGATTAACAATGGAGCCCTGCCATGCTCGTCCATGCAGTTTGCCTCCTTGCCTCAACACGCAGGTACCCGTAGAGCCGCAATCTCTCCACAATGGGCGAGAGGATAGGGCGATGCACAAGGATTGAGGTCGGTCTGCTCGCCCTCGTATAGCACAGATTGTGAAGGATCTCTCTTCAGCACCGTATATAAAAAGCCTCTCCAGTCACCCCTTGAATCGTGTCTTGCACTTATCATCGCTCCAACCAACACCAGTGTCTTAAAACTCGCAACTCACACCAAACAAGATGTTCTCCCTACGCAACTTCATCACCGTCGCTGCCGCTGCCGGTCTTGCAGTCGCCCAGACCGACGTTGGCGTCCAGTTCATCGTCGACCCCATCGAGGCCGAGACCAAGGCCGACTCGTCACCTGCCTTCAGGTTGAGCTTCATCATTTCCACGCCCGGTGCGTTCGAGAACGGCGGCGGCTCGTCGTCCAACTGCACCGTCGAGTGGGACGACGCCGCGCCCACCTGCTGGAGCCACTGCAACGGCACGGGCAGCTACTTCGTCAAGGTCACCGAAGGCACCACCCCAACCGCCCAGAAGTTCTCGCTCGACCTGCTCCAGAACTACATCTACGAGATCGGCAACACCAGTAAGTCCAGCCCGGCATTGCCTCAAGTCCATCGAGGGACGTCCTGCTCGCCTTGCTCCCGTCGCTGACCGCTTTTGCCCCCCTCCCTCTAGACGTCGCCACCCTCGATGTCACCACCGGCAACGCCACCGCCGGCTACGTCTGCGAGCAGCCAGAGGGCCCGACCGACTGCTGTGTCCTGGATGGCTCCGGCTTCGATGTCCCGGCTCTGACCAACTTCGGCGCCGAAGGTCCTTTCGGTTCCGAGGTCTGCTACCCTGGTTGCACCGAGCAGAACCCTTGCTAGATGGTCTGCACAATGCGTTGCACCAGCCGGCCCTTGGCTGCTTTTATTGAGAATCATGAAGAAAAGTTTCCTTGACGCATGTATGCGTCGTAACGTCTAGACCTGCGATAGATATACATCTCGTCTGGCGTGCTGCCAGCAATTCGTCTCATTCAGGGTCATCTTTGACATCTTCAATACTGTCTGCTTTTCGTGCCAAGTCGGCTTTCTGGAATTTGAAGAAGACGATCTCTTGCTTCACATAAGTAGTCATGTCGCCTAGAAGAGATCGTGATGCAAACCCACCGGCTCTCAATGTACTTCGTGGGAGGGTGTTTCTTCTCGTCTGCCTGTCTCTCTCGATAATCAATCCATCAATGAGGTTGGCCTGAACCACGTGGCAATGAAAGATTTGGATCTTTGTTGAAGACGATGGTGTGATCCAATAATAGACATGTAAACATTAGACTTATATCTCAACCCTATCTAGGTAGGTTCCAAGGTTAGATACTGGGCAATTCCTGGTCCGAGGTTCGTTACCCGTTTTTTGTGACGTCATTATCATCAATCTGGAGAGCTTCCCCAGAGCTCCCGCTGGAGGCGAATGATATCGCATTCAGCGACAGCGTGTCTAACGAAATCTGCCCCTCGTAAATCTCCTAATCCCCAAAACCGAGAAATAAAATTGGGGCGTGATTGGCACAGGACGAACTTCGAGAATCTCGGCCGCCGAGCTTGATGAATACGGTCAGAGCTCGTCCGCGCCAATCCACATTCCACAACGAACAAAGCGAATCTACGCGTCGGGATTCGTCCGACAGCATGGCTTTAAACCCCGAACCTGCGGATCCCAACGCAAGAGCCGAGGAAGGCTTACCCCAGAAATCCTATGCTGATGCCGCTGTCGAACCTGTCGTCTCCCCCCAACCTGACCAGATCATCGACGACGAAAGCGTCAACGAAGACGCCATCAAGGAATCGCCTCCGCGATTCGCCCACCCCACGACCGGCCGACTCTCCCACAGCGGCAGTGAGCCTCGCTCGCTCGAAGAGGTCATGGATGACATCGAGCACACAACTTCCCAGCCCAGCAGTCCGACTCTCAGACACCCGCGAGGTCGACTGGAGGAGAGGAATGGCGACGCAGACGGTAACGGAGACTCATACGCTGATGCCGTGAAACAAAGCGTCAGTCCCATCGGCAGAAAAGGTCTAGACAGCCGCCCGCCTGGTCTATGGCTGGCACAGAAGAGGAAGGCTAGTGAGGAAGTAGATGGTGAGAATGCCAATGGAGAGACCAATGGCCATGACTCAACGGATCAAGCGGACAAGAGCTTCGGAACAGAGGGTGTTCCATCCAGTCCAACAAGGAGGACAAGACGAAAGTCTACTAAAGAAGTGAATGGGGCCGCCAATCACCAAGAAAGCGTGGTGACAAATGGGAACAAAAAAGGCACAGAAGTTGCGACGCGATCAAACGATGGGTTTATGTATCAGAACTTCCGCAACAAGTCTGGTGAGAACTTGACCTCGATCTTACCCGACCCAGAGCTCTTCAAACTTTCTGTTCGCCAGACCGAAAACCATGAGAAGAGTCCTTCTAATGGGCGACCTCAGCAACGTCGACGTGCCGAGAGCGAGCTCGTCTCTGGGAGGAGGGCGGGTGCTGGCTGGGAAACCTCAGCCATCCGTTGGGCTCCCCTCAACGTGCCACTGCAGAGACGTCTACAGACACTGCTTGTACTACTACACACCCTCAGCATCGCCGGCGCCTTTGCTTTCTTCTTCGCCCTTTGCACGATCCCTATCCTATGGGCAATTCTACTGCCGTACTTGATATATGTGCTGTGCTCCAACGCGCATAACTCCGGAGAGCTGAGCCATCGGTCACCTTGGATGAAGAAATTGAAGATCTGGTCGCTGTTCGCATCTTACTTCCCTGCACGTCTACATCGCAGTGCCGAACTGGAACCCACGAGAAAGTATATCTTCGGTTACCATCCGCATGGAATCATCTCCCATGGCGCATTCGCTGCCTTTGCCACAGAGGCGCTTGGGTTTTCTCAGCTGTTTCCTGGAATCACTAACACTCTGCTCACGCTGGATAGCAATTTTCGTGTACCCTTCTATCGGGACTATGCTCTCCGCATGGGATTAGCTTCTGTCTCTCGCGAGTCTTGCGAGAACATCCTCAGCAAAGGTGGTCGAAATGGCGAAGGAATGGGAAGGGCTATCACCATCGTCATCGGGGGTGCCAGAGAATCATTAGATGCGAAACCAGGCACCATCAAGCTGGTATTGCGTCGGAGGAAGGGATTTGTAAAGTTGGCAATTCGCAATGGAGCCGACATCGTACCGGTCCTTTCTTTTGGAGAGAACGACCTGTACGAACAACTTGACACTGAGCAGCACCCTTGGGTACATCGCTTCCAGCTCGGTGTCAAAAAGGTGATGGGGTTTACTGTAGGTCGCTTTCCATTTCCGGTTGTCGATTCCGTCCTGCTGACCGATTAACTTACAGGTACCACTGTTTCATGCCCGAGGCGTTTTTAACTACGACGTCGGATTGATGCCCTACCGCCGCCCGGTCAACGTAGTGGTCGGCAAGCCTATCCGAGTGGTGCAGGAGTCAAAGCCAGACGCTGCTTACGTAGATCAGATTCACAGCCAGTATTGTGACGAGCTCTTGAGGATATGGGATGAGTGGAAGGATACCTTCGCTCCTGAAAGGACTGGCGAGCTAGAGATTGTGGAGTAGGTAGGTGTTTGATCTAAGCCTTGTTGCAATGTGCAGTTACACCTCAGGCATTGTATACATTGCGATTGTTACTTACGATATAATGAGTGACGTTCCGCCTTTGTCTCAGAGTTCAATTTGAAATCCAAGACGGAGCCGATCGTCATGATCAACTGGAATAAAGTTCGAGTCACGTGAGCTTTATCCGATAACGATCAACTCTTGGGGTTGACACTTCCAATTACCTGTTGGGACAAACACCAAACACTCACACTGTCAACGCAATGAAGCCTGTTCGGCTCACCATTGACCCAGATATCGCGTGCCTTGGTTTCAAGCTCCAGCATTGTAACCACACAGGGCAACCCAGGACCGAATGTTGCGTAGACGGCGTTGCACTACTCTCATCCCAGCAACCTCCTCCGCTTCCCATCTTCAGAAAGTCGAGGATCTGCAATCGCTCAATGGCTGGCATCTCCGAAACGATGTTAGGGCGGACGCCACGCCGAAGCCAGTATCAGCGGCAAGCAGATCCGCTGTATCATCGTCTTTGAGCAGCCTCATTCGTTACTGGGTCATAGCCCATGCTGGCGATCTCCCGCGACCTTCCTAAAACATGGTAGCCCACCGCACCCCTACTCGATAAGCTTGATCACGATTCACCACTCGAACACAATGGGGACCTGCATGCCATGCCGGCCCGCCTTATCGACTTCACGCTTGTCTTCAAGGAGGATCATGACCAAGTTGAACTTCCCTGCTGGAATTGGCCTTGCTCCTTCGTCGTCTCGTATCTGCATTCGCCGTTCGAAGATGACCCCCACGAAAGCTACTGCAGCACGTAACCTTCTTCATATCGGCATTGTAGAGCCCAGAGCACGGTATAAAGATGTGCACGTCGCCGCGTAGCGTTTGCAGAATGTGTGTTTGTAGATCTGTGAACTCGTACCGACAATGCGTCTCCAAACACTGTCGACGCTGGCAACCCTATGGGCTGCTGCGTCCTTGGCCGCTCCTACACTGAACCATGTCCTTCATGAGAAGCGCGAGCCTTCCACTGTTTGGGCGAAGAGAGATCGCCTGCATGGCGATGTCAAGCTTCCAATGCGCATTGGCTTGACCCAGCAGAACCTCGATCAAGCCCATGACTACTTGATGGATGTGTAAGGCAGCATTTCCTCCTTGAAATTGTTGATCGACGAGTGACTTCTTCATCTGACTGCAACACAGGTCACATCCACAGTCGCCCAATTATGGTCGTCATTATACTGTCGACGAGGTTACCGAACTCTTCGCACCGGCTGCTGAAGCTGTCGACGCTGTCGTCGACTGGTTGGTGACTGCTGGTATCACGAAAGACCGCATCACTCAGTCTGTCAACAAGCAATGGTTGCAGTTCGATGCTAAGACTACTGAGGTTGAGGAGCTCTTGAAGACTCAATACAACTTCTACGAGCACTCCCAAACCGGTACCTCGAGCATTGCCTGCGACGAGTACCATGTCCCTGTCCACGTTCAGGAACACATCGATTACATCACTCCCGGCATCAAGCTCTTTGCGTCGAAGGCGAAGAAGGCCTCGCGTGACCAGATCGCTAAGCGTACAACTCTTGTCCATTCGGACGGCCGCTTCACTACCTCACCACCGTTGACCAAGCCGATGCCTTTCGCGCAATCTTCACTTCCTGACTTGACACTCTTGACCTGCGATGTCGCGGCGACTCCTGACTGTATCGCTGCACTTTACAACATCACCAAGAACAACAAGTCAGTGCCAGGTAATGAACTCGGTATTTTCGAGGACCTGGACGATGTTTACAGCCAGACTGATCTTGACTTGTTCTTTGTCACCTTGCAATCGCGCATTCCAATCGGTACGCACCCAGTCCACGATCTCATTGATGGCGCTGTCGCTCCCGTCGCTGTTAATGAGGCCGGTCTGGAGTCTGCTTTGGACTTCCAAATCTCCTACCCGATCATCTGGCCCCAGAACTCGGTCTTGTACCAGACAGATGACCCAGTTTACGAGGCCAACTACACCTACGATGGTTTCCTCAACAACTTTCTCGACGCCATTGATGGCTCGTACTGCACTTACTCTGCCTATGGCGAAACCGGCAATAGCCCATTGGATCCACCCTACCCTGACCCACAAGATGGTGGATACAAGGGCCAGCTGCAGTGTGGAAAGTACAAAGCAACTAACGTCATTAGCATTTCTTATGGCGGCTCAGAGGCAGATCTGCCCATTTCCTACCAGAGGAGGCAGTGCAACGAGTTTATGAAGTTGGGTCTGCAGGGAGTTTCCGTCGTTGTCTCTTCCGGAGACAGCGGTGTTTCTGGCCGTGCTCCCGACCCAGGTCCAAATGGATGCCTCGGCGAGGACGGTACCATCTTCGCCCCAGATTTCCCAGTGAGTTTCGAGAACACCTTCAGCCGAGAGTTTGGGATTCATCTGCTAACGTCGAAATAAAGTCCACCTGCCCTTACTTGACCACCCTCGGTGCTACATACCTACCTCCAGGTGCTGATGTGACCAAAGACGAAGAGGTAGCCGTTACTCGGTTCCCATCTGGTGGAGGGTGAGTTGAGCATTGTCATGTAGCCAGCATGAAGCGCATCTTACACTGTGCTAATCCATATCGCTAGGTTCTCAAACATCTACGCCCAGCCATCCTACCAAGAGGCTGCAGTGGCAGCTTACCTGGAGCATCACAACCCTGGGTACCCCAGCTATGCCAGCTACAATAATGACAGCTTTGGTGCTGATGGTGGCATCTACAACCGTGCTGGTCGCGGCTACCCTGACTTCTCTGCTATTGGCGTAAGTTGAAAGCTCCCTCCCATAGTGAACTTCATTAGCTAAAAAAGACCGATAGGACAATGTTGTCATCTTTGGCCAAGGCGCACCAACATTGATCGGTGGAACCTCCGCATCTGCCCCAGCCTTTGCTTCTATCTTGACTAGGATCAACCAGGAAAGGCTGTTGGCTGGAAAGTCCACCATCGGTTTCGTGAACCCTACCCTGGTATGTCGCCCACCACGCTCATGCATGCGCTCGTAGTGTCTTTCGATCGAGACTAATGTTTCCCATTTAGTATGCTCACCCTGAGGTTCTTCATGACATTACAGTCGGTAACAACAGTGGCTGTGGCACACCAGGATTCTATGCCGCACCAGGCTGGGACCCTGTCACCGGACTTGGAACGCCCAACTACCCCAAGATGTTGGACCTATTCCTCAGTCTCAAATGATCGGTTGTATAGAGCTAGATAGAACCAGCATCAGATAGATGCCGTGAATATACGAGAAACGATGCGATGGGTCAAGATCAAAATCAAGACATGATGTGCATAGTTGCCCAATTTGGCCGTCACTAACCACGTACAAACTACGTCTCTGTACCTTGGAACAGCCTGCTGGGTAGATTTCCAATGTAGCCACCCACACAGCCACACTTTCAAGAGCCGCTGGCAGGATCCAGCCAATCCTCTCAAAGTTTGGTATTTCAATTTCATGCGGTCGTGCGCTTGAGGCTCTGTCAGCGAGTCAGTGTGAATCATCCGCCATGCAGTAGATTAAAGGCATTACAAATGGGACACCGCCTGGAACATGGCGCAGTGGAATGCCTGACTTTCTGCCTGAACCCTTATAAACAGCCCGGAGAAAAATAATTAAGTACTGTACCTAATGCCTACGTAGTTGACCAATTCAGTGCTTGCTGTGACCCGTCGCCTATACAAACCCCGCCAAACTTTGCTCTCTGCACAGGCGCCCAAACAGCATACACACAATATAGACGCTTACAGCTGCCTTGATAACGGCAATCGGTATTGGCTCGCACTTGGCTTTTGACTGGCTTGACTCGCGAAGCTCAATCAAGTACGACAATCAATTGCTCAAGAGTACAGCAGGTGTGCCCGCAATGTCAGGCACGCTCTCCGCAACTGGCCCGCCTGCCGGTGATTCTTCCACAACAGGGCCCAACAGTCCACGGCGGCAGGGTGGTAGGCGAGGGCGTGGAGGGAGGAGCGGTGGTAACAACGATGCGGAAGACGCTTCCGGTGGCAGAGCGGACGGCGGCAATCAAGGCAGAGGCAAGAACAGGGACAGAGAGAGGGGCAGAGGAGGTGGGCGTGGCAGAGGCAGAGGTGGACATGGCAACTCACAGGCGTCGACCCACGCCGCTCCTCCTCCTGGCCGAGACCTCACGAACGCACAACCACCTCCCCTTCCTGGTGGGCGTGGCGGCTTTGGTTCTCGCCTGACCAAAGCCGCCAACGAAACACCGCTGGGCGATTCGCAACCGGGAACGGCTGCTAAGAATGCGCCGCCCGTCGAAGCTGAAGACGACGACGATGCCGAAGTCTGCTTCATCTGCGCCTCGCCTGTCTCACACTACAGTGTTGCACCCTGCAACCACCGTACCTGTCACATTTGCTCGTTGCGCTTGAGAGCGCTGTACAAAACAAAAGCTTGCGCACATTGTAGGACCGAGGCAGCGACGGTCATCTTCACAGATGAGGCCGAAAAGCGCTTTGCGGACTACACCCCTTCTGATTTCGTCAAGACTGACGACAATCTTGGGATTTCATATGAGAAGCAGGAGATCTACGAGGATACTATTCTGCTGCTACGGTACAACTGCCCAGATCCCTCTTGTGAGGTGGCATGTATGGGCTGGCCCGATCTTCACCGTCACGTTAGGAGCGTGCACCACAAGATCATGTGTGATTTGTGCACAAGAAACAAGAAAGTCTTCACCCACGAGCATGTGCTCTTCACGCAAGCTGAGTTGAAGAAACATGAGAGGCACGGTGATGACGATCCTGGAGCCGTCGATCAGAGCGGTTTCAAAGGACATCCCGAATGTGGATTCTGTCGGATCCGCTTCTATGGTGAGGATGAGCTCTACGCCCACTGCAGGGACAAGCACGAGAGATGTCACCTTTGCGATCGTAGGACGGGAGGGAATAATCCCAGATATTTCGTAAACTATCCGGCATTGGAAGAACATTTTGGGAAAGACCATTTTCCCTGTCTGGAGAGTGAGTGCCAGGAGCAAAAGTTTGTTGTTTTCGATTCGGAAATGGACCTGAAGGCCCACCAACTGGAAAAGCATCCCAATGGATTGTCCAAAGATGCTAGACGTGATGCACGCAGGGTCGACCTCTCAAGCTTCGACTATCGGCCACAATTTCAGGAGGAACGTCGAACCCAACGGGGAGGCCGAAGAGCGGGTAGGGGGCGTGACCCGAACGCAGATGGTATGCCTGCAAGCTCTGGTGGTCACATGAGCCGTGCAGAGATCGCGCACCAACGTGCTCGTGAGATTCAAAGTGCCCAATCTGTATCCACACGCAGCTTTGGTGGTCAACTTACCCAATCAAATCCAACGCCAGCTCAAGCTCAATCCACCTCGCGACCTCAGCCGCAAAGTGATGCTCCAGCACAATCTGTTGCACCCGCCCAAGCTCCAGAGCCATCTCTCGAGTCATTATCACCGGCTGAAAGAGCAAAGCGCCTGCGTCATGCAGCTGTCTCGGAACGTGCCGCTAACCTTCTTAAAAACGAGAAGGTGAAGATGGATGAGTTTAGAGAGCGGGTCAGCTCCTACAGATCCGATAAGATTTCAGCTGCTGAGTTGATTGATGCCTTCTTCTCCCTCTTCGATACCTCATCATCAGAGCTCGGAAAGCTCATCAAAGAACTCGCCGATATCTTCGAAATTCCAGGCAAGAAGGATACCTTATTGAGTGCTTGGAATAACTGGCGTGCCATCAATGAAGATTACCCCAGTTTGCCAGGGCCTAGTGGAGCAAATGCGACGAGTGCTGTTGCTGGTCTTGGAGCAAGTGTCGGTGCCAATAGGGTCCTGAAGCTGAAGAGCAGTACGGCACGTAGTGGACGGGCAGCGGCTTCCAGTACCGGAAGGGCTCCAGTTTGGAGCGCTGCTGCAGCTGGACCACACGCCAATACTGGACCAAAGCCTGGATCTTCCTACGCTAGCGCGTCACCATTTCCCGCGTTGCCTTCATCCTCGAAGTCAGGCCAGAGTTCAAGTCCAGGCTGGCTCGCCTTACGTCCTGCGGCCTCAGCAACGGGATCGCCTGCAGCGAGTCGATCATCGTCCTCCCAGAACGTCCCAAAGGTCACAGCGAGAGATGCCTTCCCTGCGCTTCCTGCTGCAGCCAAGCCCAAGAGCACCGTCTTTTCTCCTGGCTACAGGGGTGCTGGTGTCATTAGAAGCAGTGGCAGCAATACTCCTGTCAATGCATGGGGTGGAAGCAGTCGAGCCGATTCTAACGACCCGGCACTTATGAATGCTATTAACGATTCACTCGAAGATGTGGCAGAAGGTGGCAATGCTAGGAAGGGTGGAAAGGGAAGGAAAGGAAAGCAGGTCGTTGTTCAATGGGGTTGAAATTGGATTCGGGATAAATCTATCTTGGGTTCGCTCCATGGATAAAGCTGAGATCGTGCGATTAGCAGACCTTGAAAATATGATCCCCAAATCCAGGCTTGATCTTGCCTGCGTTCGGAACTTTAAGCCATTACCGTTTGCTTTTGTATCGGATTTGACATACAGGTCAATGTAAACTGCCAGAACATATGAGGGGTCGCAATCCCAGAAGTGAGATTTATACGACCCGTCTCATGTTGCTAATCTCCCCATCGGCAGCCGAAGTGAATGAAGTATTGAAATCGGTTCTTCGTGATAGACGAATGTAAGAGCTGGAGGGCAGTAGCTGCGAATGAGGAAGGCCCTATGACGGCGCGGGCCGAAGCCCCAATGTAGATACGGAGATTGTAGCATATCGCCGGGCCAAAATTTCGTCCCGCGTCAACATCTATTCCATGAATTTAGAAGTTTCCAAAACAGAGTCTGCTGAGACAAAAGACAATTCAGCTTTTGTAACCCGACCCGAACTTCTGAAATGGCGACAGTATTACCGCCGCCGTCGAAGCGCCAGAAGACTGCTGCTGCTGCTCGAGCGCGCGAACAAGTCACTCCACCTCCCGAGATACCAGTCGGCCTCCAGCGTATCCAATTTCGTGATGCAGATTCAGGAGCTCCCCACGGCCCTGTCGTATCTGTATCTCTTGCCGACTTACAACCAAAAAACCTTTCGCTTCTCCTCAACCAGCTCCTAGGCCATACAGATCCAGCAGATCGATTACCGTACAGATTTTACAACCCTTTCGGTGACAAGACTGGAGATTTTGTGCAGCAGGATATCATCAAGGCGTATATAGAGGGAAAGACGACCACTGAGCTGTGTCTCGAGATACCATGTCGTGCAGAGGCAGTTTTCAAGGTCAAGGCGGTGACAAGGTGTTCAGCAAGTGTCAGTGGACATGGGGAGAGTATTCTCGCGACTGCTTTCTCGCCCGCGAACTCTGCTCGGCTAGCCACAGGGAGTGGTGATAAGACAGCACGAATTTGGGACTGCGATACGGGTACTCCAATGCATACTTTGAAAGGGCATACAGGATGGGTGTTGGCTGTTGCGTGGTCGCCGGATGCTGGCATGTTGGCGACTGGAAGCATGGACAATACAGTACGTCTGTGGGATCCAGCGACGGGGAAACCTCTAGGAAATCCATTGAAAGGGCACACGAAGTGGATCACGAGCATATCATGGGAGCCTTACCACTTAAGACAGACGGGACGACCGCGATTTGCGTCTGCTTCCAAAGATATGACCGTCCGGATTTGGGATGCTGTTTCTGGACACACAGATATGGCCTTGACCGGCCACAAGGCGAGTGTCTCTTGCGTTCGGTGGGGTGGAGCAGACACAATCTACACGGCAAGTCAAGATAGAAGTATAAAGCTTTGGGATGCGCAAAAGGGGACGCTTCTGCATACTCTCAACGCACATGCACATTGGGTCAACCATCTTGCACTTTCGACTGATCATGCTCTCCGGACTGCATTTTATGACCACAAGGGCAAACAGGAAATCCCAGACTCAGTAGAAGGGAAAAGGGCAAAGGCCAAGGCGAGATATGACGCTGCTACCGCTTCAGCAGGTGGCGTTGAGCGTTTGGTTACTGCCAGCGACGATTGCACCATGTATCTCTGGGAACCATCGAAATCTACCAAGCCGATCACCCGAATGACCGGCCACCAGAAGCAAGTCAATCACGTCAGCTTTTCACCAGACGGCAATGTCATAGCTTCGGCCGGTTTTGATAACCATATCAAGCTGTGGAACGCCAAAGATGGCAAATTCATGCATACCTTGCGTGGCCACGTCGGCCCTGTATACCAGTGCTGTTTCAGCGCTGACAGTCGGCTAGTCGTCAGTGGTAGCAAAGACACGACGTTGAAAGTCTGGGATGTGAGGACCGGCAAACTAGTCGAGAACCTGCCCGGACATCAGGATGAGGTCTTTGCTGTTGATTGGTCGCCTGATGGCGATAGAGTAGGAAGTGGAGGGAAAGACAAAGCGGTCAGAATCTGGAGGCACTGATCATTGGTTTTCATGAAGGAAGCTCGGTTTTTGGGTCAATCTGTAGCGAGACGGCCACCAACAAGAAGCATGCCATTCTGTTCTGGCAATACTTCTGCAGGTTGCGCAGTATTGTTGAACTATGCAGTTTCTGCATATGGTGAGAAATCAAGGATTTCAGCCCATTGAGAATTTGCGGTCAGAGAGGCAAAGCCCATCATATTGAACGGATTTACGATGTAGATAGACCCATGAAAACATCGAGACGAGTAGCTCGCAATATCTCTGCTCCTCTCCCATCCATCGGACTTTAATGACAGTCCAGTGAAATCTATGTCGTGTATCTACTCTGCGAAATACCTCATATGCGACACAGCGCCAAACACTTGATTGAAGAACGAAATTGTCTGGTCTTCAAAAGAGGTAAAAAAATGCTTGACACTTTCAGGTTTTTAGGTGTATGGCAATGGCCGGGTGTATGCTAGTTAGACTGCGACCATTGCACTACAGTGGTAGGAATACAGTGCAAATACACCTCTGTATCGATTTGACTGGCGCCGATCTGATTTAAAGCCGAGCTGCCCGCAGCTTGACCTCATGCTTGACTTTCACAGCTCTGCAACGGATCACTACAACCTGGGATGCGCAATCACCATATAACATCGAGAAACAGGACCTGAGAGGGATTCGAAGCCAGCCATGATGCGACCACGTATTTGCACAGCTCTCACCAGACAGAGGCTTCTACCAGCGACGCGACGATGGAATACATCCTACCAACCTCCGAACCCTTCCTCCCCTCCCGAGAGCAACCCTCATGTATGGCAAAAGTCCACCGCAGCAACCTTCCTCATGATTACGCAATTTGTCTGACAATGAAATCCAGCGTGACGTCTACAAGGAGTTCGGTCGGCCATTGGCTAAGAATTTCCTCATCGCCTTCTGCACATTTCAAATCCTGTACTGGGGGTGGTTGAAGCTTGAAAGCATAGAAGTGAAGAAAGACAGTGAGGGTATGGGAGAGCTCAATACATACATACCATTGGAGATACGTGCAGGCGACTGATGCGACTTGATAGACGAGATTCAAAGGCTCGAAGAAGAGTTGAGGTCTCTCCAGCGCGGGAAGGCTACATTGCCCAAGGCTTCGTATGTGGACCATATCCCGATTCATTGTGAAAAGATCGATATAACTAATCGGCATGGAGCAGAACGACACCTGAGATATCAGAAGAGGGACAGAACCGCCCTAAATCGTGGCGATCATGGATAGGGTTGTGATGGCGCAAACCTCATAGACCCAGCAACTCTTTTAATGAACTTGGAAGGGCGTTCATCATATCCTACAGACCTGCTTCTGGCTACGATCTGGCGAGTAGGGAAGATTGTGCACTACGAGGCAACCCAACTCAGCTCGGCCGTCGATGCCCAGGGCATTGCATCGGTTATCGGTCAAGGAATACACTCGACGCTGACCTTTGCGAGTGCAACTACATTCGTGCGATGAGCGGACGATGAATCCAAGTCAGTGAGCAGGCAATCGAGCAGAGGCTCCTTCGGCCCTTGCTAGCTTCAGCATATCTTCTCGTGCAAACAGCATAGGCACGTAGCCTTTGGCCATCTCAGCCTATGTTACTGTCGAACCTGTTGACGACCCTCAGAACAAAAGGGCATCGCCACTTGTACTCTTATCATGGTTGTTGGAGCTCTTACCAAGCTGCTGGTCGAAAAGTGATTGGAGAGAGACCTATAACGGTATATGGACGTCTGCCCAAGTACGTGCTCCCAGAAGTGTGTTCTCAATCAGAATGATTCTCTTCAACATCTCTGCTGTTTTATTTGCAGTAGACAATTTTCAGGCAATGGATGCGGGAAGACTTGGCCAACCACGTAGAAGAGGTCTTCACGATTTGGTTCTCAAGCGAGCTTCTCGCCGTCGTCAAGCAACAAATCGAATCTTCTTCCACGCTGTACATATAGATGCCAGATAGAGTTTGGGGGCTACTTCGTTCCAAATCCAAGACTTGTAAATGTAGACAACAAGCCATTACTGACCAGCTTTTCAGTTCTAGAACTGCAGTCTTAAAGTCGTCCTTCCTCTCCGTGGTACGCGGAAGACGATACATCCTCGTCGAGACTCTGGTCATTCTGCTAAAATGTAGTGCGCTACATAAGTCTTGTTTTGTTGTTCGTAAGCCTTCAACTGGCACGCCTTCGAGTCCACCACAACTACAGAAATTACTTAGTGATGATGAGCTCTCCGTGCAAGCACCCTAGAGTTCCGTCTTCGGCCGCGATCCATTCCTTCCACCCTTCCACCATGGCCTCTAATTCTGCTTCAGTGGCCAACCCCTCCGCCAGCGCCTTCTTTCTCATCTCACCGCTGATGACCCTCTCCAGCATGGTACCTCCCCAGACGTTGCGCTCTTCCGGCGTACTATAGCACCAAGTGCCGAAGCTGGCCTGGATCTGTGCACGCGACACACCGGCCGCCAAAGCCCACCACACCAGTCTGGCACCCGCATCGTCGTGCCCTCCAGACCTGACCATGACCTGCGCGATCAGCTTGTGGAAAGCTATTAGGCCGGCTGGCTGCGGGTGGAAGCACCACATGCGCATGTCAGCCTCGCGCGAGGCCACAATGCCGCCCTCCGGCTTGCACACCCGCAGCAGCTCACGCAAGGCCTCGACTGGCTGATCTAGATGCGTGAGCACTTGATGCGCATGGACTACGTCGAAGCTGGCGTCTGCAAACGGGAGCGAGTAGATGCTGCCCGTCTGGAACGTCACGTTCGTCGCTCCCGCCTGCCGTGCGTGCTCACCTGCCCGGCTCACGATCTCGGGTGACAAGTCGACACCCGTGGCGTGCCCCTGCGGTATGTACGCGGCCAGCGATGTTGTGATCGTACCCGAGCCGGCACCCACATCCAGTAGTTTCAGCTCTGGCTTCGAAGCCGCCAGTCGCTGGAGGTGTGGGATCAGGTGCGGCGCGCTGTTCTCTGCTGTGCGCCATTCGTGGTGTTGGACGTGCTGCTTGGCATAGCCTGGTAGGTATGCGTTGTGGTTAGCGGCCATAATCTGGGCTGGCCGGGACGGTCTATTGGATGGCACGATTGCTCAAATTCTTCTCTGCGGTAGTGCAGATAGCTCGCCACAAGAAACTAGGCCTCTATCTTTCTTCTGACTCTTGCGATAGTTGACCGGAAACAAGAGTGAAGTTGAGAATTGTTCTCTAATGACCTTGGGAGAAATCTTATCTGTCTAGTTATGAGCGCTCACTTATTGGAATTATACGCTGATTCGACTCTAGAACTGTAGTCGAGCGTGTTATTGTGTGAGTGTTTGTGATAGATTGAGCTTGCTGGTTGCAAGATGAAAACTTCCTTTCGAGAAGATGTTCAGGTGGACGTCCTTGTGGATATCTACCTTTCCACCTACACCCATTCTCTCATCTCCTCCATACAGACCTCGGGAGACGCTACCTGCATCATCCTTGAGCCTTGAGGCGTACCCAAACAGTTTAGGTCCACTTGACTCTTCGGGGCTTTATAGATGGAGATAACCACTGGTAAAGTCCGGGTCAGCCTTGACTTTCAAGTCACCTCCTAGTACCTAGTTACCTAGGTAGGTACTTACCTAGGTAAGTGTCTTTTCCTATATTTGGTACTGTATGCTACAGAGCTATCTTGGACATCCTGCAGATCATTCAAATACAGTGAGCGTCCAATAGGAATATCAGGGATTGAATGCTGGACTTGAAAATCAACCGTACTGCATGCCTATTTTTTAAGAGCATGGCTCTATCCTGCTCATCAATTGGGTCTCTATGGAGCCGCCGCATTGAGAGATGTTTAAAGACAATGAAAATATGAATGCATATATCCGCTATACCGATTTGGGAGTTCCGATACCAGACCCTTCCGGAAATGGTTGTCAATAACACTTGGCTTGACTGCTGATACCTCGAGGGCTATAATGTCAACAGCAACATCAGACAACTTCTAGATTGAAGTGTGCAGAAGCAACTGTCGCTGTGAGATCAGTTGGACGTGCAAGTGACGGAGATGGCGGTCAGGAGTTCATCGAGGCGGCCGCTGCTCATATTGCTGGCCTGCGTGGCCATCTTCTTTCTCTACTTTCTTCTCCCAGGTAGCCCGTCCCATGGAAGCGACTCTCGATCCAACTTGAACGTTCTCGCCAAAGACTCAGCTCCCGAAGCGTATACAGTGCATCAGGAAAGCCTCTCAGGACCGGCCATTGCACCGAAACTGGGCAACGAGACTGCCAAAGCAGAACTGGGTCGGGCGACTTGGAAGTACTTCCACACCGTCTTCGCCCGTTTTCCCGACGAACCTAGCCTTGCCGATCAAGAAGCACTGCGTAGCTGGGTCTATCTCTTCCAACGCTTGTATCCTTGTGGTGAATGTGCCAACCACTTTGGCGAGATCCTGGCCAAGTTCCCACCTCAAGTGAGCAGCCGCAGTGTTGCTGCTGTCTGGGCGTGCCATGTGCACAATGAGGTCAATAAGAGTTTGAAGAAAGATGTATTCGACTGCAGCAACATTGGGGACTTCTACGACTGTGGGTGTGCAGAGGACGAGACGGACGAGAAAAGCGTAAAGAACAAGAGCAGTACCGATTTCGAACCAGAGTGAGCGTTGATCTCTCTCTCTGTGTATATTTGATTGGAAGATTTAACATCCCTGTGCTGGGTTCTTGGACTGCTTGATACGCCTTCCGATGAGGGGGTTGCTGCCACCAGATCGATCAGGATTGGTCTCGCGTTGCATAGCAGCGACAAGATGCGCTATTGAAAGCTTGCTGGCCAATTGATTACTGCTATCGGATTGTATCTCAAGCATACAAGAGCAAAGACGTTCGATGAGGGCAATGCGAAACCTTGCTACACGATGAATTGACTTGGAACATTGGCTGCCAGTCGGTCACCAAAGACGTAGGACTTGATTTTCGATCGATACCTGGCATTTATTGATCTCTGGGCATCAACTTGTGATGAAATCCCGAACAGAACTTCCTGGCTTCTGTGGAATTTGGAAACTGGAAGACGAAACACTATACAAAAGGTTCCTGTGTCGTTACGTCAATATCACGATGATACAACGATGAAGGCGAGGAGAGGCATGGGAACGCGACCACCGAAACGAATGTGGTTCGAAAACACAGGGTTTGTGTCGTATTGTCTCGAAGCCACCGCAGCCAATGACTCGAAAGCAAGCAACATGAGTCATTTAGACACGCACCAAGGACGAAGTGCAGTCTATTCTTCTAGAGGATGCACCACCCATAATATCATTCGTTGAGCATATCGGTCCTATTCATGCTAAGGCTGCTGAGGCACTGTTCGTTTTCATAAGACTCAAATCTTGACAACAGCCAAGCCACTTATAATTTACTCTACAACTGCCACGTCCAGACGAACTTTGAGGCATTTCACAAGCGTGCCTAGTCGAGAGGCCACTCGAGCATGTTTGGTAACTGCCCAAAATATAATCACTCACAGCCGAACAATCATTGTCCAATAGGGAGTACCTCTCAACATGCAGTAGAAAAGCACACTGGCCTCTACTACACGCACATCATGAAGGACCCATGAGCCGGCCCTTCGGACATTAGTGGATTTGTTCGTATCCGTGGCAGCGGTATTCGACAGGTGTTTAAGGCCCACAGGCGCTCGCATGGCGCAGGGCAAGGAATACCTGGTAGCGGATTGACTGTGCAGTACAGATGCGGCTTAAAGGAATGAATGGATTTCTGGGGCCATTGCCAGCCTACGAATGTACCTGCGATGGATTGTCTCTGACCCCTGAAAGCAGGAAGGGGAGGGAATCCATCCTGCTATTTCCAGGGAAGTACCCAGCAAACAGGAAGCGAGCTGAGTGGGTGAAAGACTAGACGACATGGATTGCAAGCAGCTTGTATTCGCGTTCGCATGGGTAACCAACCACACATTCAACAGCTCCTTGCTTGAATCACGGCGCACACCAACGTCAGTCTCGTATGCAACACAGTATAGGTCTAATAACCCATGTGCATATGGCAGGTAAAGTACAAGCGTAATGGCCTCTTGAGATATGGATTGTATGGAAATATGGACTCGATACTCCTGGACTTCTGACAGTAAGCCGAAGCAGGCAAAGTCACTTACCCATTCCGGCCAGCCTGATTGTGGCTGTTTCCGTGAGATGGAAGATACTCCACCTACGCTGGTCAATCACAATAATCAAATCTGCTGTCCACCTATCGTTTGTTGTCAAAGATGGCAAATGAGGGACTTGTTGTCGTGTAACCGTGAATTCGATTAGGCAGTGCTCATAAGACATCGTCGACTGTACGGTACATGTCTACAGGAAGCGTGTACGTATCGTTGGACCCCCTGAGGGTGTAGTATAGAAGGATGCCGCTGCGGGTCCGGAACGGTTCCATAGTCTACATTATGTACATTAGCGAGGACCCTGGACGACGACAATCTCCACCATCTACCAACAGTCTCTTTGAATGTCTTGGGACACTATCGCAACAGTCGTTGTGTCACCAAAATCCGATTGTGCAATACTCGACTAACCATCTACAGTAGATGGGCATCTTGTCACGGCCAGGGTTGTCGCGTCGATAATGCCGCCAATTACTCTTTCATCACATCCGTGTATCTACCGATCGATTCATCCACCGATCATGGAGCTGGCGTGTGCAGCAACGGCGTCGAAGTCAGACCATCCCGTCGGGACCATGGGTGGCAGAGGCAAAATCGAGACGGAGAGGAAGCCGAGATCGAGTCGGTTGTGGGATGGAAAAACCTCCCAACCCACGCAGTATCAGATGCAGTAGGGGACTGGGATCTTCTGATCCGGCGATGGCTGTCAGATTCCCATGCAGGACATGGTCTCAGGTAACCGATGAGATGGAAGCACGGTTCTGAAAAGTCCATCCGCTGCAATGTAAAGGTTTGGATTGTGAGTGGGTACGGGAGGATGGTTCACCCAATGGACCATGTCCTCCGAACACGTAGCTTCTGACTGTCCACCATATGCAACGTTGCCGTGGCCATGTTCGTCGCCATCAGGACGAGTCATGTCATTACCTACGGCAGAGCCGACCCATGCTGCACCAAGCCGAGTCGATGGTCCCGTCTGTGTCTGTGTCTGTCTACCTGAGCATCGGGCACGTAAGCTAAGATTCGAGGGCTTCCGCTTGGTGACCTTGCCGTCGATCCTACTCTGCCATGTAGACTCTCGTCTGTTACGCAACCCTAACGGCGAACAGGGAGTGGGTGGAACGAAACGGGAGAGCTAGGCACAGGATGGAGGGCATAGAACAGCGAGGACCAACTAGCGCAAGTCGTCTGGCCGGATTTCGCATACTGTCGCGGAGGACACGGACAGCAATTGCAACACCGAGACATAGGGTAATACAGTGCCTGCTTCATCATATTATACCTGGCTATTCGGTGCCACCGGCCAGCATGGGACCGGATAGGGCAGGACAGGAACAGGCTAAGCATGATCGACCATGCGCCTCGCTCTGGGACTATGGGATTATGGGACAGGTCAAATAGAAACACACAGCGACATCAGCTGTAGAGGTAGTTAGTTGTAGCCGTAACCAGGAAGTCCCTCCATAACCACGACCACAACCAGAGCCGCTGGGAAGATGGTTTGACCTGCCCACCCACTTATCTTGCCACTCACATACTATTTTCCCAATAGTCCTTAGCAGGACATACAGAACAGAGCGGTTCGACCCAAGCCGGGCAAGAAGAACAACGAAACGGCCAAGCAGCCAACCAGCAGCCAACCAACCGCCAGCCAGCCAGCTTCTCGCGGCGCTTCACACCTCACACACCTCACGCCTCGTCCTCGCCTTCACACCGCAAACGTCGACGACACTCACTCACCCTCCCAACCCACCAACACCCACTCGAACTCGGCTGATTTGCAGGCAAACCCACTCTTTGTTTCTAACAACATCCTCGAGCCCTCCACGCGACTCTCTCGATCTACTGTGCCATCGACCATGGCATCGCCGCCCTCTTGCTGCTCCACCTCTGTTCACTACCTGCTTTAGAAGCCGCTGTGCGCAACCTGCTTTCCGACGTCTGGCCTCGATTCTGCAGCCAGTCACGACTGCTACCTCTCTCTTTCCGCCTTAACGATCCTCGCGATATGAGATAACACCGACGACGAGTTTCCAGACTTGATCTTCGTCCACACCAGTGTCAACCACCACCTGTCTGAACCCACCTGCGACTGCTGTGTTCCGCCCTCCAGCGCTGCTTCTAACCCTACCGTTACGCGCACGCTCGCTCGTACTGAACCAGCATTTAGCCTGCGGTCTGGCTGAGATCATGCAGGTCGACAGTCTTCACACAAACCAACAGCTCTACCCAGGTCGATCGACCGCCGAATACATGTCACAGCAATACCCCACCTCCAACGGCCTCTACCAGAGCAGCCCACAAGACCACATCCCAAGACAAGATATGAATAACTCTCAGGCGTACACATACGCGCAGGCGTATAGCACTGGCTATCCTACTGCACAACAATCGAACTCACATCCTTCAACTCATTACGTGCAGACCCAGTATGCGCAACACACTCCACAGCATCCACACTATCCCCATGCACAGATCCAGAGCCAGCCAGCCACACCACAGCAACAAGTGCCAGGTCAGGCCCAGGCTCAGGCACAAGCACAGCAATATCAGCAACAGCAGCAGCAGCAATACAGACCACAGCATCAATTGCCGTCCCTCTCTCAGACCGGCCTCACACCCACTGCGAGCTCGATACCTACAATGCCTCGCATGCCCAACCCTTATGCTGGCCAGCCGCAGCCCATGTACCCCAATCAAACGATGGGTCCACCGAGTTTGCAGAGCAATGTTATTGCCCAGCCAATGCAGGAAATAGAGGGTGAAGACGAGCACTACAAGTACACCTTAGAGGTTGTCCAGCAACCCAAACGTGCGAGAATGTGTGGCTTTGGAGACAAGGACAGAAGGCCTATCACTCCACCGCCTTGTATAAAGCTCTACATCAGAGACAAAGCAACTGGTAAGAACATACCACCCAGCGCATTTGATAGTAACGGCTGCTTCTTTGTCCTCTCTGTCGACCTCTGGGATGAGACAGGTACTCGAGAAGTCAACGTTGTAAGAACTAACGGTGCTTCCCCTGCACCCTCAATCAGCAATTCCACAACCACCTCCTATCCGCCTCCACCAGAGCGTCCCTTGTTTACCAATTCGCTTGGCGGCTTCGTGCAAGGCCCGGATGGTTTTATGTATCCAACGGTACAGCCTTATGCCCACGATCCTTATTTCGCGCAGCCTACTAGTCTGATGCAGCCACCGCAAACCTCAGGCGGCACCATGATGACCAGGAACCTAATCGGAAGTCTGACCGTCAATGCCACTATTCTCACGGCACCGAAGGAAAGTCCAGCATTCTGGTTCGTCTTGCAGGATTTATCAGTCAGGACCGAAGGGTGGTTCAGGTACGTTACAAAATGCGTGCGACGGTGTCGAGAAGTCTGGTTTTAATCCATGTTTCATTACTAACAATGAGTGTTCCACCTACAGGCTCAAAATGAACTTCATCGATGTTGGTGCCGGGATGGCGAATCAACTTAACAGGGGTAACGCGCCTGTATTAGCAACGACATTTTCAGATAAATTCCAGGTCTTCAGCGCCAAGAAATTTCCCGGTGTCATCGAGAGCACACCTCTAAGCAAAGAATTCGCTTCTCAAGGAATAAAAATCCCCATCAGGAAGGACAACTCTAAGGGTGGTGATGGCGACAGTGACAACGAAGAAGCGAACGGAGGATGGGCAGGTGGCGAGGTCACTGCGTCCACAGAGACTTAGCTGGTAAATCTGGCGTTCCGAGCTTCCAGTCGAACGAGATGCTAGGCATCAACGCTCAATGGGTTGGCTCCATTAGGTGTAGAGGTCGCCGCCTTCCAACCCACCAAGTTACGAATCGACACAGCTTGCGATGCTAGGAATGCACAGCTGTATGACGCTCATTACGGAAGTGCGGTACTTGGGTTGGCTAGAGGGCCAACAGGTTCGTGAAGTATGGGTGTGTTTAGCCTTGGCGAAGGCGAGATGATGATGTTTTGGCTTGCTTCTTCTCACGACTTTTTTTTTTCTGCTTGGTGATGAGCTCTATCGCTCTCGAAGCCCACCGGCTTATCGACAGTGTCAAGGTAAACTTCTTTGATTAACGACGTTGGCGTCTGCTACAAATACCTTCAGCCATCATGCGCCTTCACGACCACATCTAAAGGAGGGTACCCAGTCGCGCCTATCGGCAGACTTGGTGGTGTTTTCCGCCTCATCGATGCGCTTGCCTGCTTGATCGGAGTCGCAGCCTATCTGACAATTGCGACTCTCCAAAGCAGGCGTTCCATTGATCGTGCGCTGTTATTTCGGTCCGGCAACTGCAACCGCGTTTTCATTCCACCTTCTCGAATCGTGGTTGATTGGTTGACCGTAAGCAAAGAAGGCGATCACCTGGTACGGGGAAGGAAGAATCACCCGATGGGCCCAAACGTGGATGCTATAGACGAAAATTTGCCTGTCATAAGCCCACCAGTAATGATTATCCTTGAAGCCCACGGCTTCCCCAACCAACCAGCCAACCAGCCAAACTTCGAAACACCTGACCGCTGTTTCGAACAACACGGCTCATGCTTGCAAACAATCGACAACCTAATTTTCGTTTTGAGTTCTAACCATCCACCCAGATACCCCACGCTACCCAGAAGCGAACTCAACAGCTCAAAGGATGAAAAGTCTCATTTTAGACAGAGTAGATAGACGAATCAAAAATACCGGATTGTGTTGGGAGGTGACGCACACAAATTGCTTAGCTACTGGAGTAAACCGCACGCACCTCGGTCGGTTCCACCGAAGGCAAATTCAAATTCATCCTCGTCGTCTGATGTGCAGGTGTGAAATTGCCGACTGCCGACTGCCATCTAGGTAGGTAGGTATTCATCCAAACCACTCCCCCCAATTCTTGTCGTGTGCTGCTTGTTGAGCTTACAATTGACAACTGCCGTACTGTCGCTGCAACGAACGACCTGCCACCTACCCTGCCCACGCACTTACCTGTCCTACTATTGCACTGGCCAAGGCTTGGAAGGCTAGGCCGTCTGGGTATGGGTACACAACCGTAGCCTCAGCGCCGCTGCCGCGAAGGTCACAGCGAAAGCCCAACGTCAGCCCGACCCCGACCAGCCCATGGCCAAACCTCCTGCCGTTTCCAGGTCCTTTCCTCTGCTTTCCTCTCTCCTCTCTCCTCTTACCTCCCTCCCCATCCGAACAGTGGACGGGTGGGGTCAGGCAGACACGCAGGCAAACAAATAGGCAAGAAGCGCAGCACTGTGAAGGGCAGGAGGCTTGGGGTGGGCGCAGGGTATCACCTACTGTGTGTGTGTCCCCCCCCTCGTCGTGTGTTTGCGGCCGCGACCCGATTCCGAGACATTTCGGAAGCCACTGCATCTTACACCGGATCTCGTACAGTAGCTGCACTGAACCGGTCAGTCCTCGTCTGCACCAGGCTGGCTTTCCCCCCTCAAGAAAGAAAAAAAAAAAGCCAGGCTGCGCTCCCGCTGACGATAATATGTGTTGTCCGTTTGACAAGCTGGCTGTCCAGGTTTCTGGGCGAGTCGGTGACCCAGGACCCCTAACGTCAGTCCCAGTCGCTTACAACCGATCTTCTGAGCTTCACTACACGTGGGTAAGTACTGGCTATTTTCTGCTCAAACCTCGGTGCACCCTCTTAAAGAGCAGATCTGCTTTACCCTTGTTTGCATCAGTCAAGACTCGGTTAGTAACAAGACGACACTTCTTGAGATATGGGAATGCTCAGGTGAGACTACCAGGTCTTGATTTTTAGTTGGAATGTGCATAGTATTCGTTGGTAAGGTGTCGGTCAGGACGGTTCATCAAGTCATAGGTGCTGTCTATATACAATCGTCTCGATCCAATTCCGGAACGATGCATTCACCCGAGATTGCGTAGTCTCATGATGATGTCCCATCATAGGAAGGCTAGGCTTTCGTTCAGACGACAATGCCTGCACTGTTGAGCTGCTTGGGCTCGCCGACGGCCTCGAAGGTGCCGTTGGACAGGACACGCACCGCCTGGGCGCTGCTGGTGCCTGGAGCGTACCACCAGGCGACGTTGTGGCCGAGCGACTTCATGAAGGCAACGGTCTCGTTGTTGTAGGCGTAGTCGAAGTGGATGATGTCGGGGGTCAGCTGGTCGTGGAAGCGCGGCTCAGCCAGGGCCTGGTGCGCCGTCATGTTCTGGTCCAGCACGTGCCAGATGTTCTCGATAGTGGCCGTGATGATCTTGGAGCCGCCCGCGGCACCGACGACGAAGTACAGTGAGCCATCCGCGTTCTCAACGATGGTCGGCGTGATCGACGAAAGAGGTCGCTTGCCTGGGCGGATGTAGTTGGCTTCCGACGGGATGTAACCAAACGCGTTGCTCGAGTTGGGGATCGAGAAGTCGTTCATCTCGTTGTTGAGGATGACACCCGTCTCCGGCACAATCACCTTCGAACCGAACAATAGGTTGACGGTGGTCGTCAGCGAGACCGCAAGGCCAGACTTGTCTGCCGTCGCTACTGCAGACGTTCCCGGCGTCTCGAGCGACTCCAAGCCGGCCGCATTGTAATAGCTGGTGTTGTGGGTGGAGTTGTCCGTGATGCGCGAGCGAATCTCAGCTGCCACAGATTCCTGCAGGATATCCTTCTGATACTGGTCCACGCCATCGACAAAGTAAGGATCACCGAGGTAGGCTCGTTCGCCGTACGCGAAGCGGATCGCTTCATCCAGACGGTGGGTGCTTAGGTTCACTGTGGCGGCCTCGCCGATGTCTGTGTAGCCCTCGATGATCTTGAGCACTGACAATGCAATGCCACCAGACGAAGGAGCGCTACCACTGCGTATTTTGTAGTCGCGGTAAGTGATCTCCGAAGGCTCGCGGATGGCAACGGTGTAATTCTTGAGGTCCTCCAGCGTCATGATTCCGCCGTTATCTTGTATGGTCTGGATAGTGGTCTGGGCAATGGCACCTGTATAGAACGCATCCGGGCCATATTCGGCAATCGCCTCCAGCGTGTTGGCATAGCGCTTGCGGTAGAGCGTGTCGCCCAGGCCGAGTAGGGTGCCATTTGGCGCGAAGTCAATAGCCCAGGCAGGGTCGTTGACGAGGAAGTTGTCAATGCCCTCGATCGCCGAGGCCATGTAGGTCACCAGGTCCGAGTTGACAGGGAATCCGTAACGGGCCAGATTCACAGATGGCGTGACCAAGTCTTTCCATGGCAGCACGCCATACTTGTCGTGAAGATGGGCGAGTCCGCGCAGTTCTCCAGGTACGCCACTGGCCAGACCACCGTAGAGACTGGCGTTGGTGTTGTTGTTGTACATATCCTGGAAGGCCGCTGCTGGGGCAGTCTCGCGGAAGTCGATGAATTCATACTCGCCCTCGCTAGTACGAACCAACATGAAACCACCACCTCCAATACCGCTGTTGGCTTTACATCAGCATTCTGCGATCTGAGATGAGGACTTGTTGGTATGACAAGATACGATGCTCGCGGGTGCGGACGTATACAAGCGTATCGGGACAACCCACCTGTGATACATGCCGAGGGTGCCAATGCAGAACACAGTAGCTACCAAGCTATCTGCGGCATTGCCACCATCTTCGAGGGCCTGGACACCAATCTCTGAGCAAGCCTTCTCCTCTGAAGCTACAGCACCCAATTCAGTCTGAGACACTGGAACCACACCAGTCTGGCTCGGGAAAGACGACGCCGAGGTTGCTGAAGACGAGGACAGGGACGAAGAAGAGGACGATGCCGGTACTGAATATGGGAACGGTGGGAAGTGCGAAGCTGGTGGTGGCTGGTGAGGATAGCCCCATGGAGGATAATGAGGCGGCGAGGCGAGAATAGTTCGAGGAAGGACTCCCAACAGCAGGGCGGCACCGAAGGACTTCATGATGGACAGTCGACCTGATCAGACGGGATGGAAGGTGGATGTCCAAACCCAATGCCCACGAGGCCAGCCGAGCTCACACTTCATATATATATCGCCAGCATGATAGGACGGTCGAGATAGGTATTGATCGATCATCGACATCACTAATCTTCCCACTCATGCGAGCTACTACCTAGCCCTGGAGATACAGTAAACTCCATACACAACTGAACCGGCTCGAGTTCCCAAGATGGGCAGGCGATCAATGAGAAGAGGGGCGCATTGGCGTTGTGCAGATCAGGGCGGTACGCGTGAGTCCCCGCCGTCTGGGTGAATACTGTAGCTGGTGCAGTGCAGGTGTGAACAACAAGGTGATTAGCACCTCGCCATGAAAAGGGCCGTGTGCGGAACGGAGCATGGTGACGATCACTCACTGATACCAGACGTTCGCAGATGGTATCGTGTCGTAGCATATCACATTGTTGCATTTTGCGGGGCAATCCCAATCGGACGCACCTTTCAGCTTCTTCCTCGGCCACCGCTAACAGGAAGAACAGAGATAAGCTCGTCTGTAACGGCGAGATTGGAAGAGGAAAGAGGCTTCGTACAGCGGATAACATACAGCATACAGTGTAGGTATTACCATAAGATGTGGTATCAGGTTTGCTAATATGCCCTGCACAATGCTGCCGCTATCTTTGTAGTCCGATACCGCAACCAATAAGCGGATCGAGACTCCACCGATTCTGCATAGATATCTGGGAGGAATGCTATCTGTCGCTACTCCATTGGCTTCCTTGCAGGTGCGCACGAGGTGGACTGTACCTGACGATCAGCGTTGCTAACCATTGGAGGAAAGTGTCGTGCTTTGTATGACTCGCAACCAAGGAAAGCCACACGACAGGATCCCATCTTACGACTGGCTCCTTCTCTCGGACAATCATTGATCTGGAACTTGCTGCAAGAGATATGTTGATTGCGGACCGGCCGTGATGAAGAGATCACCTAATAACAGTCGTAGGGTATAAAAAGACACTAAGCTAAGGTAAGGCAAATAGGGTAATCGCTAGTGATACAAATGTGAAGTTTTGACAACCCAACCGCCCAGTCTATATCCGAACCTTCCCTACAAAAGAACAACTGCCATGGCTTAACGGTCCGACCATTCGGAATGTAGCAGGAGGCAGAACCCTTGCACGTCGACAGGACGAAGCTTCTAATCAGCTCCACTATCCGAGTCAGAGCAATTGCTAACTGCCTGGAATATCTCTGGCGCGCTCATCAGCTGCCTCGGCCTCGGCCTCCTCTTCAGCTTCTTTCCGTGCAAGAGCGACAGCTGTCAACGGTACATGACCATCGGCGTTGGGCCTCGGGTTTCCACCCGAGGCCTCATCCCCTGGCATCGGAACAGTGGGGTCGATTTGGGATGGGACGACGCCAGCATCAAGATCAGCCACAGCGCTGTGGGAATAACCTCCAGTGTCAGGGAGTTCGGGTCCGAATTGATCATCGCCCTCTGTCTCGTCACCGTCGTCGTCTAACAGCACCTGGTCTGCATCATCGTCGTCGTACTCACCAGACTCGCCGTGTATCTCAGCTTCAGCCTCGAGCTCAGCGTCCTCGTCTTCTTCGGGCACTTGCTGCATATCACCGCTTTGTCGGCCCTGGATAGAGGCAGACCGATTGCCAATTGGGAGAGGTGTTCGACCAAGGCCAGCAGGAGACCCACTATGGTGGAGGGACGGCCCTTTGAAGACAGAGCGTTTCCTCCGGGCGAAGACTGGAATGCTGGGTGAGCCAGGCCCGAAAGTACTGAGAGGCGTTTTCGTATCAGCGAAGCTGGGTAAACCGCTTAAGGTACTGGGTGGCGGTCTGCGCGAGACACGGATGCCGGATGGGATACTGAAGCTGCCACTAGTTGGTGTGCTGGGTAGCACTTTGACAGATGAGTGAGGTGACCTGCCCAATCTCGAACCGGATGCAGAGCTCATGGCGCTTGGAGAGGCAAGAGAATCGCTCGAGACGCTGCTGGTCTTGCTGTGAGTATGCTGATGACCGGGCGGTACGAAAGATCTGACCGAGCTTACTGAGCTCGAGGTGGATTTCCTGCCTCTGATTCCTCCACTCACACGTCGACCACTCGAGTGTGGTGTTAAGGCACCTGGAGATCGCGAGATTCGTTTGGCCAGCGTGCTGCTAGCTCTCGAGTCATTTGAAGCGGTAGTATCGAGACGTGGCCTGACTGGAAATGTTGCCCTCGTTTGAAGTTCTGGCCGCTGACCGAAGCTTGCTTTTCTATGCCCTATGATCGCGGCACCTGTGGAACGTCGTTGCAACTGTTGAGTACTCCCTGTTTCCGCATCTCCGCCCTTGCCGTTACTCTGTGCATCTGTCGTGTTGGTGCTGTTCTTTGTTTTGCTGCTTGAAGATGGAGATTTGGCTCGTTTGGCGTTATCTTTGAACCAATGCTTCACCATAGCAAGCTGCTCTCTCAGTGGCTGGTAATAAAAGATCTTCTTCTTCCGTTGTTGGGGTGGAACGTAGCTCGGGCTCAAAAGGTCCGAGTTGTGCGCTACCGCTCGCAGCATCGACTGGCTGCTTCGGCTAAGGTTACGAGGTCTTCGGACTACATTAGTAGCGGAGGCTTCCTTCGGAGGTAGAGGGGGCCGGCTTCTAGATCGCTCTGCCGACCGATCTTTGTCTGCAGGCGCGAATGGGCTCCCGTCATTTGGCGCCGTGACTTCGTTCACCTTTGGTAAATCTGTTGGTTCGGCAATGTGGCTGCTCACAGGACGACCACTCAAACTTGTTCTCGTCGCTCTTCTGCCTCTACTGACACGTCTCGTAGGGCTGCCGAGTTTGTGCTCCTCACCTTCTTGAATTTCACTTAGACTAAGAAGCCGGCCGCTTGCAGCGCTCAACCGCCTGATGCTTTTCGAATCGGATTCCCTCTCTCGCTTCTTTCGTTCCCTTCGCCGTTCCTTCCTCTGCTCTTTCTCAATCAACAGAGCCCACCATCCAGCAAGGCTGTCACATCGTTGAGAAAGTACGTTCTCAATCACCATATCAATGTCCACTCCAGCACTTCGCATTCTCTGTAAGGTATCCTTTTCCAGCTGCGTCGAGAAAGGGGCGGGTTGCTGGAGTTTCAGTATCTCCTGTTGTTGTGGAGCATGGTCTGAAAGCCACGGCTCTTTCAAGAGATCTGAGAGCGATGGGCGTAATAACGGACGCTTCGATAGTAGCCTTTTGATGATCGCTTTGGCTTCCTCTGGCATATGCTCGGGATACTTTGGCTCTTCGCGTAGGATGAGAGCCTTAGTTGCGGTATCGTCATCTTCGTCAAAGGGGAGCTCTCCACATAGTAGAGCGGCTGTGTAACCAGCCAAGCTCCCACTCCATCACTGCCCACCTTCTTCTCCCCTTCAGCATCTCAGGCGCACTGTAGCATACGGTTCCACACCAGGTCTGCAGATAGCTCGTGGATCCCTGGTATTCCCTCGTGAAGCCGAAATCGATCAATTTGACATTCTCATGCTTATCCAACAAGATGTTCTCCAACTTCAGATCGCGATGGACGCAGTTCTTAGCATGCACGTAGCTGACTGCACCGACCAACTGCGTGAAGATCTTCTGCACCTTGTCCACCTCCATGCGGCCATGTTGGAGCAAGTGGTTGTACAGCTCATCGCCGGGACAATACTCCAACACCAACCAGACCAAGCTCTCGGTCACAATGACCTCGTACAGGCGGGCGATGTGGGGGTGGAGGAACTGGCGGTGGTGGTGGATCTCGCGCGCGAGGTTCGCATCGTGCTTGTCGGCGCTCTTCAGGACGACCTTGCTACCGTTGGTGAGGCGGTGGTGGCCGAGGTAGACCTTGCCGAAAGAGCCCTTGCCTAGCAAACGGCCCAGGCTGTAGTTGCCGACGGTCTTGAGCTCGGGTGAGTTGAAGTCGGACAGGATGGCCTGGTACGAGGCCACGAGCTTGTCGCGACGAGCTTGCAGTTCCCACTCGGCCAGGTTGCGGATCGCCGGCATATAGGCTGGCTGGCTGGCTGGTCGAGGGGGGACCGGCGTCGTGGTGGTGAGGATAGATGGTGAGGATCGTACGGAATCGATGCGCGGCGGACAATGGCACACGAGTTGGAGGTCTTGGCTCTCGCGCTTGTTCGCTAGTATGGTTACAGCAGTGTCGCAAATGCTCGAAGGGGTAGGTCTGTGTTTGCCTTCGGACCTGCTACCTTCGCTATGGGCATGCAGGTGGTATGGCGACGGCGAATGGGCGGTCGGCAGGGCTGCAGGCTGTGGAGGATTGCGTGGTGATGCGCAGGATGCTCGGGTCTATTGACGAGGCGAGAAGGCTGCATCGAGCATTGTTAAACGGCGCGGGAAATGCGATAATTAGGTAAAGGCCGAACAGAGCGGTCTGATTATGTAGGTCGACAGGAGGGAGTGCACTGTGGAGGTTACCCTAGTTCGATATTCATGATGGTACAGCATAGGGAATGAGAGGTGACAGGAGTATTGTACATGGCATCGACATACTGTGCCGTGTTGGTGTTGTATGTATGGCTTATTGCTGTAGCTAAGGCCGCAAGCTTAATAAACCACGGAAGTAGCCTCAGGCTCCTCCTGCTCGAGCATGGCCTACTTGGGTATTGCCTACGTAGACAGTCACTAATAATAACAATCATCGCACGCGGGGGTGCATGCAGCAATCTAGGCTAGACACCGGTCAATTGCATTTCTCATGGCTAGGTTCACTTCGACTCTCATACTATCATCTTTCCTTCCAGTATGTTTTCTTGCGAGATATCTTGAATATTCGAATATTCCTTACATGACCATCATCTAATTGATCTAGCTTCGGCGGCTTCCGCGCCGAGTTCTCTATGAACCGCCTGTCTGGTGGCTTGGTTGAACACTCTGTCTTCTGCTCCATGCGGTCTACCAAAGAGACATTGCCACAGGTCGCTGTTGTTGACTTGCTCTCCTCCCGTCTTGCCAGTGTTCAACAGTTTCGATATTGGCGTGCCCTGTAACTCTTCCGAATTTGCCGCTTCCAGCGCACTCTCCTGCACAACCGCTGCCGCGTTGTCCTCGCTAGCCTTGGAGGCCTGCTGTGACCGCACGTGTGCCATGCGGCGGGCCACAGAGATTTCGTAAATGCTCTGCTCGACCGTATCGTTGACGAGATACATCCAGACTGTCGTCGGTCTCGTCTGACCGATCCGGTGGACTCTCGCTATGGCTTGAAGCTCCACTGCAGTCTGAATCAACGGCTCGCAGATGAAGACGTGGGTGGCATTCACCAGCGTCAGACCTGAAGAGTCGGTTTTGGCGTCCAATAGTAGAGTATCGACACTGGGATCGTTGCGAAATTTCTCCACTGCACCGGCTCGACCTAGTCTACTAAATCCGATTTTAAAGTCGCTGAAGGCACTTCCTAGGACGTCAAGAAACTCCCTGAATTGCGAAAATACAATGCTCTTCGCTCCAGGATCATGCTCGCGAATCCAACGTATATGTCTTGAGAGCGTGTCAATCTTCGTGCCGTAGCTGCGTGGAAGGTCAATGTCCTTGATCTCGTCCAGCAGTTTTCTATCAACACTGGTATATAGAGTGGCATTCTGGGATATTGACTGGTCGGAAACCTTCTTCTGCTGACTAGGCGAGACTGGGTGAGGCCCTTGCTCTTCCTGCACTTTGATCTCTGCAGGTTTGTAAGTGATGTCGGTGAAATCGGCCAGTGTGAGCCTTTCTTTGCACATTGGACAGGTCCGGTGTGACTTCCACCAGTGGTGTATGCATTCTTTGCAGAATTGATGGCCACACGAAATCAACACACCACTCACGAAAGTGTCGGTGCAGATGACACAACGTTGGGGTTCTCCACTCTTATTCAAAGCCTCCTCCTTTCGAAGGTTGAGTAAGTATATGTGGCGTTTCTTTCGAGTGTTCAGGGACATCTCTATTTTCTTCTCCTTAGCCGAAGCGGCTTCCAATGCTTGTACGTCGAGCTCTTTGTCCAGCTCCTCTTTGTATGGCACGACAGCATCGGATATCTCTTGAAGCTCCTTGTAGAATTGCAGGCGCTGGTTTTGAGTAGAGCGGTATAGACTCATCTCCTTCTCGAGTCCACCAAGTGCCTTGCTATAGTCTTTGAAGACCTTATTCAGAGCCTGGATGTAGGTCCGTACAATATTGAGTTCGGTACTAGCACGACCACCGGCTGAGATTAGATTTGAAGAGTTTTCTAGTTGACGTGCTTCCTGAATAAGGCCACGAATGGATCCGACCTCATCCTGCTGGGATCGAAAATTCTGACGAAGAGTAAACAGTTTCATCGTGGTTTCGGGATCGTGGCATTCGCCAGCAAATTCGTCTTTCTCTGGGTCCAAGCATCGTCTGGCCGACCTCATCAGCTCTCTAGCTTCGTGGTCAATAAGCGGTGCAGCCTCTCCAGTGACAAAGGTATTCAGGTCTGCGATCATTGCCTTGATGGCATCGAAGTAGACATATAGAGTATCCTGCTCTTTGGTCGAGGTTTCGTACTCTTCACCTGTCGTTTCCATGCTCTCTTCGTCGAGTAGCGGTTTCAAGAGAAGCTCAGCCATCTTCGTTCTCCATCGGATGATTATACTGCCTTGCTGCCTTATGACTTCGAACAATTGATCGGCCTTTTCCGAAATGCGTCTGTTCTCAATTCCACCCAACTCCTCTAGATCCTCAATTTCTGGCAATACCGTCAGGCTGCCTCCGGTCTCGAGATTGCGCATTTCGCTCATCAGGAATTTGGACCTGTCAGACGATTGCCGCAGGATCTCTCTTCGGATGGATTTTGCCATATCATATAATTGTGTTTCTTCCTCTTCCAGCTGTTTGAAGTGAGTAGACTCAGGCTCTGTGAGTGCTTCATTGCTTTTGACTTGGTACAATGCTGTAGCTACGAAAAAAGCACAAGAATGCCACAGTTCCAAGGACGTGCGCAATGTAGTCCTGAGAGTAGCCGCGCGGTTGGCGGATTCATTATTGGAAGGCTCATCAGAATCCGACCGCACTTCATCTGACGGTCGAGTTTCAATGATGTTCCCCACACGGAGATGCTCTCGTGCATCCGTGACCATTTTCTGACTCATCTCCATTGCCTCTCTGTACACGGTCAATGCATTTTCGGCGTGATGTTCGTCACTTCCATCGTTCCCAAGTATGTGCCCTCGGAGGAGTCGGCTTCCAACGAGTGCTCGTTCATCCTGTTTGATCGATGTCTGTTGTTTGTCAATCATGCTCTCCAGAACCTCAGTGACGGTTCGCAATGGACCCTGTCCTCTTCCCAGTGTCCGTCGATTCCGGCTACCTACTTGTGGGTGTAGACAGGTCTGTCTCAAGCGTACAAGCCAAGTACGCATCGTTTCAAGGGTGTTGGAGTCGTCTGGGTCCCAATATGGGGCCAATGGGTTACCTTCAGAGTCAACACCGAGTTCTTCACACATCTCATCGAACCTGGACTGGTATTGTTGCTGTTCGACAGCAGTAAAGGGCATTGTGAAAACGACTCTCTTCTGAGGAGGCAATTGTAGCTCATTTCTGATCTGTGCCTTTGTATGTCTCAGTGCAATCTGGCCAAAAAGCTTGCGAAATATGTGCTTGTGGTTCTTAATCAGATGATCCCAGAGAGATATATTTTCGTTCAGAGGCTGCACACGAAGGAAGACAAGCAGCCCATGTAAATCGATGGCATCTTTTCGTAGAGGAGTACCTGTAACAGCCCAGCTATGTATTCTCGGCAGCCTTTGTGCTACACGTGCCGCAGCCGAAACACCTGACTCAACCATTTGCGCCTCATCGAGACATATACGCCACCATTGGATTTGGATCAATGGACTGCTCTTGCGTTCGTACTTACGAGCGTGGCGCATATTGCGGTCGGGTGGATCAGTGGCAAAGTGCAATTCCCTGGTCAGGATTTGATAGGTGGTCAGAACCACATCATATTTTTTGCAAAGATCTTCGACAATTCTTGCTTCGTCTTTCGATCGATTCGTCGAAACGCCTTCGTAATAAAAGACGCTTAAATCCGACGCATGTCTGCTAAACTCGGAACGCCATTGTTGTAATATCGAGGAGGGGGTGATGATCAAGGTGGCTTTTGAAGCGTGCACATTAGTATCTGAAGCCTCATCACGTACAATATGGCCGTCCGGAACTTGTGTCTGGTTGCTGGTTGCTCTCGCATGTGACATGATGAGAGCAAGGATCTCGATTGTTTTGCCTAGGCCCATTTCCTCAGCAAGCAAGCCACCGGACGGTAAGACAATCTCTCCAGTAGGCCGCCGGGATAGTACCCCTGTGAGAAAGTTGGCATAACAATGATGGCCATCAGCATCCAAAAGCTCTTTCCATAGCTTAAGCTCACTCGCACTAGATTCGACTTCGCAGGTACCTTCCCTTGAAAGCATCCACGTAACCGCCCTCTTTTGAAATGGGTACAAGTCAGTACCCGGCATGATGATCTTGTTCTTAGCCACTTTCATGCCCTGCGGAGGAGAGAATACGCTATCATAGAAATCAGAAGGCTTCCACGGCCGGTTGTCATTGTGACGCTGACGCTCGTAGTCAGGGAAATGATCCACTAGCAGATTGTAATCTGGATAAGGAACCGAGGATCTGGGCACGCCGTGTAGAAACGCGGATGTTCCATCATACCAGAGCTTGGTCGCCTGGAACCTGACGACTCGGTAAAGCTCTCCATTTGATAGCGATAGTGTACATCTGGTGGCTGATGCTAGGTGACGGCGGTCGCTTTGTTGCTGTTGCTGTTTCAGAACCGAGAGCAAGACGTTGTAAACGTCGTTATCGATACCAGTATGCTCTATCTTTATGACGGGTCTTTCAGTCGATTCTGATATTAATTCAAGACGATGATCAGCATCATCCTTTCCAATAGCAACAAGATGAACGGGTATCTCTGCACTGTCTTCGAAGCTGAGGTCAGATTTGATGGCGTCGATGTTGACCGATCTCTCATGAATAGATTCAGGGAAATGAAAATCAATCACAGCCTTCTCCAACGGGATAGTATCCTTCGGTGGAAGAAGCACTTCGACCTTTCGACGCTTCTTCGGTGGCGCACCGCCCTTCTCACCCATCACCTTTAACCCTTGGCGGATGAACCATTGCATCGGCTGAAATCCACCAGCTTCTATCAAAATACTTTTGTGATCATGTGAAACAACTTGTGTGGAGATTATCGTCGAGCCTGTGTACGATGAAGTGGGCATTGTGAAAGCCTACGGCTGGCACTCAAGGGCTCTTCAATCAGCCAAAAACGTGTTTCCGGACACGAACCAAGCACGACCAAAAAGGTACTGTCGAGCTGGCACCAGAGCAGTCTGAATTCAGATGGAACAAAATAGCAGATCTCTGATGAAACACAGTAAAAAATGTGTGATGATTTGATTACCTCGAAAATGACAGACGTGCAGATCAAAGTGTTGAATGCCGACGCCTAGTGGTCGATGTCTGCCATAGAGTAGAGTATAAAGGCAAGATTGGATTACCTAATCTCAGTGGTCTGTACGGTACGATGTTTAGGTACGGTCCGCTTATAGTGAGCCCCCGCATGGAGCGGAAGTTACCGGGGAGGTTCAGTTCGTCCCACAGCAGAATCCGATTAGATGGGCGCCCCTCCAACGGTTACAGGTATGTCTCTTTTGTTTGGGTACCTGATTGAAGGATGCTTGATGTACTAGTTCTCGACTGTTTTATTCTCAGAGATTGCAACATCTAACTTCGAGTCGGCCACCATATTCAAGTATGCAAGCGACCGAGGAAGAAGTTCACCTGGACAAGGCAAGTCATAATGCCACCTCTGACTTGCATTTTACCCAAACTTACCAAATCATGCTGTAGGCGCGGCATATCAAATACTGGAAGAGATGCCTTCAGACACCCCTTCCCCATCATTACACAAGCTTCGATAGCAATCGCATGTATCTTGGCTATTTCACTCTATCGGCATTAGACTTTCTAGACGCATTGGAGACTAGCACAACACCTGAAGAACGACGTGGCTACGTCGACTGGATATACTCATGCCAACACGACCGAGGCGGCTTCCGAATGTGGAGGGGCACAGACTTTGGATCGTCTGCCACCGCAGAAAATGCGAAGTGGGATCCAGCCACAGTGCCTGCAACATACTTTGCATTAGCGGCGCTGCTGATCTTAAACGACGATTTCAGTCGAGTCAGAAGACGTCAAATTCTCGAATGGATCTCGAAAATGCAACGTGAGGATGGATCTTTTGGCGAGGTGCTCATCAATGGACAGATCATGGGTGGACGCGACCCGAGAGCAGGTTACTGTGCTGCAGCCATAAGGCACATTCTTCGTGGCCAGTCTCAAGACGGCCCAATAACCGTAGATGGCGTTGAGGTCGCAGACATCGACATCGATGGCCTCGTGAAATGCATCCGAGAATCTGAGGTACGTTTACAAGAGGCGTGGAATGACCAAATTTAGCTAATGCTTGGATTAGACATTCGAGGGTGGCATTGCAGATGAAGCATTCCATGAGCCCCACGCCGGTTATACCTTCTGCTCACTGGGAGCTTTGTCGCTGGTGGGGAGGTTGCATACCAATTCTACCGACGGACAGAGCAAATTGACTGCGCCACAATACCCAGACAGGGTCTTACACTGGCTCGTGTCACGACAGACAGACTTTCTAGATCCAGATGCACCATTGTACGAAGAGGAAGAGGAAGACGGGTCTCCTGCAGCAAATCCGGATTTTGACATGGCCAAGGAGACACATCAATCACCAGACAAGTCGACGATGTGGGCACACTCGGTGTCAGACATCGACTATGCTGGCTTCAGCGGCCGCATCAACAAAGCTGCAGATACCTGTTATGCTTTCTGGGCAGCAGCATCACTACATGTCATGGGCCATGAGGACATGTATGACCGGCAAGCCGTGCGGAGGTACCTCTTGGCCAAAACACAACACGCTGTTCTTGGCGGGTTTGGCAAGTTTCCTGGAGATATTGCAGACTTGTACCATAGCTATCTCGGACTTGTGGCATATGCCCTTGTCGGCGGCACAGAGGTGGCTGAGGGAGATGCCGCCATGTGTATTACGAAAAGAGCCAAGGGGAGACTAGCAGGCCTATGGAACGCTTGGGACAAATTGTGAATGATAGTAGGCCGTTGAACCAGCCGAAGAATGGGCTACCAGCCTGTGCATCCAATCAATGCAAGCCGGTTCAACGTCGACGATTCTTTGATCAACAGCAATGACGCCTAACTCTCTCGAAAGACGACGCGTCTCAATCCACATGCCATTGCGTGCACTGCAGATAAGACTGACCGACGGCAGAAATAATGCGATGAAGAGACCATTTCGGCAGGAGGCTAACAATCACAAGCTGACTCTGACAGTGGAGCCATGACGTCTCGCGGCCGAGTTAGCCACAACTACGTAGCCAAGCCTGCGTGCGGAGGTACGTACCATCGTAGATCGGCGGCAAAACATGGCAGCATCCCAGAGCCACGGCTCAGCCAAAAGTCCTATTGGCTCCAAGCCACGGGCTAAACATAGTGCGGCGCTAGTCGAAGCTTGGTAGGTGAGCTTGATCGCAGCCCCACTCAGCCGAGGTCCGGTTGCCAAGGGAGGTTAATCGTTGCACAGATACGTCAGTCTTCAGCCCGCCCTGCACGATCTCCTCTGTCTGTCTGTGCACGCCTACCTCCTACATACCTTACCTAGGTAGGTACCTACCTACCTTACCGGCCTGCCGTCCTGCCCTGTGTTGTGGTATAACATCCATCCCACACCCGCGCC
Source organism: Scorias spongiosa (assembly GCA_018467035.1). Lineage (NCBI taxonomy): Eukaryota > Fungi > Ascomycota > Dothideomycetes > Capnodiales > Readerielliopsidaceae > Scorias > Scorias spongiosa. The sequence continues at coordinate 390,870 of JACSZZ010000006.1, read as the reverse complement.
GCCAGGTTTCATCTCCCTTTGTTGCTTGCTCACGACTTGACTCTGAACGCCTATTTGCAGGCGCGCACCTCTTCTCTTCGTATCCAGTCATTCGTGCATACAGTAATACAATCCGCGCTAGGTGCTGGCTGGTTCCGCATCGTTAGCCCATACTATGGAGAACGAAAAGTCCGAGCAGCCTCAGGCCCAGGCCCAGGCCCAGGGCAACGAGCAGATCACAGATGCTGGACACGCTTCTGAAGTGAAGCACGGTGGAGACAGCAAGGACAAACAAAATAAACCTCTGCAGACTTCTGATGGTCAGAACGCGCAACCGCCAAAGCCGCCGCAACCCGCTGGAGGCTATGATGCCACTCCCATCCCCAAGCGACCAGCAGGATACACGATGAGGTTCACGTTCCATCGCGCTACCAACCTTCCTATCGCCGACATCAATGCCTTATCTAGTGATCCGTATATTGTAGCGCAGCTCAATACCGATACTCCAATGCGTCACAAGGACGACCCGCCAATGCGCTTTCGCACACCAACTCACCGTAAGAGTACTGATCCGGTGTGGAATTCTCAGTGGGTTGTCGCAAACGTCCCAGCATCAGGCTTCAAGCTGAAGCTTCGTCTTTACGACGAGGATCCCGGTGATAACGATGATCGGCTTGGGAATGTACATATCTCTGTTCCACGCATAGATAGTAGCTGGCGCGACACGAAGGAGGTCGAGTACGACATCGAGAAGCGGTCTGGAAGTAAGCGTGCCTACTTCACACAACTATTCGTTGCTTGTTTCAGTTCGCAGAGGGGTTTTGGAGGACACGTATTCGTGAGCGTAGAAAACCTTGGCCGCACGCCCGAGGATGGCCAGAACGGACGACTCTACACTGTCGGCCCGAGCTGGTGGACAAAGCATTTCTCGCCCATGCTAGGACGAATTGCCAACCGTAAGGAGGAGGACGATTCGGAGGCGTCTGGCCAGAATGCTGAGCAAAATGCTGGGCAGCCCAATGCCAGAAAAGTCAGCAAGTACAACTTCCAGGCGAACCAGATGCAATTGAAAGGCCCTGTACCTCCAGAGCTGTACCATCGCTATGTCGAGTTCAAGCCTTGGGTCAAGAGAATGTTCACCAGCACAGGCTTTCAGGGTTTCCTGCTCGGAAAAGCGTTGCATCATCAACATTCTCGCGTCTACCACTTCGACCGTGCTACCCAATGGGGCCATGTCGATGAGAGCCCAAGCGTTGACCTCACGAAGCAATTCCTCGATATGGTACATCACGACCAAGGCGGGAGAATCTTCACATATGTCATCACTCTCGATGCGCTCTTCCGCTTCACTGAGACTGGCAAGGAGTTTGGCATTGACATGTTGAGCAAACACACTATGCACAGCGATGTCAGCATATATATTGCCTTCTCAGGCGAGTTTTTCATCAGAAGGGTGAAGCACCACGACCGACCACCTCCACCAGATGCCACGGAAGAGACGAGTCAAGACCATCCACCAGCGCACGGACATAATGAGACCAGTCCTCCAACCGATTTAGGTTCCCCTGATGATGAACACAAGAACGACCCAAGGTACTTCGAACTCGTGATTGACAACGACTCGGGAACCTACAGGCCTAATGCCAAGTTATTGCCTAAGTTGAAGGATTACCTGTCAAAGGCTCTTCCAGGACTACACATCCTGACCCTCGATAGCCAGGCAGACGCCGAAAAAATGGCGAAGATGAAGAGTGACCAGCGAAGCCGCAAGAAGGAGGAAGGCGACCACATAATCTACCGCCAGGGCAGCTACAGCTCGTCAATCTCCTCAAGTGATGCCGACAGTCTCGACGAGCGCGAGCAGGGTTTCGAGAACGACGACGCGAGCGCACCCATCGACAGGAACCCGGTCAAGGCCGCGGCTAGAGACGCAAAACTGCGTCAGCAGGCGCGCATTGCTAAGGCGAAGAGGACTTACAAGGCGACCCCTCGTGAACCTCGTGCGGCTGAGCCTTCCGACTCGGCTGAGCGATCAGAGAGCTCTAGACCGATCAAGGAGGAGGATGGCGCCGCTGGCGGCGCAAGTGCACAGTGAGCTCTTCACGTGTACGTTCGAGATCAGCACAATCTTCATCCCAGATTTCATCGACTGGAATCATACGCCGAAGTGGTCTGAAACACATCACAAGGTTGTTGTATTAATCACGCACTTGAGTTGCATGGTTGCTAGTATCTAATTTGAATAATTGCGACGGTGTCCATCTCCTAATATCAACCTGATTCTCACACACTATCTATACATTAACGGTGTTCAGTCGTCTCAATACAACTCGGTTCAGTCCTCATTAATGGTGTAATATCTCCTTCGAAGCCCTCTTTCAAGCGCCTGGAGCCTGACTATTTCTTCTCATGACTATTTGAATGGGTCCACGACAATGCAGGTATGCAACGCCAATACCTACCGAAGGATCTAGTGTCCAAGGTATTTGGTCAAGTCGGCTAGTAAAATACTGGATGGTAGTCGAAATCGCAGCTGGAAGTCCAATGGCCTTATCGATAAGGTTGTACCGTACATCATTTGTTTAGTATCTTCATTCCGTCGTGCTGTAAAAGTTCAATTCCGTTAGCTACATCATATTGTACGCACAGGATCCTATCAGCACCATGGATTCAGTATCGAGCGGCCGAGTGAGATCTTCAGATCTGCAGCACTTTCTTACTTCCACGCCTCTACCTGAAGGATCTTTGCATCCGCAGCATCTCCACCATCTGGCCCTACAGGTTGCACATAATCTGTTCTATCAGCATGGATGGACACGACTCGCCTTGCATTACAGCAAGCAATCTCAGCAGGACGCGGCTTCGCTACCACGCCCAATCCTATCTGGCCTTCCGCCGCGCAGACTGTACATCCACCCAGACGAGCAGATGGCCTTGCTGCAAGCAGAGAAGGCGGCGGGAGAGGCTGGCAGTGCCCAGAACGTGGAGTCTTCGAGACCGGAGCGCGAGTGGATAGTGCCGAGCCATTTGCGTGAAAAATGGAGCCTGAGACGGATGGGCGAGTGTTTCGACTTCCTTGGCGTAGTCCCCCCAGAGTACTCTCCAGGCAAAGAAGCCGAGACGGTGGAGCTGTTTGGAGAGCAGGAGGGTGTTGATGAGAAAGACGTGCTTGAACAACGAGACAATGACTGGAGGAAGGAAAAGCGATTGGTCCTCGCCACTCTGGATGACGACAGCACCGTGGTCTACTATATTGTACACGATGGCATTGTGAAACCCAGGCAAAACTAGAGATCGATCTCTTGGAACCTTCCGCTCAGTAGCCACCGCCGCTCTTCTTCAATTGAGCATATGCTAAGACTCGGAACGCCTGGGTTTGATCGGATGTCAACCAGAATGCCTGCAGATCTCGGGAATAACCTTGCTGATGGCATTACGCACCCCATTGAGCCCACCGATTATTCCTGGACCAGAGCTAGGCTACAGCATAGCCAGCACTTCTGTCAAACGAGGTTTCGGATAAGGATCTGCCCACTCTCGTGGAAGAACGGCTCGTTCGGTGTCACACAGCACATCCCCCACCTTTGTGAACGCCAAAACCTCAAGGGCGCCTCCTGCTGGCCAAGCTTGACCGGCATCTTCCTGGCCGGCTGGCACACCAATGGCGAGACACGGTGAAAGTGGAGTTGAACCAGCAGGACTCGTCGTCCTGCTCCTATTTCGTCGCGAATAAGCCGGCAGTTTTTGATGCCTTTGAGGACCTTGAGGGACGAGATAAGTCTGCGTTGAATGCATGTATGGTTGCCCCAGCTGATGAGGCTCGCGCACTCATCTAGCGCATACTAGACATTTCAAGCAAGGGTGAGCCTATGTTGCGGTCAAATCCGATATATGCCGAAGGGCTGCGCATGGGAAACGAGATCCAGCTGCAGCATTTCACGCGTACGGACTGTCGTGCATTTCCGGACCCGAAGCAGCATACAAACTGCCACGTCTGATTAGGAAATTCGAAGTCGCTCAAAAGGCACATAGCTTTCTTTAAATATGATACATAATGAGTATAATGTGAATATAACGTAAAAGTAAAAGAAACTCTCGCGTTTTATTAAACAGATGCTTCAATTTTCCCAACCCAGTTCTAGAATGCAGTATCTCGTCATATCTCGGTCACATTAAGGTAAGCTTAAGTACAAATCCAGAAGTTTCTGGTAATCCGGAGAGCCCATTCCGGTGACAGGGTCCCAGCCTTTTGATGCAGGAAAGCCATCAGTGTCACAGCCGGGATTATGTCCCTCAGTAATATCATTGAAGACCTCAGGATGGGCATAGAGGGTTGGATTGAGGAGACCAAGTGGGCCTTTCCCTACCTTGAGCCGTTCTTCAATCACGCGATTAATCAGGCTGGCGAAGATGGGGCTGCTGGCACTGGTGCCCGAATTGAGAAAGAACTTTCCGCCGGTGAAGGTGGCAATGTTGCTGCCGACCGCGGCCACGTCTGGGATGGCACGGCCGTTGCGGTTGTACACGCCCGGGTTGGTCCCGTCGGTATATGTACCGTTGACGTAGTAAGAGAAAGGGAGCTTGGTAGTGCTGAAGTAGTCGGCTACAGCATTGTCTTGATACGACGGCCTGGGGAAGATGTTGCTGAAGCCGCCGCCGCTGTATCTCCAGGCAATCTCGGACTGCTCGTGCTCCACCTGAGCGCCCTTTTTGACCCGTGTTGCGCCTACGTTCGTGACCCAGGGGCAACCATTGGGCTGCGTCGCTTGGAACTTGTCTTTCTCAGGCCCAATGCAGCCGTTGGTGCCGGCAACACCATAGTCGCCACTGGCCACTATCACGCTGACTCCCTGTAGCCCGAGCTTGAGGAACTCCCTACATTGTCGCTGCTGGTATGCCGCAGGAAGGTCTTGTTCGTTGACGCCGTAGCTGATGCTGATGACGTTGGTTGGTTTGTAGACACCGCATTGCAACTTACCTTTGTACCCTCCCGTCTCGTTGCTGGGAAAGGTAGGGTCTAAATCGGGGTCGTTGCCGGTCTCGCCGAAGACAGAGTAGTTACAATACGATCCGTCAATGGCATCGAGGAAGGTATTGAAGATTCCAATCTCGACGTCAGCGTCCGCTTCGGTAAGATCTTGGAAGACGGTTGTGGTCTGTGGATGAATTATGGGGATGGCGAGTTCGAAATCCAACACTGCCTCTCCCATTGTCCTGTCGACTGGACCGGGTGCAATTGCACCGTCGATACCTCTCAAGATGGGATAAGTGCCATTGGGTACATCTGTGTAATTGCTGAAGAAGAGATCCAGATCCTCACGATCGTAGACATCGCCCAGTTCATAGATTCCAAGAGAATTGTTTTCCGATACGACGGCATCTGCGGCAGGTGCCTCGAAATTATACAGCGCCCTAATACAAGCAGGGGTCACTGCTTTGTCACAGTGGGCAACGCTAGTTGATGATTCTGGAGATTTTAATGTAGTTTCCTCCGCGTTGCCGACTGCAACTCCCTCAGAAGTTCTCAAACGTCGGCTGGAGGCGCGTTTGCGGATGCTGCGTTTTCGAGATAATCGGCGTGTGATATCGACAGCTTTCACTCCAGGGGTGATGTACTCGATGTGGGCCTGGAGATCGCGAGGGAGGTGATATCGATCAGTAGAGACTGCAGAACGCCCATTGGTATATTCGTCCTCGAAGAAAGTCGTATCGACAAGTGATTCCGCCTCATCTACCGATGCATCAAACGCAAGCCATTGTTTGTTTTCCGAATGAGTGATCCGATTTTTGCCAATGCCATGTGCCTCGAGCCATCTTGTCACCTCCTCGACGGTTTCGTCAGAAGGCTTGAAAAGCTCAATGACCTCGTCTTGGCTATAATGGTGACCATATGTCGTCGAGCCAGGGTGAGCAATGTCCATCAGCCATTGTTCCGCTTTTGTAGCCGCTAGAGCATTCTCTCTTAGACCTATCCGCATTGGCAGAACAACATCCCTCTCAATCACCCGACGGCGTATCACGTTCCTTGGGCTTTGATCTGTGCTCCTCTTTTCGTGTGCCACCTTGTCTTCCCCTTTCCCAAATGCATTGGACAAGCCGACGAAACCGACGAAAAGGACGAGGGCGTTTGATACGATCATCCTTGCGGATCTTTCAGTTCGGTACTCATGAGAGTCGGTTTGATCAAGAGACTACCGCATCAATTCTCTTCACCAACCCCAGTGATTGAGGAGAATCACGCTCGAATATGCAGCGACAGACATGCAAAATGCAGAAGACGAGATGTGATGAAACACTGGCAGTGTGGCCAAGCATAGAGGATGGGTTTCAGCACCACCATATAGCCTGACACACCGGTACCTACGGATGATGGATCACGATGATCACTGCCGACCAGCGAGAGGTCTTCCAAACCATCCTTGCAATCAGACATGGCTGCGGTCAAGACAACGACGATCAGTGAACCGTAGCAGTGAACAGCGCAGCGAAACCTACCAATCCCCGCAATGCCGGCCCCGCAAGGACCACCTCAGCCTTGGGAGAGTTTGCGTGGCCCGTCGGAGAATGTCGAAAATAGACGGGTAGCGAAAGGTTAAGGATGGCGGGTAGGGAAGATGCTGGTAAGGAACAGCGACGGTAGCAGTGACCAGCAGGTTCGGCTTCAGGTTGGTGGATACCTCCATTGTCTCTTAGCATTCTCATACTTAAACCCCACAGTCACAGCTCAGACTACCTCAGTAGGTATTCCCCGTATGAACTGCTGTAGCACTTGGTCGTACAGTACCTCCGTGTGTCGAAAAGCAATGCTAGTACTTGTGTAGCCATAATCCAAGATGATGCCCCTACCGACGTACAGTCCAGTACTATCCAGCGTGATTCCTTTCAATCCTATCCATTCGCATGTCTCCAGAAGTGGTTTGTGATGGTTTCAAATCTCAGGCCTCTCCAGCACTAGCATGTGCGTGAGTCTTACGTCGCACGCTAGCCAGTAAAGAGACCGTTGGAGTTGTTAGCCCCAGCACTCGCTCAGTCCTTCACCTAATTACAACCCCATTCAAAACTCATCTCGGAGTTGAATGATTTCATAAATCTAAGCTCGAAGCTTTGCGTGGACGATTCAGAGAAAGGGTTCGGCAAGTTTTTGAGGACCTGCGTTGATATCCCAAACATGAGGAAGAGCAATGATAGAGGACCCTTCAGGCATGCAGAAGTGGCAATAAATGAAGAAACAAGATACACAACCGTCTTGTCGAGAGCCACTCACGCCATACATAGGAGCCTTTCAGCTGGCGTCCCAGCCAAGCTCACTTCATCCCAGCTTCGTAGCTCCTGTGATGCTGCGAGCTGAACTTGTTCAACGTGGCTCGCGATCTTTCGTTGTCAGGTCTAAGTTGTACAGCTTCCTCAATATCCCAATTCTAAGGCTCTATGGTGTTCATTCTCGTTGCGTTGCCGGAAAAGCCCTTCTGGTGTGGCACTTTAGTTGACAGCCGCTTCGACTCTCAAGCGCTTTGCAGGATAATGGGCGAGCCAGAAAAAAATTAGCTGTTGATGAGACCAGATTGACTACCTCGTGCCCGTCGTCAAGCAACACCCGTTGGCGAACAGAAAGCCGAAAGCCTCCAGCGTGGGGTCCATTAATGTGTGTCTGTCAGCACGGCTGGGAGCAACTTATACGCCATACTTGAAGATTGCGACGGATAGAGGCTGCGAACTTCGCCTGCACTTATCGACTCAGCCTCAGTGGTGCACGTTCGAACTCACAGCGAGACGACGAAATTGCTACGCATCGGAACGGCCGACTCTGTAGTATGTTTCAAAGGCTTCCAAGAGATTTTGGGCGACTTCCATAAGACAAGCAAGAGAGACGCACGAAAAGATAACGCGATCCTCGACTCGAGCTTCGACTGCCTGTGAGATGATCCTCGCGCAAGCCATTATATCAAATCCCGCTTGTCTCTGCGGAAGCTGACGTTACGGACCTCATTTCTATCACTTTTCGAATATTGCGAGACATGGCAATAGCAAAGGTTGGCAGGCTTTCTGTGCTTCGCCACCAAGGCGAAGCTACAGACCGCCAACAGCTAATGTCGTAACCTTGCATCTCAACCAGCTGCCAGCTACGCAAGGCTGTGCACAGCCGCTATCGGCCCGGAACATTCTTGCGACTACATCTTGAAACCATTCTACCGTCATTTTGGACCTCTTTATTCATCGCTAAGCTGAAATCATGGACGTCGCGGGAACCGCAGTTGGCATCGCGTCCTTCGGCATCCAAGTATGCCAAGGCCTGCTATCCTACTACGAAAGTTGGAAGGATTACAGTCCGGATGTTAGCAGCACGTACAATGCAATCACGGACCTGAGCAAGACGTTGACATTGCTCTTAAGCTCGCTTGAACGAGGAGGGATCGACGAGGAAAGAGCTGAGCGGGTGAAAATATGTCTGACGGGTTGTGAGGGCACCTTGACAGAGCTGGAGAGGAAACGAAGCAGCTTACAAAAACACAAGAAGCCAGAAGGAATACGGCAAAAAGCGCGGTCGGAGATGCAAAGACTCTGGTATCCCTTCATGAAAGAAGGTCTTGCAAAGCTGAGAGCTAACGTTGTTGATGCTCAAGAACGTCTCAAGCTCGCTCTTCAAGTGCTACAGCTTGACATTGGCGCGGATTCGCAGAAGCTCCTCGCCAGCCTGGAAAGGCGAGCTACCACTCAGAGTGCTTCTCTCGCACAGATATCGGCTCAGAACCAGCAAATTCTGGTTGCACAACAAAGTGACGAATTCCGGAAGATCGTCGCCTGGCTCTCGGCAGCTGATCCATGGACGAACCACAACTCAAGTCGTCAAAAGCATGAGGATCAGACCGGCGACTGGTTGCTGCAATCCGACTCGTACCAGCGGTGGAGGTCAGGCGAGCACAACTATCTGTGGTTGCACGGGAGAGCTGGATGTGGGAAGACCATTCTCTGCTCAACGGCTATCGATGACATCCAGAGGCAATGTGTGCATGACTCAGGCACTGCCTACGCGGTTTTCTATTTCTCCTTCTCAGATGATCATAAGCAGTCAGACGGGGATCTTCTTCGCTCGTTGGTCGCTCAGCTAGGGTGGAGTGAGCCGGGTCTTTCGATGCTCCGCCAGGCATACCAAAACTCTAAGGGAAGTGTACCAGGGCCCGATGAGCTAGTGAAGATTTTGTTGGCTTCCATCAGATCATTCAACACAGTCTTTCTTCTTATGGACGCAATCGATGAATGCCCTGAAGACCATGAAGTCCGTGAAGGAGTATTGCGACGGATTGAGAGGCTGGCCCAGGGTGCTTCAAATCTTAGAATCTTCGCGACCAGCCGTGAGCTCCCCATGATTCGTGAGTCGATGGAAGATCTGGGGTTCGAGCCACTCCCTGTCGAGACGTCCGCTGTTGACGCCGATATCCAGGTCTACGTATCGAATCAACTTTTAAGCGATCGTGGTTTTCGGAAGTTTGGGCCAGCAACTATTCGTCTGATCGAGACTAATATTACACAGAGGTCAGACGGAATGTAAGATAATCCGAACTGCTAGAGTTCTGATGGGCAAACTTTGATGGACAAGACTAACGCCTCAATCCGTGCAGGTTCCGATGGGCGTACTGCCAGCTGCAGGAGCTAAAAAAGCTGAAGGCCACCGCTCCAAAATATGTGAGGCAGGCTCTAGACAATCTGCCAACAACCCTTGATGATACATATACACGGATGCTCCTTAGCATCGACAGCATGTATTATCAGCACGCGATCGCACTCCTCCAATGGCTTGCTTACGCACAGTCGCCCATGACCCTAGGCGAGCTTGTCGAGGCTGCCATCACGGACCCAGGTGAGGTCAGCAGCATTGATGTGGAAAACCGCGGCAACTTAGAAGACACATTAAACATTTTGGCTGGACTAGTTGCAACGGAAGGCAGCAACGATGACGATGCGGACAGTGATGTAGAGATCATTTCTCTCAATCCTCATACCTCGAGTACAGGGAATGACTGTCTGCACGACATACATCACGGTCGAATTTTGACCTCGAGCACTAGGGTGAAGCTAGCTCATTTCTCGGTGAAAGAATTTCTGGAGTCCGCTCGTATACTCGAGGGCAATGCAGGTCATTTCAGCCTTAGAGTTGCGAAAGGACACCAATTCCTTGCTCACAGCTGCTTAACGTATCTACAGTATTATAGCTCAAGCTGGGAGAAAACATCGACAGTGCAAGACTTCCTGGTATTTCCCTTGTTGAAGTACGCTGCACAGTCTTGGTTCTATCACTCTGCATTGCAACAAGAAGACAACTTGCGCCGTGAGGCACAATTTCTCCAGCTGGAAAGAGCAAGAATTGACTGGGTTCTTGTTCACGACCCCGACTCGAGCTGGCAAAGGGCCTTCGGTAAAAAAAGAAATCCACAGTCGGCCATCTATTACGCCTGCCTCTTGGGGCTCCAAGGCGCAGTCCGTGACATTTTAAGTAGCGGAGCAAATGTCAACACTCAGAACGAATACGGACACCATAACAATGCCCTCGAAGCTGCTTCATTTAGAGGTCACATAGACATAGTAAGATTGCTGATCGACAACGGCGCTAATATCAACGCTCAGCACAGTAGAGGGTATAGCAGTGCCCTCGAAGCTGCTTCAATTAAAGGTCACATAGACATAGTGAGATTGCTGATCGACAACGGCGCTGAAGTCAACGCTCAGCGCGGTAGAGGGTATGGCAGTGCCCTCGAAGCTGCTTCAATTAAAGGTCATATAGACATAGTGAGATTACTGATCGACAACGACGCCGATGTCAACACTCGAGGTGGACTATATGGCAATTCCCTCGAAGCTGCCTCGTCTGGAGGCCATACGGATGTGGTAAGGCTGCTGATCGACAATGGCGCTAAAGTCAACGCTCAGCGCGGCAGATGGTATGGCAGTGCCCTCGAAGCTGCTTCATTTAGAGGTCACATAGACATAGTGAGATTGCTGATCGACAACGGCGCTAAAGTCAACGCTCGAGGTGGACTATATGGCAATTCCCTCGAAGCTGCCTCGTCTGGAGGCCATACGGATGTGGTAAGGCTGCTGATCGACAATGGCGCTAATATCAACGCTCAGCGCCGCAGAGGGTATGGCAGTGCCCTCAAAGCTGCCTCGTCTGGAGGCCATACGGATGTGGTAAGGCTGCTGATCGACAATGGCGCTAATATCAACGCTCAGCGCGGTAGAGGGTATGGCAGTGCCCTCGAAGCTGCTTCAATGAAAGGTCATATAGACATAGTGAAATTGCTGATCGACAACGACGCCGATGTCAATGCAGGGTATGGCAGTGCCCTCGAAGCTGCTTCAATGAAAGGTCATATAGACATAGTGAAATTGCTGATCGACAACGACGCCGATGTCAATGCTCAAGATGGACACGATAACAACGTCCTCCAAACTGCCTCGTCTGGAGGCCAGCCATACGGATGTGGCAAGGCTACTAATCGACAACGGCGCCAGTGTCAACACTCAGGGCAGATACCATCATAATGCTTTCCAAGCTACTTCGGGAGCAGATCATATAGACGTAGCAAGCCTGTAATCGACAAAGGTGTGGACGTCAACGCTCAGGGCATGGACTGGCGCAAAGCCCTGTAATCTGCCGCAACCCGAAACCGCACGAATGCGATGTATCAGCTCCAAGCGGTAGGAGCTTTAGATGTATCTGCTGAGGCTCGGCTCGACACAACCGTTTGATGAGGGGAGTCCTAAGTATTGCCATCCGCTACAGTATCGAGCGCCACACTTGAATATCAATTTCATCCTGAAAAGAGAGGTCTGGGGAGGTTTACAAGGTCGATGTGTATCGCTTCCATGCTTACAATTGAGTCTAGCAGGTTCACGATACAGGCAGGATCCGCGTAACGTTGGAGAGACCACAAGATATGCAAATGGCTGGTAATGCGCGAAATTGCATCGGACGTTGCAGGGTTTGCCTTCAGCGAAGCATAGTAACGACAATATCACTTGAGCTGTAGAACAGCAAGACTGTCTTGAAGTGCGCGATGCGAGTTTAGACTTTCCCGATTGCATGCACTAGTTCAGCAAAGAAGCAGCACCTGCGGTAAAAACTAAAATGTAGATGTTATAGCCGGCAGGGTTACACACCTGAGGCCTGATCTGTCAGTCGCTTTGCATAGGCGAATACGACGAACAGTGTAGTTTATAGCAGCCCTGCGAAGTGTCGGCGATGCGAAGCTGTTGCGCTGCGTTGCACTTTGTAGTCGGCAAACCCTAGGCTGTGCATTAGCCCAAAATTTATGGAAGCAGACTTGGGGTCGGGGTGGCGGGCCGTATGCAGGGTTTAGCCCGGATTCAACACCATCATCGCAGTGGGGGATCGACCACCAGTGGTCTAATGGGGAATGTATGTTCAACTCGGTCTTGTTCACACACAACGTGTTATACAGCGGCCTGAGAACCTTAGAAGAGGTAGCTGGCGAATACTCTGGGCGGTACTCGGCAGATAGGAACACGATTGGGGCCAAGCATCGTCAAATGGACAACTTTTAACATCCGAGGCAGTTCATCTTGACTTTTTGGCCACAATTCGCCAGCTTCAGACTGCTACAGAGTACTTTCCACTTCATTTTGGCGATAGACAATGCGGATTCTGAATAATTCCTGCAGACCCTCAAACGCTAATAATGATACGAAAGACAAGAGGAAAATTGGAGAAGGTAGGTATTTTCAGAACAGTGAATCATTCAATCATTCATAGCCATAAGGGCTGGATAGAGATGCAACCTAATTATCGATCTCACTCAACAACTAATCGCTAACCGCAGAAGTAATATATGAAAAAGAAAGAAGAATCGAAAACCTCGCCGTTCACGAGGGAAATCAGAGAACTACTTTTGTTCGTTCAAGACCTCTTGTGCTTCTTGCTTGGGCGCTCGTTCTCCTCAGCAGGTGGAGTTGGCATCTCGCTGTCTGGGATGTCCATCTCTGGCAGCTCTCCCATGACGACCTGCTCGTTGGGCACCATCTCGCTGTTGGTGTGTGCGAGGAAACGCTCTGACTCCTCGAGGAAGGCCTTGATGGCGTTGGTGTCGGTCTTCTTGCCGGCGGAGTAGGCCTCACGCATCTTCTTGAGCTGGGCGCGGATGCGCTCCTCCATGATCTCGAGCCTGTACCTGCCGAACTCGTAGTAGAGCTCGGAAAGGTCGGAGATACCGCGGACGGTGTTGAGGACGGTGTCGTCGGCGATCATTGGGGACTTGGGACGGAAGGAGGTGACCATGGTGATACGCTCCTGGGCACCGAGAGCGCGGAGAGCCTGGTGGGTGATGTAACGGCCCTGAAGGATGACGGCGCAGCCCTTCTCTGGACCTCTGACCTTGACCACGTCACCGCTGCCGGTTCTGATGGCGGTCTCGCCTCCAACCATGTCGGTGCAGTCGCTCAACATGAGGACGCACACGAATGGGTAGCTGTCGTTGTGCCAGCCAACGACTGGCTTGTCGTCCTCGTAAGGGCAACCGGCAATGCCCTCATCCTCGGCAGAAGCCTTCTTCTCGCGCTCAATGCTGGCGAGCTCGTCCTTGGTCTCCTGCTTCGACTTGACGGAGATGTTGATGTGGCCAATCTCGAAGTTCATGGCTGGAACGAGGTCGACCCCGGCGATCTTGGAGATCAGGCCGAGGGTCTCTGGGCTGTGCCAAGCATCGTAGATGAATGGGGCGTACCTGGATTCAAAGTCAGCAAAAATGGATCTCGACCTGGCTTTCGACATCGAAGGAAGACATACTTGGCGGCGTAACCTCTGAGCTGGCAAGGAGCGAGGTTGCTCTCGTAAAGGCAGTTCTTCATGACATCCTCCTGGAAGATCTCGTTCCTCATGGTCTCGACGGCCTGCTTGCTGAAGAGCTGGAAAGGCTCGCACATGGCAATTGGGGAGACACCGGCATCCTCGGCGTAGCCAATGTCCTTCATGGTGATGATCTTCTCAGGCTCCTTGTAGGCCAGATCCCTCGATGGGGTGAACTGAACATTGCGCTCGGCATCCTTGTTGGCCTCGACGTATTCGATGATTGGGTTGAAGGTAGCCTTGGGCATTGCCGGAGGCATCGCTACTTGTGCTGCTGCCATTGTATGTGTATGTGTGGAGAAGGAGCGAAGCTAGGATGTGTCAGCCATCATGTCACCACTGTGTGAGAGGAGGATGTGATCCCGTGACCTTGGTCGATGATACCATCGAAGAAAGCCATTGTCAGGATTGCGAAGATGGACGACGTACCTCGAAGGGGATTGAGAGTTTGGTAGGAAGTGGACTTTATTGCAACTTTGAGGATACTGATAGAGCAAGAACACTGAAGAGGAAGGAAATGGCAATAATTATAACAATCTGTCCAGGTACACAGACCGGATCTAGACATCCTATGTTGGATACTGATAGCGGATGATGTAGCTTGCATTGTTAGGGGTAGACTGATCAGTGTCCTGATACCGTTCTTGGAGTATCGACACGAAGTTCGCCCGCAGCTGATTGACAGAGTAGTCTAAGTTGGAGGCTTACGGCCCGCCAGTATCCACATGCAAGATCCGACCCAAACTCTAGGGCAATTAGACACCGAGCAATCGTGTGGTATGCACGGTGGAATCGTAAGCCACCCTAAACGCCCCAACTTTCCTTTACGGTGAGAAGACGAGGTCTTACAGTCGTTATCAGCTCTGCTTCAGATCTGGCTACCGCCTTGAAGCGCTATCCGCTCACAGAGACACCCTATCATGCTTCACCAGCCTGGTGTCGCTCTTCATTGGGGAGCAGCAGCGTAGATCCCGTTATCTGTCTGACCCGCTGGGCATTCCAACCGCCAGCATACCGCGTCATATCATGGGTTACGACTCAGAGAGGGCAGCATTGAAGGGGGAAACGAGCTCTACTTTCGGATGGCAGGGTGTCATCATTACTCCTTGAAACCCCAATCCACAGCGACCGTTCTCTCGAGATGTCCCCCAAAACCAGCCACTGAGTTCCCAGTTTGTACGGCGTTGTCGGGTATGGGAGGATGCGGATCTCGATTTGTTACGTTTCGGAAACGAGGTGGAGTCGAGCTGGGGGGGAAGCAATTCGATGCTGGGACCCTTGATTCTGTTTGCGTTGCGCGTACTTGCATTAGGAGGCATTGGTACAGCAGTAGTACTCGCGGGACTAGACGTGCGACTGGGAGAGCCCAGACGTCAACGGCGACAGCATGAGGCAGTGATGGTCTGGTGAAGGCAGCCTGCGCCAGACCCGTGAGGACAGAGAAGAGGTGCGGAGGGACGAGAGGCAGAGGTGTGGAAGGGAAGCGTGCACCGCATCCTTTGCCTGAAAGTGGTAATGCAATGGAGCGCTGGGCTGCCAGCGGAAACCCTGTACCGCAGAGCTTGGGGAACTCCACCTTTGTTTGGACCGCAAGCCATCGTGGTCCGTCTCCCATATCAGTCCCTGTAGCTCTATCTGCTCCCACCTGGGTCGTGGAAGCTGATCATGGAATGCGATAAGGAATGCCATGTCTTCCAAGCATCCGTTCGGCCAGATCGATTGGTCCTAGTTCCTCGACTGCTTGTCGTGGCGCGTCGGAATGCTGGCCTTGGTCTTGTTATCGGACGTCCCATCAGTATCTTATCTTCGAAGGAACCCCAACGACGGCGACATCGTTGGTGCCTTGGGCGTGTATATGATCAGCCGTAGCACCTGTCAGCAGCACCATTCTCCTCAGGTCCCGAGGCTGGGCTGGCTGGCCCAGGGTGGCGACTCTTCGTTTCCCCGTACATGTCTCCAAGTAAACGGAGAGTTTGGTGAGATGCGGTTAACGAGTAGCGGCAGCTCCCGCAGGTCTTGGCGGGATGCCTAAGGTTTAAGGTTGCCCTTCTCGTCATGCAGTGCTCAGTGCTCAGCGCTCGGAGCTAGATCGGGCATGAGGCAAGTCGGCATACAATACATACCGTACTATACCACACCTGATGCCATTGGCTACCACTTAGGAGTTGGTTCAGCGACACGCCCATCGAGTGTGCATACATCCAACGAGGGCAATACTACCGTTTGCATCTCGTCTTTGCCCGGGTCAGCTGACCGGCCAACGACATGTCATCGTCTTCCACGCCCGCGGACACAGATCCGCCCAGAGACCAGACGGCTTGGGAGAAAGGTGGATCGCAATACAAAAAGTAAATCATCAATGGATACCCTCGCCTCAATAGGCATCACTGCTGCTCTTCTGCGCGAAACTCACCCGTTTGGAATCCTACAGTAAGAGATACAGCGAGTATTTCGATCCGTGCCAGGAAGCTGCAGACCGGAGTTTGAAATGTCTACGGAGAAATGGCGGCGATAGGGCCATGTGTACGGACTATTTCGAGTAAGTTCGCCTTGTTTTCCCTGTTCGCCTGCAACATTCCAGCCACCTTCGGGATCTTGAACTGATATTGGTTGGGTTTAGAGCCTACAAGAATTGCAAGAAGTCATGGGTGAGTGGTCTCCAGCCATCCCAACCCACTGGGTCCGGCTTCACTAACATCTAAAAACAGATGGAGGAGATGAAAGAGGAGAAGAAGAGGAACAAAACGGGGTGGTTCGGTTAGAACTAGCTGACATCTTGATTTCTTATCGCCCGTATTATGTAGCCAAACAATCCCCCCGAGGCTGTCTCCAGCTGTAGAGAATCTTGCCTCCACCGGGCAATGCTAATGTACATCATTTCACCGCCGGCCTCAAAGGCGGGAAAGTCAATTGTCTTTTTTCTCGGGAAATACAATGTCCTTCTGGAAAGGTCATGGAGCAATCGCAAACGTGGCCCTTTGTAATCGTTATCGCCAACCCATCAAGCAACGCAGGTTCATTTCTGCCAACGGAGGCTTGTTTGGGTGTGACTGACCTGCCCACCGTTTGCAGGAATTGGGCCGATCTGAGCAAACTGGGCAGTGCCTTTCTCGAAAGGAGCTGTGAACGCGCCGCTCCCAACAACACCAGTTGGTTGAATGGAAGTGGCCGGTGTTGGCACCTGAGCTTGAGGGTGCCCACCATTGATAACGGACGCCGTAGCGTCGGCAACGCTCTTACTCTTACGAAGGTTCGATATGCTGTACGTACCGTTGACCTCCTTATCGAGCTGCAAGAACTCCCGCATGCTTTCCGAGTCACCCCGTTCTTGAAGGAACTCAAGGTATTTCGACACCAACCCCTCGATTGACTTCAAGGGCAGATGGCTATGTTGCACAATGTCATCGACCACAGATCGGGCGTTCTGAGCCGACTTTGTGTCGTTAACGGCAGAACTTGCCTGTCTCAGTTCGAAATCTAGCCATTTGCTCCAGAATAGGTTTGCATCGGCAGCGTTGATAAATGTGCCACGTTGGGATTGGAATACCTGACGAGCGTCATCCACAGCGCTCTTGAACTGCAAAAGCAAACGCGCCCATTCAGCTGCCAGTGCTCCCCTAGTAATATTCGGACAGTCGGTGCGCTCAACATGGCTCTTGAGCGTCTCGATGGCTTGATCAACACCTTTGTGACGTCGGGTAGTATTCACTAGAGAAACTATGACCTCGACAGAATTCGGAAATTTGTCTAATATAGCTTCGTGAATGGCAAGTGCGGTGTCCGAGTTCCCAAGGGACTCTTCTAGGAATGCATAGTGAAGACGGATGCCCGGAGATGTGATCGGTACGAAGAGTGAACATGCGCGTTGGTATGCCATGCGCCCTTCTTCAACTTTGTTTTGCGCAAGCAGCCAGCGCACGTAGCGGAACCAGAATTCCTCATAATGAGCGGCTGGAACCAGACATCTCTCATACAGCATGGCAACATTCTTGAACCCGCCATGCTCCTCTTCATAATCGAGATATTTCCGCCAGTTGTCGAGTTGATCTTCCTCGAGTTCGACAACGAGGTAGTATGGACGCTTGATCCCCGCCTCATAGGTCCACCTGGAATTCACAGCTTGCGCATTTTGCTGGAAAATGTTGTAGAAATCGCTGTCGAGCTTCTCGCGAATCTCTTGCTCAGTGGGTTCTCTTTGCGTCTGTTCCTTAACTGTGGCTGTGGCTTCGTCGAGCTTCTCTACCGATGCCAATTCTTGCAATGGACGAGTTGTGGACATGCTGCGAAAGCGATCAAAATATCTCGAATACTGATGAAGTGGAAGAGAGATCAGTCGCTTGAGGATGGCAAAGACATTTGTATGCGCTTCAATGCGGTCCTCGAATTCGAGAAACTTATCCCATAGAGGATGAGAGTGGAAGTCGAGACCGACGGCGTCAATACCTCGCTCGAAGAGTCTGAAATCACCATGTTAGCATGACACACGCGTTGAGGGTTACCAGGGTAGTCGATCTTTGGGAAGTGAGGCGAACGGGCTTATGTAGGCTCAAGCAAACGGCTCTAGGCTCAGACTCAGACGCAGGCTTGAACTGGCATCGCTAGATCCTGCACACAGTGAAACAATCGAACAGTGCATATCGTCGGGATAGATGAGGGTAGGCGATCGCATTGCATAGACATCAGTCTTGCGCTGATGAAAAAGAGTGAGATTCCACAGCAACAGCACGGCAGGTTTGGAGATCTCACCAAGCCAAATGCTTTTGAGTAGTATACTCTGTAAGCTCGCCAACAGGTATGGGAAGCTGGGTGTCGGTTTGTCGATGCTGCGTAGTTAAAGAAGAGGGATTCGACCAATGCGAACTTACTCTCTGATCAAGTCGTATTCGTGACATGTCTCCACCTTGAAATTGCAGTACTTGGTCCAGAGGTCGACGGACACGACGCTGGCCACACCTCTCTCGTAGACCTGACATGCCATCAGCACGGTGTATTTCTCAAAGCATATGTTCTCCATGATACCATTTCGGCGGCTTCAGGCCCGGCGATTGAAAACTCAAGATCGGCATATCTCGACCAATAACCAAAGAACAACGGGAAACGGCGCAGGAATTCGTCGAAGGTCTGGCGGGCGGCAGTGATCGCAGCAGGGCTCGAATTACGGTTGAGTCCGCCCTCTTGTGAGCTCACGAGCGGTAGAAGCTTGTTCCAAGCATCGAAATTGTCTGGGTCATCGTGCTGCGCTCCAAGGTTAGCTACTACATACGCTGGTAGAGTGGAGGGAAGCTCGGTCACATACAGCTTCTCTCGCAGCGTCGCGCAGCTCTTTGTCGCCGCTAAAGGCGAAATCCGCCATGATGAGGCAGAGCAAGAGGTTTAGGAGATGATGGCACTCCCTACGCGCACGACGAGATGCTTTCGGAGGGGCAGGTGGCCTGATGGTCTATTTGCAACTAGGTAGCGGCAGTAGTTGACCTTTGGTTGCGCGGGAATTGTTTGTCTGAACTTCCGACTCAAGAAGCTCGAGCTGAGGACGGACGGACCTTCCCGAGCGGGATCAACCCCGGGTGTGACGTGCAGTTGAACAACCAGTCGTGTGGGGTCTAATCAGATGGAGCCTCATGCCGTTTTCGTTATTACAGTGCCTATTACCGTACATACTCCACTTATCCAATGACTTCAATCTTCCAAGCCTGGATCAAAGCGTTCGTTTTCCAAATGGCATCAGGTATATTAATCATCTGTGCTTCAGATAAATGTCACTGGCTTTTTGGTAAGATCTCTCACTATCTGGTCAAGTTCTTCCCTCTTCCTTTTACGATCGGCATCCCGATCTTCCTCTTCACTTCCACGCTCAATTTCATCAGCCACATTGTCCTCCCAGGTTAGAGGTTTCCAGCAACGGATGGTCCCATCCGAATGGGCAGAATACATTTCCACTGCAAACGATCTCCATGCTAGCGAAGTGGTTCTACTCTTCAAATTACGAATGCCCCTATCTTCCTGCCGGCTGCTTGTGCCAGTATGCAGACTAGCGCATCTCAATCGTTTCTTCATAGTTCCGTCGTACAGATCAAAGCCTAGGATCTCTTCGCCATTGGGAACGAAGACCATGTCCTGCCCAGGTGGAGACAATTCCCTTGGCGCAAGTAGAGGGTTGAGCATCGAAGGGTGCGGGTTTTTCAGAGCCGGTCCGAAGTTTGCGAGAGTGTTTGCTCCGACTTCCATGTTCCATACACGCATCCGGTCGTCCTGGCCGTAAGATACCAGAAAGCGACCATCTTCGCTCCACACAAGTCCGTTGACAGCGGCATTGTGTGCTATGCCCCTTTCGCCTCGTCTCGCACCTGTGCCTTTCCCGTCGTACCCGACAATCCCAATGCCATCGTCCATATCGAGCACTCCAAGGCTGCTGGCACCTCGACGTACGTCCCACAGCCGTATACAGCCATCGGTAGATCCACTTGCCAAAATGTTTTCGGTCTTGGGATGCCAGCTAACGGACATGATTGACCCTGAGTGCCCAGCCAGTGAATGTGTATTCGCTCCAGAGCGAAGGTCTACTAGTCTAACAGCAGGGTGTTGGGTAGCACATGCGACTAGCAAATCTGATGATGGAGCTGTAGACATGGAGTGCGAGTACGCCATCGAGCCTAGATCGAAAGATGCAGAGGCTTGAAGCGTCTCCGAAGAGAACATCTTCAGGGTTTGATCATAGCCGGTCGTCAGAAAAGCCAAAGAGTCATATGGATAGAATGAGACATGGGTTATTCCGAGACTTTGTTTGACGGAGGTTCTACATCCATGTTAGTCGAACATCCTGGCGGCTTTTCCTCGATTTCATCTGAAAAGGCTGCAATACCTCGGCGTGCGCTCAATGGGCCTGTATACGGATTCATGTTTATTTGAGACCTCGGGAGATTCGAGATCCCATAGCGCGACCGAAGAGTCAGCACCCGCAGATAACAGGCTGTAGGTGGCCACTCAATATCAATTCACGATCCTGTCAAGACAACACGATGTGACGATATTACTTACTATTTCCCCTCAAAACGGTCAATTGCTATGCTGCTCACACCAGCGGCATGGGCCAAACTCGGGACGCGTAGTGGCCTTGATGGCTTCGCAGAATCCGCCTCATCGTCTTTGGAGCCAGTATAACTCTGTGTCTGGAAGTAGACTCGATCCGCAGCCCTCAGGGATTGCAGCAGTCGTTGATTCTGCGCAAGTTGGAACTCATACTGGCCGATATTACCGATTTGACGGTTGAAGAGGAATGAGTTCATCGAGACCGGAGCAGAACATATTAAGATCTCAACATCTATTACGGGTATATCTAGAGGTCTTCGTGCCCAGGGAGGGAGCGTCGTTGACGTGATAACGCATAATATTAGGTAAGCTGGAATGGATAGCTTCTTACGTACCTCCGTAGCTGTAGCAGCGTCCGGAATAGGGCTCAGGACCATTAAGCTAACCGTATCCAGACGGGCAATGCAAAGCCGCGATGCTGCTAAGCGTATAAGGGAGGAGCAAACAATAAGAAATATATCCGCAGCTTTAGATACCCAGGCCAAATCAAACGTGTTCTTTGAGAAGTGTGTAAAAATGAGGGTGTAGGAGAGCTATGAATACAAGACCATCCCAAGTAGAGTTCAGAAGGTCGGCCTGATTCCGTCTTGCATGTTGCAAGGCAGCGCATCGATATGCCAAAACGTCCATTCGCGCACCAGGACGCAGGTGATGTGGAAGCGGTGGCAGGGCCTCAGCAGCGCCGGCGACCGCCTCGAGCGGTCACCGTCTATGACGCAGTGGCCGGGCGCGTTGGGTACGAGGGGTTTCTGAGCCAGCAAACCACGGGGGATGACGGTCACCGACGCACCGGCAAATACAAAGCATCTGGTGTGTCTGTCCCGCCGGATGAGGTTCTCTTCCGACGAGCAGGAGCGCCAGAGCGCTACCAGGAAGACGACATATACTTTGCAAATCGCCGCCTGCCTCCAACGCCAAATCACCGGCTACCCGACAGTGATCTGCTGAAGACGCTGCATGCCTACTGTGCTGACTACTACGGCTCTGCGGCTCAATCTGGCCCGCACGGTGATGCCACAGAGGCGGACTTCCGCAGCATGGACGAGACCGCGCTCATTGCGCTCGGAATCCTCATGGAAGAAGCTGCAAACGATGCTGTCGGAGCCACAGGCGATCTCGCCCTTGTGGAAAGAGATGAGACCGTGAAAAGGCCTCGTCGTGGAGTGGAATCCTCAGAGAAGCCCAGCGTCATTGACCGCCCTGCGAAGAGAAAGCGCAAAAGCGGCTGAGGGTAGAAAGCTTTGCGATGGAGAGATGATATTGTGGTTTATATAGGCCACATCTTACCGACCTAGGCCACTAGACGAGGTTCTCTAAATCTTCGACTTCAAGTACCCACGTGCATACATGCACTAACCAAACACGCTACCCACTGAAAGGTACCATCAAACCAAGAAGTGCGACGACCTCTAGAGACTCGACGCACCGCCATGACCAGATACCTCCTCTGCAACTATATCGCGGGAAGCGAAGGAACCAGGACGAATGTAATTCCGAAAAGTTTTGGCATTGGTAGCCAAGCGGCCAGCATCTCGTCTGCCATCTGGATCGGAGAGCCTTCGCATGTCGCAGAAGGCTGGTCCCACGGTAGCGACCGTCATCAAATGCGACAATCCATAGAAACTTGGGTGAGAGGATGACATAGCTGCGAGCGAAGAGCATTCGTAAACCAGACCGAGGCCAGAATCACGTCTATGGGCGTGCAATGATGTGTTTTCTGGAGGGGACCCCTCTGTATCTGAAAGCCTTACAGGCTTTGGTGGTATTCTCGAGAAGTGTGAAACCATGCTGTCTAGTAGGGTAACTTCCACCAGGTTGTGGCTGATGGATAGTTGGATGAAGCTAGATTGGAATCTCATCTTGTCTGCATGGCTGCTTTTAGAGAAGGCTGATGGCAATCAGTAACAATCCCAAAACGGCAATAATGTCCACGCTTACAGTACCAAAATCTCCCTACAAGCGTGGCTGTTGTTCTATACTATCCCCATGAAATTCATAGTACACTATCGGTAGTGGATTGCCGTTGGAGTCGCGCAATTGGATGATTTCAAGGCCATTATTCCTCACTATCCTCTCCTATGAGGAGTTAAAGCGTGCGTTAAGTGCAGTAGGTCCACTGGGGTTCGCACTAGGAAACCTCTTTGCGCTAAGCAGCGTGCCCTTCACTGCGCGGATGTCTGTCTTCACTTGATCGAACATATCCTTCTTCGAGTCATTGTGGCTGCCAGGATTCCTTGCTAAGCTCAAGTCGCCTTTCAGAAAGGGCTGAGAGCCAATCAAAGCCATAGTGTTCAAATAGTTCCGTAGTCCGTCCAGGTTCTCTTTTCGAATTGTCTCCTCTGTGTTCTTCTCAGTAACTGTGGCGAGGTTGTTCAGGTGACCACGGATACGATGGATGCGCTCTTCTTGAACTTCAAGAACAGGCCGCTGGCGAGGTCGAGGTCGGTCAAGGCTGTCGATGGAGGAACTTGGTGAATGTTGTGGAGAAGTCTGAACGCCCATATCTCGAGAGAAAAGCTCTGTGGGTTCACTATCCAGACTCTCATTGTCTTCGACTGAATCCTTAGTATTGCGACCGGATTCTAAGCCTTTGTCATTCGCGTTTTCCGGAATCCTGCTCACAATCTTAGACAACCGACTGTTGAACTCGTCCAGCTTTCCTCGGTTGTGTGTCGCAAACTCATGTCGAGACTCAAATAGAGCTGCAAGCATTGGCTTCAGCAAGAATTGGTTGGCAGCTATTGTAATCGTTGCGAGACTTCCAGCAATATAGGCAGTGTTGGCTAGACTGTTGAGTGTGACGAGAGGAGCAGGTTTCCTGGCCTCTGCAAGAAACTCCGGGTATGTGATAATTGGAGGTGCCCCAGCTTGTTGATCGGTCGTTGGGTGGTTTACAATCTTGCGTCGGATTTGCGACTGCTCTTTTGTGAAGGATGAGAAATCGGTTGCAGTTAGAGGGCCGGCCACAGACGCGGTGCTCGACGAAGGTAAGACCTCATCGATGAGATCTTTAGGTATGTTCTTGCTCTCGAAAAAGGCGCGCTTCTTCTCTTCCGAGGCAGCTTTGACACTCGGATCCTCAAGAAAACTGCGCATCTGATCTAGGAGCTCATCGCGAGTTGGCTCTTTGGTATCCTCAGATGCTTGATTCTCTTGGCTTTGCGCATTCTCTGGACTTTGCGCATTCTCTGTTGGTTCCACTGGGATCTCTTTCAAAGTCTCAGGTAAACCAGAATCTTGTGTATCATCTTCCCCTCCCAAGCCTTCCCTGTTGTGGGTTTCTTTGCTGCTTTCATCACCAACTGGCGACGAAGGACTCGGTTCTGGCGAGGGTGGTTCTGGCTTTGACGTCTGCGATCGTTGCCATTCTGGAATGGCTGATTTGGGAGAATCGTCGTCCGACATGAGGGCGTTGCTGGTTCCAGCTTAGAAATATCTGCGCGACGGTGTCATACGAACAAATAGCTCATTGTATATAAAGATACGGCAGACCAGCACCGACACGCTCGTCACTGAAGATGGCGTGGGACCCTCGATAAGGATGATGAAGCGACTATGCCGACATCACATGCCTCGGCTCCGCTTCACGCTAACGGGCGGTGCGGGCGGGAGGGCATTTCCGAATTAGGTAATCATCGACGGCAGACCTAAATGTTCTTATACACATGAGGAGGAACATTGTGGTAGAAGCAGTCTAATAAATACAAACTTACCTGTATCCAGCTACAAGAGCATACCAACTGCTCAAATTGAGCCTAATATATAGACGAATCTGGAGAAGAAAGAGTGCCAGTTTGTCATGATAAGGACGGGTTGAATCATCCGCCAATGGCAACCAATACTGCATCGTAATAGGAGGTAGCTCCCGACTCTTCGGATGGCAGAATGCAGGCATCTCCAGTAACGGAACCAACAGCTCTCTACCGTCGAGAATCTCTCGCCACCCATGAAGTGAGGTCCATCGTATTGTAACCAAACACAATACGCCAGACCCAGTCGAGGCTATTACCATGTAGAAGGAATGAATAGGGTATGGGAGAAAGATGCCAAGACTGGGGATATACTGGCCTCCTCGTCTGGTCGCGGCTTTGTCGCATCCTACAGTTTTGGAGGCGTGATTGGTTGCCACCGGAATCTTGTCTGATCTGTATCATATGCATTGGAAGTTGTCGCCATCTGCATTGTCATTGTCATTGTCATTTCCATCATAATATTCTTTCATATCCCTATCTAGCCGCCCCATAGCGTATCTATAATCTCCTGGCTCCAAAATGAGCTCAGCCGACAACCCGAACAAGCGCCTCAAGACGTCCTCAGGTGCCAGCATCAGCGCATCGATTCCGGCATATCAGCCCCCTGCTCCATCCAAGACAAGGTAAGCCAGCCTCGACCAGAGTGACATGTAGTATACCAGCCACCGCGCCATCCTCTCAATCGGTCACCAACGCGAATCCTCCTTCTTGCTGTGCTGCATAACTGGCCCGCCTCGCATCGCTTCGCAAAACCGGACCTGTTCAGTGTGTTACCCACCTACCTGCCTGCCTACCTCTCTACATCTGCCCAACTCAACCTGTCACATGCGAGGACAGACCTCTACATGAAACAAACCGCGTCGCTTTGGCCTTCCGAACGCCATAACCCATCCGGCTTGTAACGCATGATTCTGCCGTGACAGCTCTCACCGAGAAGGCCCGCTAGACATGGCCACCTCGACCACCGCATGCGCCGTCTCAACCGGCTCTTGGCCACTTCTCTCCTGGTGAACCATTACCCCAGTCACGTTCGTTGAGGCATGCGCTCTGGCAAGCAGCAATTGCTCGACCAATATTCAGCAAGCGCGACCACTCGAGCCACTTGATTCAGCCCAAACGCTCTCTGTCAACGTTCACGTTGGCAATAGACCCTCCCGCCACTAGAACCTGGCCTATCGTGACGATCATCCTTGCACCGTCCTCACCGATCATAGCCCCAAGCACCCACACGCACAGATATGGCACCTGCACGACGTTCCAAACGAGCATCGTCCACAATCCGTGTGGCATCACGACCTTATCCCCCAACCAAAGCTAACATAACACGTACTACCAGTACAAATTCCTCCACCGTACGCCCCCAGGCCTCAAACGGGCTCAGACTCACCGTTAAGGCAGAACCCAGCAAGCTACGTCAAGCTACCAGCGGCACCAGCCTCTCACAGAACCCATATGCCGAAACCAGCGAGAGCGATGCTACCCCTGCACCGGCTCCTTCACGACCTACTAGAGCCAGCCGCAACCCTCGGACAGTGATCGAACCGGACACAAGCGACGATGACGACGAGGTGGCTGAAGATGAGGAGGACGACGTTGCTCCCGCTGCCAACGACGATGATGATGACGAAGAGGAGAACGACAACGACGACGAAGATGAGGAAATGAGGGAGGATGATCAAGAAGAAATAGATGACGAACTGCTGGGCAACGAAGACAGCGACCAGGATGCTGAAGGCAGCGAGGATGAGGTCTCCGATTCACACCCTCCCAGGCCTATCATACGTCAACAGAAAAAAGTGACAAAAGGTGGGAAGACCAACGTCACGATCACAGCTGCGCCACCAAGTGAGGGGCCTTTGAAAAGTGTCGAAGCGAAGGAGAACAATGTCAGTCTTGACGATGACGACGAGCTCAGCGAGCTTGAGTCAGGTGACGAGATAGGCCAGGACGACGAACTCATTGGTGGTGGTGGCGGCGAGGATGATGAGGACGAGGAGGACGATGACGATGACAGCGACGACAGTAACGATGACTCTCGCTCTGCCACTCCAGACCTCACCAAACTCACACGCAGACAACGCGGCCACTATGAGGAAGCCGTCGACAGCTCGCTGTTAGCGCTTTCAAATGAGGCACAAAAGAAGAAGCATCTCTCGGCTGAGGAGCACGCCATGCGGCGTGCCGAAATGGCCAGACGTAGAAAGAACCTTTCAGAGAAGAGGAACGAGGAAGAGAAGGTAATCAGATCTTATACATCTATTTTGCCCCTTTTAGCATATGTCCCATACTGACCGCTTTACCACTATAGATGGACACGATCAACAAGCTTCTCAAGAAGCCAGCTCCCAAGAAGAAGACCAGGGCCGAGATCATGCAGCAACAGGCCGACGCCAACACACCAGCCGCCGAGGCCGAGGACGGAGACGACGAGTTCCAGCCGCGTGCTGACCCGCTCTTCACTCGATGGGTTCACTCCAAACAGGGCAGCCGCGTGGGCGTGCCGGACGAGTGGCTCGAGGGTCCCGTTGGCGATGTGCTAAGCATCGGGTGGAAGAAACCCACTCCCACCGCGACGGCCGAGGCCAAGATCATGATTGAGGAGGTTGCTTGAGCGGCGCCGATGGTGGATGAGTGCAGGGACTACAGTTGCCGGGTGCCGATAGGCTTCCGTTGTTACATTGCGCCCCCCGTACACCGAAAGCATCACAAGGTGTGAGGTCTACAATGCCATTCGCAACGCAGCGGATGAAGTGGCGCTCTGTGAGGGCGTGATCTCCAAGATCCTGCATCAGTTGATACCGTATTGCAAATTGCCACGTCGTAGTTGGAGTCTAGCATCATCAGCCAGCATGAAACAGCAAATCAAAAAATTCCGGCCGTGACAAGCCAGCCCTATCATGCATGGCACAGTTCGTCGTTCGTTGATGAGATGGCGGCGTGAGCAGCACACCAGTGTGAAATATGTATTATCTATGCATGAATGTAAGATCTATTCCATTGATCCGCACCACGTCAACTCGACCATTCGAGGACACCCCTCCCTGAGACTCCTTCCACTCGGAAATGATGAACTGTTGTGTGTGGTATTTGCATGCAGTGAGCAGACATATTTAGAACTAGACACCGTGATCCGCTTATGATGGCCGGGCGATGAAAGCTCTAGTAGACAGAAGACGAGACGCCACTGGTCGACAAATCGCCAGGACTTGTCTTGTCAGTGCTGGCGTCAGTACAGGTCGCCGTCACTGTCATCGCCCCCATCATTCTGTCCATAGTCGTTCTCCTCGTCGCCATACGTTTCCGGATTGTTGTAGTCGAAACCATCATCCATGTCGTCCTCAGAAGAATGTGAGCCACCACCGGCGATTCTTGTGTCGAAGTCGTGATAGAAATGCTCTCTTGGTCTGTCGTCTTCTTCTTCTTCTTCGTCGTCGTCGTCATCATCATCATCGTCGTCACCGTCATGATGATTCATGTGCGCACGCGACCGGCTTGGCTCATCCCCATCCTCATCTTCATCCTCGGCTTCGTTGTCATCAGATGGAGGATTTCGCGTCGAGGGACGTATTCGACGTTGTCGACGGGTGCTGGTGCCTTGATCTTCGGATTCCAGAGTCTCGCTCTCCTCTATCGAAGAGGCGGGCGGGCGGTTGGCAGCCGCGTTGGGGACGCTGCCATCGGTATCATCCTCGTCATCCTCGCTATCGACTACAACTGGAGTTCGCCGCCGCCGTCTTGTGGCAGACGGTAAGGCAGAAGCATCTGAGCGTTTAGAGCGTCGCTCTCTGGAGAGAGCAGCACCCGATCTTAGTGGCGGATCGTCTTCCTCGTCGTCGTCCAGAACGACTTCAGGAACTTCCACATCCACATCATGGTCGTCTGGGTCAATTATGAGAGGGTGATGATGTGAACCACCAGATGATGCACCGGAGGTATTTGAATCGGTAGTGTCGGTAGAGTTATCGGAATCGTCAGAGTCGCTTTCATCATCGTCATCCTCATCATCTGTGTCGGGAACAGCAACAGGTGGACGACGCCGACGATGATTTGACGACCTGGCACGCGGTTGGGAGGAAACGTAGTCTTCCTCTTCAGAAGGCAAGTCACCATCAGAGTCACTCTCATAGCTGATTCGATCGTCGTCTTGTACAAAGCCATCCATGGTGGAATCCAGTTGGTCATCGTCCTCGTCTTCATCCTCCTCATCGCTCGTATTGCTCTCGTCGTCATTGAGAAATGTAGGTGGCACGCCCCAAAATCCGTTTCTCCCTCTCCTTCCAAACAGCTCCCTGAACACTTCTCCTCGCGCGTTTGGGTCTCTCTCGAGTGGGTTTTCGTTGAAATCGATGGAGAAGTCGTCGTGTTCGAACCAGTCGGGCTCGTCAAGGTCGCCGTCGATATCGCTCTCGCCTAGACCATACGGGTCAAAGTGATCGCCGACCGGAAGATTGCAGCGAATGCAGAAACCGTCCTCCAACTCCCAATGACACTCAGGACATCTCTCCACGCCATCTTCGACATCACGGATCGGTTGCCTCCGTTGTATCCTCCCATTGAACGCGCCCTTGAACAGAGTCCCTTTCTCCTTGTCCTTAGCAATGATCTCCCCCTCTTCCTTAGCCCATTGCACATGCTGAGCTTTTGTCTCACCCTCACCTTCCACTATGTGAAGCTCCTGCTCGACGAAGGTGGCTGTCATTTCCCTGACAACGAAATTCGGTGCAGGCTGATGCTTGACCTCGGCACGGCAGTCAGGACATGAACGTTTTGCGGATCTGGAGGGTGCAGCTTGTGAGAGCCACTCGGCCAGACAGCTGTAGCAGTACGTGTGGCCACAACCCAGAACGAAAGGTTCGTAGAGCAATCGGTCGCATATCTTGCAGGTGATGAGTGTACGCATAGCAGCGAGAGATGCGGTGAAAGAGGACAGCATATTCGAGACGTTGGTGGCGGCTTGCTGTGATGTGGATTCGTTGGAGCCTTTTCGTATTCCGGTGGTAGAGGTCGAAACCGTACTTATTGATTTGACGGCTGCATGGCTGTCAGGAGACATCTTGCGCTTTTTGTTTGCCGGTCCCTCTCCAGTTTCCATTGTGAACAGAAAAATAAAGGAGTTGGGGGCGAAGAAAAGTAAAATCGGCAGGGTGAGGGCACGGGTGTAAATGAAGCAAATGAGTGTTGGAAGCAGCCCAAGGTAGAGCAGATATGCAGCCAAGGTTGATGCGAGTCTGGGGAAACACCTACATACGTAGGTAGGCAGGTAGGTTAATCTAAAAGTTCCACGATAAATTTAATTTAGAGCCCCGCGTGCGCCACACCATTACCGTACAGTGGCTGATATCGAGATTTATTAAGCCATTAGCTAAGTGCCTAGGTAGGTAGGTACTTAGGTTTCCTTCACTTCATCCACTTGGGCACTATTGGACGGATTTGTTATAGACATGCCACAATGTT
Organism: Scorias spongiosa; assembly: GCA_018467035.1. NCBI lineage: Eukaryota > Fungi > Ascomycota > Dothideomycetes > Capnodiales > Readerielliopsidaceae > Scorias > Scorias spongiosa. The sequence goes on along the minus strand of JACSZZ010000006.1, from coordinate 360,741 downwards.
ATTCTTCACTTCCATAGCCTCATGGTTTTAGTGAGGAATGCTTGTCCTCTTAAGCGCGTAGTGTTTCTGCCAATTACATTTCACGAAAGCCTAGTTCATTACGCGGCGCTCGAGGCAGAGGTATCTTCTTGGTTTCTCACGTTATCACCATAAATGAGAACCCTATCTCTTTATGATCAGTGATATCGTAGAGTTCGGGAATGGGCGCACGATATGTAGATAGTGAGACCGAATTATTGCTTGAGGACATCAACGGATAGATTATGGTGCAAGTTCCCGAACGATCACATGTCGGCAGATTCAAACTGCCTATTTTTGATTCAAAATTCGGTATCTGGTAGGTCGATGGTCAACCGCTCATAAAGCCTGTAATGGTTCGTGAAGGAAAGAAAATCATGAAATGAATTGGTAACACCAAGAGAGTGTGAAGAAGCAACGAATCGGGAATTGAAGCCCAATGTTAATACATTATGCAGCGTTCTTGATAGCAGCCTCCTCTGCCCAAGCAATCCGCTCCTTCTTGAGTTCTCTGAAAACGTACCAAAACGTACAGAGGGTCCAGATTCCCGCGAAGATGAAGGGAACAGCCCAGCCCACAACGAAGGCAGCATCGCCCCCTATGGTGAAGATTAAGATGGTGCACACTGCGGCCATTGCTTCGCTTCCGATGCTCCAGAACAGACCCAACCGTCTCAGCATGGCTCGGAAAATGTGGCTGGCCTCGTAGCGGCGATTGAGTGCTTCACGGAAGGCAGTCCCACCGCTACCATCGACAGCGCAGATGTCTTCGATGAGCGAGTAGATCCCAGGCCGTACCTGAGTACCCTTAGGCATTGAAGAAATCCGCAAGGGGCAAGGCATTTCTCGCCATCGCATGAAATCGAGGATCAGGAGTTCGGTACCAAAGACCCATCCCATGGTCGGAACAGGCATGGAAAGCAAGCGAATGGGCGGGTAGTCTTGGACAGAACCACTGAAGGATATATTAGCACTTTTCAAAACATTATCAAACTTTGAATGTTAGAAAGGTGGCAACAACTTACACAATGAGTTCGATCATGACAATCACCCAGGCCAGGGTAAAATTCCAGTGGAAGAAATCGAGGTACATCCTCCTTCCACCAATGACACGACACGTACTGCTGTGCTTGAAAAGCCTCCAGAACCGAACAAAATACTCCAATATGCTTGCGCCTCCCAATGCTGCCGTGATAATGGACCACACGGTATTGGCGCTTAGTTTCTGATTGTCTTGACTCGCTCCAGGCCCAACGCCATACCATAGTCCGAAGTAGAGCCCAATGGGCATGACAATACTGTCAAATACAATTAGTGACCAGAAGAAGGCAATGGACAGTTTTCTCGTTCTCAGTGTGTAATTGAGAGGCGGCGGCTCAGGTTCGAAGGCAGGATCTGAACTCTGCAGTGCGGCGATGCCGATATCCTGATCCTGAGTTTGCGAAGTGTCTGTTGCTTGATCATCAGAAGGCTTCTCCTGCTCAACGCCAGCCGGACTCTCTATCCCACTTGCCCTACGAGTTTCACCTCTTGCGAATTGAGAGCTCCTTCTCCTGGTCATCGTGAGCGACGGTCGACCAAATGGACCATCAAAACGCTGATCGAATTCCACGCTTGGACGTGCACCTCCGACATTGCTCGTGCGAGCGACATGTATGCTCCTCCTCCCCACAGGACTGATAGGTGATGGCGATGCAATGCTTACGTGCCGAGGCGAAGGCACGTCGGTATTAATAGCGCTGGGGTCATTTGTGCTTTTGATGGTCGCTAGAGCAGGCCGGCCACCTCGGTTCTCATTCAGCTTTGTCGATGGTGAGATCTCTACAGATCTCCTGCTGTTCATGTCTCGAGACTGTCTAGGTACGTGCTCTTCAGACAGTGGTTCAGGCCCGTCGTGACGCTGGTCGAAGTCATGGTGTTTAGGATCTTCGTCCATAGCAGACGGGTGTGAGAAGAAATGCCGATAGTATGGAATGGTTGCACAATGGCGATTTCAGAACCGGGGAAGAGAGCCAAATGGTTGGGCTAGGCAGTTTGTTCAATGGATGATGATATCAATTGCTTATTGTGGCCTCCTCGAAGGGGATTGCCGCTTTGGGCCGGATTGGACGGATTCAGCAGCCAAGGACGAACAAAGTTCGAATACAGGCTGGGTGAAGACGATTTGTGTTGAGATGTTGTATGGATGGGGAGGAGTGAAGAGAGGGTGGGAGATCGCAATGGCAGACTTCAGCGACAGACGATTACGACAATAGACATGGTTTGGTACGGCAGCGGCCACGGCGACGGTTACAGTGATCAACGCGCTGGACCCGTGCAGGTGGGAAAGGCCAAGAAGAGCCATCGTGACATCATCCCAAGCCAGCCGCGCTTGCTCCATCTCTTGGCTTACGCTGTCGCTGTGCTGGCTTCCAACTACCTAGTCCACTCACTCACTCTACGACTTCACCTGCCACCACCAGCATATGCGCATTACCGTCAGCGCCTATCCACCTGTCGGCCGATACAACACTCTGGTGCACGCCTTGGGTCTTCAGCTTCTCGCCTGGAATATGTGATTTGCCCACGTTGAGGCGCTGTTGCAATGCGCTTCCTACTTACGCCCCTCATCTTCACTTTCTCGCTTCTAGGGCAGCAGCAACAGCGCAATACTCTAGCGGCTGCTGTTCCTCATCTTGCGCCTGCTATCCCTGCTCAGAATATACTAGGACCGGCAAGTCCAGAACAGAGTTTATCGTCTGGCATCTCTCAAACTCTCTACAATGAACTCGAGGAACTCGCCAGGTTGGTTGATATCGCATACTGCGTCGGCGAGACGGCCAGTCCAGGAATAGCGGAACCTTTCACCTGCCCTTCCCGATGCAATGATTTCCCTTCATTCCATCTCATCACAACCTTCAGCACTGGAGTCTTGCTTTCCGATTCCTGTGGTTACATTGCGATGGACCATGAAAAGTCTCGTATCGTCATTGCCTTCCGAGGTACCTACAGCATCAGCAATGCCATCATCGATCTGAGCACCATCCCGCAGAAGTATGAACCGTACCATCAACCGGTCCACGATGGTGATGGGGACGACGACGATAGCATGAACCCGAAACCGGCTCCTTGTCTGAACTGTACCGTTCACTCTGGATTTCAGACTAGCTGGGAAAATACTCGGCCTTACATCCTGGACACTGTGCAGGCACAATTACGCCTCTACCCCACATACTCCATCACTCTAGTGGGCCACAGCTTAGGAGGTGCCGTAGCCGCACTCGCGGGTCTCGATCTGCTCTTTTCCCTAAATTCATCTTTCACTATCAATGGAGGCGGTTCAGACCTTACTGTCACTACATTTGGCGAACCCAGGCTTGGGAATGAGGAATTTTCAGACTATCTGAATCACCAGTTTCACCTTCAGTCAATTGCTGTGGACACTGATCAGAAGTTTCGTCGGGTCACTCATCGCGATGATCCAGTTCCGCTGTTACCTCTGACAGAATGGGGCTATACCGCCCACGCAGGTGAGATTTTCATAGCTTCTTCCACTCTACCTCCGTCACCACAAGAGATGAAGCACTGTAAGGGTAATAATGATCTGGAGTGCATTGGGGGACAGGACGGTAGCCTGCTCGCAGAGGGTGTGTCGTCCGGCAGCATCACCAAGCGTGACTCCAAACTTGCCGACGACATCATCACCCCCATGAAAATCGAGATCGAGGAAGTGCTCTCAGAGTCTTGGGGAATACCCACACGATATAAGCTGTGGGAGCTGTTCTTCTCGCACAGAGATTACTTCTGGAGACTCGGCCTGTGCGTACCCGGTGGTGATCCGTTTGGTGGAGGTAAATGGCGTGGTGGTTGGAAGATGGACTTGTGATTCTCTGCGAGTACTAACTTTCCTAATGATTTAACGGTTGTACGATTGACATGTATTATGGAGATGAAATGCAGTCTTGTTCGTGAGACTTGTGACGTATCCAGTTACAGCCAAGTGTGGCACTTTAATATCAATAATGGCCCTTCTGAAATAGCAAGTCATAACCCTTTCGTCATGTTGGTGGTCTAGTACAAGATGATAGTATCCGCCTATAGGTAGAGATCATGAGTACGTCTTCAGGATCTGAGTCCTCTCTCTGACAGGTCTACATGTCTACGTGCAATTCCATCGACTACTTCTAGCCATAGCTTTGGCTCGACACAAAGGAAGTCCGGACCCTAAAATCTCCAAGCACCACCACGCACATTGCGTGTAGACCTAGCCAAGTCCGGACATCTTCGCCGTAAGCGAGAGAGGGGCCAAAAAAGAAAAAAAAAAAAGGAAAGGAAAGGAAAGGAAAGGGGAAAAAGAAAGCATTGGAGCTTTATGCCAGCGGCTGAGACGCATGGTGATGGCTATCTGGATCGCGATCTACACCACGGCACACGTGTCGATATGTTGTAAGACGGTACATATGGTATTCAACACGGTAGCTGCACATTGCTTCTGCTACCACCTAGAACATACGCAATGCAAGCAAGTCGACAACTTATTATTAGCTCGTACTTCCGGCCTGCGTCAGGAGGATTGCTTGGGTCATTGCACAGAATGCACATCTCGATGATACCTAGGGAGATCATATCGATATCTACAACACTGACCCAGCTAGCAGAATGCCAGGCCCGCTCGTCGCTACCGTTGTACCAAACAGTGTGTCATGTAACTCTGGGAAGGAAGGTTGGATTGATATATCGCCTGGACTGTGACCTGGACGCATATGCACCGCGTATGGCTCTCCACGACCTTGAGACCTACCGTGGCAATCTTCGTCATCTATCTTATTACAACATCGAAACCCATCAGCCGGCAGACGATGGCCATTACGAGCCTGACAGGCTTCTTGTACCGGACTCGTTAGATCATTAATGCTGGAACTAAGAAACAGACCGCCTCCTCATTCTTCGCATGTCTACATTGCATCAAAATTGAACGAAGTAACAAATATGAGACATAATACCGAGAAGCACATATTATTAGTAATAGACGAGACTCTACGGTGGTATAAAACATTACTGACTTCCGTCAAATCATCACAAAAAGCAAAACGAGTAGTGACTGACGCGGCTCTTCGGTGTTGGGGTACTTGAAGTTGACGCCAATGAAAACCTCGTGCTTCTTCTTCTCGTCTTCTCGTCAGTCGACGTCACCTCGATGGGTACCTAATGGCAGTACGGGTAGCGTTAGGAGGTTCATGTTCTACGTTACGAGGGAGACGGTAAGGGTCGGCCCCGACCGTTATAATGCTTCGAGGCTAGTGCAATTCTTCCGACTACCTACCTAGGTAAGGTGTGCTCTGTTTTGGGACTACCTAAATGTTACGGGCGAACCCGTGACATAGCATTAGCTAAGCTACGCAACCAATCAATGACTAGCTCGGCGCAACCCACAGTTAGAAGTCACGTGGTTAGAGATCACCTATGGTGATTTCTAGGGATACTAGAGTGTATTATAATGCAATAGTAACATTTAATTGACTACCTAACATTATAATGACTTGGGTCTATACTTCCACTTCGTTAACGATTTACCACTATTCCAACCCTAGTCAGGTAGAACACTAGGACGCTCGGCCTATAAGCGTTTATGCTCCAGGTCCGCCCATAACAGGCGGTGTAAATAGACATCAGCTAGCTAGGAGACGCAGTCTCTCTACAATTTTCGTCTCTCCCCCACATTAAGGTTGTATGAAGCTTCTAGCATGTGAACTTAGCAAAAGATTAGAGCTCACTACCACCGTATGTATGGTTGCTCAAAAATATTTAGTATGCGTTTCTGTACACATTATATGGCCGATGGGAGATTTGACATTACGGGAGATGTCCAGATCATCTTATAGCAAGTGGCAGAAGTGGTGTCATACTGGGGATTGTTCTGATTCATTTTTTGATTTGTCTAGGATGTTGTGGCAAAGTAAACAACCCAAGCAAACAGATAAACATGGAACCAAAAGTTGCGTATCACAATCATATGTAATAGCCCATGCCGCGTTTCCGAAGTTGCCGAATCGAAGAGCTAGGTGGACGTCCCGCTCTGCGATGGGCGGCTACTGACACACATAGATGGAATACAACTGTCGAGCACCAAGCTAATGGTAGTGCGAGGAAGTAGAATGCTGCGAGATCCACCATAAATTCTACTCTCAGCCTTCGATGCGGCGTCTTTCTAGAGCCAAATTCTGAAGGGAACCATCCCGGACGACCAAGTAGACTCTTCATCGCATTTGTAAGACGCTGGCTCGATCCTCTGGCAGTCCTACGACTTACTATATTTATCATGTAGCGGACTCATCCTCGGACACAAATTGGATAATGAATTCATCTTCGAAGAGGTCTTGAGCCGTCGGCCTCTCTTCCGGGAGCCATCTCAGGATCTTACGTACAAGGTCGAGTAGCAGTTCTCTATCCTTGCCTTTCGGACGCATCTCACGCGACTCGAGAGTCTGATTTGGGATTGGCGTCGCAGCAATCCAATTACCTTTCAATTGTCAGTCAAGTCGACATAGAGACATGATGTTCCACCTTAAGGAAGACTTCACCTGTGGAATCCCAATATCTGCGACATCGATCGCTGCGCTCTAGAAACTGCTTTGGGGGAGGTCCCATGAGGGAAACCATCTGAGCGAAGTGTAACTCGTCGTCGAGATCACCGTCCCTAATAGGATTGAAGAGATTGCCATCCTCTAATAAATTCCAGATCTTCACAGTAAATTTCATTAGCAATCAGCACTCATCTGGGGCCGGCTTAACTACGTACCATCACACCGACGGACCAGATGTCTATCTGAGAGTCCCATTCCATTCCCGCAACGACTTCTGGCGCTCGAAAAACTGCAGGCATGACATCGCCAGAGTGCTTCTGCCCTGGTTCTCCTAACCGAGCGGCGCCGAAATCTGTGACGACTGGCGGGTCGTAGGTCGTTGGCATGGCATAGGAAAGGTGGATTGTGCGATCCATCAGTACCTTACGTGGCGACGGGCTAGCGAACTCGGCGTGCTCCACCTTAGACACCGCGAGGTCATCGGCCCTGACCAGAATATTGTTTAGTGACAAGTTGTAATAAGGGAGCTGCCTCCCCTTACATAACTAAAGCCGCCTTAGGTAATACCTATAAGAAGCTAGTATTATACTACTACTTCACCCCTTACTTTAGCTTTAGAAGCGATATATATAAGAGGGCTACGCCCTACCTACTAGGTAGGGGGGAGGTAAGTATTATTATTAGATACTACTATACCCTATTATAGGATACTATTACGCTTTCTAATACTCTTAAGTTAATTCCGTACTCCCTAATAGGATAGACTTAACCCTTTTATAGTATAATACCTTATAAGAAGAGGGGAAGCCTAGTAGATATATCTAAAATAGGGGAACTATTATAAGCACCTATAACGTAGACTACTAGAGATAATAGTATATTAGTTACTATTAACGCTATACCTATCTCGTTAGAAGAGCGTATTACGACCGTATAAGTAGAGCGGGATAGGCTCGTATAGGAGAAGTAGCTTAAAGCTCTATAAAAGGAGATTAGTATATTAAGAAGATAGAGCACTTAGGAGCTAACCTCTATAGAACTAAGTAGTACTACTCTATCTATAGTAGATAGCTAAAAGAGGCTAGCGTCTAAGTCGCTATAAGGGAGTAGTACGAAAAGGAATTTATGCCTAAAAGAGCTATAAGTATATAGTAGCTATAAACTAAAAGACTACTAAGATTTCGTAAGAGATTATAAAATAGCGTTCTAGTTAACGCCTAAAAATTTCCCTATAAAATCTAAGAAGGTAATATAGGTAATATAATATCTTATAGGAGATCTAAGAGAAATATAGTAGATATAATAGGAGTATACTAGCCTCGTAGATAAGGTAACTTAGAAGTAATTTATAACGTTCCTTTTAGATTAACTCTTAGATCCTATTAACCGAACTCTCTATACTTCTAGTAAGCTGTCTAAGGCTAGTTAGCGAATAGATTAAAATATAAGAGCCTTTATAACTTATCTTAATACCCTTAAGGAATAACTACCTCTATACTTAGAAGAATATTAAGTATAGTATCTTTATTTAAAACTCCTTCTAGAATTATAGATTATAATTACTAATTATAATTAGATACCTACTACTCGAGAGGGGTTAATTAGCTTAGTATCTATATTAGAGAATAACTTACGATATAGTAGCGTACGAACCTTAAAGAAGTTAGACCTAAAGAAGGAGAGAGTTACTAAAGGAAGGAAGTCCTTATAGAATAAATTAAATACTTAGGATAAGCTAACTTCTAAACTATATAAGAATCGTAAGATTAAAGATGTTATTTACTATAAATATAAGTAGAAGGGACACTATACTAATACTTATATAAACCCTTTAACTAATAAAGATAGTAAACTAGCTACTATAGTTAATCGTATTTACTTAGGAAAAGGCTATATCCTATAGAAAATAAGGCCCTTATAGGACATAGGAGGGTCGAAGTTGTACTAAGTATTAAGCGCTAATATTTCCTAAGTTTAGAGATTACTAGAATTTATAAGACTAAGGTAACCTTTAACTTAAGGGTATATATTAATTTAATTAGCTAAAATTTAGCTACTCTTTTAGAATTACCTAAAGAAGATAGAGAATTACCCTATCTTACTTAGGTAAATTAAGAAAAGATACCTACCTTTATAGTATATAAGCTAAGTATATAGATCGTAGATAACTATAGAATAGTTCGTAAGACTACTTATATAGCTTATAAAGCTAATATTACTTAACCTAAAGTTATATTAGGGAACCCCTTTTTAAAGTAAGAGAGGGTTATCCTAGACTTAGGATAGTAAGAGTAGAGATTTAGGCTTACTTCTTAAACTAATATTAAGCTAGTAGACCTAGTAGAAATAGATAAGGAAGGAGTATTAATTACCTTTCTTAGCCTTCTATAGTAGGATATTTACTTATTAATTATAGATAGACTAGCGGTCCCTCTTAAGAGTATAAAAAGTAAATAATAAGTACTAGAAGAACTTTAATAATACTAAGATATATTCTTAGAAACTGCCGCTTTAATATTACCTTAAAACTATACTATAGACTATAATATCTACCTTAAAGAAGGTAAAGAACCTCTATATAGACCTTTATATAACTTATTAAAGAATAAACTAACTATCCTATAGGAATACCTTACCTTAGCCTTAGAGAAGGGGTAGATTAGATATAGTACGAGTCTAGTAGGAGTACTAATCTTGTTTATACTAAAAAAGGATAGTAAGCTACGCCTATATATAGATTATAGGGGATTAAATAAAATTACTATTAAAGATAGGACCCTATTACCTTTAATTAGTAAGACCTTAGACCGTATATATAGCGTACGTTAGTATACTACCCTAGACCTTAAGGACGCCTACTATAGAATTTGTATTACTCTAGGGGACGAGTAGAAGACTATATTCCGAACTTATTATAGACATTACGAATATATAGTATTACCTTTTAGACTAACTAACGCTCTAGCTACCTTCTAAGTATATATTAACCGTACCCTTACTAGTTTACTAGATACTATTTATATAGTATACCTAGATAATATTCTAATCTTTACTAGAAGTAAATTAATTAAGGAGTACTAGTAAGTAGTACGCGCTATACTTAATTACTTAAGAATAGTATAATTATATACTAACCTTAAAAAGTGTAGCTTTACTAAAAAGTAAGTAGAGTTTTTAGGGTTTATTATCTTAACTACTAGGGTTTCGGTAGACCCTACTTAAGTAGAGACAATTAAGTTATAGCTAATTCTATAAAATAGAAGGGAGTTATAAGTCTTCCTAGGATTTATAAACTTCTATTATAGGTTTATCGAGGGATACTTATACTAAGTAGCCCTAATAACAAATCTCCTAAAAGGAAATAAGGCCTTTATTTAGACTAAAGATGCCTAAGCTATATTTAATTTAATCAAAAAATGCTTTATAAGTACGCCTATCCTACGGCACTTTAATACGGTAAGGCCTATACGCCTAGAGATAGATACTTTATAATTTATAATATTAGGTATCTTATCCTAGTAAGGTAATAATAGGTACTAGTATCTAGTTGCCTTCTATTCCCGAAAGCTATAAGAAATAGAAAGGAATTAGGAGATATATAATATAGAATTACTTATAATCGTATAGTCCTTTAAGGTATAGCGATATTACTTCGAAGGAGCTATATATCCTATTATAGTCTATACTAACTATAATAACCTACGAGGTATTACTACTATAACTAAGCTAAACCCGCGGCAAGTAAGGTAGGCGACCTACCTTACTACTTTTAATTTTAAAATAAAATATAGGCTAGGTAAAACTAACCTAGCTAATAGCCCTTTAAGAAGGCTAGATTATTAGACGTAGAATACTATAATTACTAAACTGCTACTAACCCTCTAGAGGAAGTTGTCCCTAGTAGATATATAAGGAATCTAGCTACTAGAAAGGCTAGCTAGGAGAGTACGGGTTAGATTAGCTAGTAAAGTAGGGAGATTCACGCTTAGGTAGAGCCTATAGAGCGTATAAAGTCCTTAGAAGGATAGCGCATTCTACGGGTACTCTACCGCTAGTACTACTAGATGTATATAGTACGTACTACGCTTAACAGCTAGAGTACTACTAGCTACTAGCGAAACTATATAGGGAGATAACTTAAAGTTACGAGATTTACTATAATCACTTTAAAGATAAGATAAATTCTATTAAGAATATATAGTAGCTAACTCGCGGCTAAGATGTACTACCCGTAGTAGGGAGCTACCTATATAAAGTAGGGATGAATAAGGGCTTATACGTTTTAAAGGGCAAATATATATACCTCTAGAAGAGAGTATTCGCTAAGAGCTACTATAAAGACACTATAATAATCTAATAGCTAGACATTTTAGTATAGCTAGAACGTATAAGCTACTTAGTAGACTCTATTATTAGCCTAATATAGAAAATAATGTTAGAGCCTATATTAAGACTTATTTAGTATATTAAAAGGGTAAAGTACCTAGATATAGACCTTATAGAGAGTTATAATCCCTTCTAGTTCCCTCTAATATATTCGAAGAGTTAATAATAGATTTTATAATAGGATTACTATTAGCTAAACTAGATAATAATATCTATAATACGATCTTAGTAATAGTAGACCGCTACTTAAAATATACTCTCTATATCCCTATAAGAAAGGATTAGAATATAATAGACTTTATAAATTCTTTCTTTAAAAATGTTATATATATCTAGGGAGTTCCTAAGGGAGTCGTCTTAGATAGAGGAAGTATCTTTACCTCTAAATTTTAAAGTAAGATTTACTTCTAAATATAAGTTAAAAGAAGATTATTAATATCGTACTATCTATAAATAGATAGCTAAATAGAAAGATAGAACTAGACCTTAGAATAATACCTCCGTATATACTATATATATAAACCGTAGGACTAGATTAAGTACTTATTAATTGCTTAGTTCGCTTATAATAATTCTAAATATAACTCTATAAGATAAACTCTATTAATAGTAATGTTCGGTAAACACCCCTCGTTAGGGAATACTCCTAAGGACACTCGCCTAGGAAGGGAGATACTAGTAGCTATAAAGAGAATAAAGTATATATAAATAATAAGAGAAATACTTATAAGTAAGGTAAAGGAAGTATAGGAGTATTAATAAAAGAATTATAATAAGCGACATACTCTAATAATGTTTAAGTAGGGTAATCTAGTACTATTAAGTATAAAGAATCTTCTAATTATAGTAACACCCCCTAAATTAAGAGATAAATATATAGGACTACTAAGGGTAAGAGAAGTAGTTAAGAAGTAGGTATATCGACTATAGCTCCTACTATCTTATTAGATTTATAATATATTTTATATATCCCTACTAAAACCCTATTATAGGAGACTAGGTATAGAAGAATTAAATATAACTATACCTATCCTAGAAGAAGAAGAGGATATATAGCTAGTAGAGGATATTATTAAATATAGGAAATATAAAGGTAAAATATAATATTTACTAAGATAGAAAGACTAGAGTCCTTAATAGGATTCCTAGGCTAAAGAAGAGGACCTTTAGAATATAGAAGGAGCTATATAATCCTACTAGAATAGGATCTATAATAGTAAGAGGAAGAGAGCTAGAGTTAAATAAGTTATAGAGAGGAGATTTATTATTAGATCGTATATCTATTAGGATAATATAATAGCTATATAAGGAAATAGTAGTATAAGGCTATAGAGTAGAGAGAGAGCTAGTAGGGATAGAACCCCTATACTAGATATAACTACCTATATAGTAGGTAGATTAATAGTAACTATTATCTACTTATTATTATTATCCCTAAAAGGGATATAATCCTTACTCTAGTTATTATTATCGCTACTACTATCTTCTCCTTCTCCGTCCTCTATCTCTATATTAATATTATTAAGACTAATAGTAGGGGCTATAGTCTAAGGACTAGCTAATACAATATTATAAGTATTACGGAAGGCTTACCTATAGATAGGTAGTTTATTATATATACCTCGCTAAGTATAATTACGCTTAGTAGGTATTATATTAAATACTAGATCCTATAATCTATCCCCTTATATAAATCCCTTACTATTACCTTCTTTATTGTCCTTAGAAGAGGAACCGATATAGCTCGATTTAGAGCTACTACTACTAAAAGTAGTATCCTTTAAGGTTAGTTACGTATTGCGCGTAGTATAAGAGCTAGTACGTCTAGTAAACCTCCTACGAACGGAATTATTAGGGTTACTATTAGGGCTAACCCTAGAAGTTAGTAGAGTTACTAGTAGTACTACTAGAGGAGGGGCTAGAGAGTCTAAGGTAACACTATTCTTATTATTATCCTACTCTTTACTAGCTACTATAGAACCTTCTAGTATAGTAATACTAGCCCTAAGTTAATTGTTAATAGCTATAGCTAGTATAGTAGTAGCGCTATTCCCTCTACTATAAATAGTAGTAAGGCCGCTCTCTATACCTATACTACTCTTAGCCTTACTAAAGGGGTTTCTACTAATTAAAATATCTAGTAGGGTATAGGTAGGTATATTAACACTATAGGCCTAGGCGGTACTAATAATACCTTAAACCTAAATAAGAGTTAGCTATAAACTAAGTATAATTAATATAGGACTTATAAGCTAGGAGATTTAGCCTAGTATAGCCTAGGTAGCTTTAGTCTATAGCCTTAATTTATAGAGCTATAGCCGTATTATGTCTACCTTACTTATAGGTTTCTTTATAAGGAGCCTAAATAAGAACTTTAAACGAGATCTATTTAATTTCTATATAGTATATTTATAGATAAATATCCTTATAGCTCTTACTAGTAGGACTCTAGTACGAATTACTTTAGGGTTACCCTTTAGAGGAGTAGTAGTAACTACTATATTAGTATAGTTATAGTATAGGAGGAAAAGATACGCTATACGGCCTTAGAAGTTAATCTTAACCTATTAAGTATTAGTAAGGATTAGAACCTATTAATATTAGAGACTTACTAGATAGTAGTTCGACCTATTACTATCCTAATAATACTTATATCTCTTAGTATATAGCTTCTTATAGGAAGAAGTATATTTATAGAAGTTATAGGTACATCTAGTATAGATATAGTAGATATTATTAAGCGAGGGTTTAGCGAGGTAACCCTAAGGCTAGTTATAATCTTCTTCGCCTCTCTAGCGTTTAGTAATATACTTTAGTAAAGCGTAATTAACTATATTAACTCTTATATAGTAAGAATAATTAAAAGGTAAGCGAATAATATACGAGATATAGGATATAGAAGTGTTATAGGTAATTAAAGATATAATAATAATTAAGTATATAGAAAAGAGAGTTAGTATTATAGAAGAAGTTATTAACGATACGCGATATAAAGTCGCGTATTATTAAATATATTATAGTGTTACTATTAGTAATAGCTACGCGATATACCTACTATATAACACTAATTCTAGTAATAACAATAATTTACCCTTATAATAATATTACTACCTTAGGCTAGCTACTACTAAGCCTAATACTACGGGTATACTTATACCTTAGTAACTAGGGACTTATTACCTTAGAGGGGGGCGTATATAATAAGGGAGCTACCTCCCCTTATATAACTAAAGCTGCCTTAGGTAATACCCGTAAGAAGCCGGTATTATACTACTACTTTACCCCTTACTTCAGCTTTAGAAGCGATATATATAAGAGGGCTACGCCCTACCTACTAGGTAGGGGGGAGGTAGGCATTATTATTAGATACTACTATACCCTATTATAGGATACTATTACGCTTTCTAATACTCTTAAGTTGATTCCGTACTCCCTAGTAGGATAGACTTGACCCTTTCACACAAGTCTAGGTTGGATCTTAGTCGGACTACTTGAATATTTTAGAAACAGAAACAGACCCGTATGTACTACTCCTGCCTGGTGCACGAAATCCAAGGCAGTCACGATCACAAGCAAGAACCTTTGGAGGAGGTTTTTTTCGAGAGCCCTCTCCTCGAATAGATCTCGTAGATTTGTTAAACTCATACCTAGAGCCGGGAACACGAGGCATTGATGAACTCCATGTGGCCCTTTGATATGGAAATTATCCAGCGCTACACGCAGATATGATTTCCCCGGGTGCTCAGCATCGATGGATTTGAAGCGCTGCGAAATTGCTACCTCTTGGGTTTTGTCTTCGCCAATGATGCATATCTTGCGGGTGAGTAGTGTGTTTTCACTGAGAGGTCATTAATATAATGACACGATATATCTTGTTAGCTTTACTTAACTGGAGATCGCGGCACAGCCAGACGGTAGAAGCCGTCCCAAAGCCCAACTTCGCGACGACTTGGTACTTTGATTTAAATACCTCACCAAGACATACGGGATAGAAATCATCAGCATGGTAACCGAGAAGTTTCTCCTCCTCAAATTTTGTCTCCGTTGGAAGGAGAGGAAAGCCGTTGGTCGGAAAGGTACGAGGCTGCACGGCCAATTTGTTGGCGGAGGAGACCATCCTCCGCTGATCAAGTCGCAAGAATCGATGAGAGTGGATTAGGCGGCAGTAGGTGGGGAAGATCCTAAGATTTGGTGCTGCTTTAAGTGAAGGTAGCATTGTCGATATACCAGCCACGTTTGAGAGCGGTAGAATCCTTATACATAGGTAGTGATGTGACAGTAAAGAGGTGATGGCACATATTGCCGCAACCCCTGCGGCTGGCCTGCATCCGGTGCGGGCTTGACAAGCGCTCTCGCTGAACGTGTGTGGGGTTGATCGCCAAAGCATGACCTACCCCAATAGACTTCGGATCAAAATACCTGCAAATAATAACACATGCGGAGCTGGAACATCGTTTAAGCAAGGAAATTGAGAGCATAATGTATAGAAGAGGTGGAGAGTGCTAGGTCTTGTAGAGCTCACGACGGGACAGCGCAACACGGGCTAGCTAGATTAGGATCCGCGCTTGCCTAAACGGGGTATGTCGACTTCCGGATGTAGGTCCGCCAGGGAGTTGCTCTTTGCAGTGTAGATTTGTCTATTTGTAGCACAGGTCCGGGGACAGTATTGTCGTGGTCTCGGTGAGGGGGTATAGACAATGAAGGGTTGTTGGTATATGTCTGTCAAGGAGGTAGGGATGCCGTGCACTTCTTCATTCCCATAGGTAAGTATCACGGGTGAGCGGAGTAGTCGCAACCATTTTGCAACACAGCTTAATAAGCGCGAACTCGGGCTACAGCTAATCTACCGTTTTGATAGAGTGAATACCGAACCTGCGAAAACCAAGATGCTGGTATGTGCACCTAGGACTGGACTTTGGCTCTGGTTTGCATAACGAATCCTGTTTGTTACGGTCGTATCCATGACGGAGGTCAACGCGGCCAGCTCGGCGCAACCTGCAGCTCGAAGAGAACCATACGGTCACCATGACCGGTTCAGCGGCGATCATAACACGAGGTCGTTGGGGGAAGACTCATGTTATAGAAGCAATGGTATAGGTAGGTACTTTGGTCAACTGCCTCTAGAGATGGCAATCAGTTCACTTCCATCTCTCCAGATCCACCATTGTTACCTCCTAGTACGTACGTAAGAAGCTAGCGACTGGCTGCATGAATGGCTCAGATGCCGTGGTCTGGGCTCAGGTTATATAATCCTAGGTACTCCAGAAACAGCAGCATAAGGTATCCAGCTCGGCTCACTACGCCAACTCTACGGCTTCCTATGGTCATAGCGAGTACCCAACAGGAAGCAGCAGGACAGGAAGCCGACGTTCACCGCAATCAGGGCTAGAAATAAGGGGGTATGAAGTCGCTACATACCCAGGTATGTTCTCAACCCAGCCGGGAACATGCACGCGCTCTCTCGATCAGGTCGTGACCCTGGTGAAACACTTGCCTCCAATCCGGATGGGAATGGATCGAATTTTGGAAAACCGAGGATATTTCCATTATACCAAGGGATCCACCAGTTGAACTGCAACAATCATCTAATCTATGGTATTCCTCATTCAATTATCTATCATCAAGCGGCCAGCGCATCGACCGACGAAGGCTCCTGGCCAAGACCCAGATGCAGCCAGCACTGGTTGAGGCCCAGGTCATCCGCGAACATCCTCTGCATGAGCGCCTCGCCATGAACCAAGCCTTCCTGCTCGGAATAGCCGATGGCCTTCTTGCCCACGGCGACGGCGATGCAGGGCTCAAACGTGGGGAATTCCTTGTACTGTATCTTCTCAAGCACGCCATCCTCGTGCAGCATGTGTTGCAGGATGTTGGTGGCTGCGATCTGACCCATGTACATAGCACCGCCGCAGCGCTTGATGGCAGGCCACGCCGCAATATCGCCGACAGCGTAGTGATGGCTGGCGTCACCGATGCAGTCGGGAAACTGCATGTTCGATTGCACCTTGACACACCCGTCCCCATCTAGGACTTTTCTAGGGAGGTATGTTGATGTTGCGATGGGTTTGGATACGGCGTTTATTACATGGCCAGCCGACACCTCTGTCCCGTCTGAGAGCTTGATGACCTTATTTGAGGTGGTGTCTGGAGGTAGCACTATGTCCACCACGCGCTTGCCGAGGATCACTTCTACGCCAGCCTCTCGGACTAGAAGGAGAGTCTGGCGTTTCAAATCCTCGGGCAAAGGCTCTGAAGAGAGCAAGGCATCTCGTGAATGGATCAGCGTGACCTTTGTTTCAGGTCGGACGGTCTTCAGTTCAGTAGCCATTTCGACACCGACAGCTCCTATATGCAAGTCAGCATCCGATATGGGTGAATTTACCACAGGCTCGATAGACCACCACACCCACCTCCTCCGATCACCACGACACCCTGCTCTGCGTTGCTGATCTGGTCGATGTGTCTCTGACACTCAAGCAGGTATTTCTCAAAAGTCAATTCCTGTGGCACTGTTGGCCAGACGCGACGCAAGCCAGTGGCAACGACAAGATAGTCATATCCAATCTCTATAGGATGACCGTATTCATGTGAAGAAATTGTGGCTGTTTTGCCTTTATAGTCCAGATGTGTTACGGACCCATGCTTGAATTGAACGGAACGTTGCTGTAGGCCAGGGACGTCTGTGTACTTCTTCCAAGCCTTAGGCGCATACTTCTGGTCTGTCAGGGCCAATGGTGAGCCGATGAGATGGACTGATCATGGAAAGGGTCATTAGTCTCGTATCCAGCCAACTATAGGATACATTGCCAGCTTACAAAACCCATCCCTTTCGTCAACAATAGTGATGTTGACTGGCAGTGAATGGCCCGGGACTGGCGGCTCTGTACCTGGGCGAGGTTTGCCTTGACAGAGCTGTAATAAGTCGGCCGCAACCGAAAGTCCGCCGTATGAACCGCCCAATATCAAGATCTGATAAGGGCCACGTGGCTGACGCGGGAATACCATCTTATCTGATGATCGGATTTGCAACTGATGTTCCGAGTTTCGCAATTGTTTCGAGTCGATTGTCGAAAAGAAACGACGCCCGGATGCTGCAGAGACGATGGGAGATGAGGTGGCCTTTATTGCTCTCGTCGATATATCGTACCATGGCTTCCTATACGTACCTGCCTGGCAGAAAGCATGCTCGGCGCATGCCCCCAGCAACGACAGCATACGGGAGTCTCCCCGATATCGGGCGGGGGAAGAGATGGCAAGTAGTTAGTCGACTCGAGCTTTGAGGTCTTTGTAGGGTTCCGGGGTTTTATCAATTGGCATTTGCCAGAGCATCTTTGATCAGAAGGAATGGACCTGATCTTATCAGATGCGCCATCACTAGGCAGTTTGACCGCCATATGGACCAAGCGCTCCGCTAAGCTGAATGATCAGGTAATTCTACTGTGGGAAAGAGTGTTGGAAAGAAGTCTCATACTCCATATGGTAAGGTGCTGACGGGTTTCATTCTCTAGTCGGCGAGAATGACTTCCGTAGGCTGTCAGACCAGGTAGTACTTGGGCACTCTCCAATTTCCCAGCAGTGGAGGTCAATCTTATCAGATGCAGATTTTCGTAAGTGCGGATCATTCCGTCACTCTAGCCCAGTGCAGTCTGACATTGTTCAGATGGCCGATCGAGGGCCGGCGATGGTGGCGTTCACTGCGAGATGCGCTGAACTCCTTTGCAGCGTCATTCCAAGATGCCTAGACCGATTATGCGTCTACTCTTTTGGGACGTCGGCCACAATCACCTGCCGTCTACACCAACCCTGTTGAGATGTCGGCAGTTCGGGTATAGTGGGATACGGCAAGGGACGCTCTGAGCCGTGCTGAAATGAGATGATATCGGTGTCGACTGATTCGCCTTTGTCTTTGTCTTTCAGGAGCAGAATGGCGGAGCCAACTGCGGCAGCCATTATACAAATACCGTGCAGTATACGTAGCAGACAGCTGTGGTGACCTGGTACTGTCCTTGTATTGCCCTGTCATGTATATGGGTAGTGGTCCACAGGAGAGAGTAGCGATTGTGGGGATGCGAAGATACGTAGAGTACAGTGGGGAAACATTAGGAGGTACCACAATGTCTTGCCGTGCCTCTTGTGTTTAGCCGCCCTTACAGCTGCTTGAGATGTGTCGTGTCCAGGGTCATATCAGGTCCACATTGCATCCAAGATGATGTGCGTAGCTGCGTCCAGCCGCTAGATCTCGTGCATCGCCGTCCAATGCGGAGGAGCTGCAGCCGGCACAACTTTACAGAATTCCATCGAGGCTAGTACGGGCGGCGGAAAAGCAAAATCTCAACACGCAGAGACAGTGAGATGGTAATGCTCTGAGAAGGCATGAGGAGAGATCACGATGCCCATCCCTTGTGGTAATACGAGACGATCCCATACAGAAGAGGAAGTTGGCTGGCCATGCACGAGTGCTGAATCAACGGGTTTCGACAATCTGACTTCCGGATGGCTCGATTTCCAGAACACTGGAGCCGGCGGTCCAGATCGCCAGCGAAGAATTTCCCCACTATAAATTAAATATCTACCAGGGTAATGCGTAGAGTACAGTAGGATGATACTTTCATCTCTCTCTCTCACCCACACACGCACACACCCACACACACACACACACACAACGCCAGGCAAAGCCGGTCCAGACTCTACAGATCATGCACCGAAACATTTGCCTTGATACGCATTCGATTCACCACTTGAGCAGGGCAGGACAGTCCCCAGGTAGGCAATAGGTAATAGCTCGGCAGGGAGGCAATACCCTGTGTTGATGCTGGGGTTGTTATCTTGTACTGTATGTCCCCTCAGGACGTCTAGCCCTCCCACTCTACCTCCCAACTGGATCCTCCTCTCGCGAGGCAGAGCTGGCTTGCATCTGCGACGGTGGTGTGAAAACATCGACGCATCTCTCAGCCTGTGCCTGTGCCTGAGTTTGTGTCTATGCATATGCGTACGCTTCATCTTCGAGCACGTCGGTAGTCGGGCTGGATCTCGTCTGCTCCTCTTTGAGGTAACGCGAGCTACCTCGACCACTGCTGCTCCAGCTTCCACCCTCGATTTTTTCTCCTTTTTCTCCACTTGCTCCCTCGTCATCAGAGAGCGCCTCCCTCTCGACACGTACGTCCGGTGTGTTGCCGCCCGACATTCGATTCAGGATGCATTATGGTGAGTTTTGAACGTCTGCCCAATCCATCACACGACAGAAAACCCGAGCTGCTGGGTAGGTAGGTAAGGTTGGTGGCGTCAGCTCCCTACCGCTGGGATTGGTGCATCACCACCTCCTTCTAAGGCTTCTTTTCTCGAAACGAAATGTCGGCTTCCGACGAATTGCTGATCGTTGGCTGAAATATCTCCAGTGCGCTTCCTCAAACTCCCCCGTGTGCAGGTGGACTCGAATAACATCTCCCTTCGCGCCGTGATCGTGCTCACTACAGATCTTGGGGAGACCTTCTACCCGGATGACATCGAATTGATCGCCTCCATCCGTGACAAAGCTCCAGATGGCGAAATATACCTTCGCCGCAAGTTCCTGTGTCCTGGAAACACCCGAGCGTTCCCCATCGACATCAGCCTCACCCGTTCAGATGTTGAGTGGCCTGCCTGCTTGCATGTGATGGTGAAGACGGGCAAAGACTCTGCACCTGCCCACTGGTCCACAGGCTTTCTCTCACCCTTTGTGGAAGTCTGGAGTGATGATATAGCACCGACGAAAGGCCACTTCACCGCTTCTACCAGAGTAGAGCGTCGGTTCACAACTCTAAACGAGAAGACGGTCTCGTTGCTCGAAGACGTGGGCGATTCCATTGCGAGGCATCTATGGGACGGCAGCCAGGCATTGGCCCACTACATCGATCAAACCATCAACCTTCAGCAACCGCACCCGTCGGATTTGCCTCTTCTGGAATACGTCTTGGTCTCTGCAACCTATCGACGATTGAATGTCATCGAGCTCGGATGTGGCTGTGGCACTGTTGGGATATCCCTCGCCCAGTCCATTCCCGATTGCGATGTCCTTCTCACAGACCTACCCGAGGCAAGCGATCTTGCGAACTCCAACATCACGCGCATGAACCCGGCCATGGCGTCCAGGGTGTCGTTCCAATCGCTGGATTGGGAGGCGCCATTGCCGCCGATGGTTGCTTCGCGTTCATATGATCTGATTGTCGTGAGTGAGTGCACATACAATACCTCCACACTGCAGCCGCTGGTGAACACGTTGACCGCCCTCACCTCCCACCGTCCCAAGGCAGTCATCGTCATTGCCACCAAGACTCGTCATGAAGACGAAGCCCAATTCTTCGACATGATGGAGAAGGCCGGGATGGTCATGGATTCAAGCACCAGAGTCCCCTTACCCGGTAAGCCTGGAGATGGCTATTCGGATACTGCCAAGGACGTTGGCGTCTTTGTATTTCACGGTAAGAACCACAGACTTAGTCTGAGCCCACGCAGTGGCAGCGATGAGAGCGTCCAGACAACCGCCACTCAAGCGGTGACACCAAATTTACAGGAGAAGACCAGTCAAAGTCGGTAAGGCCGATCCGGTCTGCTTCAAGCTAAGGGTCGCTCAGACACCCGATCTTGAGCTTTACAACCTTTGTCTTCCAGCTTATACGAAAAAGCAAGAAAAAGCAAGCCCTGCCTTGAAGGCAGCTTTTGCGTTGAAGTAGAAGAGTATGAATCCAGAGAGTCTTTTGTGAAGAGGGAGGACATTTCCTTGATTACGACGATGATACATGTTCTTGTATATACCTTTACGCCGGCCTCCCGACCCGAACTTGCACGCCAATCCCACACCGTAGGGATGGACACTCGCACGTTGGTCCCGGCCTGTTTATCTTTTTGAACGAAAATTGAAGCCAGGAAGTATGTCGTGTCGTATATTATACCATGTATGCAACTGCACGGCTCGGTTTTGATATCTGATCAACAGTCATGGTCCAGGATCCTGGACCGATTTATATATCTGAGAAAACAATGACCCCAGGTGGGATCTCCTTTCATCAAGATTAGACAGATTTCGATTGACTGGTGTTCCTTCGAACTTCACTTTCCAGGTAAAGCTTGTACGACTGGCTCGACAGAGATGATCGTCAATGAATGGATAACCAAACGAAGAATCGTAGAGACTGCAAATCACAGACTACCATTTCAAGAACTAAAGCAGGGATGGAAACGACTCACCTCGCAGGTCCTCCTCACCCCTTCCGCCATACTGACCCGTGGCACATAGCCCAGCAACTGCCTCGCCTTGGCGTTGTTCGAGTAATGCGTCCGCACGCCGTCCCTGACGCTACCCCTGCTGAGGGTGGAGCCGGTGCCTCTCCACCAGGAGAAGGACTCGGCAACCGCGCCGGCCAGCCAGGCCAGCGAATGTGGGATGTGGACTCTATAGCGAGGATGGTGGCCGAACTGGGCCCAGACGTAGAGGAGGAAGTCCCAGAAGTAGAGCGGCTCCTGGTTGGAGATGAAGAAGGCGTGGCCGGCGGCGGAGGGCGCGGGCCCCAGCAGGTTGTCGATGGCCAGCAGGTGCGCCTGCACGGCGTTGTCCACGTACAGCCAGTCGTAGATGTTGTCGCCGTCGCCCACCACCACGCCCGTCTCGCCGTTGGCGATGCACCCGTGCAGCACGCCCATGACCTGGCGCTCGCCGGGGCCGATGATGGTGGCCGGGCGCAGCGCGCACGCGTGCAGGGCGCCGGCCGCCGAGCGCGCCCGCTGCAGCACGTACGTCTCGGCCAGGCCCTTGGAGCGGCCGTAGAACAGCATGGCCGGGCCCGCCGGCAGCGGCACGCTCTCGTCCATGTTGCGGTAGTCCGTGGCCAGGTCGTCGATCAGCACCGTGCAGCTGGACGTGTACACGAACCGGCCGCATCCGCGCCGCACGCTCGCGTCCAGCACATGCCGCGTGCCCTCGTAGTTGACCGCGCGGATCCGTCGCCAGTCGCTGGCCGACGTGCTGTAGCGCCGCTCGCGCTCCGGCACGATGCCGGCCGTGTGCACGACGAGATCCGGCGGCGCCTGTAGGCCGTCGAACGCGCGGTTGACCTCCTCTTCGCTGGTGATGTCTGCGACGATATGTCGTTCTACCCTTCCGGCAAGCTCTGGATCGAGAGGCCGGATGTCGAGGGTTGTCAGGATTGCTGCTTGCTCACGCGACAGAAGTGCCTCTACGATTGCATTGCCGAGGAACCCGCTCGCACCCGTGATGAGGATCCTAGGGGGATGTTCTTTTGTCATCTCGATTCTGCATGAATTGCTTCGGTGACAGACTTGCCAAACTGATTAGGTAGGTATCTATCTCGAACAGTAGTGTATTCTCCTTCGTCACGCTTGTATGCGCTTTGGGAATCTATCAGTCGTTCTCGACATGGACTTCCATCACCTAGTCAGAATAGAGCACCACATCATCGATAACCTCCCTTGCCTAACGAGGTATATCTGACTGGGGTACAGCATAAGGATCATAGACATCTGCATCTTACGATTGCGGAACTTCCTGATTGGGTAGGTTGTATAGCAGTCGGAAACAGAGCTAGGTATCTCCCTGCCTATTTAGTGGGAGCATTCACTATTTGGAGCTTGATACCTTATTATAGCATGCATGAAGTAATCCATGTGATCCTTGTATAATAAAGTAGCCATCGCTTTTCTAGATCTGGAAACCATCGATAGAGGCAGTGGAGACTGGATGGACTGACGTAAGGATACCTTGATGCCTTATGGCCTGACCATGGACATCGCCAGTGAGCAGAAAGCGGGTATCTGGATCTAGATACCTTATGATACGTATCGAGCCGAACCGCACGCCAGGGACCGACGTACCTCCTAGCACACAGCACATCGAGGCATGTATGTATGTATACATACGGTACGTATAAAAAAAACCGTATGCATGTTTTGTGCAGCGCGGCTCAAATTTCTCAAAACATGAAGATCAATGCCAGCACGGCGCTGTCCACACCCAGGCTCGTCCTGGTGCCGTACGCGAGCCGCCATGTGCCGACGTATCACGCCTGGATGCAGGACCCGGACATCCAGGCCGCCACCGCGTCCGAGCCGCTGAGCCTGGACGAGGAGTATGCCATGCAGCGCAGCTGGCGCACCGACGGCGACAAGCTGACCTTCATCGTCTGCCGGCCGCTGGAAGCGCCGCTGGAAGCGGATCCGCGAGGCACGGGTTCACATCCCGTCCTCGTCGCTGGCGCTCACGACACTGCTGCGGCCATGGTCGGCGACATCAACCTCTTCCTGTTCGACCACGAGCCTGAGCAGGACGAGGACCGCGACGAGGGCGAGGATGAGGGTGTGGATGAGGGCGTGGATGGTGCAAAGATGCCCACCCGTGCAATCGTCGGCGAACTGGAATTGATGGTGCCCGACCCAGCTAACCGACGCAACGGCTACGGCCGCTCGGCGCTGCTGGCCTTCGTGTCGTATGTGTTGGCTCAGTGGCCCGCCGTGGCCAGGGAATACATGCTGGCCACATCAGCTGCAACGCCTGTCCTTGCCACTGCTACTGAGGATGAGTCAGATCCAGATCGTGTGCCAGAATTGGCCTACCTGCGGGTCCGGATCAACGAGGCCAACACCGGGAGTTTGAAGTTGTTCGGTCAGCTGGGCTTCGTCCAGGTTGGTGAAGGGGCGAACTATTTTGGAGAGGTGGAGATGCGCTGGATACGACCTGATCTTGCGACTTGGAGAGAGAGGGAGGGATGGGTCGAACCGCAGGCATTAAGGTATGATGAGGGTGCCGAGTGACCTCGATACAGTAAATGATAGAAATCGTAGTCAATGGCGAGGTATTGTAGGGAATGCCTCGTTTTGATGATAAATCAACCACCTAGATGTTCAATGGTATACGCCGATTCTTGGGAAGTACCTACTGAATATTAAGCACTGAAGTCGAAAAGTTTTGCCGAAACGCTGAACACACTTAAGCAAACACAAGAAACGGGAATGGAACCATTGTGTGTTGTCCATGATACTGAATCATTAGAATCTGCTATTATCTACGAGGTCCACAGGGACCACCCTATTCGCTGTGCGCAAAAGTTGTGCAAAACGCGTGTCAAGTCATTGAAGCGTGAAAAGTCCGTATCCAGGAACGTAAAAAACAAGTGTTGCCTGGTAAAATCCACCAATCCGAAACAAACGCCGCGCTCTTAACTCTTCAAACCACGTATGATCCACTGAAGACACCCAATGCCATCATGCAAGCAAGTTTCTGACAATGTGGCAAAGCCGGTGGCAAGGTGAGGAAGTGGCCATGATATTTACAGAGCGAGACCAAAAAGCGCGAACAGACCAGCACCGACAACGCCGACGCCGTACTCGCTACCGATGGAAAGGCTGTTGGCGAAGTTGTGCTTAGCGGAGGAAGACGAGGCGGCGGCGGCAGAGGTCTGGGAGCTAGATCCATCAGTGGTGGTGGTAGCAGCAGTCTGGGAAGCGCTAGAGCCGCTGGTGGTGCTGCTGGCAGCACTGCTGGTGGAAGAAGCAGCAGCAGCGTCAAGAGTAGCGGTATCGTTACCGCAAGTCCTGGACTGACATTCAGCCTGACCAGTCTGGTTGTTAGGGTGATCGGCAGTGCACCAGCCAACCCAGGCGTTGCAGATGTAGGATGGAAGAGAGGTGGAGTAGCTGCTGATGTTGGGGGTGACACCGCTGTCGCAAACACAACGGTAGGTCAGGGTATCCTATAGCCATGTATCAGCAAAAGCGCTCTAGAGCGAGGAAACGAAGCTGGAGTTGACTCACGCCGTAGCAGACGTTGTTGTCAGGCGAGACATTGTCACTACCGCAGACAGTGCGGCAAGTGGTTTGCTGAGAGTTGCACCATGTCTGCTGGAAGTACTGTGGCACACAGCTGACAGGGAAGGTCAAGTTGCCGTCAGTGATACCGTAGCCAGGGCAGTACTGTGGAAGGGTGGCATCGGAGGTGCCCTGGGCGTTGGCGAAGCCTGAGAAGGCGGCCGCAGCGGCGAGGATGATGGACTGGGAGAACATGTTGCGGTGATGATTGGTTTGGATGTCTGTAGCGGCGCACGAACAGTCAGTCGACAGCGTTGTGGTTGAGGAAAGACAGTGAAGTCATGGATCGGCAAATTTCCCCACTGCAGATCACCGGCAGTCTACTGAACAAGTCGAGTCCTCACGTACCTGAGATTGAATTGATGCTGATCAATGGCAATTGATGTTCCTCGACCAACGGTATAACAATGCAAGGCGGGAGAGATGTCGACGACGATGCGGTGCTATGCTATGCTATGCGAGGCGTGAAGGACGGTGGACGAGGAGGAGTGGGTGGGAGGTGGGAGGCACAACAAAGATATTATACGCCCGGCCGGCAAGCAAGCAGCTGCAACCCGAGCGTCGCTGCCCTTTCCAACGCTACCCTTCGCTTCCCTTCCCTTGCCTACCTGCCTAAGGTGCCAATGTCTTTGACCCTCCTCCTAGACCTACCTAAGGTTATATTTGCCCTGCCCTCCTCCGTGGCTAATGCGAGGCCTAGGCCGCATTAAGCAGCAGACGGGAGGTGCCTGCAGCAAGCTCTATTTGTTGTCACTATTACCGCAGTGCCAGAGGGGCCAGAGCCAGAGCTTGGCCTAGCAACGGGCATCCCGCCGTTCCCGCCACACCCATTTCCTGCTTTCCAGCACACCAGTCCCGTTCTGGCCCGTTCGCCTACGGAGGTAGGAAGCAGGAGTGGGGTTTGCTATGGAGATGGCGGGTTTTCACATTCCGATGTGGATCGTCTTGTCGCCCACTCACCACCTCCTCGATGTACTGTACTCGCCACCGTGCCAGATGACGATGGTTGTTTGTAGGTTGTAGTGTTTTCAGAGGTTGCACTGAAAGTACCACTGCTCGATTGCTACATCGACATTTCGGCAGAGGTAGATACCTAGGTATGAACAATCGCCTCCAGAATCTCTCCCGCACATCCGGTCATGTGATCGCCGAGATAGGAATCAAGCCTCCGAGGATATGAGCTAGAGATATGAGATCGGTATGATTTAAATTAATTAAACTGGGCTCCCTGGCAACAAGCACAAGAACATGACAGATGCGGCGCTAGGAGGTAGCGACTGTGCGATAAGAAGCGCCTACCTGCAATTGGATGGTGGTGTTTTCCTTAGCCCGGTATCCTCGCTCATTCGACCTACAGTATTCATCCCCAATTTCTCAATTGATCAACTCGGATGCGCTGTGTTGCGATGGGACACCATGCCAGGCTCCCAATCAACCGTTGGTGGTAGTAACGCTGTAGGGAGATCAAGTCAAGCATCGTGCAGCATGCATCATACCTCATACATCATACAGCATGCGTTGGTGAAGTATCTCATTGGCCGTATCTCTGCAGCAGGTCAATGCGTATATCATCATACCGTTCGGCACAGCACACGCTGATTAATATCGCTATAATGAATGTCTTGGGAGCAACTCGATTCTCATTTCCTCTAGCTTTCTCTTCTTACTTCTAAAGGGGTTGACAATCTCGTAGGATCGGATTTTGATGACATTACATGTTATAAGCGGCTCTGGCATTTGATCGATCTAACGATCTTGTGTGGCTAGTGGGTCGACCACACCTCTCTATTTGAGAGTATATGAAGAGAAGTTGGCAACGCCTCGGGCCGGATCTGACCTTGCAATTGTACTAGCTATACATGATAAACTTGAATTCGCTATTGGCTTGGTAATTAGCAACGTGGTAAAGAGGTCTTTATCATTGGATGTAATTACAAGGTTGCTTTGGTAGCAAGCTGTGTGCCTCTTCTGAGCGCCTTCGAGGCTGAGCATGTCTTTCAGTTCGTAGGGCATCAGCGAATCAGAACCTCACTAGTGATATAGTTCTATCTGTGCCGTGTACATGGAGCAATTCCCTCTCCTATGTCAAAATGTAGTATGACTAGCGTCTTCATCCGTCGAGATGAAGTGAGATCTCTTACGACCTTCTTTTCAGTATCTGCAATTCTTCTGGTTGTTACCACCTTCTCCTCTTTCTTGACGGTTGCAATACATGTCGCCATACCAACTTGACGCTGTCGGCAGAGACGGCTCTCAGTAGAAGATCGCCGTGATGACGGCATCCTGTCCAGAAGCTGGACATGCTTTCGCTCCTACCACGCTGATGTGGTATTGAACCTTTCCAGAGGAACAGCAACGCGAACCGAAAGGTCATGAGCCAATAGTCTTTACAGAAGTTGCGATGCGGCTTCAAAGAGGACCCTTGTTTGCTTGCACGCATTCAGAAACGGCATGGACGTGGGTCCTGCATAGTGCTCGGCTGTGGCTTTACAGGGTTCAAGAGCTTGGCTGTCACGTATTCAATGCCTCATCGACCCGTGTCAACACCCTGCCTGACTGAGTTTAAACAGTCTCTCGCCACCTCCTTCAGAGCCAGTCCATTACACTCACAGTCACAACCGATATCCCTGCTCGGACAGTGTTGGAATGGTTTGTGTTGATACCCGATATCGTCGAAATAATGAAGCTGTCGAGAGTCCACCAACAATGCCAGCGCTAGGCTGTGGATGGGAGCGTCTCCCCATCTCTCCATGAAGAACCCTCCAGACTCGTCCAGCTGCTTGAACAACTTCCTGTATCCGTCCGAGCGGAAGAAGTCGAAGTCGGCAATCTCGAAGTTGGACCAAAAG
This sequence comes from Scorias spongiosa, assembly GCA_018467035.1. NCBI lineage: Eukaryota > Fungi > Ascomycota > Dothideomycetes > Capnodiales > Readerielliopsidaceae > Scorias > Scorias spongiosa. The sequence goes on along the minus strand of JACSZZ010000006.1, from coordinate 332,072 downwards.
TGGCAGTGGTTCCAGGCGTCACCGTGACGATCACGGCCGTGGAAGAGGGATGGTATGGACATGAAGAGCTGCCGCAACGGCCATGGCGCCCAGCTAGGCTTTACAAGAGACTTCCACGTCGAAGTCGACGGGATCTGGTGCTTCTCCTTGAAATCGGCAACTGCTCGGTAGAGGGACGGGCATGCCGACCCGATCTCCCACAACGCGATCGTGTAGCCGTAGACCTTGTTCTTGCGCCTCATTGCCCGGAAGACATCGTATGGGATCCTGCACGTGAACTTCACGCCCGGCTCGATCCTCCAGTAGTATTTGTACGCCGTCAATGCTGGGTGGTCTTGGAAGAACCCCGAGTAGAAGCGGCACATGTGGTGGTAGTTCTCGTTCTTCACGTACGGAATCCCCTTCGACTCCAGCCTTTCCCAGGAAGCTTCGGCCTCTGCACGGTCAACTGTGTCGTTCCCATATCGATTCACAGGCCAAGACCACATCTCCTCGGGGATTGTCTCGAACCTGGCCTCTCCACTGACCACCTGCTCCAGCGAATTGATGAATTCCGAGTCCCATTTCTCATTGTTCAAGAACACGATCGGATAGTGATACCATTTATTCCAATGCCTCTCCAGGCTCTTGACCGATTGCACCGCGCCTCTGACGTCGCTGTTGCGCGCCAGCATCACCAGCGTCGCATTCTCTCGCGGTGAGTATGAGTCCACAGGCGCCGTTGAGCCGTCCACGTAGAGCGCATCTTGATTGACGTCGTTGTAGCTCGGCGCGCATCCCTCAGCGAAGGGCGGATCCAACGGTTCCGAGGGTGACGCGATGTGGAATGAGCGCACATGCAGGATCACCTCGAGCGCGCCGGCGAGCAGCAGCACGAGAAATGCTACTTGTAATCGTCGGTAGCGGCGAGAGGATACCGTGGTTCTGATGTGCCGCCAGAGCGAGAGCATGCCTGACCCGCGCCAATGCCTCTCGATGATGAATTCGATGACCTCAAAAGATATCCGTCTGACGGGATCGTCACGCAAGTAACCTCCAGTGGCTTACGCGGTCCCCAATCAGGTCAATGGCTATGTGGAGCTTCCTACGCTATCTCGCAACCACAAGCAAACATCACTACTCATTGGACGCATGTTTCTTAGTATTTTGCTAGGTAGGTATGGCTAGGTAGGTACTGTTATCTCCTCTTAAATCTATCAAACAGCACTGAAAACTTCTCCACCTCAATTCCCAGGGAAAACCCTACATCCAGCTTTAGAGCCTCCGGATCAGTTAAGGGTTATGTACAGTAGGTGAAGTCTCCACCTGCACACGCAATCTCGAATCCGTCGGCATTGGGGATGTGTCTATCGTAACATCCATGTATCTATCTATAGGTGGATATTATCTGGACAGGGATTCCTATGTAGGTACAGTACTGTATCTGTCGAGATGCTTGCTTGCCTCTGTTGATTCCAGCCTATAAGCTTGCAGCAAAGCTGAACAGAATAGCCGAATAGCTATCTAATCTTATCTCGAATCTGAGAATCAAATCGAGCCCCCACTATGCGAGTTACGCCCCGTTCTGGCAAGTCGGATACGTCGGTACATCTTGGGAGTCATTTCGATATCGCTCTTGATAGCTTGCAGTTGGCAATATATTGAAGTCATCTGGTTTCAAGAAGTTGCTTGGGATTTGGGTAGTATCGGTGTTGCATCCACACGGATCTCGAACCCCATCGATTCTGACTTTTCAGACATCAACTTGCACTATTGGAGGCCTGTGTTGCTATACGTGCGTATTGCCCTCCAACAGGATCGACAGTAGCCTCGGATTAGAGCACTCGCAATCACAGTCAAGATCGTGCACATATCACCCGATTCTGGAAACCGATAAAAAAATTTCAAGTACACCATGACGCGAAAATGCATCCTCGCCACATCCCAACTCAATCAATGGTCTCTTGATTACGATGGCAACCGCGAACGCATCATAGAAGCGATCAAACAAGCTAAAGAGGCTGGCGCTTCGTTGATCTTGACCCCCGAGCTCTGTATTCCAGGCTACGGTCTACTAGATCACTGGCTGGAAAACGATGTCTACCAAAACTCGTGGGAAAATGCTGCCGAGATCATCTCTCATCCAGACTGCCAGGACATCATCATAGATCTCGGTCTGCCAATCCAACACCGTGGTAGCACCTACAACTCTCGTCTGATTGCCCTGAATGGAGAGGTGCTTGCCATTCGGCCCAAACTGGATCTCTGTAACGATGGCAACTTCCGCGAGATGCGGCATTTCACCCCCTGGCCCAGGATGAGAGTCGATACCTACAAGCTTCCCCAGGTCATTCAATCTCTGCAAAAAGGACAGACAAGCTGTCCCATTGGTGAAGTAGCCTTTGAAGCACTGGATGGCTCGTTTGCGTCTGAGACGTGCGAGGAGCTGTGGACACCCAACTCTCCACACACAACCTACAGTCTTGCTGGGATTGAGATTGTGCTGAATTCCAGCGGTAGCCATCACGAATTGAGGAAGCTGGACACGAGAATCAATCTGATCAAGGAAGCTACGGCGAAGACAGGAGGAGTATATCTATACTCAAACCAGAGGGGTTGCGACGGTGATCGCCTGTATTACGACGGTAGTGCTCTCATCCTTGCTTCTGGAAAGGTAGTGGCACAAGGCTCGCAATTCTCGTTGCGGGATGTGGAGGTGAAGACGGCTGTGGTCGACCTCGACGAGATCTGGTCTTGGAGGACCTCACGTAGTCGAGGGATGCAAGCCAATGAGCCATATATCCAGCAACTACATCGCATACAGGTCAATTTTAGCCTATGCCGGTCTTCCAAAGCACTCGACTGGCGAACGCCTGTGTCCCCACCTATGGAACCGCATTACCACAAGCCTGAGGAGGAAATTGCTCTGGGCCCTGCATGTTGGATATGGGATTACCTGCGTAGGTCTGGTTCGGCCGGCTTCATCATTCCGCTCAGCGGTGGAATAGACAGCTGCGCAACAGCCACGATAGTTTACAGTATGTGTAGGCTGGTGGTCAAGGAGATCAAAGATGGGAACAAGACAGTCATCAAGGATGCCACGGATCTATGCGGTGGTCAGGATCCCACCACCCTGACGGCGGAGCAGTTCAGTGGGTTTGTGTTCCACACCGTGTTCATGGGTATGAAACAGCAATCATCCAAGGAGACCCGCTCCAGAGCGAAAGAACTGGCAGCAGCGATCGGTGCGCACCACGTCGATACCAACATCGATGACATGTTCCACGCGCTGCGTGGGATCGTCGAGAACATCATCCCCTACACACCCAAGTTCAAAGTGGAGGGTGGGTCTGCGAACGAAAACTTGGCGTTGCAAAACTTCCAATCGCGCTCACGAATGGTGCTGGCCTATGCCCTCGGCCAACTCCTGCCGACTCCCAGACGTGGTCAAGGCGGGTTGCTGGTGCTGGGATCGGCCAACGTGGACGAATGCCTGCGCGGGTACCTGACCAAGTACGACTGCTCGTCGGCGGACATCAACCCGATCGGCGGCATCTCCAAGACGGACCTGAAGCGCTTCATCGCGTGGGCGGAGACGGCGTTCGAGCTGCCGATCCTGCGTTCCTTCCTCGACGCCGTCCCGACGGCCGAGCTGGAGCCCATAACGGATACATACGTGCAGAGCGACGAGGCGGACATGGGCTTCACGTACGACGAGCTGTCGGTGCTGGGCCGCCTGCGCAAGAGCTTCAAGCTGGGCACCGTCGGCATGTTCGAGCGCCTGGCCGTCGACTGGGCCGATCGTCTCAAGCCCACCGAGGTTGCCACCAAGGTCCTCGACTTCATGCGCTTCTACGCCATCAACCGCCACAAGATGACCACCATGACCCCCGGTCTCTACCTCGAGAGCTACACGCCAGATGACAACCGCTACGATCTCAGACCCTTCCTCTACCCCATCTGGTTCCCCTTCGAGAGGAGGAAGGTCCTGGACATGGCCAAGCGTATGGAGGAGGGCATGGTGGGTGCGGATGAGAATCTCGCCAACGGCACTATTTAGATAGGTGGATAGATGATATAACCGCGGTTGGACTCATGCCGCCCACATCACATCTCGTCAGTCACAGCGGATGGTTTTGCAACGCTGCTCTTCCGCAAACCACCCTCGCCACTCGCCACCTCCCAGATCTATTAATTGCTGTAGTCCCTCCTGGCCCATTCGCCTCCATCTCTCCTGCACGACGTGAGCCAGGCCAAAAGAAAAACGAGCGACGGATCTGCAGGAGCACGCCCATCTCGGCATCACCGTGTGGCGTGGTAGGAAACCATCCGAACCACCTGCCATCCCGTACGACACAGCAGGGCAGGGCAGCAAAAGCACCTTCCTCCACAACCCTTGCAGGTGTCGCCTCGTCTCTAATGGAAAAGGGGTGACTGTCCACGATACGTGTACTGTGTATTTCTGTGTCCTGTGGCTCTGCATGCGTGCGTATCTACCCATGACCGGGCGTAGGTGGGAGGTACGAGAGCGAACGAGTGGGTGTATGCAGGTATGCGTGCGGGTGTAACACACAAAAGAACCTATACCATAGGTAGGTAGTGACGGCAGCACACCAGGGAGACGAAATGGAATCGTAGCCTCCTCCCTCTCCCGAGGTCGTTGTCCCAGATGAACCCTGAACCTAAGCATTGCCTTGCGGCTGTGTCCTACCCATTTCTCTTCTTTTTACCTAAGCACCCGTGATCTGAGCGGTCTACGAACTGCAATCTTCTTTTTTTTTTTTTACTCATCATCTGTCAGCTTTCCACCTTACCTACCCTACTGCAACGACACCGCAACCCTGACAGGTCACGGCTTCTGACCTTCCTGATTCCCATTCGCCATCGCGGAGATGACCGGGATGTGATGCGTCGCACACGTGCGGGTGGAGAAATGTTCTGCAGGACGGGATGGGGGGGGGATTCATGCCATGCCATGGCGTGGCATGACATGACATGACATGGGTACATGCTGTCGAGTACGATGGACGGATCAGAAAAGGCAGAGCACACCTCTCCCTCTGCCTCCAGTTCCCAAATCTGACACCGAAACCTTGAGGGAAACGAAACGAACAGGCCACGCCCGCCACGTTCACCTGTGTGTCGCTCTCGTTTGGGAAGGGGTTTCCCTGTTCATGCCTCTCGACAGGGTTGGGCTGTGAGAGAGGACGAGATTGCGGACGGTGGGATGGCGAAGTCGCTGTTACACAAGGGGCCTTTGTTAAGATCTACATCTGAGACCCTACCGATGTTAGAGAAACTTTCCCTATTTTTTGTTTAATATTTTTCTTGCTTGACTTCTTCCCCTCACCCAAGGGTCGCTCTCTCGTTCGTGATGGAGAACAAACAGACTAGACAAGGGCGGGACCCGATGGCCAGGCCAGGCTATGACTGGGGCACAGGACTAAAGGGGGGTGTACCTGGTCGTCTATTGTCCTCGACATGCAAGGGTTACTGATCGACTTTTTATCGCAACGGACTGGGTTGCCCTTGCAGGTGGGTGCTGTGATCGTCACCACAAAGTGAATGATTGTTGTCGTCGCAATGACGACGATGAAGAGATGATGAACGCAGGACGTTGCTGCCCGAACGTTCGGGTGCATTGCATTGCATTGCATTGTGAGTTGGCTTGGCTTCGGGCCACAGGATCTATTGTCGATTAGATAACACTATCAGCCTTTTCCTATTGGCTGGCCAATGGGAGCCGCAAAAGATCAACATCACGTGATAGGAATTGATTGTGGTATCTTCGAACTTTTACCTGGATCTTTGCTGATTTTCACAAGATACAAGCGTAGATGAAAGATCCACAGGTCTGCTGAGAGGTGGAGAGTCATGCAGTATCGTCATGCAGTATCGTCATTCAGTACAGATATCCCCAATACCCGGTACGGGAGCCTTGGTCGTACAGCGTCTTGCTCAGAACAGTACTGCCATGTACTGTACTGTACAATGCAGCTAGTAAAGGCCGCAATGGCTAATGCATGCCATCCGATGCTCTTTCGTGAACCGTCACCGTCATCAAACATCGGTGCTATCCATCATATGATCTTGTCTCGCGCTCTGCCGTGTCATGTCATATTCAGATTCATATTCATATTCGTATGTTATGTTTACTTGGTGTTTCTGTACTGTACTGTGGTGTACTGTGCTGTGATATGCTATATGTAATGCTTGCACAGTAGTGCAGCCGTTTGGGCTAAAAAGCACAACTGCGCCACCACAAACTACATTCGTTTCATGGTATATTTACAGTACGGTACAGTTCGTGATTACACGTAATGCAATGGCTGCAGCAAAAACACACGAAAAAGTGATCCCTCGTGGTATATGTCTCCTTCCCTTACCTTGTATTACGCCCCCTCCCTTCCTCCAACTCGACCGTCAACCTCCTCGCCTGCAGAAGGTGAAAGGGGGTAGAAAGCACCTTACAGTCCCATCCAGGCCAGGCCAGGTCAGGCCAATCCAATCCAATCCAATCCAGCACAGTATAGTACAGTCCGGATCAGTCCAGCACTCTATCAGCCCTACGCTGACACTGGTTGAAACTTATTGACCTGACATATCATCCCTCGAGACGCTAATAGAAAACCCGTTGGACGGCGGCGGCAGCCAATGCTCATCCCCGTCCAAAGCTCTCTCTAGCGCCGTTTGGGCTGTCTTTTGGGGCCCTACCTCTTTTTGAAAAGATGATCGCGCCGGTCCGATCGGATTGCACATCCGCGTCGTCAAACTGTCAGTCGCCGTCCAGTAGTCGAACGGATTTCGATAGCCTGGGGGAAGGAATCGAGACGAGGCCAAAGCCGGATCCTGCGCTTTTGTGACGAATCGTTGTCGCCCACTCTCGCTCACCTCTTGCTATATTCCTCATTTCTGGAGTTGGTAGTGGATGTGGGTGACTTGTTAACTTGGATTGGATTGTCGATTTCGATCTTATCTGCTGTCAACTACCGTGTTGACCATGCAGGGTGTGTAGTAGTGTATTTGTGGCATTGTGAAGTGGTGTAGTATGGTAGAGTAGAGCAGAGTAGGTAGGGGTGTGTATGCGTGTATGTATACTACGAGACCGCCGATGCCCAATTACTGCACTGGATGGACGTCTGCTGGGTCGATCAAGATGTGTTGGAACCGGTCTTGTTGTCAACCTTGTCGTTGATGCTGTCACAAGAGTGGGAGTTGTCGAGATGGCTGCAGTCGTAGACGCTGAAGTTGCAGTTGTAGTGGTTGTTCCTTGCACTCACCTATCACGCCTTGACAAACACTTTTATTACTCCTATCGCACACCTCTCACAATCTCAAGACTCCCATTCTCTCATCCTCACCATCTATAACCCATACCCGACATACCCAACATACCCACGCCTTCGTCTCCTATTGCACTCACTCCAGCCCTGTCTCCCCGCCCGTCTGCCGGCTCCTGTGCATCTGCTTCCCGTCGCCTACATCAGCCATCCCGGCATAAGATCCCATCCGACCGCATTGGGACATCAGCCCTTGTCAGCGCGGGACTTGGATCTGCACACACCACACTACGACGACACTACTCACTACTACAACTACACCTACATCCACATCCACACACCACACCACACGCGCCCACTCCTGCATCAACCTTGGAAGTCCTCCCTCACACCTTCAGCTGTCTTTCACGCTGCCACTTCTCCCTTCGACCTCTCTGGCAGCTCAGACACCACTCTCGTTGACCGCACACCGACCTTTCGCCCAGGAGATGAAATGTCCTGACTCACCATTGCTACCGCTGCCATGCAGTCCGACCAACCTTATGATGCGCCTACCGCTCCCGGCCCATCTACCACCACCCGCTGGTCTACCGGCATACCAGTACGCGTACTTGAGGAACTAGAACCACCCGTCGCCGCCGGCACCGTTCATGACGATCCTACCCGGCGAGATCGCGACGCACACGATTTCTACCGCCCACAGCACAAATCTACAGACATCCCAACACCCTTGTCACCCACCGAATCCCTCACGAATGGCGATGCGAGACCGAACGACTACATCCACACCCACCAACGCTCCCTCTCGAGATCGCCTGTCCGCTCGCAACAGAGATCTGTATCTGGACCCGCCGCATCCACCCATGGTCTCCTGACATACCGCTCTAATCCAGCTCTGATGCCCTCGAGACAGCAAGGTACTGTGCGGGACATCGCGACCAGATTCGATCAGGCTGGAGCCGCCCAACCCTTGACCGTCCGTACGAGCCAGCCGAGATATCGACGTGCGATTCCAGTCAAACCTACGACAACGAAGTCTCCCACCAAGGAAGGAGGGGCGAAGTTGCAGAAGAGAAGGCCTTCGGAACAGCGTTCATCCACAAAGTCACCAACCAGCTCCTTTCAGATTCCTGGGTCATTCTCTTCTGACATGTCTTTGACAAGTCCTCGAAGCCGATCGCAGTCCACCGTCAGTTCCAGCAAGCCAGGCTCACCGACATCACCCAAAGGACTGTCTAGACCTTTGTTCGGCGAGATAACATCCGATGGCCAGTGGAATGGCAACTTTGAAATCGCGGATTACAGCCGTCTACCTTCAACTCAACCCAACTATCGTAGAGGCAGTGATGGTTTCGTGTCGCTCGGTCATGGTAGAACCAGTTCACACCAGGAAATGAGCAGTCAGCTGTCACCTCATCCGAATTACTCTAACATTCACAAACGGACGAGAAGCGATATGGACGCGCACAGGCCACAACCTTCACCAAGCATGCCGCATTTGAATACCTCTGATATTCCTCATCTCTACCCCACCTCATACGACTCATCGTCATCATCCTCTGCCACTCACGCTACCGGCTTCAGTATGGCTTCCCGGATACCTGTGAGCACCAACAGCCGTAGACACTCAAGTGAAGCCTCAATCCAGTCACATGGTCTAGCTTACGACCGGTCAATGTCATCGATGTCTAATCCTTCAGGACGGCGGAAACAATCAAGATCTCCCACGCGAGACAAACTAACAACACCCGATAGCGATAATTCCAACTCAAGTCCCAGGACGCGCCGACGCCGCTATGACACCCCGTCCATATCCACTTCGACAAGCAATCAAAAACTATCTGCCAGGATCGTCGCCCCAGCACCTAAGATCTCACCACCTCTGCGGTCTAGCCGACCACGACAGCCTGTGAGCTCTGCAACAACGTCTGCCTCGCGAGCTCGCGCTGCAGAGGCCAGTCAACAGCTGAGAGGAACAGCACCCGTCGTGGACAGGAAACGACCAAGTGAACAGTGGTTGGGTAAGCCATACGATGCGAAGAAGGAGCAGGCGCAACGAAGGATACCCCAGCTTGGTAAGGTTGATTTCGAGGAGCGCCGAAGAAGAATTCAGAGTGCAATCACTCAAAATCTAGAGGAGACCAAGTCGAAAGAAAGTTTGCGAGGCTCGTCGAGCCGACAAGTCTCTGCTGAGACGCCTGCCTTGGACCCTATAGGGCCTGTGTCACTCGGTGGAAGTGACCAGAATCCGCAGACACAGACACGTACAAGGGGATTAAGCATAGATACTTCAGGCATACAGAACTCGAGATTGTCTGAAGGCGAACCCATGACTGCTGCGACCGAATTTGAAGAAGAAAGTCCCATCCTTGGAAGAAGCTCAGCTGGGCATAGTGGACCTGCGTCGGAAGCGTCACCTGATACGCCAACAGGACATGGCGTCGCTTCACTTGAGAACGCCAACTTCGTGACTCCAACTGCGCTATCAATACCAATGAGTGCGAGCGTGGCACCGAGAGTGTCTACGGTTGAAGAAGCACCAGAAGATGACCTCAAGGAATCCAGCATTTTGGAGAATGTCATGCGTATGCGCCAGAGGAGTCCTTCGTCAACTAGCAGAGATGGCACTGAGTTCACCGATGAGAGTCCTGCAATTGGAAGAGGTGAATCTGTGCTCAACGGAGAAGATCCGTGGGGGCTCGGGGCCGGCTTTGATAGATCTGGCTCTATCAAAATCATGCTTGATAATGACCCTCCCATCAGAGGTCCAACGGAAAACTGGACGCATGAGGTTCAACAACGTGTTGAAGAAGTCCAGCGACTTACTGCTGAAGAATACACTCACTCAGATCATGGAAATACACAGACTGATACGATGACAGCAAGTCTTGCTCCAACTCCAAATGGCGAAAACACCAATTCGCTGTTGTTAACAGAAACAAATGACCAAAAAGGATTACCAGCGTCAACATTCGAAAAGTCAGATCCTTACACCATAAATCACGACCTGTTGATAGATGATCGAGGTTATACCGCATCCATGGATGATTACCATCGACCAGGCGACATGTCAAACGACATCCTTCGAGAGCTAGAAACACGAATGGTAGACCTTAACGGTGCTTCTATGAATGACGGCTCGGATGCGATGTTGGTGCGGAATCTGCTTGACAGCATTGCTGATGGTAAACCTCAAGCGCCCGATTCTCCACAAAGCAACCAGGTTGTGGAGATGCCCCTGGGGTATTTGCCGTCAATGGGTCCCAACACGCCCACTGACTTCAATCCGGAAATGGGAGGCTCTGCTTTCGTGTTTGGTTCTAGTCAGAGCGATGATTCCACTGACCCACAAGCTGAACACGATGACTTTGCAGCCAAGATCGCACAAGCCGACAGAGAGTGGGAGCAGCAACAGCAGAAGCAGCGTGATATTGAGGAACCTTACGATGCAGTCCAACCACCGCCTCCTCCGCCAAAGGATGATGGCTATACCCCCAGGTCTAGTGTTGTTCCCCAAAGTGCTACCACACCTACGAATCTGTTTAGTTCCGGTCTACGAATCTCGACGTTGGGACAACTGGACTCGAGGCAAGCTCTTACGATCGACGTTGCGAGCACAACCCCATTGAATAGCCAAATACTACAAGGCTCGCAGCCACCGCTTCCTACACATCTGCCACCCGCACCACCCTCACCATTACCAATGACACACAACATCATTGAGATCCCTCAGCTTCCAGCGATGTCAGATCGTGAATCGAATGACCTGTCACCTCTTCTCAGGACCAATAAATGGGACGTCAGCACGGGCTCATCTCGACCTTCGAGTGATAGCCAGCGTCCGCCTCAAGCATCTAGTTCCCTGTCTGCCACTTCAATCAATGAGACCAGTAAGAGCCAATCTTTCGACCAGGAATTGGGAAACAATCCGGCATTGGCAAAGACCGATGCGTCTAATCCAGAGCAGAAACGGCTGCACCGGCGACGTCTCATCATCAAAGAACTCTTGGACACGGAAAATACATATCATCAAGATCTGAAGATCATTGAGGACATATACAAGGCTACTGCCAGCGATCTTGTCACACCAGAGGATAGGAAGACGCTCTTCGGCAATTGTGACGAGATTGAAAGATTTGCCTTGCAGTTCTATGATGAACTTCGCAAATCAGTGACCGCCGTATACGTTCCATCGAAGCAGATGAGATTTGTGAACAAAAGGGGAAGTTTCTCAACGACACGAAGTGATAACACCACTCAAACGACTTCTCTCAACGACCCTGTTGATGACGAGAAAGATCGATGCACCGTCGTTGGGCATACTTTCATTCGCAACTTACCACGTATGGAGCATCTGTACGGTGCGTACCTGAAGAATCACGACGCTGCCAATCAACGACTTGTTGCGCTCCAGGCGAACCCAAGTGTGAAGTGTTGGCTTGATGAATGCCATAGGAATGCTAGTGACATCACTTCAGCTTGGGACCTGGATTCGCTACTGGTGAAGCCGACCCAAAGAGTAGCAAAGTATCCAATGTTGTTACAGCAACTGCTCGATTGCACACCACCTGACCATCCAGATGCTGAATCTTTGAAGAATGCAGTGACGAATTCTATCAGCATGCTCACTCGCATCAACGAAGCCAAGAAGCGTGCCGACCTAGTAGATCAAATCGTCAATAGGAAGGCGAAAGATTCAAAGAACTCGGGAGGATTCACGTTCAAGCTGAAGGGCAGAACCGAGAAGCTCAAAGAGCGTGTTGGTGTTGCCGAGGCTTTCCAAGATGCAGAGTTCGACGAACTCGCACACAGGTTTGGCGGGCACTTCATCCGCCTGCAGATTTGCATGCGAGATGTTCAAGATTATATGAATCGCACCGAAAAAGCCATCAACCAGATCAACAATAACGCGCTCGCTTTGGAGCAAGTCGCAGATGCAACACCGAGTAGCTTACCAGAATACGAAGCGAAATGGCGAAAGTACAGCCAGGCGATTCGAGAACTTACTGCCGTCGCTCTCGAAGACCACAAGAACGCTGTGTCGAAGAGAGTCATCCAGCCAATGGTTGCCTGTATCAAGCTACACGAGGGCCCACAGAACGCTATAAACAAAAGGAAAAAGCGCGTCGTTGATTATGCCCGTTGTCGATCGATGGAGAAGAGAGGGGAAAAACCAGACAAGCGAACTCAAGATGCTGCAGACATCTATGTTGCTCTAAACGACCAGTTGAAGATCGATCTGCCAAAGCTTTACTCCCTGACCGGCCATTTGGTGCAGAGCTGTCTGAAGTGTTTCTTGGACATTCAATTAAAGTGGTTTAAGACTTGGGAACTCAAGCTGAAGCCAATTCTAGACACAGCTTCTACCGCCATCGACCAGATCGTTCCAACATTCAGAGCTGATCATGACCTCATCGTGCCTCAACTCATGGAACTTTCGATCTGCAATGGTTCCCTTCTAGCAGAGGCTGCCAACTTCCTATCACCTTCAACAACATCAATGGATGATCCGCCCAGCAGCAAACGTCCCTCTTTGCTGAGTGCTAAACGAGCAATGTCAAGTGGTAGTGATGCGACACCGAACGCACTGAACACATCCGACTTGATGAAACGTCATTCTGGTAGTTACATCTCAGGAACTTTGGGTATTGACTCGATCACATCGCCTGGACGTGGACGATCTAGCTCGTCTCTTTCCGCAAGACAGATGAGCTCATCTACTGCTGCAGCGTCTTCAAGCACAGGTCGCCCATACTCTCACCACAACACTACGCTCCCTTCACCTATGTTGGGGACCGACAACAGGCCTTCCAGTGCTACCCAGTCATATTCTGCCCTTTTCAGTGGAGCCTCAGGCTCCTACATGCCGGCACCTTCACGTCTGAGCACTGACAACTCCCGTTCTCCACGACCAGGCTCATCCGCCACCTTCTTCACCGCTCGAGGAGGAAGTGGTGCCGACTCGGCGACATCCTCAACAGCTAACACACCCAACCTTGGTGCCCAACCAAACTTTCTGGGTAATATCGATCGATTCAGTGGTATCTTCAGCTCTGCAATGCCACCATCTGAATCTGGGTATTTCAATTCATCACCAACACCACAACCTTCCTCTCAACGGCAACCAGCTCAACAGACGCGCGTCACATCTTTGACACCTCCACAGCAGCCTTCACAACCTGTAGCCACAGTCAAACCGTCGGAAGTCCCTGCTCAATTCGTGTGTGCTAGTCTCTTTGAATTCAATATCGATGGCACACGTCGTGAGGCAGGTTACCCTTATCTTACCTACGCACAAGGTGAGGTCTTCGATGTGATTGCGCAGAAAGGCGAGTTGTGGCTTGCAAGGAATCAGGATGATCCTTCTGCCACTCTCGGCTGGATTTGGGAGCAGCACTTTGTCGTTCTATCTGCGGATTAGGAGTTCCAATCTGCGGGTCTTTGGTTTGGGAAGGGTCTCTTGGGCGTTTTAACTGGTCGATGGCGGTGATGAATCTTTTCCTTGCGTTACACCAACATCCACATCACACACGATACCAAACGGCATAGCGTCGCATTGCCTTGCATCGCTTTACTTTATAGAGCACGGCGTTGCGTGGCATGACATGGCATGTCTGTCTCACTTCTACTCATGTCTTTTTCATCCTCAGAGCATCCACCTCGTTGGAGTTTACCGGGCCTTGCTGGCGGGTTTTAACAACAGCATGGGTGAGATGGCACAATCATGGAAGCGCTCCTCTTCACTTCCCTTCTATTTTCTTCCTCCCTGTACGACTGACCAGGATGGATCCTCACCACCTGCATCGCTCGTTCTTCTACCTCCTCCCTAGCTGGACCCACCCACCCATCCGTGCCCGATGCTCTGCGTCCTCCACGCCTGTCTGATACCCCCACCATCCCCGTCCTCCCTCCTTCCGTATGGGTGCACATCGCATGCAGGGGTCGGCAGTGGGAGGATTCTTCACATAGCTACATGTCTCAAATATAATGACCACCCTGTTTAACGTTCTTCTATCGTCCCAGCTCTTCACTTGCGCCTTCACCTCTGCTTCTGTTTTCGTTTCTATCATACCCGCTAGTCGCTGTGGCTCGTGTGGAGAACGTCTGTGTCTACGCCCATCCGCTTTCTCAGATGTCGTATCGCCCGGACGGAAGAATCTCGGCGTCGCGACATGCGTGTGTGCTTGTCTGGCTTTAGCAAATTGGAATCGATTGTAGCCACTGAGTAGCGTCTTTGTCTTCTGCCGTAGCAATTTGCAAACCGACTCTCACGAAAGCGTCAAATCCATCGACAGGTTTGGTGTGATCCGCCTTCTTGCATCCAACCAGGGCAACGCCATCGCCCAGACTCAGCCAATACCTTGTCTTTCGGTGGTTTGACCTTGCGGTGAACCAAAACGTATGAGCCAAGTGAGAAAAAAAATTCACAAGGTTGCCACGAGGTTGACGGCGAACGGCCGGGATAGCAACCCGAGAGCTCGTTCTTGCTGGTCGTTCCCGTCGATCGTCCGTTCAATGTAGCCTCTTCCCCGGTTGTGACCTAGGCGTCCGTAGCCATCGAGATTACCACTGTAGGCGAGGAAAAAAAGAATTCACTTCGAAAATCGATAGCTCAGCAGTGGAAGACGGAGGGGAGAAAGAACGAGGCAGCTGCGGGTGCCGATCCTGTCTCGCCGCTTGCTCCAGGGATCCCGTATGTCGGCATTACGACGCGTTACCCGTGCAGGCAATCGATGATGTTCGCCTTTTCCTATGCTGGAACCATTATCCAACAGGGGCGTTCGATTGGACTGTTACTTCCTCAACCACAGGTGAACTCGTGAAGATAGGAAAAGATCAATTTGAGTATAAGCTAGCACACTCATGATAAAAAGAAAACCATAATTGGTGACCCTCGATCAACGAGGAGAGCACCAACAATTAATCGATTAACCGATCAATTGACTGACATCTGGGTATAAACGACACCAAAACTCCAAAGGAAAAACGGCAGTGGACCGAGATCTGCTCAAGGCCCTACAGCCTGTGGGGCGCTCACCCGCCCATATCTAACCACCTCTTGTATGGTCGTTGATTTCGTTGTGATTTGCAGTCGCGAAAAAAAAAAGCCCTGCTGACGTATCGTGACAGTTGCCGAGAAAAATAAAATTCCAATCTGTCCGTTCCTTTGTTTCGTCCTACCCTTGTCCATTTCCCGTACATGGGTATCTGTAGCTAGTCTGGTCCGGTCACCTAAGTTAGAGCGAACGGCTGGCGACCAGACATTCCGTCCGAGCATATAGGTTGTCGAGATACATCATGGCGCCGGCGTCTTTGAGCATCTTCCCAACTGTGTAATGCACGCGTCAACGTATGCTCTTCCAGCGCTCGTCGTTTTTGGTGACTGTGATTGATTTTGACGTGTCTCGACATACCTTGTATTCCAGAACTGATCAACTGCAGGACATTTCGATCGTCCTTCAACAACCGTGGCTGTTGGGCGGAGGTAGTGCGCGTCTCCAGACTATTCTCCAACGTGGGGACTAGCTGCATCGCGTGACAACGTTGTTGGTCAGCAAGATCTGATGAAGGACAAGTTGGGACCACTAAGACAAGGCCAAAGAGCTAAATCTTACCTGTCTGATTTGGCCGTTGAACAACACTCGAGAAGGGATTCTCCTCTTAGTAGCAAGCCGTTTGAGCAGAAACACCCACTCGCTCCACTCCCGATCACCAGGTACAGTTACTGGCTGCTTATCGGGATCCATAGGGATAGGGAACGAGTACCTGGAGACGAAATCGAACGCGCACAGTGAAAGGCGGTTGGTGACCAGTTGAAGTATTTCGTCTTGCTCATCTGCGAACAGATGAGTGGGCAGCGAAGGCAGGTCCTCCTCCTTCGGCTCCTTGTCAGCATCGACCGGCCGAGGTAGGAACTGGGCAGGCCCGTCGAACTCGTCACGGTTGCTAGGTCTTCTCTGGGGCAGAGCGCCAACGTAGAAAGGCGCAGGCCTGGAAGAGACGGTGGTGGATGGTGGAGAGGCGCCTGTTGTCATAGGGTCTGCACTATATGACAATGCACTGATCGAGTGGTAGGTCTCTCCCGATGTCAGCGCCATGTTAGACGAGCCTGGGGTCGTTCCCCGACCCCACTGTGTATTTGAGTCTGCTGAAGACATTAGAGATGCTGATTGAAGGGGCTCGCCGTCATACGTACGACGTTGAGGTGGAGTATAGGACAACGGCCAGCCGTTTGGGTAAATATCGGAGACGGTGTCTCTCGATTCCATAGCATCGCTGCCTTGATGTTGGCTTCTTCCCCATTCATCATAGGGAGGCAGATACTGTTGTCCATCGAACTGGTGTGGGAAGGGGTTGCCTGATGACCTGTCCATGATTGACTGTTACCGGATCCAAAAAAAGAAAAACACAAAGATATTCAACAAGTTGGTCGTGTTCTCGGAAGCTACATTATCGACCGTTTCGCAAGCGCAAGCTGAAGCTCATATACAAATCGGTCTTATGTATGGGGCCTTGCGAAAGTCAAGGCTGCCTTCGGTCTCACTGTTTGCACCACATAAGCAGCAAAACCAGGGTGTTGCATTTCCATTCGCCCAATAATATAGTTTCAACAACTAGCTTCGAGGCCATTTCTCCTCATGTTCGAGCTTCGGCTTGGATGTATCAACCCGTCGATCCACATGTGCCGTTGGCGGCGGCCTCGGTCGACTACTCTAGGACATGGATGACGAGTCGTGAGGAGGGGTATACCCGGTCACGCCGGCCTTGAGAGTGTTAGTAGCCCGTTTAACCCTTCACTGGCTCGTGACTTTGCTGGGGTGCAATTGGTTAAATCGGCCTTGTCAAGACCTCGTGGCTATCATCCCGGCCGATCCGCGCCCTCACCTGGTTCTGGTCCCTAACGGAAATCGCCCTCCGAAGACATCAAAACGACCAAGCCGGGTTAGTAGAATGCCGATTGGAAAATCCGACCAGGCAAGGGCTAGTGTCGTAAATTCCTCCGGCCTCCATAATAATCGCCACGCCTCACTAGGCTTGTACTGTAGATCAGGCGTTCTCCAGACCCTTTTCTGAATATAGAAACGCTACAATACAATCTAGTATCGTGGTGTGTACAAGCGAGCAGGCGGGCGATCGATTGAAATGCTGGTAATCCGCATCATGGGTCCCACGAAATCTAATGCGAGTCAGGCTGTGATATGTCGCATCATCCAGCAGGCAATCTCGACCTTATCGAAACAACTGAGCAGAATTGCTTTCCCGTAAGGCAAAACATCGTACGATTAATGTTGGGCATGAAGACGATTCTCGGCAGTGCCCCATTTTCCAGAAGGGTCTACAACACCATAGATAGTACCTTCCAGGCTTGGTACAGCAGATGCGAGTTTCATAGAGGTGGGTTGTTTCATGATTGAACCAAATGCCAGGACTTGAAAGGTTGGATGAACGGGCATTGGGATTGCCGTTGTGCTCAGGCCCTCCTGTGACCTGATCCCTAGGGCTGTGGCTGTGGCGGTGACCGTTTACTGTGGCTCGGGGCTGCAGCCCAGGGCTGAAAGTGGGTCGTCGGAGGTAAAATGAACTGTGGATCGGTTGTTAAAGCGGGCAGTGGTATCTTGCTGCCCAATACTTGATACCCTCCATCTGGCGTCATTAAATCCTTCACTGCAACCGAAGGTTTCCCATGTCCATTGTGGCCGTGACTTGATCGGCTGTGGCGATTGCAGTAGAGATGACACCTCTGATTGGTCGATTTTCCACTAGCCCCTCAAAACTTCCGTCATGGCGGTCTAGGGCCATGCATGAGATTGAACCTGAAACCGATGGTCCGTGTGTCTGACAGTTAGCAACGGTGCCGCATGCAGACGGCCGTCTTTCAGTGGCCACTGCCTTCGAGGCCTCTTGTTTTAAATGCAGGGTGCGCAGCGCTACAAGGGGCCTTCATCATCGACTGGCCAATTACAGCTTTTCGCGTGCATCGGAAGCTGGTTGTTCCGATCAGACTTCAGGGATTCTGCTATCGCATGTGGTTGGCTCGGCCAGTCGGTTACATGTCGTTTGTCGAGGTTGGTTGTCGGCAGACATCGAGCCTGCATCGGATGCTAGGAAACATCTACTTGCATCTCTGATGGACCGTAACCCGCGGATGATACCTTGCTCTGTGTTCATCTCACGTTACACCCGACTACTAATCGGTACGCAACGGACCACATGCTAAGACCCCATTCAGCAGACACGAGTGATAATGCAATCCCAGACCATCGTGTACATTGTTGCTGCAAGTCCGTGCCGATCAAAAGCTTGCAAGTTGTCGGAATGGGTTTAGTGAGGTGACATAGGGCAAAGTCAAGGCATTGCCATAGACTCATTCGCTCAACGGTTGAAAGGTAATTTCGCTGACTGAGAGAACCAGAATTACTAACGCGTTGATCTCTTGCAGAGGTAGGCCGTGCGCCGTGGTGCGAATGATGGAATACTGTCGAAAAGAAACGCTTGTGAGTTTGTGTGTTCCTCATTATTATCATCAACTCTATAGGTGCAATCTCTACAGTGTATCATCTCGCCGTATATTGAGTGGATGCTGCTTGTGTATAGTGACACAAGGTGTGGGCCACTCGAAGCCAACACAACAGTCCTTCTGTCACACAGTGAAGCAAGGAGACAGTGGGCTGTGCGCTTCCAATTGCTGCCAATTCGTGTCATGAACGATAGGCGTAGTTACCGTGCGGTAAGTACAATGCCAGCGTCAGAGCCAGCATCCTCGTCCGTCGGAACATATTGTTTGCCGACTAGAGTCCCATTGCGCTGTTTGTGAACAATTCTTGCAGCGTAGACCAGCTGTACAGCAGAAGTAATGCTACGGTAGCGTAGGTCAACACCTTCCGTGAGCACGTATAGGACATTTCAACAATCACTTACAGCAAGATTACGGCCAAAACAGCATTTACGACGACAATCTTCAGCGTGAAGTTGAAAAAGCCGAAAATGAAGTTAAAGAGCCAAAGAAAAGTCTTGACACAGGCGAAGCTCAAATAGGCTGTTGGTTGAAACCGACTCTTGGTCACAAGAGCAATCTCAAGAACGTCCAAGACGAGGGTGAGAAAGGAGAACGCGATCTCGAAACTGGAAACAAACACGGAATCGATATTTGCTGCGATTTCTGCCCCCAAAAAGATTGACAAAGCGATGCAGCCGACAAGTTGAATGGACCAAGCCGTGAAGTTTATGGCTTTGTCATACTGGTAATCGAACCCTGCCATTGTGATAATGCGACAAAAAGATAGCTCGAGAAGGTGACCAGGGCTGAGACACTGGCGATGGACGCGATTTGGTGGAAGATTACAGAATTTACTGCTGAGCGAATGTGGTGGGAAAACGGATGTTTACTGCAGGAAGAAGAATGATGGTTGAAGCCAATGGCAAAGCAGGGGCAAACCTGCTGTATTTACATCTCCAGTGCATCTCCGAGGCACGCACAGCATGATCACGATACTGTGCCGCACATGCAGCAAATGGCTGGAAGCCGATAGGAATCGTGAGTTCTCGCATGCGGATGATCTCGTGTTCAGTGTTTCTGCTGGGATGAGAGCCGGCTGGTGAATTCGAGTGCATCGATTCTGGGGTCTTTATTTGTCGCCAGTTCGACGCGCTAGTCTACTTTGGGCGTCTCAGGTGCGCGTCCACCACAGATCATTGCCAGACGCAGCCAGACACGGCAGAGAAACCCACAGGGTGTAAACTATTGTCCGTAGCTGCTGTCCCTGGTCGGTGAATCTGAGGGGGCTATGAAGTTGAAAATCAAAGAATGCTGCTAGCGTCTTAATCTCGATCCGCATTCTGGCTGCAGCTAGGCTACATGCTCAATGCCATCAACGCCGCTTCTTGCTTGCCTCGGCCCGAGAGTCTCTTTCTCGTTGCCTTTAGACTGTAAAGGAGACTGCTCAAAGGGGAGGACACCGTGGTAGAGTTCTGCAGCTCGTAGCCAAGCATTCGAACATACCCAACTGTGATCAGCGCGCTCAGAGAACAGCTTGAAGTGTAGTCGTGAACATTTGAATATCGGACTAGACGAGCAACACTCAAGCTAAGATCGAGGCATCACCGCCTTCTTCGTCCACAATCAGCCGTCTCGATGGAACGAGTCGGATGGCACGCGGTTTAGCAAGTTTAGTCCGGCGTAAATTATGTCACACGCAACGCACATTCTCCCGCTTAGTCTTCTTGGAGTTTCCTCCTTTCGATAAGCTTGTTGGCAAATTCGCGACGCTCGTCTCTGAGACTCGTGAAAACCTGTATCCCTGGCCTCAGTATGCTGCCACTTCGACGTGTGTATGTGCCGAACTTACCCAAAACCACATTGCGAGCTCAAAAAACCCCCAGGCAAAGACCAGACTGTTCTGTAGAGGCTCTCCAATGCCAACCCTCGCTGCAGCATCGCCTCCAAACATTCCGCCTTCTTTGAACAGATACGCATAGCCAGTGACGATGAAGAGGAAGAAAAGCCGCACGGGTACGTTCGAGATCCAATATTCAAAAGCGGCGAGTTCGTTTAGGGAGGCTGCGGTAAGATCGGCCACGCCGATGAAAACGAGGAGGACCGCGATGAAGGCATTGGATTCGCTCGGCTTTTCCATTGAGGTGACATGTTGCTGTAGATTCGTCCAAGTCAGCTGAGAGCGCGCGCTCGCGATAGGAGAGAGATGATTTACCAGTTGCATGGACTCGCCTAGCATATACACCACATTTTGGTCTGCTACCCGTTTTGGGGCAGTGAGGAAGAACCACGCCGCCGTCAAGTGGGCGAGAGATATCGCACGGATGATGGTGAAGGATGATATGAGCTGCATTTCGTCCGCTGCTGATGTTCCACGTCGTTGATAGGAAATGGTAATGTCCTAGAGATCTCCTTAAGGTTTCTGGTCTCAGGGTACCTTAGGTACCTACCTGATTGAACTCCGGAGCCAAACTCCGCAAAAGCCGGGATGCTGCTTAATCAGGCGTCTTCAACTACCAGATTAGGTATTCAGAGCCAATGCAGCCGTATTCTCAGCAGCCACCGCTGCATTGGGAGTACACCACCTTGGCTGGTACATGGATGGGTCCGGGCGCTACCGATTTTCCACGCCTCTCCCTGGAAGCTCTAATCCAACAACATATCTGAAATGGACAGCTTAGACGGATACAGAATGGAGAAGTGGCCTTGTCCTGTGTGGTCGTATTTCCAGCTTTGTCTCGCGGTAAATCCAGGAGATATAGACAATAATAACTTAAAATTCGCCCTGCACGTGTATCTGAGGGTGTTCCAATTAAGGCAGCGGGTGCTCCAAATATCACCTCCTGTTTGTCATACACTAGACCATGTTATCGCGATGGACGATTGCCAACCCAGTCAAACCGCCTTGGACCGCACATTGTCAAAGCAACATCGTCGCATTCTTCTCGAGGTGATATTCAATCCGTAATCATCAAACATCCTGTCTGAACCTATCCAACCCAGCAAGTATGGGTGAGCAGGCCGATCCCTTGCTGCCACAACGGTCCCGCCCGAAGCCTAACGCTGCAATGCGTTATGGTCTTCTCGGTCTTCGTCTGCTGGGATTCATAGCTCTGGCGAACGCCGGATATCGTCTGTGCTATAATCACTTCACGGCCGCTGAGGCGTCGTCGGCCACAATAGCGCAGAGGGTACTTAGGAACAACCCTTTGATCGATGGACACAATGACCTTGCGATCCTGATCAGGTACGTCCCTCACATGACAAACCTAGCCTCAACCACTGACAGACTTCAGGGGCGCATATGGGAACGACATCGACAACGAAACGTTCACCGAGCACTTTGAGAACGGCGGTCTCATTGGCCAAGTTGACATCCCTCGTCTTACAACCGGTCAAGTTGGGGGCCAATTCTGGTCTGCCTTTGTGACCTGCCCGCAAGACGGCTTCGACTTCTCGGACGACAACTATGCGGTTCCAGTCCGGCAGACCTTGCAGCAAATCGAGCTCTTGCACCGTCTGAGCGCGAGATATCCCAAGCTATTCACCTTCCCAGCAGACGCCAAGGCGGCAGAGCGTAACTGGAAGGCTGGCAAACTGATCTCGCCCCTCGCCATTGAAGGCCTTCACCAGATTGGCAACTCGCCTTCGACCCTTCGGCTGTACCACCAACTGGGCGTGCGATACGCGACTTTGACCTGGAATTGCCACAACAAGTACGCCGATGCTGCAATCGTGTCTATCGACGGCAAGAGCGTTGCGTCGAAGCCCTTCCATGGTGGCGTGAGCGAAGCTGGCCGTGATCTGGTACTGGAAATGAACCGTCTCGGCATGCTTGTCGATCTCAGCCACGTGAGTGTCGATACTATGCGAGACGTGCTTGGCGGTTCTCCTGGCTGGAACGGTAGCGTTGCGCCTCCCATCTTCAGCCACTCCAGCGCCAAAGCCATTTGTCCCCACCCACGCAATGTCCCTGATGATATCCTCGAGTTAGTCAAGCAGCGCAGATCGGTCGTCATGATCAACTTTCTCCCAGACTTCATCAGCTGTAGTCAGTCTCTCGGTGATAATGGCATACCTGACTACGTGGACGAGACCAACACCCTGGACCGCGTCGTCGAGCACATCATGTATATTGGGGACAAGATCGGGTATGACTACGTTGGTCTTGGCACAGACTTCGATGGCATGCCTTTTGGACCAAGAGGTCTGGAGGACGTGTCCAAGTTCCCCGATCTCGTCGCAGCTCTCTTGGACAAGGGTGTCAGCGAGCATGATGCTGGTAAGGTTGTAGGCAGGAACTTGCTAAGGGTTTGGCACGAGGCAGATGCCGTCGCCGCCAAGCTCCAAAAGGAACTTTTACCATTGATTGACGAGATCAAACCAAGGATGCCAGGCTTGAATCTTGAGTAGAACTCTGTTGTGTAAAATGACCAACTTCCCAAGCAGATACATTAGAGAACGGGCTTAGCCCGTAGCAAATATTTCAAAGCTAGTGTACATATCAAGCAACCAATCCGTGATTTGGCTCAACTTGAGATTGAAAGCTGCCTCTGACCCTGAAGCCAGTGCGACATCTCCGCGTTTGACTTCGCTTGCTTCGCTTCACAACCCAGCGAGGAGTAAAAGGCACCCAGGGCTATGCTTGAGGCGCATTCATAGCTTCATACTCATTCAGCTTCCCCTGACACTGGCCGAGTTCATAACAAAGCTGACCTACTTTTTCAACCAGCTCACGATTGACCATCGTTAGTTGGGTAACGGTCTGGCGCTCCTCGGAAAGCTCTCTGACTAGGGTGTTATTCTGCTGCTGCATCTTGGCGTTGGCTTCATTCAGTTCGTGTATCTGGTTTGCGCACTGGGCGAGGGACTCATCGTGAGGAGCCTCGACTTCAGCTCTACGCAATTCTTCATCGTCCTTGTAGCGCAAGTGTTCCTCCTGTTCCTGCTTGTACGCCATCTCCAACTTTCTGTATTGACGCAGTCTTTTTTCAATCGTCGTGTTCAGTTCCTCCACCTTTGTCTTGAACTCGGCCAGCGCGGTGCTGTCTTTCTTCAGTTCCGTGATCTCGTCAGTGGCCTGGGCAACTTTCTTCTCGAGATCGCCGATTTTCTCCTCTGCTTCCTCGATCTTGCTGTCTCTGCCGGAAACGATATCATGGTGCTTTCTGGCAGTATTCTTGGAAGTTGCAAGCTTTTCTCGCAGCACTTTCAGCTTCTCTTTGATCCTCGCCAAGGTTTTCCCGTGACGCTCATTTTGAGAGATCAGTTGGGAAGCACAATCGTCATAAAGCTTGGCCTTCTGTTTTCTATTCTCTTCTTTCATGTGCATTATCGCCTCCTTATGTTCGGCACGGACCTTGTTCATCTTGCTTTTGTGGGTGTCCGACACTTTTCGCTGTGCCTGTCTGTAAGCATCTGCCATGCCTTTCTCGGAAAGTTTCTTGCTCTGATTCGCAGCGAATGCTTGCGCCTCAAGTTCACTAATTTCCTCATCTTTCGTTTCGATAGCACTATTTTTCTCGGTGATTTCTTCCAATAGAGCTTTGTATCTCGTGAGCAACGTATCAGCATCCATGGAAGCGCGTTTGATGCAGGTCTCGACTTGAGTCTTATCGTCGCCTTGGCTCTTGTCATCGCTGGGCATCGCTTCTTCTTCAGATGCACTCTCGGAATCCGATGTATCCTCATCACCAGTTGGCTTCTCGTCGACGAAATCCTTTCCACCACTGTCTGCATTCTCAGCGTCAACCGTATTCTCAACATCGACTGTGTTTTCACCAGCGTCCGCGATCTCAATATCCACCGTGTTCTGAGCATCATCCGTGTTCTCCTCAATCGAATTGATCACATCGTGAGCCATATCATCATCGATGACTGTGTCGTGATCATTCGAGGTCTTCGCATCACCAGCATCGTCATCTGCCTCCACCTCTTCATTGCAGCCAACATTCTCTCCAGTTGACATGATTTCGGTTCCACTGGCAACAACGAGACCCTCCTGGATTTCATCACCATCATCATTCTTCGCCCTTGCGTCATCGGCTACTGGAGGTCCGGTCGCAATCACAGACTCCACAACCAAAGGCTTTTCGACGTGGGTCTCAGCACTGTGGAATTCCGACGCAGCAGCGTCTACCCCAGTAGGACCTTTCTCGATTACAGCTGTGCGATCGAAGTCGATATACTCGTCAAAGCTACCGACTTCTGCTTCGTTTGCAACAGAGCAGTTCTCAGGCAGAGCATCATCCTCGAAGTGAATTTTCTTCGCCACCGCCTCGTTACTGTCGCCCTCCCAGTGCCTTTTGGGAGAGGAAGACATGCTGTGATGGTGTTCCTTGCTTCAGTAGCGGTTTCTCTTGCAATCCAGCAGATGATGTGGTGTTGAAAAGTTGTTGAGTTAGGGAAAGAAGTCATGACAGACTGTGGTGCGAAGAACAGAAGAGCGGTAGAACCTATTCTCGAAACACGACACATCTTTTAGGCTTGTGATTGCGAAAATGACCGTCGTTGTGATCTTCATCTCGGCACGAGGTTTGTTCAAGCATGTGTTGATGCAGAACCTTGCTCTTACTCGACAAGAGCGCGTTTTCCATCAGACCGGTCATGTGATGTAGCCATCTTGCCTCGTGACGCGTGCGTCTCTACCCATCAGTGGTGCGACGAGTTGGGTGAGACGAAGCCAGCAGCTTACATCCAGCCGTGACGTGAGCATGTGAGATCGCAATTGACAAGCCGACGATTGAGTCTCTATGCTGGCGAAGTGGTGATCGAAGCGTCCAATGAACAGAACACCGGCATTACTCCGGTGATGATCGATCAACAGGATCATTCTGAATTTAGAAGCGCATGTCAGTGAATCTTATGCGATATTTTCTTCACCAAAATCATGAGGCGGTCGACGATATCACTTTATCAATATGAAGCGCAGTGATCGTGCAGAGCGACGGCATTGAGTAGAGAATAGTACCGTCGCTATATTGGGATTTTCCATCCTCTGATGTCGGTCCTTTTGTTTGGTGAATCATGATGTCGTGGACAAAGCTCAATAAGCAGCGGTAGCCTATAGTCTTAAGTCAGCAGTAACGACTCTCATCGGAAGACATTTGCTGAAGAACTCTGACTCGGACAAACATCATTGGAGGGAGGTTTCATACGATCAAATGGAATTTGAGACGATGGAGACATTTGTGGTGGATGTGAAGAGGCCATAATGATGCCTGATGAATCTAGCTGCTGAACTAAGATATCAAAGGCTATGTCGCACACTCTGGTAATGCCGAGAACGTAGCGCCTCACCTGCACACATCCAGGTGTGTCATCTCCGGCTTTGTCCCACCGCCGGGAACATCGTACACTGACGCAGACAAACCCAAGGCGTGTAAGCAACAGCGTGTACTCGGCTACTGGAGCAAGTCACTTCCAGAGCCGCAAAAAAAGATAATACTCCCTGAGCGCCGCGCTGATCCAAAACGAATGACAAAAGCACATGAAAGGCAATAACTTTTTTTTGTCGCTCACATTGCTTGATTCTGCCTTATGCTTCCTGAACGGTTTCTTCAATCTTCCATCAATCCCAGAATTTGAAGCCAGCGGTCTGTAGGGTCTGTAGGGTAGGAACTTGAGCTTGTTGAACGTGCGAACCGTTCATATGTTGATTGTCAAGGTCTGTTGGTGAGGCAGCCAACATAAGTTCTTCAGGCAATACAGAACTTGAGAACGAGCTTCCACTGGTTCTTCTACTGTGACCCCATCTGACAGCAGTAGCACTGTTGCGACTACTAGGCATGTAACAGCCGGCGTTCAGGCTATTCGTCCTGCTGTACGAATGACGCATTGGCATCATAATGGGTCTGGAAGGAGAAGGTGGTCTTGATCTTGTGGGTTGGTAACTGGCAGGTTTCCATGACCGACGAGGTATGATCATATCTGGTTTGACTGAGATGTGATCGTCATAGAGAACATCCACGTTATCCACATCATCTTCGCTATCATCTTCCAAGGAAGATGCATCAGTATCCGGCTGGCTGCTGAAATTCACGTCGAACGTGGGGCTGAACGGTGCAGTGTTCGTTGAAGTAGCTGAAGGTACAGAGGCGTCACTGCTATTGCGACGTAATCCTTCAGGGTCCCAGGTAAGAAGGCCGACTCTGGAGATGGCGTCTAGCCTACCTTCTTCCATAGTTGGTTCGAAGTTGGCATCGCCGAGATCAAAGTTGAGATTATCCAATTTCACACGTGCTTCTGCAGGAGGTGTGCGTTCGATTTCGTTTAGTGCTTCTCGCAGGGCTTTTTGCTCATCACCATCAACACCATTGCCATAACCTTCCACAACGATTTCGCAGTAAGTAGTCTTGGTTCTGACGGGTGTTCTGAATGAAGCTGGCGACACTGGAGAATAGAGGTCATCGCTCAGCATGTCCGGGGCAGTGGCGCTACGTCTAAGACTCTTCTTCCTGGCAAAATTGCCAATCGATGATATGACCTGGGAACGTAAGGAAGCAGTGCTCGATAGAGCTGTGGATACCCGCAAAGGCTGGGGCGCCATGCTCAGATCTGCGTGTGAGTTCTTTCGCGACATTGTGAAATAACTCTCAGCACTGTCAGCCTCGCAATCAGGATGAATAGAGATATTGTCATCTGCATCGTCAGCATCTGCGCCAGGTGCAAGCAAATCTTCGGATTTCCGACTGCTATGTTCTGAGCTCACAACCTCTAGAATGTTGTCGACTCGCCATGATGGACATCCAGATGTCGAGACACACAGCGGGTATGAGGGGGTCACAATATCCCTTACTTCCTTTGGAGATTTGGTGATGCTGTTTAGCATCTGTAGGGTAGAGTAGACTAGGAGCCATCTGACTTTCCGTGCTTCTTGTATGGTGATCTTCTCCTCTAGACGTTGCTTCTCGAATCGAGAGTATTCCTGAACCAGCGGGTTCTGTGTGACGGAAGTATCCTGTGAGTTCGTAGCAAGGAGCAAAGCCTGTCTTAGTGTGGCCAACTTGTCACCTGAGGAGGAAAGGGTCCTTGCAAGCTTGAAGTTTCGAAGACCCTTCTGCCCGTCTATTGATTTTTTGACTTCTGGGGCATCAGGTATGAGTGGTAATGGAGAGGGAAGGGCGTCGTATCCATGCCGTAGATCGAATGCCTTGACATTCTGCAGCACGCACACGCCTCCAAAGAGCATTGTTCTATTGCTAGAACCTTCATCATTGCAATTTGCATCAACGAGGTAGTCGTACAAGCATTGGAAATCCAAATGCATCTGATGCCAAAGTTGCTTCTGCCATGGAAGCTTCGAGCTGGGTGGGAAATAGCCTGACTGTTCGACATAGAAGGAATGTAGAACACTTCTGAAACGATCCAGATGATCGCGAGCGGATCTTGACAAGCCTAAGTATTCCGGACCAAGCTCTTCCTCCAGAAACCCTCCTACAGCACGCGCAACACGGGATATGTGTAAGTCCATCTCCAACGAGGCTCTTGTAATCAAGGCTTTGGTGGCATTGCTTTGCCTTTCGAATTCTTTACTGAGATCGAGCTTGTCGTGCATTCCTACACAATGTGCGAAAGATTCTACCCAAACGTCCTGCAACTTCACAACATCTGCGAATCTCAGGAAGGCGAGGGCATAATCAGGGTGGCCAGAGAACTCCCTATAGCCCTGAGCATCACAGTAACTGAGGAACTGGGTAACATCTGCTGTCTGAGGTTGCCATTGTCGTATTCTCTCCCACAGGGTGATTAGTGCAGTACTTAGGCTTTCGCCTACCAATGCAGCTCCAGTGACGAAGGCGAAATAGTTTCGCGTGGTGATGTGGTAAGAGAAGGCGTCTGTCTGGTGAACATGATCGGGAATTGGAATGTAGAGCGTGTTTGGAGTGTCGACATTGTTGTGCTTCACTGGTTCTGATTGCGAGGCGCTGTTGACGATAGTAGAGGATGATTTGTTATTGTGGGAACGAAGACAGTGATCGAGAAGAAAGGCCACATTTCTATCCTGAATTGTCTTTAACGAGATCCTAAAACTGGGGCTTTTAGTAGGCGATCCTGGTCTATGAAGACAGACCAAGGTATCACCTTCAGGAGACCAGATCTCATTGTCCTAATAGCTATTAGTAGAAGAAAGAAAGATCAGCGACGGGAAACGCACCTGGCGAAGACCATCCCAATCGCTATTGCTGCGCAAGTGACCATTGAAGCGTCGAATGTGAGATGCGCCACCCTTGGCCGGTACCTTTGGAACACTGAAGGCGTCTAACATGGAGGCATGTCTCGATCGCCTCCATTCAGCCATTGCAAGACTCGATGGATCACTCAAGACTATCCGAGCTGGAGTGTATAAATCGTCGCGAGATGAGACAGGGATCAGACGAAGGAAGGTGATGTCTGGATGATATAAGCTGGATAAGGTGTTATGCGATACAGGGCTGGCAGTCAGGATTCATCAACCGTTAGGACCATTCGATTGGACGCAGTGGCGAGCGACACTGATATCAAATCCGAGATATAGGTGCCATACAGACAGACGAACCCGAGATACGGGTAGGCGTACGAGGTCTGGCGAACCGTGTGAAAGAGACGCAGGCGGTCCTGCAGGGTATCCTGGGGTGTCGAGAAGAAAGATCGAGCCGTCCAGCAGCTATGGATCCAGGAGGCGGCGTTGGATGAGATTGTAGCCAAGCGACAGGTAAGAAGGAGAAGAGCACGAGAGATGACGAGAGGGAGAGGTGTTCCAAATATCGAAGGTCGTCACCGTGCCTGTCCGCCGTGTCTGGTCTGTCCTGACCTGTGCTGTGCCCGTCCGTTCGAGTACGGGTAGACAGGGTCGGGAGGCCGATCATCGAGAAATGGGGACATGGTGTGGCTTGCTGCGAGATGGGTAGACGAGACTAGGTGTGACGGAACACCCTGGTCTGGCGCGGTATCGCTCGTGTGGTAAGGTACGGTGTTGAGGGCGGTAGTGTAGTGGGTGTATGAGTGTAGGTGTGTTGATGTTGTGTGTGTGTGAACGGTGAACGGTGCGGTGCTCGAAGGAGGTCTGTGGGGGGAGCCGAGAGCGTTGTCAGTGATACAACTGCGAGTACGGTGATACAGCGCAAAAGGCAAAGCAGAGAGACATCATTACCATATTCGGTTAAGATGGGAGGCATAGGGCAGGCCGCTAGCCGTAAGCGAGCTAGCGACGCTGTCGATACTCAGATACTAATCCTATCTTGGGTTTAGCAGGGTCTACATACCTCCAATGCGGGTACTGTACCGTACTACGCTCTCGCCCCTCCGCTAATTTACTGTGCAGACGCCCATTCATTCTCCCGTCCTATCCCAGCAAAGACAATATATATCTTCCGACCGCTTGCAATTCCGAGTCTGACCCTGCCGCTGCCTTTGAATCCGAATCGAGTCTGAGTCTGAGTCTAAGTCTGAGTCTGAGCCCTGTCTCAGCCGACACAGATTGTAGCCTTGAGCATGCGGCGCAGTGCTGTGCAGTGCAGCGCAGCACAGGACAGAACAGCACAGGACAGGACAGTTACGGTATACACAGAGACTCAGCGCTAAAATGTATGCTTCATCTAGCGCTGCCGGAACGCAGCGATCGGCATCAAAAAGTCCGACATGGCAGATTGGCCTCGCTGGCCACGGAACGCTGGGCGGTAGACTACCCTGGACTAGACTGCACTCGGCTTGGGCGATGAGGATGCATGATAGGATGATTGGCAGCCAGCTTCAAGAAACCCTCTGGCCTCGACAAGCAGGCTCAACTACAAGGAGACCGCAGTAGGGGACGTCATCAATCCAATCCAGCCTAATCACTGCGCTTTCCACTTATGTCGTTCGTCATATCGAGGCGCAGCTGGTAGGATATGATATCTCGTCCATGATACATGCCATCGTCTATCGGCACAGCGTGAGACGAGATAAGACGAGAGGATGGACTCTGACGACGCCTTCACTCCTCACATTACCCTCATATGCCAATCCAAACAGGCGCTGCTGCTCCTACCACCGTTTCCATCTCAGCCTGGCTTGGCTTAGCTTGGTGGTTGACCGTGTGTCACGGCAATTTTCATGTAATGTCAGAGCAGATTGGACCCAATGGTGCGCTGCCCGTTGCGAGAGTAGCTCTTTGCAACGGCTGCACGTATAATATCCTATCTGCCGTAGCGAGCGCCCAGACCGAGCTGTCTCTCTACTGTGTTATACATATACGGAAGTATTGCTGCATACGCAGCAGCCTAGTTCGAGAGAGAGTAACTGCATTAGCGTCACATTCAACGACATGCCTAGGACTAAGTACTGTAATTGTAGTGGTGATGGTGAATATTGGTGGCAGAGGTGGTAGAAGGCAGACTGCCCCAACGACGGCGGCATGCTCGCCATTTTCCTTGCGTCCTCACGTCATCCGTAGGGAAGAATATGACAGCACGGCTGTCTGCCTACCTGAGGCTATCTATCTGCACATCTCAAGATTCCCACAGCATTCCACACCCGTAGCTATGACAGACGAGAAGTATCAGAGGGGCTCGCAGCCCATGGCCGCCACTCTAGCCAAGGCCCCAAGACCGAGACCATGTAAACGAGATCGTCCCGGGGATATGCATTCTGGGAGCGGCATCCAGCCTGCAGCATGCGGTGCAGTGCAATGCAGTCGCTGTACGGTACTGGGTGTACGGCAATGTGAATCCATCCGCAGATCTGCGAGACTCGCCCTTCTGCGCAAATCCTCGTCAAAATCCCTTGTGCTCTTGTTGCAGTTCCAATCCATCTGCAACACGAGGTTAGACAAGGTGGCGACGGCGTCGGTGGTGTAAGCAATCCCGGTCTGCGGTTCAGTATGCGTTCAGGAAGAAATCACCACTTGCTTCGACTGAGATTTCTCCCAGCTGCTTGGATCATCTCGTATACCCTGTAAATCCTGGGCAGGCATGGCATGAGCTGAAAGGCGAATGGATTGATTCACAGACTGACAACCCATGAAGGATGCGGATGGATATGGATATGCTCTACCGGACCGAGTCCTTCCTCAATCCCTCACTTTTCTCCGCACTTGCTAGGTAGGTATGCTAACAGGCTCAATGGATTCAATGCTTGATGACAGATGCAGCGTGCATCAGCGGTCTAGCCCAGATATCGACCTGCCTGCTTGATCGAGCGCATTCCAATGCTAATGGCCCGGTGGACAGACACCTCGACACTGAAGATATTTTCTCATTTATCTTGCTCGATCTTTCACGGTTCTCAAACATCAATCTCGAACTTTTGTTTCATGTGTAACCATGTGACAGTACAGTACAGCACAGTACAGTACATATGAAACATACGTTCCTGGCGTGTCGTCGGCAGTGAAGATGTGATGGAGTCATAGAGATCCAACCATGGATACCTCTTTCCCCTCCCTTCTACGCTACTTGAGTACGTCTATTTCAGGCAAAGCAGCCATGTGTGAGGCCCTACGGCAATATGGCTATACCTACAACACATCACAGAGATTCCTCACAGCCGGCCGTGTGTGTTCCAACACGACCCGCAGTGGCACAACGACGCTTTCAAACCCACATGCTGGACGACGACCAACGATCCATGCAAGGTCAAGGATGAACATTGCCGGAGATGGCATTCATTTCACATTTCAGATTCCAGATCTTGCTGTCCCTCATCTCTGTCTGATGATTCACCACTGACGGTGTCCCGGGAATACGGTTACTTCGCTTGGGCGCATGCATCGCATCTTCCACAACCCTGTTGCCTCGCCCGATCTGGCTTCCTTGCAAGAGAATCCAATTCAGCGGGAACAAACTGCAGATCGAAGCCAAGGCGGGCAGATGGACGTTGCTTTCATCGTCCATGTGCTATTTCGACACTATGTGGCAGAATTACGAGATCAAAGAGCAGCAGGTTGGTAAAGCAAGTACCTACCTAGCTAACTAGGGAGGGTTGGCTCATTGGGATATGCCAGCAGCGGTCGGAAGTATTATCGTAGGTAGGCGACGTGAAGATTGCGAAAAAGCGTCCTGGCCCAATGGCACGGGTGGGGAAAAGCGACGCCCATCTGCAAGCCAGCTCCCACAATTATCCAAAACCCTTGTCTACATACTATCCCTGCCTACTCACTACTATAGACTTGTTACGAGTCGTCTTGGTATTGGTAGACACAATCCGCAAAACGTCCCACAACTACCCCTCGGATCTGCCAGCCACCAATCTCACCCCACTTCACTTCCGCACCTTAGCACGCTACCTACACAGTATGAAAGGCTTCAAGCCCAGAGACTGGATCGTGTCTCCCTTTTTTCTTTTCTTTCTTAATCCTTCTATCCCACAATCCCTACCAATTGCGCGCACCGCACCAGCGAACACGAAAGTCTAACAGATCCAAAGATGCACGGATCGGAGAATAGAGGTACAATAGACTCCAGCCGTGCATGGATTGCAATCCCGCACCTGTCGGGATGCATCGCTTCCAGATAGCAAGCAGTGTAGCCGCGGTGCATTCCCAGTCGTCAGCTTACCACCGAGGGGCGTTGTTTCCCAGCGTGTCGTGCAGTACAGTACATGCTTCCGTACGTCCTCGAAAGGCGCAGACGGCGCGAGTCGAGTCGCAGCAGCGTGGAGCGAGGAGCGAAGACGGAACGGGATCGAGGCCGAAAGGATGACAGGACGGGCAGAACGGGCGGTGGGTTCGATTGGACGATGCAGTCTGTGCCGCCTCGCTTTCCCAATCGATCCTCGTCCAGCCACGACGAATGTCCGAGTTGGTAGTTGCAACGCTAGATTTGGCAAATGCAGGCGAGTCAGCGCCTTTCTTCTAGATTGGGCCATGCAGGCCTGTGAGGGGAGAAAGATGGGAGCTGGGGGGGGCATTACGCAATTCGTATACGAAGGTGCGGTGTAATGGATCGATGACATGTTGTGAACTCTCCTCGCTTGGGCTTTGCTTGCTTCTTTTTCTCGTTAAGAATGATGAGTTAAGCATATGCTCCGCACAGATAGAGTAGGTAGATGAAGAGGTACCTATGGGAGTAGTTGGGAGGGTCTAATGGGGAATATGTGAGCTAGGAGGTAGGTAGGTAGATGTACCCGAGTGGCTATCTTTGGTCTCTGCTAGATCTATCTTCTGACTGGCATCATCTTTGGCTCTCCTATTTATCCATCCTATCCAGACGATAAGCTGCTTCTTGCCGCGTGGAGGTTCGCTGATTGCACGCGTGGAGAAGGCAGGGATGGTTTGGCTGTGGGTTGTTCGGTCTCATCGAACGGGCGTACCACGGCATGGTGCAGCCCGAATGTTTGTCAGACGGAACACGAATGGGTATAGATAGAGTAGATCGGTAGGTAGCGGTTCGACTGCTGCAGCTTCTCCGGCGCGCCATATCCAGCCCAAAAACCATATCGAGAATTGGACCGCCAAAGCAGCTGAAACCATAGCGCTATCTACATACTCACTGCTACCTATAGCTGCGCGGATGCAGATGGTAGTGGCGCCCCCAGCAATAGACGATAGTCCATAGCCAATGACCTAAAGGACGCCTCACGGCAGGGGAAACAAGCCCATGGAACAGGATTGTGCCCAACTTCAGCCCTTCAGGTGGGGGTAAAGGGTGTGCAGCCTTGCTGCATCATACAAAAAAGGCCAATGGGGCTGCATGAAAGTAACATACAATGCGTGTCTCGCTCTTGCTTCCAATGACATTTCGGCCGGATGTCTTGATCTGCATCAATTTGGCTGGATATTCGCCAGACCAGGCCGCTGGAGGGGATGTTCCTCATGCAGCTTCCAACCAGTTCTCCTGTCGGTTCTTGGTAAAAGTGGCTTACGGGAGCAGGACGGGAGCATTGGATTGGGTAGGAACATGCTGCCACCATCATCCTACAGATCCGTTCCCACTACCATAACCATGGCTCGCAACTGCGCTGTCTGTTTCAAACCGAATGTTTCATCCGGCTGTGGGTTGCGTTGGATGTGCCCATCTTCCTGTCTCGCCAGAACATGTGCAGGAGACCTTCGTCGGCCAGTCGGCTGGCTCAGGCCACGATGCACCACTGAAGGAACTGACCATTCCTCGCTCGCTCTGTCGTCGGCCTCTGCCTCCGGCAGATCACGGCTTGGCATCAGGCGTGTAGGCTTGTTCATGCGCAGCCGTTTGATGTCCTTGGCCACGCTGTCGGCCAGCGCACACATACCGACGTCCTAGCCTAGTATCGACCCTCCCTTTGTGAGACTGTATTCACCTCGGTTGGAGGATGGAAGTACGTGGCATCGCGCTTGGCAAGGAGCCATTTCAACCAACTCTCAAGCTGGCAAGCGATCATAGACATGCATTCGATAGCAGACCTATTGTTTTACTACCGCGCAACTTTGCCTTTGCCAGTGGTGCCCTTTCTTCGACCCCAGATCATGATATAGCTCTCTTTGGTAGCAAGTAGCTCCCCGTTGACCTCTTTGACGTCAAGGTCCTGAATCTCCCACCAATTGTCTCTTCCAAGCGCAGCACCACCACTTTCTTTCACCTGTGCCTTCCACACCTTTCTCTCTGCCTCACCCTCGACGCTGTCATCTCGCACTTTCAACCCTTCGTGAGTGATATTCGCCACAAGATCGTATATTATGGGCTCGCTTGGGGGATGCTGTGATGGGTCCGGCTCGACGTACGGACTCATGTCGAGTGATCGAGGGTTGAATGTGACGATTGTGGGATTTCGCTGGCTGTTGAGAAATTTGTTGGGTTGGAATCGCTTAACATGCATGATCAAAAATGGAGGTAGAGGGTGCAACAGCCGATACCGTACACGATTGTCACGTAGCTCCTGCCCGGTGATTCCGTTGTATTTTTCCAGAATCCTTGTCAGAGGCACCTGGGGGATAATATTCTTTGCCTCCACGGCATCCTGGAATAGAGGTGCAGGAGGTAAGTCTAACGTTAAAATCATGAAATTCGAAGTGGTCACGGTGGTAGCAGCATCTTCAAATTTAAGTCGATCTCCAGCGTCTGCCCGTGCTGTGATACTCTGAGATTCCATCCGGAGACGGCCTTGGAAGATACGCTGCACGATCGAACTCTTGGGCTTCGTCTTGCTTCCGCCAAGCGCAAGGTGCAAGTTATTCAAGAACCAATTGAGAAAGTCAATCGGATCAGCTTGTTCTGTCAGGTTGAATTTCTTCCCTGATCGAAGTGCAATCTCTTGCATAAGCTCGTGTGGGGATACGTGCCTTTTGAAAGCGCGTGGGTTCCATATTTTGCGGATCAGCACGGAGAATCGTTGAAGAAGCTGTGGAGAGTTGGAGAGATCCTCCAGCATGAAAAAGTTGCGCAAAGGTTGGACATGGCTGAGACCCTGTATGATGACATTCAGATAATCGTTGGCTTTGATGTTGTTCAGCCCAACATATCCAGGAGTGTATCTTTTCCCATTCAAGTCCCACGAAGGTTGCCGTTCACCTGGTTTATCAACCAACCGTAACTCATCCGCTGTCAAGCGAGGATCAACTTGAAACTTGATATCTTCCAACCCTCGATTCTTGACCTCATATCCTTCTGGCAGAACATAAACTTTCTTGGTTTCCATGTTGATATACACATGGTGATCCTCGTCCAATGCATGGAAATAGGCAGGTGTATGGGTACCACGACCACTGAAGTATTTCCCGCATACCAGACAAGCATAGACATTGATGTTTTGCAGTGTGACGGAACACAGCTTTTCGAAGTCAAAGTCTAGACGATCGCGATGGATAGTGTCGAGATAAAGCGAGTCGTAACCCGCAGCCGGCGCAGTCTGCCGTGATGTTCTTGCAACAGCGCTTTCCTGCTCATCTTCATCCTCCTCGTCTGGTTCGGCCGCTTCATGCTTCTCTTCAGCGACAGTGGGACTATTGCTCTGCGGTGGGGGAGGTGGAGGGGGTTCTGGAATGTCTTCATCGATCTTCAACCTCTTGGGCGAAGGTGACGCGACTGCCACGGCATCGTCCAATGGTTCGTCTGCTGGTCTTTTCGACATCTTTCAAGGTGCATGGTCTTGGACCAACACGCGCAAGCTAGAATCGCGACCTTCTTCCTAGCCATTTGCGACGCCCTTGACTCGCGCTTTCCCGAAACACCGCGCGGAAGAAGGGGCATCCAGCGCCAAGACTTAAGCTGCACGAGTCAGGCGCGTATGGATTTCTGAGCGCGAGGTGGGCAAGGCAGCAAAAGATCAAGATTCCACAAAGCGTACGACCGACCATCTTTAATATACCTAAACATATCGAAGAAAAGATGGTAAGCAGTCGCAACATGGGATCAGAAACAAGTGCAAGGTCAAGAGGCTAACACAATTACCGCAGTCATATTCAAACCCAACCCAAGTACGCAACCAATACCCCACCATCGACACACCGTCTCCTTAAAATTAAAGATTCTAATTTCTTGTATAGATCTTCAGCGAGGATACCATCGAAGAGAAGGGAGAGAATGCACGTCTTAGCGCATTCGTCGGCGCCATCGCCGTCGGCGACCTGGTGAAATCGACGCTTGGCCCTAAGGGAATGGACAAGATCCTGCAATCAGCTTCCACTGGCGAGATAATGGTGACTAACGACGGCGCGACAATCCTGAAATCCATTGCTCTCGACAATGCGGCGGCCAAGGTTCTAGTCAACATCTCAAAGGTGCAGGATGATATGGTAGGAGACGGGACAACGTCAGTAGCGGTCCTTGCAGCAGAATTACTTCGCGAGGCAGAGCACTTGGTGAACCAGAAGATTCACCCCCAGACGATCATCGAGGGTTACCGCATTGCGAGCAACGTCGCTTTGAAGGCACTCGAAGCGCACGCTGTCGATCACAGCAACGACCAGGCGGCGTTCAGGAAGGATCTTGTATCGATAGCAAAGACCACTCTCAGCTCTAAGGTTTTGAGCCAGGACCGAGACTACTTCGCCGAGCTCGCCACAGATGCCGTTCTCCGGATGCGTGGGTCAACGGACCTGACCAACATTCAGATCATCAAAAAGGCTGGAGGCAAACTCAGCGACTCATACCTGGACTCTGGATTCATTCTTGACAAGAAGTTTGGTGTCAACCAACCCAAGCGTGTGGAAAATGCCAAGATCCTCGTTGCCAACACTGGTATGGACACAGATAAGATCAAGATCTTCGGTGCGAGAGTGAAGGTAGAAGGTACCGGGAAGCTAGCGGAATTGGAGAAGGCAGAGCGGGAGAAGATGAAGGCCAAGGTCGACCGGATAAAGAGCCACGGAATCAACTGCTTCGTCAACAGGCAACTCATCTACAACTGGCCTGAGCAGCTTTTCGCTGACGCAGGCATTTCGTCTATCGAGCACGCAGACTTCGATGGTGTCGAGAGATTGGCCCTCGTCACCGGTGCGGAAATCACAAGTACGTTCGACCACCCAGAGCACGTCAAGCTTGGGCACTGCGACCTGATCGAGGAGGTCATCATCGGCGAGGATACCCTTATTCGATTCTCAGGCGTGGCAGCAGGGCGAGCTTGCACGGTTGTTCTCCGTGGCGCTACAGAGCAGCTTCTCGACGAAGCCGAGCGTTCATTGCACGATGCGCTCGCTGTGCTCTCACAGACAGTCGGCTCGCCCAAGACAACTCTCGGTGGCGGGTGTGCGGAGATGAACATGGCCAAGGCGGTGGACCACGCGGAAGCGAACGTGGCCGGCAAGAAGGCGTTGGCTGTTGGGTCGTTCGCAAAGGCACTGAGGCAATTACCTACCATCCTGGCCGACAACGCCGGTCTGGACTCGAGCGATCTAGTTGCAAGGTTAAGGAAGGCCATCAACAGTGGCATGTCCAGCTCAGGTCTGGATCTAATGACGCCCGGAGGCGGCATTGCCGACATGCGCGATCTGGGTGTCGTTGAGAGCTACAAGCTCAAGCGGGCGGTGGTCAGCTCTGCCAGTGAGGCTGCTGAGTTGCTGCTGAGAGTAGACAACATCATCAGAGCTGCTCCTCGACGGAGAGAGCGGATGTAAAGAATCATGTCGATACGCAGATACGCACCCATAAACTTTTGACACGATCGCCAAATGGCCGCACGTAACCATTTGAAAATATATTGATGAAAGAAAGAAATTCCCTCAATGTGTTGCTCTTGTTTTCACAGTGCTGCAGTTTAATAGGAGACATTAGCTCACATTCAACTTTATAAGCTGCACTACAGCATATGAATCTCGTACATATTGAGAACCGCTCAAAGTGGTAATATACAGGAAGTTGGAAGGTAACTCTCTCAGCGTTTCACTGAGTCGGTATGCTTGCCAGTCACATTAAGAATGCCAAATCCGTCCTCATGCCACGCAGTACTATCACAAGAGAGGTTTTAGCACGGCTCGATGAGACTGCCCAAAAAAGCTCGGTATCTATAAAAACGGAAAGTGAGTGTTTAAAGCTGAACGCCTTTTCTGTTTCATTCAGTATGAATAGCCGTTGTTCTTTCGCCTAGCCGTAACCCAATCATTTCTTACTGCATTCTATAAGGACACTGAGTGGATCAAGTGCCTTCCTCCAATATCAGGACCGACCTAGATTTCGCTTTTTTACTCGTCTCTCATCCATTCACAAGATTTCTCAGACCCTTTGTATCTGAGACGTCCCTCATATGCTGCGCTGCTAACGGCTTCGTTGAAATTCATACACCATGAAATCGTCCAGCACACCGTAGTGGTGAAAGAATCCGAAGTCAATCCTGTGTTGTCGACCCGATACCACAACTCGGTCGGGACTGGCGTTCCATTCCGAGTCCGCACCTTACCTCCTAGAGCCCAGCTTTGTCATTTTCAACCCGTCCCAGGGACGTCTACCATCGTGCGTGACTGACGAATCCTTGGAAGGTGTGTCGTCAGGAGACTCTGTAATGAGGCTGTGGCGACGGAGAGTTCAGGGCATCGATAACGACCGTCCGCCTTCAGTACGGCGCTCGTCAAGGGTCCTGACTGCGAGAAAGAATGCTTTACAGGACCCCAGAGCATATACGTATCCACGCAGCTTTGGAATTTTCAAGTCAAGGTCTCGAGACCACACCGTCATAGAGGGATCGTCGCCAGTAGAAGTATACCTTACCAGGTCCCTCTCCGAGGTACCGCTCTCGTCCGCAAGATCCGCTGCCGCAAGCTCCGAAACCCAAACAAGAGGGTTCTTGAACCTCCCAACACCACAGCCTCAGATACGTACAGCCTTAGCAATATCGGTCGGTGCAGGTAGGTATGTACAGGATGATTCATCAAATCGCTGTCGCCTCGTACTGTTTTCTAATGCTGCAGCAAAGCCGTCACACCACCGCACCTCGGCTGTGACGCAGCTCGCAGCGTTAACGGTGGTAGGAGTCGTCGGGAGCGTCTACCTACGCATTGTACTTGAGACCCTTACGGATGGCGATCACTGAGTTGACGTAAGGCTGTAGAGACACGGTATACCGTAGCTACATCGATATCGGCCATTACAGTTCTCAAGTCCGCCTGCCATTGGATGCGTGAACTCTTTCTACCTCCTACCTCCGTCGACCTGAAACTTTGAACATGTCAGCAACCCTGAGCGATGATGTCTGTCGGCGACGTCTTCAACAGACGGTCCGTAATCCGTACTTACCGGCCGAGAACGTTTACAAACATTGTGGAAAGGTTAACTTGCACTCGGTAGGGTCTTCTGTGAGGGATGGAGTTCTATAAGAATGGCCTGGATGCCAGCACAGTCCAACACGTTTCATCTCAGACCAAAACAAATCAAACACACTACCATATTGAGCAAAGCATCAATTGCATTGATCATACTACACAATCAATAATCGACAACAGCTTTAAGCAAGCCTTCTAAAGACATCACCCATACAGTACCAAAACACAACATCAGAAATGGCCTCAGTCTCACTCCCATACATGGCCACCAAGCAGTACCGCCGCTCGAGCGTAGCCGAGTCCGAGCGCCGAGCTTCACAGCATCACGAGGCAGAGGCAGAGGCAGCGGCGGAAGCAGCTGCAGCACTGCATTCGACAGAGGCCAGTCCTCGCAACAGCATCAGCAGCCACGGTACCCGCCGCGCCAGCAGCGCCAGCAACTTCCGCGAGGGCATGCATCACCTCAACAACAAGCTCGACCACGCCTGGGTCAAGTTGCACCTGGCACCTGCATCGCGAGAGCACTTGCATGCCCATCCCGAGAGGGAGAACCCGGGACAGCTGCAGTTGGGCTACTGAGCGAAGAGCTTCTTGCATGCTTCGGCATCAAAATCAATCAAAAAAAAAAAACATCATCATCATCATCAACAACGTCACTGTTCGGCTTGCTCGCGTTACAGCAATAAGATTACAACAACATGGCTACATGGCTTCCTTCGTTCAAGCGTGGGTTTATTGGGCGTGCTTTGATAGCGTAGAGGGACGACTGTAATTTTAGGATCTCAATATGTTGATTGTCTTTCCCATTACCAATTCTCCGTTTTCCCTTACTAAAGTGACAGTGACTTGTGCTTACTGTTTTCGTATAAAGCGAAAGTTCTCTCTCTCGAATCGCCATCAGTGTCAATGAACTAATCACATTGTGACACATCTTCTCCTTAACTCCTGACACTACAGATGCTTCTGAACGAGCGGCCCACAACGTTGATCAATTCAGTAACGCGCGCATAGACTTGGAGGACCCCAATGAACAAGGTCGACAATCTCAATGTCCACTCATGCCAGTGACGGGACAATGAGCGGAGTGGACATCGTCCGAGACGTCCAAGACTTGAGAGCCATGTACAGACTCGGTGCTAGGGAGGGTCGAAATCTTGGGCAGCCGAGCAGTCCTGAACAGGGTAGCCTGCCGAAAGCCAGGGGCAACATCAGGGAGCCTGCAGAGGGTGCGGTCACACGTGGCCTTGATACGTTCTAACCTGCAATTGGTCCAGATGCGGGCCAGCTGGCACCAGATCGATTCCTTAAACGATCCGGTCTCCTCAAAGAAGTTCTGAGCCAGCGAGAGCATCAAGTCTACCCATGCTATCACGGCCAAGGAATCCAGCGTGCTCTTTGACCAGATGGACCGGCAGAGGTTCATCGCGCAGCTTTTGGCATCGCTCACAATGCTATGAGGTGTTCGTTGACCCAAAAGTTGAGTAGTGACAGGCTGAAAATGTAGCAGGCGAAGTAAAGTGCAATCTAATACGAGCGAGAAGACCCAATACAGAGTCGCTTCGTCTTTCATTCGCTCTGTACCTTTGCCAAAATCGAAGAAGCTGTGGAAAGATAGACTGGTAGAAATGAAGCAATGCTCCTCGATACTCATATCCAACAACTCGGGATTCGCAGCTACGTCGACCGTTGGAATTTGATCTTCTCGGGAAGAACCCGCATTTTCATGATGCCAGATAAGAAGATCACGATGTAATGAATCAAGGTCGCGAGAAAGCGCTTCCAGTTGGTTAATGTCCACTACCTTCTGAGCAAGTAAGTCATCCGTACGTTCAAGCAGCGCTGGCACTTTCATAATGCAATTGTATAAGCTAGCAAGCGGTTCGGCTGTATAGGCCTTCTTGTCCATATGACGGATCCATTGCGGAGTACCGAGCACGATAGACTTCCGTTGAGCAACGCCGATGAAAAGTGATGGCATTCGCATGTTCATCAGGAGTAGGCGCTCGAAAGGCTTGTGCATGTTTAGGCATCTGATTCCTCTCGCCTCGATATATCGCTGAGCGCCCCAGTAATGTGCTGCCCACCCATCAAAGGTTTGGTGGGCAGAAGGAATAGGTTCATTATAGAGTGTTAACAACAGAATGCTCGTGATGACCGCATTGTGGTGGTTTTGATCTGAACCATGCGACGGACGTCCGAGCGTGCTGACAAGATAGTTGAGAACACGCCCGTAGGAAACCTGAGATTGATGAAGTAACTGTTTGTCCTTGGTTTTGGTGCCAGCGTGGGCCAGGCACAGTGTTTGAATTGCGGCCGTCAACAATGGCGACGAGATCGATATGTCTGGTAATGCTCTAAGGTATGATTTCCTGTCCGCCATACTAGCCTTGGCCTCGAACGTGGGGAAATAGTTCTCCAGGAATTGAGATAATATCTGTATCTGCTTCATATCCTTGGGGTTCACAGACGTAATACGCGGGAGAATGGGTCTCAACGCACGACGTGTTCCTGAAGTCGATGCGTTGCTGGCTGTTACTTTGTCGACCTGTTTGGTTCCCTGAACAAGTGGGCCATACGAAAAGCCGGCGCTGATGCATCGATGGCAGATCTCTTGACCCGCGTCACGCTGCTCACCATCGGATCAGGAATCAGAACTGGTTGATCTTCATGAGTGCATCGGGACAAGAACTCGTGTGAGGAGCTGTCCCATGGAGGCTGAACTCACCGGCTCCTTCAGACGTCGACATTGTTTACACCTCATAGGCGGCCTTGGCATCTGTGCGATCTTGCTGGTTGAACAATAGCGAATGGACTGGGTAAGCGACAATTTCCAAGGTGTGTAAGATAGTGGGTTGCCAAATCATACACATCTCACATGATAGTCGCTATGACATTGCCGTAAATGCGGATGTGATAGATAGAGAGATGTCGGACTCTCAAACGCGTTGCGTTTGGTTTTTCAGCAACTGCCCAAGATCCACTTGACGACCTCACTTGCCGCAGGAACAAGCGTGACAAGAAACTGCCCCGCGGCTGACTCTGATTGTCGAGGACACTGCGAGTTGAGAAGCCAATAACATGCACCCAATCTTGTAGGTTGACACATGCCCGGAAGGCAGACTCCATACTGAAGAAGTTGTGTTAAAGTGTTGCGCTGTTGTTCTGTAATCATCCTCAAATACGTGAGATTGGTCCCTAATGTGCGCTTGTATTGTATTGGTGGCCTTATGCGAAGGGTGAGTAGAGAATGAGTAAGAGCACAGCGGGTGCCAGACAAGTCAAAAGAATGGAACAGTACCCTCCTCCTCAGAATTGGTTCATGGATTCTGAGACGGGCGAAGAGCTAGTGCAAATCGGCTGGATGGCTCACGGTCGGCACATTGAAGCTCGCAACTCCAATCAGGCGATGTATCCCGACCCTGAGAGAAATCAATGAGCACTAAGGATCACAATTCCAGGCCAGTCTCACCCATGGCAAAGATGAGCTTGAAGACCGCTCGGACGGTGGCGGTTTCTGGACTCTCAAATGCAGAAACCCTCTGCACTTCCTCTACCTCGTCGGCGAACTCATGCATAGCAACGTATCTGGGCACCCTCCCATCCAGGCGCTTCATGAGGGTGGTCCTGCGATAGCTGTGAGCGTTGCGTATGCTCGGCGGAGGGCGATAGTTGGCCTCGAAACCTCCATGATGCTTGGCCGGGCCGTCGAGCGTACCATCCATTGAGTCCAGCACGACGGTCTGTGG
Organism: Scorias spongiosa; assembly: GCA_018467035.1. Taxonomy (NCBI): domain Eukaryota; kingdom Fungi; phylum Ascomycota; class Dothideomycetes; order Capnodiales; family Readerielliopsidaceae; genus Scorias; species Scorias spongiosa. Next base: position 287,951 of record JACSZZ010000006.1, on the reverse strand, counting down.
CGGATAGATTTTCTCCTCGGCACCACCGTCGGCCTCGTAGCGGCCAATGTGACGGAACATACGGTCCTGGAACCTGACGTAGCGCTCGACCGGCTCGCCACCGAACGCCTTGCTGGTGCCACCGTGAAGATCTCTGCTCGCGGTCTTGTGGGCCGTCATGCGGCTGTAGAGGATCGTCACGCTCTCGACCGGATAGAGCACGATGTACGGATAGTCGCTCATCATCTTGCCAGCCTCCAGGCGGAAAGCATCCTCTGGGCGTGAGGAGAGAGTACCTGCATCTGGAGCTGCGCTTTCTCCATCAGAGGGTGTTGATAGGCCATTCAACAGCCGATGTAACTTGTAGCGAAGCCCTTGCCGAGGTTTGAACGTTGCAGTGAAGGACAGAGTCTTGGGGACTCTCTCCTTGTTGTAGAAATCGTCAAACTGCTGCTCGGTCGTGACGGCAGGGTCTATGATCCCAGTAGCCACTAACAAAAGCCCCGCTGTCGACATCTCTGCAGGAGATCAGCGACGCACTCAAGGTACTGGATATGCGTGACTATGCGATGCACACATGAAACAGAGACGCAGGCAGGCTTGCACCCGATAGTTTTCGGTCGTCAGAAATTATCTGCGACAGAACTTGGAGGCTACTGGCCAGGTTCATAAGGCTGGCCTGGTGCAAGGCCGAGCGGCTGAGCATATCTAGATATCCTGCAACCAAAATCAGCCGCGGCGTAATTACGAGAGGAAGTGGAGCTGACTAAGAGCGTAAATGATGCATTTCTACCCCAACTCGGGAATAGACTATGGGTGAATCAGCCATTGCCGCGTAGAGGGTCAACAGCACATGTCAGACGTGCCCAACCTTCCACCATCGACCAGCAAGTCAATCCAATCTTGTCACATGTACGGTCGGATCTAGGATGTTGTGCGTCAGTGCTAATTAGGTTTGGGCCACATAAGAACGAATACCACAGCGCAATGCAAGATTTATTCGACGTTTTCGTCAGTGGGAAGAACTGTTAGCGGGTACGATTGTGACCAACAGGCCACTAAAGCATTAGATCAAATCGATGTGAATGTAGGTACACTTTTTGTACATGGTCGAAATCATTATCGTATATGTAAAGCGCTCGAACGCATCAAGATGCAAGCAATCATAAGTGGGCATCTCTCCCGACCGCCCAGACCCGGATATTATGAACAAGCCTCTCCCAAACGCCGTCACTTTTTGTCCCTGGCTTTTTCCATGACAGCCTCATAAAACGTGGGTTCATAGATTAGAGCCTCTTAGAAGTTCCGGGAAGTAGCACCCGTCTGCTGACCACGGCGCTCGGTCATTGGCAGAGAGCTACCATAGCCGTCTGCGTCGACTGAAGGACCGCCGCTGGTGTAGACAGGGCCACCGAGCATGTTACCGCCGGCTTCGGTTGCAGCAGCGTTGGGGTCCTTCTCCTTGCGAACATGTGGGAAGCGGTGCTCGTGGTGCTTTGTGCGGATGGCTGGGAGGAAGTCGATAATAAAGCTCCTGCGAAATTGGTCAGCACTCACTCGGTGAAGGCGATTCTCACGATGGCAATATAGACTCACCAAACATAGAAAATGTAGATCAAAGCAATGATCCATTCAATAATAGCAGCAGCATTAAGTTCGCTCTTGTAGCGGGTGACACCGAAGGCGATAGCTAGGGCGACCTCAACGAAAATAAAGGCCAGCTTGATCCAGAAAGAAGCGCGCAGAACGCGGTACTCGCGGTAGTGGATGCCAAGACGCTGGTACTCAGCGCAGATGAAAACGGCCGATACAACATAGCCGGCAATGAAGACAGCCAACATGGCGTCGTGGACGTGTGGGTATCGTTTAGTGTCGAAGATGGACAGGAAGATCAGGCCACATGCGCCAACGATTGCGAAGAAGATAGCGAAGCCGGAGAGGATCTTCTCTGACATGCTGTAGTTACGCGTCAAACGGCCACGGTGTCTCAGCCAGCGTTCTGCGATGAAAGCAATGTCGAAGGTAACGACACAGAGTGCGGAAGTAGCGATAAAGATCGGTTTCCCGTACTTGGTCGCGCCAATGTCGGAAATGTAAGCAATGGTTTGGTTCTCGCCCAACCAGGCGTAATCAGGTGATCCCAGGGACGTCCAGGTGCCCAGCATCGCAAGGAGACCGCCTACGTTTGGTTAGCATTTGATGCCATGACTTGAGATGACACCTGGTGTCGCGTGCGTTGTCGAGAGCACTCACCAAGCCAGCAGCACCCTGAAAAGAGCGGTATAAACCAATATGAAAAGCCAAACATGTTTGCGTCAATGCCGTGCGTACGATGTGACTGATGCCAGAGGAGTCGGCTTGTCGGAGGTTGGTGGACTGTCGTAGAGACAGACGAGGATGTAACGATTTGGTGCTTTCAGAATCTTTCCAACCCTGGCCAGAGAGGAGCAGGGCGATATAAGAGCGAGCTTGAGGACAGTGTATAACCAATCCAACCAGAGGAAGGGTGTGACGACAGGAGATGTGACAAAAGCAAAGCAAAGCAAAGAAAAGCCAGAAAGAGAATGTACTGTAATTAAAGAAAGCGTCGATCGCAGCAACCTTGAAGATGCCGTACGCGCCAGACGTCAACAGAGCCCCGATTGATGATATCGTCACCAAACACCCCGGGACTTGAGCCTTCAATCTCCGAGACGAATCCATGACGTAGGGGAGTCTTGGCGCATTACATCACTCACCAGCGGGCCCGGCACTGGCATTGTCCTCCATCCGACCCTCTCGTTACTGCTGTATTACCGAGCACGTCCGGAATCGCTGTCGACATGTAGAGACGTATAGAAATGTAGATTATGAAACTGCTTACGGAGAGGATATACGGCATTAGGTTGAGGTTCTGTTGTAGATGCTCTCAATGGCTTCTGTACTGTATGTAATTGGGTCGCTGCATCGCCTGGCTCAAGAGGCTGTGTACTTGGAAGTGGAATTGTATAGAGTGTAGGTAAGTAAATGTCATTCAATGGAATACATATTTCAAGCGCCCGCCTAAGTTTTGTGATCGTTGAGCGGCGACTTTTGGAAACGAAGAACTAGTACCCACGCAATTATACATCAGTGAGGCTGAGACTCGGATATCAAACGACGGAAATGAGGAATTTGCGAATTAGTGCCTGAGGCATACACTTTGACTCTTGCTTGCCTGAGGCGCAAAGATGACTAAGATAAATGTGGCTGGCAATTTCAAGGGTGCATCACCAGCCACATCATGGCTGAACGCCCGCCAAGCCCGAGATTTTCGCAAAGCCCACTACCTCCACACATAGAACTTTCAAAGTGAGTATACTGTCTGTACGTCCCGCGACAATCTCGACCGACAACCATATCGCGCAGTCAAGATGCCGCAGGAGATCAAGCAGAAGTCCGGCATCGCCGTCGGCATCAATGCTGGCCACGTACGTCCATAACCCCCATCTCCTCCCGGTGCAGCATACGATGGGAATTCGAGCGAGCGAGCAAGAGAAGGAGATCCCCACCGTCGGTCGTGACGCAGACTGTGTGGAAGGATATGGAGCAGAATCTTCTTCAAGACGCTCGCCGACGGGACAAGCAGGATGTGCCTCGTGGACGATGGAACAGAAGGCTAATCGGTATCTGCCATACAGAAGGTCACCCCACGCCAGCCAAAGGCTCGTGTCTCCCGCACCAAGGGTCACTTGAGCAAGAGGACTGCCTTCGTCCGTGACGTTGTCAAGGAGGTCTCAGGGTATGGAGGTTCCCTCCCAGGCTCATTCGCAGCCTCGACTCTGCCGGTCGATCATGCGAGCATCTGCTAACGTTCGAACTACAGCCTCGCCCCATACGAGCGCCGCGTTATTGAATTGCTGCGCAACTCCAAGGACAAGCGCGCCAGAAAGCTCGCCAAGAAGAGACTCGGAACTTTCGGCCGTGCGAAGAGAAAGGTTGACGAGATGACCAACGTCATCGCCGACAGCAAGAGGGCTGGCCACTAAATGCAGCTCTCATTTTCTTACGATGGTGTATGCATGGCGGCGTATGGGTACGATAAATCAAAAACGACAGGACGACCTCAAAATCTTGCCATCGCCTAGCCACTACTTTTCAGCGGCAATGTTCTGAGGCTTAGTAGGACAGGCAAATGAAAATCTCGTTCGAAACGCCCACAATCCATCCTTGTTCAGTTCCAGCTCTCGTGTCAGATGGCTATGCGGAGAATTCTATCAGACGTGTATGCGGAAGACATGGCGTTGGTCGTCGACTCGCTATGTGATGATGGGAATGGGAATTCTATCCAATGCTGGCATGCTTTCTCGTGAAGTATGCTGCACTCCCGAACAATATGCAGGGTTGGTTCGTACGTCTCAAGCCTTCCGTCGCTGCTTGTGCTCGAATGCTACATTGCGTCGTCGTGAATATACTCTAGGTCTCACTTCCTACCCAGCCACTTCTTCATCTTGCTCTCCAAGTCCACCTTACTGCCACCACCCTTCTTTTCCGGTGCGGCTGCCGTCTTTGCCGCTGGGGCTGTAGCCTGGGTAGATTGTTGCTGTAGTTCGACTCTCAATTCTTGTGCCCTATCTCTGTATTTGTCCTTCAGGCTCGGTGCGCTGCGAACTTTGGCACTCGTCTTGTCTGTCCAGGCGAATGTGACGAGGACCTTACCTCTGAACCCGAGGTCCTTCACCAGACGTTGTGAGCTATCGTCACGTATGGTCTGTTGTCCCTTTGCGCCGAGATAGCGAAGGTCGAACGGCTCGTCCTCGGCAGCAATGGTGTCCCTCACCTTGCTGTAAAGATCAGCTGCTGTCTCTGACGCATATGCTACCGTCTCTATCATGCTCTGGTCCGGGTATCGCACTCTCACCGACACCTGTTGCACGCTCGACAGTTTCGCTTGGCGCTCCTGTTCGAGGGCTTCCAGTTCTTTGTCAGAGAGCAGCCGCTGGTTCTTGCTCGCCTTCTGGAGAGCGGCTTGATGTGATTTGGCATGCTCCACAGTCGGCTCGAACAGGCTAGGATCGAATTCTTGCTGGGCTGCTGCCGGTGTTGAAGAGGACGGCGCTCGGTATACTTGAATGCCGTCTGGAGGCCCTGTAGCTACTGGCTCTGTTTCCGGTCGAGGTTGTGATGGAGTGACAGACGAAGACGCGATCACACCGTCGTCGTCTTGTGGTGCAGGCACGTTGGGTGCATTGTCTACATCCATATCATCTGACGGCTCTGGACCAGTAGCCTCGGCAGGGATCACCTCATCGTTTTGGTTGGCGCTGGGGTCAGGAACGCTTGACAGCGTGCCGTCAGGGCCTGCAAGCGCACCCTGAGCTTGCTGTGAGACAGCATTCGAACTCTCTGGAGCCGAGTCTAGCGACTTAAAATACTGGCCGATCTCGAACATTGCCTCCTCTAACGGCCGTTCGGTTCGTCTGAAGCTGATCCTCAACAAGTGGCTCCCCTCTGTCATTCCCAACTGTGCAAGGCTCTTTTGTAGGTCTATGAATCCCTCGAGGTTCCTTCCCATGATGTTGACGACTGGTTGTTCGTACAGCAAGCGACCCGCGCCGCTATCATTAGACGGCACGCCTCTCTGTGTGAGGTTAAGCTTCTTGCCTGATGCACCAGCGATCCCATCCTCGAACTTCCGTAACACCAGCCAGAGACTGGTGTCACTAGCGAATTTGTCTTGCTGCCGTAGCCCACCTTCGCTTTCGGGTATTTGTAACGCGATCGATACGACATTAGGCGACCGGCTCGCTTTGATGAGGTTCAGCTTCGCTCCAGCCGCGAGCCCTGTCAAGCGCCACGGCTGGGACAGATCCAGCGATTTACTGGCCTGCGTCTTCAAAGTATATCCATCTGGGCTGAGCTTCCTAGTCTTGCACGCTTCATCCAATATGTCTCTGAGGGTTGTTGACGGTGTGACCTTGACTTTCGTACTCCTTGAAGAGGTGTCGATGACGAAGACGGTGCTCGCCATTGTGACAGCGTGGTCTTATATGGATCCCGTTTGTCCGGAGCTCTATCGATGATCACCACCTCTTGCAACCCTTCTTTCCTCTCGTTCCTGTCGTATCTCCCGGCGAGCTTCTCGAAAGGTCCGGGCGAAGAGACGTATGAAATTCTTTCCTCCGCCGTAAATCGCAGGCACACAGATAACGTAGCCGAGGACAATAATGATCAGTCGTTCACTTCGTGTCAAGGCAAATCGTGAAAGATCGCGGATCATGGCTATCCCATATGCAGCTTGGCTCAGGTGGGGGGCTCAAGCGTGGTTGATGCTGAGGTGATGCAGTTATCTATGCTTTCCGTCCGCTTCTAGAATGCAGATGAATAGTTTTTAAGGTTGCGTGTTGTTTGATCTCACTAAGAGAGTACGACACCTCAAGGCCAGGTGAAGTCACGGTCTAATTATTTGCCTGGATAGAAAGCACCGAAAGTGGTGTCCATCCGCCTGAGATACCTACCTGGATTGTTAATCCCGACCTCACCTGCAGCCTACGTCTGAACCGCTTGCTGTGACCTCAGGCAAACACCCCGCTCCTTCTCACTCTGGCTTTGGCCCCACGATGACTTCAACTTGACGGCGGCAGCATAACAACATACATCCGCTTCTGCTATCTCGACAGACCCGAAGCCGTAGATCTCGGACGGTTCGCTACAAATATCGATGTTATTGGACCCGTTATAAATACAACAAGCCTCGAGAAACACCCTACGAAGATGTCCAAAACCGTGATCATCAACTCACCGCAACACTTCACGCAAGTGCTGCAGTCCTCCCGTATCGTGGTGACCGACTTCCACGCCGATTGGTGCGCACCATGTAAGGCGATCGCGCCGCTGTACGAGGCGCTGTCGGAACAGTTGTCGCGACCCGGCCAGATCACATTCACCAAGGTCAACAGCGACGACCAGAAGCAGATTGCCCAGACATACAACATCTCGTCCATCCCGACATTCATGGTCTTCAAGGCTGGCAGGGAGACCAAGCGCATCAGAGGCGCAAACCCGAAAGAGCTGGACTCGGTGGTGCGGCAACTGGCTCTCGAGGCGGACAGCGCAGACGCCTCTGGCGCTGCAGCTTCTAGCTCGTCAGCGGCTGGTGCTGGTGGCTCTTGGTTAGGTGCAGGTCTTCCAAAGAGCTACTCAGACGTCACGGACCAGGTCGATCTTCTGGGGCTGGACTTCCTCAACATCGACAGCGCTGCTGGTGGCCCACGGTCGGTCTTCGAATCGGCGAAACCATCTGCATTGGACAGTAAGGGCAAGGCTGCTTCGGCCAAGAAGGACTACATCGAGAGTGACACGGATGAGCAACTCATGTTGTTCATTCCCTTCCAAGCTACCCTCAAGCTGCATTCATTGCACATCACTTCACTACCACCATACTCGGACGATGCCGACGAGGCTCCTACAAGACCACGGACGCTACAGCTCTACACGAACAGAAGTGCAAACCTGGGTTTTGACGAGGACGTGCCGTTTGTGCAGCGCATAGAGTTGAAAGAGAGTGACTGGGACAGTGAGACTGGGACTGCGAAGGTGGAATTGAGGTTCGTCAAGTTCCAGAACATCAGCTCGTTGGTGATATTCGTCGTCGATGGGGAGGGTGACAGCGAGAAGACGAGGATTGATAGGCTACGTCTTGTTGGAGAGAGTGGTGAGAAGCGTAAGATGGGCGCTCTAGAGAAGGTCGGCCAGGACGATTAGATCTGAACGAACTTCTACAGGTTTTGTTTGGATGAACACCTGGGCTTGATCTCACCTTGACTCATGGGATCAGCAGGGCAAAACGCCACTGGCATTTTAACGATCAAGACTAGACGTATCATCATCAATAGATTCAATAGAGGCCGGATATGTGGGATTTGCCTCCCCCATGCTCCTCTACTGCCCTAAACCATCTTTCAATCAATCTCATCCAGGTCTTGGAATCAAGCAAATCATGTTCACGTACCACCATATCGAGACCACCCGGAAGCTACATCCGTGTCTATTGTCGGATCTACTCAAGGATCTACTCAAGGATATTCTGATGATTCGCCATGTCTGGGACAGTCTAACCTGCCTCGTACTGTAGATGCAGCAGCAACAGCAACCGTTTCATAGCAACCCAAAAAAAAAAAATGATGATCACGGCAACCCACACATTGAGCATCAAAACACCGAGACAATAAGACTACGGCGATCAAGACTGCGTCCGAGGAGATGCGTACGGACATGTTTATCTCAAGTCGTCATGCACTCCTGACTGCGACATGACCCGGACAAACGTCCATCGTATCGCTCTTACCTTTCAGAGCTCGATTGGACTATCAACTGACCGTAAAAGGCCAAGGGTCTGACGATCTCACTGTCGATCATGCCAGACGGGTGGAGAGGCTGTGCTCGCGCTTGACTTCCAGATCTACAAGTACCTCCCAGGGATGGGTCGGCTATGGGATTACCTTCGGGGAGGACGTGAAGACGTGAAGGTGTGTCATGAATTGCAACGCCATGTCAGGTGATGAGAGAGAAATGCATGCAGCACCGTTCGCCGGACTGACTCTGGCCTGCGGTTTTGGGTCCAGCTCCAGCTCCAGCCATTCACAGCTGCACGCTAAGAGAGATGTAAGCTCGGCCGCGATGACTGAGGGCGACGGTGGGAAGTATCCTCTCGATCATGATGAGGCGGTCGCCGTCCTGGCGTTTTCAGTAGAGTCGGTTAGGTATTTGTGTCGTGATGTCTGCTCCAGGGCATTACGAAGCCAGCTTGGGGCCGAGGATAGGATACCTTACGTTGTATGTGTCCATCCGTGATTGCCTAGGTACACATGCTGCTAATCCGTATCGTTAGTGGTGGACGGGTCGGAATACTCGTAATCAACTCAGCCACACGATCTGACACCGCTGCCGTGCCAGTTGCTTGCTGTCGACAGACACTACGCAACGGGAGGAGGTTCGCGAAATTGTCGATAGTTCGTGGTCATATGTGTGCCTACTCAAGCAACTGCCGCACGTTCAATATTCAGCAACAATTTTTGGATATCACGTCACATGATATACCTGTCCGATTCGTGCAGGTACAATAGGTATTTGCTTTAGACATCATCACAAAGGTTTATATCATCTACAATGCAAGCCATGCCAGGCAGGAAGTCGAGACGGAAAGACAACGCCTATCCAGGCCAGGTACACAGTACAATGCAATAGCACACCCACACTCTATCTCGCTTGCCGAGACAAGAGGGAAAGCCAAAACGTGGAGACCATCCAGACGCAGGTACCCGCCTTGGCCACATCCTTTGCTTGGTGAATAAATAGAATTGGAAAAAAAAGAAAAGAAAAAATAAATCAATAAACTCTACGCCACTACCATGTCGGATTATACTGTGGTGCGAGTGGGTAAGGCCACAAGCAAGTCTCAGGGGTTGCAGGAGGAATCGAATCCACGCTTATCGCAGTGCAGTAGAGGCGTGTAGCGCATCGCGATGCATTGCAGTGCATTGCAGATGGAGATGCACATGTAGACGTAGAACGCAGGTACAGCAGCAGGTCGGTCAGGCGGTGCGGTGGGGCGGCGTGGCATCCGAGACAAACTCGCCGGCACGCAGACAGACAGACAGACAGGCATTCACATGTGCATCGGTAGGTAGGACCTGCATCCATCCACCAGACCACACCGCACCGCACCGCACATGTCGCCGGTGAGAGGGCAGGGCCAGGAGAAAAAAAAAGTGCATCACGGAGTGGGCCGGGACCTGGGACCTGCAGACCGACCCGGCCTGCGTGACGCAGCGCAATGCAGTACAGTGCAGTACAGTGCAGTGCGATGCAGCGTGGTCGGAAGGTGGGTGAGACGGCGTCGTCGGTAGGGTGAAACACACGATGATGCGGGTCGGGGAGCAGAGCGTAGTGTCCCGCGACAGACGATGCAAGCAACAGGTGGTAGGTGGAGGGCAGAAAGTGGAGTAGAGCAGAGCCAGAGCCAGAGCCAGAGCCAGAGCCAGAGCAGGGCAGAGCAGAGCAGAGTGGAGCAGAGTGGACTTTTCGTGCGTGTCTCAAAGGCTTCCTCGTGGCACGGCTGCGTCACTCGAGCGGATGCAAGGGCAGACCGAGACAAATAGGCCGATGGTTTGACAACAACGCGCTTTTGTCTGCCACGCGTAGACGTCACTTCGACAACAAAAACAAACAGAAGCAGAAAAAAAAATCCAGTGAAAAATCGAAACGACAGAATGTGGAGTCTGTGTGCGTGCGTGTGTACGACTGGCAACGCGAGGTCTTACAAGGGATGATCCAACTGCATGATCATGGCCATGGGTATGCGCATGTCGGTAAGCGTTTGCAGCCCCAACAGCAGCGTAGTGAAAATGTTCGCTGGGATGGACATGTAGTTGAGAGGCTCGACGTGGACACATCACGAGATGGATTGGTAGGCACAAGTGAGAAATGAGAAATCGTAGGACGAATGGATGTAACGAGTGTTTTCTTCGTTTTCAGGTCTTCAAATAGCCATTATGGTACATGCCAGGCTTTGATACAATCCTCAATGCAATTGCAAAACGCAGGCTGGCACGAAGAGACGCACACACGACCAGCGTGTGACGCCAAATAGAGCCAGCCAAATTGTACAAGTTGGTCTCGCGCATGCAGGGACGAGTAGCGTCCGATAACAAAGAGGGCGGGAAGAAAGGAACAAATGGTGGTATAAAAGTACAAGAGCGAAAGCCGAAGGTGTAAAGGCAGAGGGAAACAACTGGTAAGGCATGCTCTGGAAAAGAAAATCGACAAGTTGTACACGCCAGATGAGAAAGAAAAGGAAAAAGACCGACCCCTCCCATGCAGAATACAAGTCCCAGTGATGATGACACGAGAAGAAGCGAAAAGAACAACGAATGGCCCAGAGCAGGATGGGATCCTGGTGGGTAACATGGTACAGCGGCGGTTGGTTTGCCAGGGCGCCAGCAGTTGGTAAGGTGAAAGGTAGAGCGGTGACTGAGACTTGCGTGGGCAGGGTGCACAGTCGAGTGAGAAAACACTTTTTGTTGATGGACGGTTCCATCCTCGGCTCCGTGATGCTCCTCGTGGTTGGGGTGATGGGTCCCTCTATGTGGTATCTCTGGCGTTACAGCATAAGGTTCGTGACGTGGTGGTTTCAATTGGGTAGTAGATGTTGGAGGCGTAAATGCAGTGAGGTGATAAGGACGATGGGGGTTGAAGCTTTACTCGCCCCTCTTCCTCTTACCCTGCGGTGACTTGCTGTCGGATGCCTGAGATTCTGAGTCGCTGTAGCCGACAGATCCAGAGCTAGAACTCGAGCTCGTTTGCACTTGAGCAGTGACATCGTACAACATCGAGCCCAATTCAGTTGCATCTGGGCTGACACGACCCTGCACCATCTGGGCTTGAGCTTGAGGCAGGTATTGTGACTCTGTCTTGGGAATGCTGATGTCGGTAGCATCGTTATCGTTGACATGCTCGTAAGTGCTGTGCATGTGCGAGTCGGCAGGCTGGGTGAGGACGCCCATGACCATTGTTCCGGCTCCATGAGTACGTTGGTGCTGGCTCAGGTTGTCGGAACGAGAGAACTTCTTGCCACAGTCACCACATTCGAAAGGCTTGTCGTGGGTGTGGAGGGAGCGGTAGTGACGCTTGAGATGTTCCTGGCGACGGAAGCGACGAGAGCACAGGTTGCACACGAAGGTCTTGGAAGGGTCGTCGGTGAGCGATTGCTTACGGCCACGACGAGAGGCAGAGCCTTGAGCACCAGGAGTCGAAGCAGCCGACTCGTTGTGTGAACCATCGTGGCTTGGGGTAGATGAGCCATCGACGCTTGAGTCTTGCTCCTCGGCGTGCTCATCGGCGTGCTCGTCAGAACGGACAGAGGGCTCAGCAACCTTCTTGACAGGCTTCTTCTTTGACTTTGGCACCAAGGCCGCAGAGTTCTCTGGGATGGAGAAGTCTGAGGTTGCAGGAGAGAAGGATGCAGCAGCAAGATCGTCCTCGTCGCTGAAGCTCTCCTCGCTGAAGAAGCTGTCATCCTCTACTACAAGAGGAGGAGCCAACTCGAGCCTCTGGCGTTTGCTACCATCGAAGTAAATGTCACTGCTGTTGGAGAAACCATTGAAGTCATCTTCGACGTCGAGCTCGAAGATTGGCTCGAAGGTAGGAAGTCCACCGTACACGAGTTCTGGAGCAACGACCTTGACTTCGGTTGGTTCAGTCTTAAGCATCTCCTTTGATGGCTCGTTTGATGGAAGAATAGGCAGGCAAGGGAATTCGGAAGAAGTGGTGTTCACGCTGAGCTTCCTTGGATCGCATACCTCGTGCTCGGAAATGACAGAGCGAGGGATCGGAGATGGCGATGGCGAGAGGGAAGGGCATGAACCAACCGACAGGCTGTAGGAAGTCTCATTGCTGTTCACGTTGTTGTGTCCGGCAGATGGTGGCTGTAGAAACACTGGAGTCATCGGTGGGGAACCTGGACGTGGCCAGTCACCACCGGCGAGCACCTCAGTGAAGACCTCCTCCTCGCAACCCTCCTTGACGGCGTGGAAACCGAAGTTGGGCTGCTGAGTGCCGAAGTTGAACATGCCGTTGACAGGTGTTGGAAGCATGTACTGGCAAGCAGAGGGAGGGCTATCCACAGAGCTGAAGCTGCCTGAGGCCGACAACGCGGGCGTGCCTGGGAAGTAGCCCTGGCAGTCGGTGTTGAGCGGATGCAGGCCAGGCTGTTGGATGAGGATGGTTGGCTTCTGCTGCATCGACTTCGGTGAGGAGTCTGGAGTGAGCATGGCGTGGGTGATGTACGTTGGCTGCGGGTGGTGCATTGGCACTGGCATGCTGGTCAAGTGAGGGCGTGGTACCATGTGGTATTGCTGTCCGTATTCTGGAGTTGAGGGAAGGGTCGGCACAGACATGACATTGGGTCTCTGGGTGAAGTGACCTTGCTGCTTGTTCTGGGTGTTTGGACCTGGCGAGTAGTAGAAGAATGGAGCCTGGCCCATTGGCGGTGTTGTCTGTGATGCGTATTCCATTGCGTCTGCTTGTTGTTGTTAAGATCAAATCGTTTCTACGACCGATGGTTAGAACTGCTGTCCGTTACATCATGTCCTCGATCGTCCATACTAACCAGGTATGCTGATATTCGTTCGTGTTCTCTAATCTTGTTCGTGTTATCGATCGATGATGGTGTCGATGGTCGTCGTCGTGGCGGTTAATTATTGGTACAGTTGCGTGCTGGAATAGTGATACAGGATGGTTTATCCAAGGAATGACTGAATGTAATAGGGATCGTTGTCGATTATCTCGACATATGTTTTTCTGCTGTCGGTGCTTTTTTTTTTTTTTGGTATGCGTCTTGAGACTTGACCCTGGCCTAGCTAACGGATAGATCGAACGAGCTTTGCTTCGACGAGGGTTGGTGTGATTTCGAGATTGAAAAGAACGACTGGTACACAGGATCTTGAAGGGGTTCTTCTCCACGAGGCTCGGATCGAGTTAGTACCTAAGTGAACAACAGGGGGAAAAAAGAAAAGGGTAAACGAGAAGATATGACGATTTGTTGCAAACGAAGAGCACGAACAAGAGAGTGATCGAGTTGATAAAATAACCCTGGACCAGGCGAACGGACGGAACAGTTCGAGATGGGGAGGATGACGGGTAAAGAATAGATCACAGACCGACGATAGCGGCCAACGAGGACCCGAAACAGCAAAGGCTGACACCGCAGCAGACCAGAGCGCACCAGTGCTAGAGGTGGATAGTGTCTCGATGGCTTCATGGGGGACTGTCGGCACGGGAAGCCTGCTCTGCCACTACTGGCCCTGGCCTGCGCTGCACTGTGATGTACAGTGGCTCTGCAACTGCAACACGCACTGGGTCAGACCGACACTGCGCTGGACTGGAGTGGATTGGACTGGATTGGACTGGACGTCAACGCCTCTCTGCCCTGTCCTCCACCATCTCCATCGTCACTCCGATCCAATCCAAGCCGCGTCGAGGCCAGTTGGGAGTGGGACGGCGAAGCACAGGGCGCTACGATCAGCTCGCGCACCCGAGACGCAGCCAGTGAGGGATCAGTGAGGGATCAGTGGCAGACATGGCCGGTCATTCCGCCGCTGCAGGAACAGACAGGCCGGCATAGCGCTAATGCAGCCTCTAGCCAGCATCAAGTCGAGTCGTGATCTGTCGCGCCCTCTGCCACTAGCACCTACCGATGTGGGCACGCATGAACCATTGAGAGCGCACCCGCGGCCTGTCCGTCTACCACCAACACGCACACACACGCACACACACACACACACACACCAACACGCACCGGAAGCCAATTCGCCAGGATAAGCTTCACGTACCCTCGCTCGCTGTGCCCTTCCCATCGCTTGTTACCTGCCAGAAGTCGACGGCTAGAGCGACGGCGATGGGGGTTGGACGGAAGACCATGACATACAGCACAGTAAGAGCTGGACTGCACTGCGGGAACCCATAACGCACTGCAGCACTTCCACTGAATGGCGTGGCGAGGGCATGGCCTGCAGTATGGCAAAGCAGGTACGCCGTCACAAGCTCTCTTCAGCGATGCTGGTGATGCACGCACGACTGCACTGTCCTGCATGCACTCAGCCAGCGGTCAGAGGCAGGCCAGTGTGACCGGAAGCTGTACTGTACGTACAGTACTGTACACACGGTGTGCTGCCGTACCAACAACCCTCTGGTCACCCAATGCCGCTCTTCGTCTACGGGACTCATGGGGTCACAGCAGCCTCGTCACATACACTCTCAAAGCCTAGACTACGTCTCGGCTCGCGTCCGCCACCGGCCACCGCTTGTCACTGACGGAACCGTGCAACACGATCTGGGGATACACACCGAGTCAACCACATGGGTATCCATAGCCCTCTCGTTCCATACCAGGCCAGCCGCATCTGGTTGACCTGCAGTGCCATGGTTTCCCTACGAGTGCAACATCTGCAGTGCAGGGCAGGGCAGCGGTGCAGTGTTTCGCCTACCCTTCCCCACCTACCCAGGTGATACGATACCACACTGTACGCTGGTCCTGTCTCGCCCTCGACCATCCCATCCGAATGGCTTTCCGCCACTCGTACCCACTACTCACGTGTTGCTCGCCTGGCCCTTGCTCTCGACTGGCCTTGCTAATGGTGCCGCGGCAAAGGAGCCAGTTGGGTAACTATGTACCGTACAATAGCCATTCAACCCTCCACTCGATGTGAAATGGTGCAGTGGGCGTGAGTTTCGGGCTTTGAACCCTATTGGGCCGTGTACCTGATGCGCTATCCCACGCCTCAACACAAAAGGCTCAAACTCATCAGCAATGGATGAACTGATGGATGGATGGATGGATGGATGGATGGATGGGTTGGACCTCGGTGAATCGACTTCTCGTCGACACACCATAAGATTGCCGTGCTAGACGTGACTGGTGTGACTGAGCCAGTTCTATCATTGGCACATCCAGCGCCCAACACTCGCTGATCACCGCGATCTGTGACGAGAGATCGCCTCGACTAGTGCTTGCAAATCCTGATAGTTGCTCTACATACATCTCCCTGGGAAGGGCTCGGCACACACAGTAGATTCGTGATGTTTTTGATGTGGTGCGCCGTAGGGCAAAGAGAAGCTTCCAGTCGGTCTCTATCGACCATTGTGATGGGACTACGGACCTTCCCAGCTGGGACGTGGGTCTAGCTGGGGAGGTTTGGAAGTATGATGTCTTCCTGCAGGCGGAGAAGTCCTGAAACGAGACACTTATACAGAGTGGAGAGAGAGGTACAGCACTACAGTATCAGCATGAGGGAGAAACAGCGACAAAACTTACTCTGTTGGCGATAGTTTCAAATGCGGTGGGCCGGGTGTGGTGGACAACAGGTACGGCTGTTACCCCTGACATGCTGCAGTCTACCCGCACACGCATCGCGCCGCCTAATCATTGACTCCCAGACGGCTCTCAGATAGACAATACCTTACCGTATCGTGGCACTCCGTCTGCCGCACACCGCACTATCTCAGTAACCACACATCCATTCTCGATAGACCTTGGCCCAATATGGGTGGGGGTTTCGATTGGTGGACTTCGCCAGAACCAAGGCCGCTGTGGCGATCCAATAGACCAGTGTTTCATTCCAGCACGCTTCTCAAAGCCATCGACCAACATGAACTCTATCTCGCTGCTGATTCTGAGCATGACCAGCGCCATCGACCTGGATGTGGACTCGGAAGATCGCCAGAGTAATCGTCTCGAGATACGAATCGACTGCTTCACGAACTCACTGTGCATCTCCCCATCTTCCTCGGCTTTGGCTAGAGACATACGTACACGTCTACAAAGGAAACCACCCTCGTAACACTAGACACCACAGCTGTAATTGCTGCACGCCACTCGTTCTGATGGACAACTAGGTATCTCTGTCCATATCCGTGTGTGTGGCGATCTCAACAAGCGTCGACGAATGGGGCTACTTCTCAAGACATACTGCTTGAAACCTTTCCACCTCCGATTACATACCAGCCAACACGTAAAAAAGACAGAAAGATTACTGGTCAACCTTTTCTCACCTACAGCGGTCAGACGCACTTTACCTGTGGAAATCGAAATTAATCCAAACCGACTGACTCTGTGCCTTGTTACCGAAGTGGCAATCATGCATGGGGCGCCGAAAATAGCATCTGGCCGCGCAGGCTTGCATATGCGAGGCGAGGAAGCTTATGCGTGGGACAGATGCATACGTACTTTGCCCACCATCAACTACACAATGGCTTCCACATTATGACCTACCGTCCTCGCATGGTGGGTAATATGCAGTTGGTGGCAGGTATTAATATACTATCCCTACTGAATCACGCTCTACCGGACCTGCAGTCTACTGCACCTGCTGCATCGCCTATCCAGCTTCTGTGAAGGGTGGATGGGTGGGTTGCGCAGGTGGCAGACAGATAGGTTTCTTCCCACTGGTACAGGCTAGTGTACCTGCATTAGCATGTCTTTGCCATGCCTCGTCGATGCTGAAGGGCAGTGGATTGATTGATTGATGGATGAGTGTAGACGCTGTACAGTATCTGCCAGCTGGAGGCTATCCACTCACCACGACGCCCATTTGCTTGGACATTCACCCTACCACACACAATGCAGTTTTGGATACTTCTGCATAGGCCACCAACGCTGACTTACCACCCGTTACCACCGCCTACCTTCGCACACACTGATTCTGCTGATTTTCTTCACGCTACCCGCCATCATAATCACAATCACACAATCGCCTGGCGCTATCGATACTGTCACTTGCCCGTTCGGGCCAAAGTCTGGATTGAGCACTGCATCCGGTGGCGATCTGCGCCGTCGGGTAGCTTTCGTTATGACATTCATAATCATCAACGGCGCCGCCGAGCACCGAAATAGCCAGGTAGAGGGTAGGACCTGCCTGCTGTTTGAACTGGCATCTGATTGTGAACGTCTGAAACTATACAGTATCTCCACGTAAGCAGGTACTGTACCCAGGGCTTGATCTGGATGCAACTTTCCGTTGCTACTGCAGGAACAGATGAGAAGTCCCGCTTAGCCTTCGCCCAAATGCATCCACCTCTGCGCTCCATCTACCTACTTATTACTCTACACCCACATCAGCCATTCTGCTGGGCTGGACTCACGCTTCGCTACTACGCAGCCAAGGCTAAACATATGTGTTGTCGATTGTACCTACAGTAGTCGCCTTCCTTCTTGCTCTTCCCCCATACAGGGACAGGAATGCAGACGAACAAGGTGAACAGACTTAAAAGCACCCGGTATAATCTTATGATGCTCTTATCTCGACATTGGCGGCTTGTGTGTTCTTGCAATGCCAACCACATGTACACTACTTCTGGCCTCCCAGTCTTCCGAGCCGAGGCATTGTTATCTGTATAATGGCTCACCATACGTAAAAGGCACAGTGCCCATCTCGTCTCGAACGCCCGCCCGTCATCGTCTCCGACTGCTAAGGAACCGTCATCCGAGCCGTCTTCATGGGATCCCTTCCGCGTGGCCGTCAGATCCCTAGTCACCTCTCTAGCAGCCCGGGGCACTCGTTGCCGGAAACAAGGCGTGTCCGTGCCTGCTCATCTTCTCTCGCCTCATTTTTGCTGAAGCTTACCAGCCGTGACCGTTCGTCGTGTCGTGTCCGAGCTCTATGATGTTGTCTGTCAAAGATGGGCCATCTCCGCCGGCGGGTTCCAGGAATGCCACCCTCGTCAATCCACCATCATACTGTACCCATTGTCACTACGCCCTGCCCAAGCTCGCTCCCGCGATCATGGCAGTGGGCGGCCTGGCTCGCACCGTCGCAAAGCCGTCTGCCTGGACCTCTTCTTGAACGTGGCGTGGAAGCTTCCCTGAACCCCAAGGAAGCTTGCTATCTTGCACGAGCCAGGGTCGTGCACTCCAATGGTATTTTGCCGTCGTCCTCCGATGGATTGCCATTGGTGGGAGCAGGTCTCCCTTGACTTTCTTCCCATACAACACCTCCGCCGTACACCCTCATCTGCCTGGGTGATGCTCCCTCATCACGGCCCTGGAATGCACCCTGTAGGAGCCGCCACCGCTTGCAACCGGATTAGACAACGGTATTGTCTTCTGATCAACCACGCCGAGGGTGAATACATATCCCAGATTTGGCGACCTTCACCCGGGAATTAGCCCTATTCGTTCATGGTCGAAGCGATCACCGCCGTGACCGCATTGGCAGGGCTCGCTCTGCTTTATTGATTTCCCCTGCATGAATTTCCCCAAGCGGCACAGGCTTTTGACATTACATCGTCGCCTTTATCCACTTCCAGATCTTCCCATAGTATTCTTCGCTGACAGGGTCTACTTTTCGTAGCGAGGGTAGGATCCTCTTTGTGGATTCCATAGCAAACATCTTCCCACCAGAAGCCTCCGGCTTGGACCTCATACTGCCCGTTGCGTTCCCGGCACCCTCGTCACTGCCGACATACGTCTCCCGCCAGAAGTCCAGAAGCTGAGAGGCGGGGTGGTCGACAACGGTCTCCATATCTAAAGCCCAGGCGGCCGGTGCAATCGCACGCACCTCTTCCAACTTCTGCATCCACTTTGTGAGATCACTCCATTGAGGCTCACCGTGCTGATTCAGGACGTGAAGCACTGTCGGATGATCATCTGACAAAGATTTGTGTGTTGTGCCCTCCATTAGTGCAGTGGCTGCTACGTCTACTGGTAGCCAATTCAATGGTTCCTCTGGAAGCATAGGAAGGCTGTGCGTTAGCTTGGTGGCGCTGAGCATCAATGGGATTGCTTCCCGTGTGTTCCAGATTCCATGCTCCGTGTCCCCAGACAATTGACCTACACGATATATGATCACCCTACCTCTGAGGCGTGTATCCGCGTTTGCACGAGCACAGATCTGCTCAGCAACCCATTTACTCTGGGAGTATCCCAAGCTAGTGGCTGCTTTGGGGTCGGTGATTATTTGCTCAGGTATACAGTTGCGGTGTGAGTTGATCACGCTGGCGACCGAAGAGCAATAGGCAAACCTAGGCGGCTCCCTCCGGGTGGAGGCCAGTGCTAGATTGATTAAGTTTCTCACGCTCGCAATGCTGTCTTTGGCGAAGCTTCGTAAGTTCATGCGGAAGTTGACGGACCATGCGAGATGAAGGATAAGAGTAGCAGCCTTTGTGAGTTTGGCGTACTCCTCCTGATCCAACCCCAGTGTCTCCTCACCCAATTGACACGTCAAGATAACCACTTTGCCTTCTGAGCCTTCGTCGGAGATCGGTGCAAATTGACGCTGGACCAGCGATTTGTTAACCCTCTCAAATGCTGCGTGTCGGTTTTCGCCACGGACAAGGCAATATACCTTTGCTATCCTTCCGCTTGTACGGCATTGGTCTAGAACGTGTGCTCCAAGAGCGCCGGTTGCACCTGTGAGCACAACTACCTCACCTTTGTCTGTCTCATAGGGATCCTGATCCTCGTCGTTTGCCGTTTGCACGTAGTCAAACCGGCTATATTCATCAACAAGCTCCAACATGTAAGCCGTCGAATCAAGCCCGGAAGCAAAGCTCTCTCCTCGCCGACGGCTAAGTATGTAAAGTAGAAGTCTTTCTATACTACCACAGTCCTCGACAACATTAATTGGTAAGGGAGTGTCTGTTGGGGACAATAGACGCCTTAGTCTGTGCCTGATCTGCATCCCGGCGACAGAGTCAACTCCATATGAGAACAAGTTGGCTTCGTCAGGTGGTGGATGGCTCATATCCATTACCGACTGTATTATCTCTCTGATGCTCCCTAGGATGTCTGTATCCGCTATGTCTGCGGAGGTCGAAGTGCCATCATCATAGGTTGCAGCGATTTGATCGGAGAAACGCTGCTGTACTGCTCCTCTTAGCAAAGTGCCTTTGCTGCTCTTTTCCAGTGGCTTTCCAAGAGTTGCCATAGGCTTCAGCATGGTCTTCGCTAGCCGTGCATGGTCTTGACTTTCAGAATTCAACTTGCTGATCAGAGGCCAGATTTCATCAATCAGCGCCTGATCGCTCATACTGGCCGCAGCTGGAGAGCGGAAGAGAAGAGCACCGGCAAAGGGCTGGCCGTCACCAAAAATCACAACGTCATCCAGATAGGACGATGTCGCTATAGCATCTTCCAATGGCGCGGGATCAAATTTCTTTCCAGTCGACAGAGTCAATTGGGAATCTGCTCTCGAGTGGTATCTCCATGCATCCGCAATGCTTTCGTGCGGAATGAGCAGATCGCTCGTTGCGAACGATCTGTCGTCTCGATTGCGTTTGGCCATGTGTGGCCACCCATCGAGAACCACAAGCTCTGAAAGAGCACCATCGGGTTGCTTCTCGAGCCGTAGCA
This sequence comes from Scorias spongiosa, assembly GCA_018467035.1. Taxonomy (NCBI): domain Eukaryota; kingdom Fungi; phylum Ascomycota; class Dothideomycetes; order Capnodiales; family Readerielliopsidaceae; genus Scorias; species Scorias spongiosa. The sequence continues at coordinate 267,109 of JACSZZ010000006.1, read as the reverse complement.
TTTCTACACCACTATTCGCTCGTAGAAACTGCCACTCTTTGTCTTGGTCATAAGCCCTGTGTGATGACAACAGAAATCCACATTCTGCACTGCCATACCTCGAGACCAGATTGACACCTGCTTCCACAAGCCGATTGCCAGTCTCGGCAGGCAGCGCTGCTCCACCTACCCCAACGAGATCCATCTTCTGGAGCCATCTCAGACCATTGCCCTCTTCATCCCCCACCAATGCTTGGAGAACGTAAGGAACACACGATACATATTTCACTGGTGGGTGATGGAGTAGCTTATGAGCCTCTTCAGCCACGTCGAGACACTTTACGACGTTCTGTGCGGTTATTGGTGCTTCCTTGCCAGGGAAAAGCCAGATCATCGCATTACTGGTCCATGCACGGAGTATGTCGGCAGGGCCGCCATGATACAGAGGTGTAGTGGTGAAAGTGGCACATTTGTATCCGTCCTCGAACGTGGGCAGCACTCCGACGGCTCCCATGTGCGTCTGAGGTATCGGCTTGGGCATACCGGATGATGTTCCAGACGTATGATGGAAATAAGCAAGGTCATCTGGTTCGTGGACTTTAAGTGGGTGGACGCTTTCTTCGTTGACTTTGTTCGATGCAAGTCTGTCAACACGGAAGTCATCGTTGAATGGCAATGCAACGGCTTGAAGCACATGACCAATATCACCGGCCGCAGAAATTGAAGCCGTCCTCTGCTGGTCGTCGGTGCTGGAAAACAGCAACGATACACCACAGCTTTTACAAAGACTTGCAACAGCTGCTGGCGTACATTGTGGCGCGATGATCAGAACGGTCCGTCCGATAGTCAACAAGGCCAACCACGTCATGAGAAACTGCTCATCGCTATGGCACAACATGCCCACCGTCTCCGATCGATTGAGACTTTCCACGTGGGCGGCATGGATCCTTCGTGCCGTCTTGGACACTGCTCGGTCCAGCTCCGAGAAGGTCCATGTGTTGCTGGTCCATCGTTCACCGTTCGGCTTTGCAAATCCAACAGCCGAGTGGTCTGGGAAATCTCTACGCTTGCTCGCCAGAAGAGCGGGAATCGTCTTGTTTGACTGTTGGATCTCAAGGGAAGCGGCTTGCCCCAATGTACAGGTGAAGTAGTTTGGTGTTGCCATAATGCAAGCAACCACCTCAGTGTTTTATTGATCGTCACAGGGCGAGAGATGGCAGGGTTAGGGTTTGGGTTGTGAGATTGACCAGAACCTATACCAAGCAACAAGACCACATCAATTTAATTGGAAAGGTATCCAGCATTATGTCAAGGATTTATTATCTACTGTGTGAGCACATCCCGATGCTCCTGTCGTGCTCCGTGTGCATCATGCAATATTTCCCTTTGCAGCAATCCAGCCCAACATCATGATCTCATGATGCTAGGTAGGTAGCTGCAGTTGCACAGCCAAGCGCCCAATCAGATTCACGTGCAGCGTAGTGAAGGTAATGATTACATAACAAAACATGACTCGCGAATGTATCCTGGTATCGACAAACTGCTGAAGTCTATCGTAGAGGTAATGTAGCTTTGAAGAGGGCAAATACTCACCCTACAGAAGGTCAGGAATCATGGCGGCTGACGGTGATGGAGCACCTGCAAAGATCTCACTCGGGCTGGGAAAGGCGAAGAAGCCACTGGTGCCGCCGCCGAAGAACGGCGTGAAGCGACCACATGCCGCATTGCGCGAGGACGACGAAGACGGCGCCGGTGATTCTGCCAAGGCATTTGCGGTCTCTCACTTCGACACGAAGCACGGTGGTGCATTCGATGAGCGTGCCGATCCCAAGAAAGACAGACCTCTCGTCATCGCACCACAGGCCAACCGAGACTGGCGCGAAAGCAGCAAGCGACGACGGCAAAAGAGTGGCCTGCCAGGCGACGACGGCACATCGCGCGAGAATAGAGAGGAGATCATTCGTGCCGTTGAGGAGGCATCCAAGCCCACATTCGGATTGAACGTCAAGAACCGAGAGCAGAGTGCCGATGCGCCGCCGCCCGAGCCTGAACAGCCAGGCGCTGAATCCGACCAGGCGCCGGCACCCGCTACAGTCGCTGGCGTGCTACCTAAAGAGAAGACCGACGACGAACGAGCAGTAGAAGCTTTACTGGGTGTCAAACAGGAATCAGACCTGGTCGTACCGGCGATCGACGAGGAACAAGCATTCCAACAGGATTTCAAAACTGCACCAGACGTTCCCACACTCGCAGACTATGATCGCGTTCCTGTAGAACATTTTGGCGCCGCGATGCTGCGCGGCATGGGATGGAAGGATGGTGAAGGGATAGGAAGTCAACGAGGGAAGAAGTATACACAGATCAAGCCCATTGAACGACGGCCTGCCTTGCTGGGCATCGGTGCCAAGGAGGAGGCTGCTGTGGCACAAGAAATCGGTACATGGGGAAAGGCTGCGAAGGACAAGAAAGGACCGCCTACGATCTACAACCCAGTCCTACTTCGTGACAAGGAAACTGGCGAGATGTTCACCGAGGCAGAACTAGAAAAACGCAAAGAAGATCTCCAGAGACAGAAGTACGAACGAGAGTTTGAGGATAAGGAACGGGAGAGGGAGAGGGCAAAGGATAAGGAACATCACAAGCGTCGGTCGGATCGTGATCGGTCACCACGCAGACACAGAGATAGGTACGAAGATGATGATGACAGTAGAAGGCGGAAGGAAAAGGAGCGCAGGCGGCGCGAGCGCGATCAAGATGACTATGATGACCACCGCAGACGACGAGAGAAAGAATCAAGACATCGGGACGATAGAGACCGCGACCATGACCGGTCCAGACGGCACGATCGGGATAGGGACCGCTACCGATATGATAAGGGCCGTCGGTAACAGAATCGATATCGAACCTAATATACTAATGATGGACAAATTCTGAACACATATGAACCTATCAAGGGACTATTTCCCCAATTGCATGGTTTTCAAGATTCCCCGCCTGTTGTGCCTCATGCCTGACCACGTTGGGCAATCCAGACAAAGCCCACGCAAGGGAGGCTTCCTTGGAGGACTGCGTACAAGGGGGCTGGAATGCTTCCACTCTACGCGTTCCTAGATACTTTATCACTCGCAAGGAACATGGTCCCAATGGCGTCTCGATTTCTTCTTTCCATGATCTTTGTGAATCCCATCGCGCAGTAGCGGGAACAATCCAATGGCCACCGCATCGAGCACCCGAGGCATACTTCTCTGCATCTTCTGCTTCATCGGATCTTGTATCGTGACCCTCAGCCTTCGCTCTACCCCAGCGACAGGAATCATCCCATCGTTTCGGAATCACAGACCGGACGCGAGTTCGAACAAGCCGCTGGTGAACAATGCGAAGGTCGCATACGCAACCTTTCTAGCGGCGAATCACAATCCTGACGCCCACGAGGACGACTTCGACAGCGATGGCTACTTTGTCGGCGCCCGCGTCCTCGCATACCAGCTCCTTCACTCAGAAACGGCCGGCACCAACCACAGCATTCCGTTCATCGTCTTATGTACAAAGGATGTGTCGAAGAGCAAGCGCGACCGGTTGACACGGGATGGAGCGACGGTGATCGTGGTGGAAAAGGTTGTGTCCGACTGGGCCAACTCTGGGATCGAGCGGTGGGCCGACGTGCTGTCGAAGCTGCGGCTGTTCGAGCTGATGGAGTACAACAAGATTTGCTTCATCGACGCAGACACGATGGTCACTGCGAGCCTGGACGGTGTCTTTCACGATGAGGCGACGCTCACACAGTCCACACACTCGAACCTGGAGCAGGTAAAGGAGGATGAGGGACCTCTGCCACGGACGTACATGTTCGCCACACATGTGGACTTCTGGGGCTACGACCACCCATTTCCACCGCCGACCGAGGGCGACTATCTGAACTGCGGCTTCTTCATCTTCACGCCGTCAAGGCGGCTGTTCGACTACTACATGTCGTTGCTCAAGCTGCCTGGCCGCTTCGACCCGAGCTTCCCAGAGCAGAACCTGTTCAACTACGCCCACAGGAGAGACGGTAACATGCCCTGGAAGCCGCTTTGGTACGGCTGGAACGTCAACTGGCCTACCGAGAGGGACTACAACGGCGGTGCAAAGAGCTTCCACGCCAAGTACTGGGACAACGACCCCACCCACGACCCCGTCCTCAAGCATATCTGGGAACGTCAGAGGAGTGAAATGGAGGGTTTCTATCGTGGCAGGGACATTGGTGCCGGTCGATAGTGAGATTGGGGGGATTGGAGCAGAAAAGGCACCGAATGAGGGGTAGAAATCGCGGCTTTCACTTCTGAGAGTGTGTCGTCTGGTGAAATCTATTGGACAGGTATAAAGTGACTTTCATCTGGACCTATCACTGCCGTATATATCTGAAGCTTCGATGAAATCTAACCGTATTCCGCATTGAGGATATATTCAGTCTGTTGTTGTCAATGTCACTGTCTACGTAGATTGGTGAATGTGGAGAAGATGAAGTCGGGTTCGACACGAAGCTCAAAGTGATGGGCTCGTATGAACAATACAATATATTGATATATTGAAATGTGTGCATTCAACAGACAGGCACATATTGACGTGGTCCTTCGTCCCCTTTTTTAAACACTTGAACATTGGATGAGATACTACAACCTTACAAACCCAGCTTCATAGCATTGCAACATTATACAACCCAAGTGTCTAGAGTTCCAAGTCAACGTAAGAGTATCAAACCGACGCTAACCCAGGTGATAAAGAATACCAAGCCTGGGTACTGTACAGCATATCAAGAGTTTCATTGACATCCAAAAGGTACGAATTCGTCATACATAAGCCGATTGAACTCCAAACTTTTGTCAGGTGGACAAACAGGCAAAAAAAGGTTTGCCACCAGGGCCGCACGCCAGCAGCGCATGTAGCGGGCGTGAGCATGGCGTAACGTGTGATGAAAGCGAAGCGTTTTGCATGCTGATTCTGCTACGAGGATCCACAGGGCACACTCACGGATTGCAGCGCGGCGCAGCGCATCGCAGCGCATCGCAGTGCAGCACAACACAGCACAGCACAACACAGCACACGGCAGCGCACACAAGCGTAGATACCGTCTGTATTACCTACCTACCTACCTATCACCTATTACCATACCTACCTACCACTACCTACGTAGGTAGCGTAGCGTAGCGTAACGCAGGACTGCGCCAGTGACAGCGGCTGCCCGGGCGAATCAGCAGCGGGGCGGGCTGGACAAACCTGCATCGGCTCTGCTTGGGCATTGGGCCGCTGGGCTGGGGCTGGTTCTGGTGCGGGTGCTGGTGCTGGTGCGGTGATAATGCCCTCTTGGACTTACCCTGACGCTTTCGACGCAGCCCTGCCGTCCTTCGGCGTCCCGTCACATGTGTACCCAACCATGCCCGCGAGCACCATGCGCGATGAAGAGCCGCGCAGGCGCCGCAAGGAATCTTCCACAGCCGTAGAGCATACTGGAGCTGCTGGAGGCACAGGGTCTGGTACTGGAACTGGAACTGGGACTGGAACTGGAACTTCAACGCCAACGACCGCGACGGGCACAGGTACCGGCAGTGGCACTGGTGCCGGCACACCCACGAGGGAAAAGCTTCGTAAACACCGCACGCAGAGAACCGACGGTGGAAGACCCTCCACCCGCGAACGAGAACGAGAACGAGAACGAGACAGAGACCGTGATCGAGACCGGGACCGCGATTCTGATTCCACGTCTGGAAAGAGTTCAGTGAGGAGGGTCAAGGTGACTGTGCCGGAGATGGACCGACGGGCGCCTGGAGACGACACCCGCTCGGGCATGTCATACCCAGGCTTCAGCAAGGCCCATAGCAGAGAAGCCGTCCGCAGCAGAGAAGGGTTGAGCAAGAAGGATGACTCTACGCTCGACTCGACAGATCTGAGCCAGACCAAGACCAAGACCAAACGCAGGGAGAGTGCACCGGCTGGTCCTCCACCTCCCCCCACCCATGCTCCTCCATCCCCACCCCTCACCGTGGATGAGCCTCATGTGCGCAGGTCCGGCAGCAGTGCAAGCATCAGGAAGGTTGGTGATCGTGTGAAGGCGAGCACGGCGAGCGGGAGGAAGAGCGCAGACAGCGACAAGACTGTGGAAGGGATCAAATCCGCCAAATCAGGCTCCAGCCTGAGGAAAGAGGCGAGATATGGGGACAGTGAGTTGTCCAGCATGCCGGGCGCTTTCCCCGATGATGCGGAAAGGGATTCTACGCCAAACAGCGGATACAGGAGGACGGTGTCGACGAACTCTCAACCCCCATCCACCCTCTCCCAGACGACAATCGACTCCCAGGCAACCTCTGTCGATCCCAAGCGAAAGGTCGCCAGACCACCGAAGATGGAGACCTTCAGAGAGGATGATTACTTCCCTCAGGCTGCCACGTCTGAACCTAGGACACCGATAGCACAGGATGCGACGTATCCGGTAGAATACAAGACAGGCACGCCGGTCATCGATGTCGGCGGCTCGAGAAACACCACGCCGTGGTCTGGGGTAACGCCCATAGCCATCGGTCAGCCACCTCCACCACCACCGCCACCACCTCCTGCCGCAGGACCAACTGAGGCACCAAGGGTCGATTACCTGTTGAAGAACGGTGGTCTGCCACATCTGGTGCCCAAGAAGCTGGTACAGAGTCCGGCACCTCAACAGTACTCGATGTATGCGTCGCCAGGATTGTCCCAGCCTGCACCGAACGAGGCCTACGAAAGGGTGTTCACCGGGATATTCTCCCGTCTAGATGAGTACCTGAAGGTGCTCAACAGCAATGGATCTATGGCAGTTGCTACAGGTTACAGATCGGTGGCCCGCAGACTTCTGGACAAATTATCACAGGTGTTCGCTAGGGACATCTCGTCTCAGAGGTGCGACTGTGTGATGTGTAGGACAACACCACAGCAACACCTCTCTGATGAGGAGGAGCAGGGGGTCAGTTGGGGTGAGATCCTCGAGTTCGTGTCTGGCCGCAGAGAACTGCCTCCCTGGCCGCCGTTCACGATTCAACCCGAGGAAGGGGGAATAGGACTCGGTGGCGCCGCCCAGGTGCCGATGCAGAAGCTCGACATCGATGTGCCTCCCGAGTATCGTGACCACTACATCAAACAGAACAAGAAGACCAAAGTGGCGGTGCAGAACTGGCTGGCTCAGCAACCCGAACTGGCTGGCGGCCCACCGGAAGAGGCAGACGAGGATACCCTCATGTTTGCCATGATGACCAAACTACCGACATCGAAGCGCAACCTCTTCATCGCCCTGATGCACGGCCTGGCATCCGTTTCCGAGACACGTGCACCTACGCCTGCACAACGGCCGAGCACCTCGTCTGATGCACTGAGACGCGCACGAGGTGCACTTCAACGGCTCTATCGACTCGAGCGACCACCTCGCGACTGCGAGTCGGCAATGTACATGCTCAACAACCCAGAACTACACGGCATGCTAGCGACGCTCGCCGAGGTCAACGAGCAGGAATGGGATATACTCGTGTCCGGCCGGTTCGATGGCTTCCTCTGGTCGGGGGCGGAGGAGAGACCGAGCTGGCCACCGTCGGCAAGCTACTACAACGGTTCGACGCGCGCACCGTCGAGGAACCAACCATCTCGCAACCAGAGCACAACACCGTTCAGCCGCAACTCGACGCCGTTCAGCGGCATGAGCGGCTACGCGCCATCCAGAGGGCCGACACCTCTAGGGCAGCAGCCGTCTGGCCACTTCCCGTCGCGGGGCGGACCAACGCCAGCTTCCGTAGCCGGCATGTCCGGACCGAGCGGGCCGGCCCCAGTGCAGTTGGACGAGGAGACGGAGATAGCGGTGCTTTCCGAGGTGGAACGGGGCATCTACACAGACATGGAGAAGCTCGAGGATGCGTTCGAGCTGCTGCACAGCCGTGCAGAGGTGGTGCGGCAGATGCTACGCCAACGTTCCGCCGGCTTGAGCATGCAGGCACAGCTACGACGAGGGGCAAACTCGCAGGAATCATGGGTCAGGCTCGGCACGCCGGCGAGCGGATACACGGACTTCGATGACGACGACGACGACCCGCTGGCGGACATGGTCAGTCTGGCACCGGACGACAGCGCCAGCAACATCAGCTACAACCGGAGACACAGGAAACGGCACGAGAGGAAGACCCCTGCGCCGGTCGAGGAGGAGGACGAGAGCATCTACGAAGCAGAGCAGGAAGAGAGACGCAAGGCTGCAACTAGGCGTCGCTGATGCATGTCGATTGGCGACTCGGTGATAGATTGGGGCAGTACGTGTGTGTGTGTGTGTGTGTGCGTGTGTGTGCGTGTGTGTGCGTATGTGTTCGCGTTTGTTACACTTGGCGGCATAGCGACTGGTGTTGCTTGGGACGGGTCACGAGAAGGTCAACGCGAGTATGGGCAGGACGACAAGAGGCAACAAGCCTTTTCGCATAGGGGGTGGGTTGGTATTGGGAAGGATCGCTGTCTCGCTACATCTCTGCTCATATCTCATCCCTTCGATTCCATGCTTCTCGTCTAGATGGAGTGTGTGGATGGGCGGCAAGGGTAGAAGGGTAGAAGGGTAGACATAGCGCACCCCAGGGCCGGACATCTGTTTAGCTACGATCCAAATGACACGACCATTATGATTCACGCCATGACTAGTCGGATACGAGCCTGATGTGTTTTTCGTAGATCGGCTAGTAGTGAAGACTAATAAAATAACATCTGCATGCACCCTGTCGTCCATGACATACCTCTTGTACTGACCATTCGAATGGGAAAGATCAAGTCACGTGACAGCGACGTCAGTAGTTTCGGGCATGGGAAAGAAAAAAAAGCGAACGTTCGATTCGCCACCAGACGGCAATCGAAGATAGTGGACGTCGTAGGGAAGTATTGCGTTGGGGCCCGTCTCGTCTTATCGAATGGTAGGTAAGTATAGGTGGGTAAGTACCGTGGTATGTATGTACGGTGTGAACAGTATGTATCCTCATGTATACAGAACATACATACACTGACGGGGGTCTTGCCACACCCCAAGAACTTTCCCCAGCCTCATCGTCACCGACCGAGGGTATGTACCATGGATGTAGATAGGTAGTTTGTCCGTACCCGTCCTCACCACCGGTGGTATCCTCATCCTTATCCTCATCCTCATCTTTCATCGTCATTCTCATCCGTATTTTCCATCTGGTTCAACGTTTCCCAGAGTATGGTCGCCTCAGGCATGAAGTCACGTGCTCGATACTGACCCCCGGAATCATGTGATAAATCGGTCGTTTTCTCCTCTCGGTTGTGTCTTTGAAAGGAAAGCGTCACTTTTCCATGCATGATTTGGATAGGTACGTACGTACGTGTGGGCATCGTGAGGGGATATACAGTGGGAACGCGATTACAGGTGTGGATTGTGATCTGCAGACAACCCGAGAGTGAAGTGTAGAAGTGACGAAGTGAAGGCGTAAAGGCTTAAAGGCGTGAAGGGGTGCAGAAACCGCCTTCACGATTTCTTCTATTACGGTGGTAGGAACATGTAGAATACAGTATACACAGCACATGCCGTTTGTAGATGGGTACGTAGACGGCGCAGCAGATGGAAATTTCTAATATCGTCCATCTTTGCATTCTGCTTGCGTTTTATTAGTCGTGCCGGATCGATGGCTGGTTGGTTGGTTGGCTGTGGCCCGGTGAAAAATGTTTAGTTAGGCAATCTCTGCATGTTTTCTGTCGCTGCTAACAGATCGCAGGAGAAAGGGGAGAGGAAAAAAAAAAACAACAAAAGCCTAGCACGAAACAGACGGAGAGGTAGAGTGGGTAGTGCGGTGTAGCGTAAGGTAGTAGTAGTAGTAGTAGTAGTGTAGGAGTCGTAACATAGTCGTAGCAGGCGTAAGTAGAGTGTAGCGGTGGTGGCCCTTCCCTGTCCCATCCAGCCCACACTCACCCGTTTCCATTCCATTTCGTCCCATCCCCCGTGCCCCCGTTCTCTTCCACTACTCTTAAAAAACTGTCTACCGCTACCGTCACCACCGCCTTCACCTGTCCCTCTTCCACACCACTACCTACACTTTCACAGGTGCAACCTCCCACATCGTCCGTGTTTTTCTAGTCTTTTTCACAGCGTAATTGTGTTTGAGGCTACCATCACACCGCCCACTACACATTCACCCACCGACCGACAGACCGACAGACCGAACCGAACCGACCGGCTTCACTCACTACCGCTCTGAATCTTTTGCCTTGACCACCTCTGCAAGAACAAACACACCTACATACTACAAGCATCACAAACCTCCCTTCCATCATGGCCGACCAACTCAACGTCAGCAACCTGTCCTTGAAGGATTCCCAGCACGCCCCCAAGCAGGGCGAGCAGAACGGCTACCCCAGGCAGAACGGCCGCTCTGCCTACATCCCACCACACATGCGCACTCGCGGTGGCCCTCCTCAGGCCTTCCAGCCTGAAGCTGGTGCCGGTGCCGACTTTGCCAACGGGTGAGTACCACAAGTCATCGTCCTCGTCCTCTTCCAACCTCGTCCTTGTTGTGATCGCTAACATTCCCCCAGTGCAAGCGGTCCACCACGCAACAACTGGGCCAACGGCGGCGCCCAGTCCTTCACTCCACGAGGTGGCAACGGCCACTTCGAGGGCAACGGTCCCAACCTCCCTCGCAGCTTCGACCGCAACGCATACGGCGGCGGTGCTCCAGGTGGCGGACGTGGCAACACTGGTTCAGGAGATGGCAAATGGATCGATGGCAAGCACGTCCCAGGCCCTGCGAACGCCAGGGTGGAGCGCGACCTGTTCGGCATCGTCAACGACCCTTCCAAGCAGCAGACCGGTATCAACTTCGAGAAGTACGACGACATTCCCGTCGAGGCTTCCGGTTCCAACGTGCCAGAGCCAGTCAACACCTTCACCAACCCACCTCTCGATGACCACCTGATCTCCAACATCGAACTCGCCAGCTACAAGATCCCAACCCCAGTCCAGAAGTACTCCATCCCCATCGTCATGGGCGGTCGTGACCTCATGGCCTGTGCCCAGACCGGTTCGGGAAAGACTGGCGGTTTCCTCTTCCCCATCCTGTCACAAGCTTTCCAGCACGGCCCAAGCGGCAACGTCCCTCAGCAGTCTGGTTTCGCTCGCCAGCGAAAGGCATACCCGACGACCCTGATCCTCGCTCCAACTCGTGAGCTTGTATCTCAGATCTACGAGGAGGCCAGGAAGTTCGCCTACAGGTCCTGGGTTCGCCCTTGCGTCGTTTACGGTGGTGCCGACATCGGTGGTCAGCTGCGCCAGATCGAGCGTGGCTGTGACTTGCTCGTCGCCACTCCAGGTCGTCTGGTCGATCTGATCGAGAGAGGCAGAATCTCGCTTGCCAACATCAAGTACCTCGTTCTCGATGAGGCCGATCGCATGCTTGACATGGGTTTCGAGCCCCAGATCCGCCGCATCGTCGAGGGTGAAGATATGCCCCCAACCGACGCCCGCCAGACCCTCATGTTTTCCGCCACCTTCCCACGCGATATTCAGATGCTGGCTCGCGATTTCCTGAAGGACTACATTTTCCTGTCAGTCGGACGTGTCGGTTCCACCTCAGAGAACATCACCCAGAAGATCGAGTACGTCGAGGACATCGACAAGCGTAGCGTGTTGCTCGATATCCTGCACACCCACGGTGCCGGTCTCACCTTGATCTTCGTCGAGACAAAGCGTATGGCCGATACTCTCTCGGACTTCCTCATCAACCAGGGCTTCCCTGCCACCTCCATCCACGGTGACCGTACCCAGCGTGAGCGTGAACGCGCTCTGGACATGTTCCGCAGCGCTCGCTGCCCTATCCTCGTTGCCACTGCTGTCGCTGCTCGTGGTCTTGATATCCCCAACGTCAAGCACGTCGTGAACTACGACCTGCCTACCGACATCGATGACTACGTCCACCGTATCGGTCGTACCGGTCGTGCCGGAAACACTGGTGTCGCTACTGCCTTCTTCAACCGTGGCAACCGTGGTGTCGTTCGTGAGCTGATCGATTTGCTCAAGGAGGCCAACCAGGAGGTTCCCGGTTTCCTCGAGAGCATTGCTCGTGAGAGCAGCTTCGGTGGTGGTGGCCGTGGTGGCCGCTCTGGTGGCGGCCGCGGTAGGGGTTCCTCTGCCATGAAGGACGTCCGTACCTACGGTGGCGGACAGCGCCCTGCCTACGCTGGAAGCGGTGGCTTCGGTGGCGGCTTCGGTGGTGGCTATGGTGGCCCTGCCGGTGGCTACAGCATGGGCAGCGGCGGTGCTAGCTACGGCAACCCATCCGGCCCTGGTGGTAACAGCTGGTGGTAGACACACCAACAAACCGTGGGGATCTGAACTCGGCGAAGAGAAACCTCGCGATCACATCCCCACCAACCGCTCGTCCTGCGTTCAAATCACTTTCTCTGCGCTCTTTTTCTAATGGATCCACCAAGCCTACGGCTTTGCTATACCCAATGATAGACAGCGTTGCTTTCCCACATATCAGCATTTGCATAGCGTGTGGAGGCGGCGCGAACTTCGCAACACAACCTCACCTGGACCCTGCGGTCACATGGAATCACTGACCGCCATGCTTCCTTCACCACGTGTTACGATCAAGATTAATTCGGCATCGGTTGCGGCAGAGACGTCTGCTGTGAGGCTAGATCTCATGTTCTTTTTCGTTTTTTTTTCTCACTTTTTTCCTTCTTGTCCTTTTACAGATCCGGCGTTGTGACACTCTTATCTGGGAGTATATCTGGGACGTCGCTGGGACTTTTCACTTATTCCCACTGTCTCCTCGGTGGGCAAACGACAAAAAGCGATCGATCCTCCATGCCTGTACTGATCATCTTTTCTCTGGGGCGTTTGCATCCTTCTGCAGCAGCATCTGCAAGGAGGGTTTTGATGGGATGGTTGAAGCATTTCACCTTTTCGAACGTCTCACGATCTAATGAACGTCGTTTACTGGGGCCCCTGGGCATTTACCGGGCTCGTCGACGATGGGCATATGCATATGGCTGGGATAGGAGAAGGCTTCACGTTTTCCAGCGAATCGAGGAAAGGGAAGACGCCTATGCGGCTGCGAAACAAAAAGTTCTTCTGACGATACCTTGATAGTTTCACGATTAAGATACCAACTCTCTTCAGCGGATTTCATGGTTTGGGGCTGATCTGCAAACGGGCGTTTTTTCAAACCGAACGCCTTTCGGATCTTGGGCCCACTGGACTCTGCTGGTGGGATGGTCTGCATCAGGCAGGATCATCAAATACGAAATGAATTGTTTTTCTTGTGCGCTATAGATTTGAAATATGTGCCTTACCGTCTCATTTCTCATACCATCATCTCCTAGACGCTTGAAATTATTGTGTTGTGTGGACTGGAGCCCCATACCTGACGGATTAGGCATCTAGTCTGGCAAGACGTAGGCATACGTGAATACATCTTGACGACTGTCATCGACGTGAGTACGAAGTCACTTTTGATGCTTATCTGTCTCTCCCAATTCTGGCTACACCTAGACTTTTATCGAATTGCCTAGATATCCAGTCCCTACCCTTCTGAATATGGTCAGGGCTCGGATGGGAAGCCGAGTTTCACATCTGGCGCCCTAAAACGGAACTCAGGCTACGTAATCGGCAGGTACTGAAACATAGCAAGGTACCTCCCGAATATGTATAGTAACTGCACCACCTCTACATGTGCCCCGCTAAGAACTCGAAATCAATCAATGGCTTGACCCTATACACACGCCCAACAAGTGATAAAAACACTCAAGGTCGACCTACAGCGCCAACAGTGAGAGACGTAGATGGCTGTGGATCCAGCGGTGCCTGCACTGCTCGACTTCATACGAGCGGGAAGATATCCAGAGGACGAGCAGATCGCTTCGAGCACGGTGAACACAGCGACACTGCAGCAACTCCTGCAGGAGCTTCGCAAGGAAGAGGACGAGGTCAAGGATGAGATCCGCAATCTGAGCAGAGGCTCGGCCTCGGAGATCGACACGTGGATCCAGCGGGCCAAGGAGCTGCAGGCGGACATCCAGCGCTCGAAGCAGACCGCTCGCCAGATCGTCGCCGAGGCAGAGACCACACGCCTGCTGAAGCAGCGCGCCGCAGAGGCCGCCACCACCGTCGCCCTGCAGCAGGACGAGCTGCGCTTCCACGACTCCCTCGCCGCCACCCTCGAGCACATCCGCCACGCCGACCGCCTGCTCGACCGCGCCAGGGACGCCTGCGTCGCCCGCGACGTCCAGGCCGCCGCCGCCCGTCTCGACGATGCCCGGGCCAGCATCGCCGGCCTCGCCGCCCTCCGCTCCTCCAATGCCTTCGCCGTGCTCGACAGGAGGGCCGCAGACGTCGCCCAGAGCGTCGCCCAGCTCGCTACCGCTACCTGGGATGGTCTCGTCCACGCCGATGGCTCGGCGAGGAGCATCGCGTTCCGTACGCAGGGAGGCCCAGCGGATGCAGTCCCCGCTCAGCCGACGCTCGACGAGATCGTCCCCATCCTCGTCCAGCTCGGCCTGCTGGACGGCCTCGTAGCGAAGTTGGCCAAGGACGTCGATCGCCTCATCCTCAGACCAGCCCTGTTCACATCCAGCGATGGCAAGATCCGGCTGGTGCAGACCGCAGCTGACAGCATCTCGGCAGCTGACAAGGGAGATGGCACGATCGACAACGTGTTTGCGTCCCTGCGGACTTTCGTCGAATATCTACCCTCTACCCTGCCGCCTTCTATAGGTGGAATACTGGCAGAGAAACTAATGCCTTTGCTGACGTCCCGTTTCGAGGAGCAGTGGCTCGAACCCGCAATCCCTTTGGAAACAGACGAGATCCACCACTTCGACACTCTGCTCGCACACGTCAGGGCTCTTGCAGATCACATCGACGCCTCCAACTGGCAAGGTACCAAACCCCTGCGCGACTGGGCGCAGGCTGCTCCAAGGATATGGCTTACCAAGAAGAGAGAGGTGTTACTTGGCGATACCAGGAGGCTTGTGTTCGCTGGCCTCGACAATTTGAAGACGGTGGAGAGGGTGGAGACACAAGTGATGACTTCAGAGGAGGAGGCTGGTCTTACAAGGATTGGCTCTGGAGAGGGAACAAAGAAGGGAGATGATGACGATTGGGATAATGCATGGGATGAGCCTGATGAGAAGAGCAGTGCAGAACCAAAGGGAAATGACGACGAAGGCGGGAACAAACAGGACGATGATGAAGAAGCCAGCGCATGGGATTTGGATGACGATGAAGATAATGCTCGCGCAGGCGAAGCGGATGCTACTACCAATGAGCCCACCGAGGAAGAGGAAGCTTGGGGTTGGGGTGATGAAGATGGAACCAAACCGACCGATGGCTCTACGACTGACGCGAAGAAGACAGCAGATGTTCCGGCCTCGATAGCCAAACCGAGCGAGCGTGAGATGACTCTGCGCGAGACATATACCGTGACTGCCATACCAGACGATATATTCGAACTCCTCAAGCAAGTCATCCAGGATGCACAAACCATCGCTGGACCAGACTTCGCATCTTCACCCATCGTACCGGCCGCTACTGCACTGTACACTCTACCAACCCTGGCACTCGCCATCTACCGCGCCACGGCTTCCCAAGCCTACAGCAGGTCGGAAAACGGAGGTATGCTGATGTACAACGACACCAACCGGCTGGCTGACAGCTTGAGGGCGTGGCAATCGTCGCAACCGGCCGCCTCACGCCTGCGACTGGATAACGATGTGCGAGCGCTCGAGCAGTTCGCCAAGGGCGCATACGGCTCCGAGATGGACTCGCAACGCACCATCCTGCGCGACCTCCTGGACGGCGCGCAAGGGTTCAGCAACTGCACGGAACAGCCGTTCATGCGTGAGTGCGAGAGCGCCATCGACCAGATCGTCGACCGCCTGCGCACTCTGCACCGCCAGTGGAAGCCCGTGTTGGCCACCTCCGCCCTGCTGCAGTCCCTCGGCTCGCTGTTGTCCGCCGTCATCGCCAAGATGATCTCCGAAATCCAGGACCTCGCGGACATCAGCGAGGCCGACAGCCGCCAGCTCAGGCTGCTCTGCGCAAACCTGTCCGCCATCAAGGACGTCTTCGTCCAGCCCATGCCTTCCCACGACGGCTCCCCTGCCTCGGACCTGTCCGCCGCCTTCGTCTACTGTCCCCTCTGGCTCAAGTTTCAGTACCTCGCCGAGATCCTCGACAGCTCCCTCGCCGACATCAAGTACCTCTGGAACGAGGGCGAGCTCAGCCTTGAGTTCGATGCCGAGGAGCTCGTCGACCTCATCGAGGCTCTCTTCGCCGAAAGCGATATCCGTAGGCGGACCATCAACGAGATCAGGAGAGGTGGGAGGACCTAAGACCCATCTTCAATTTAGTTGATGATCTCAATCACATAGCAACAAGCAGCCTCGAGCTCGTTGCAGACTCTTCCTGAGTGATGAACATCGCTCGTATAAAACACAGTAGAGTGGAGATCAGAAAAACAGAACAATTTCTGGCATGTATTGACGAATTATTGCGAATATCGATAGAAACCCAGAATTGGGCCGTTACCAGATGGGGCTGGATAGAGATGAAGAGACGTTTGGGACACTTCCCCTTGCTCAACCGGTCACCATTTTACGATCTACTCTGTGCATTACACTTCTGTAGCAACTGTCGCCGTCGCAGGCTGGTCCATCCGAGAGCTGACACACAGTCGTGACAAGACCTCTAGTTTCGTTACGAATCACAGCACGCCTTTTCGCCTGGATACAAGGCAATGCCGTCAACATGGTTGCCGTTCACTTCCGTAAGAGTTTGCCGGCCAGCTTGCCTCAAGCAACAAGACCGCCAGTCGTGAATGTGGAAATGATGATTGTAATCGATTTCCCAGTAAATTCAGATTCGAACGATAGACCAAAGGGAATATCTGGGCCCTTCAGCCATTTCGCCCGCGTTTCGGCGCCTGCGGCGCAGGACTGCCGTCTCTAGACGTGATGTCTTGCCGTGGAGGAAAACGGTGCCCGGGTGCCGGTGTCATCAGTGCTATCCATTCCCCACACCTTACGTCGTTTGTCGTTGACTGAAGTGACGCCGCGAGGACCTGCATTACCTCGACCCGATTGAGGTCATTGTTGGAATGTAAGGGAATCATTTGCCGAGATATGAGGTTTGGATGTGCCTCTCGATGTGTGCGTCTCTAACCGAACTTCATGTCGGCGTGCACCATCATTCTCCACAGTCTGTACAGGATCACCCTCTCATAACCAATGCTATATGTGCACTGCGCCGCTGGCCTGGCTAGCAGCGGACCCAGCCAAAGTACAGGCACTCTAGTCTTGAGAATGCTATTGCGAAGATCGCCGAAATCGGTCATCTTTGATCGAAGCAACCGGTCTGCCAAGATGCAAAAGCAATTGAGTTCCTCGAGTGACTGGCGTCATCTTGCGCCTCTCGCTCGCGGCAGGTCTGCAACAACGGCAGACTGTGCGTTAGTGCTGTTATGTGGGGTGGGGGTTTTACTGCAATCGATTGACTGGGACGTATCAACCCATTCGTAAGTAGATAGATATTGCGTCTGTCCTTCTATCTCCCTGGAGCTTCACCTGTGGGTATGTTGGCAAACGTAACCCAACAGTGTAGTTGAGGCCGAGCGGCAGAGTGACTATACCTTGTGAGATTACTTCGTACGATGACAATATTCCGCTGGGTCTGTGTGTGCGTTGGCCTCATCTCTGCCTTGTCTGGGCCGTATCGTAGTGCTTTCCATGACAAAGATCGTCGCCAACTTGCTCCAAAATCTAGAGCTTTGACTCTTTCATTTGCCGCTGACTGGTCTTTCAAGGTCGAAATACTGGCGTGGATAACAGACGTGGCCATCGATGTTCATGGCTCTCAGCTACTCTTTACATTTAATTTATTCAACAGCATTCGAGAAAACCGGAGAACTGCGCAAGCTCTGACAAACGCTGCAATGAGACCCCCGCTTTCAGATCTGGCAGAACCAATTGCTATTCGGCCGCAATACATAGCAACAGAACCAACAACCTTATTCATTGACTAGCATGTCAGCCGCAAGCGAGTTGAAGGCAAGGCGCTTTCAATCAAGAAGAAGAAGTACACTTTCCTCGAAGCAGACGGAACTCCCATCATCGAGCTTTGTAGGAAAGCTGCCGGATTGACTTGGTTTGTAGAAATTACTGGCCAGAGCGGCGTGCCTCTCGCCCGCATTACACCTCTGGGAAGTGGAGTCATGGACATGATTGATGTGGACCTGTTAAACACTGCACAGGAGGGCCGAGAGATGGGCGTCACGGTATTGGGACTGGACATATGGAAGCTTCGAATCAATGTGTACCTCGGTGATTCTGTCGTGATGACATCCAAGCGAAAGGCGAGGTATCCCGTCTATTTACCATGGAGGCGACCTGAATGGAAAGTCGAAGTGTCTCAAGGATTTGACCTTTCTCTCATATGTCACGAGATCTTCAAGCGTCGCTTTACAGCTACTGATAACATGCTCCAGGCTGCTGTCATGATTGTTGTCATGGGCAATATCTTATATAATAGTCATCATTGGAGGCCGGTGTTTGCTGGAAATCAACCAGGTGACGTCTGATCGTAGGAGGCACTGAATCGGAAGCCAAGTACCATAAATTCTGCCTCAGGCACTAAGTCTGGCACGTTGCGGGCACGTTGTTAGCACGCCCCTGCCATTGCGTCATGGCAAAGTCTTGGCATATAGATATCTTGTGTACCGACGCGTCTCCCAGACTGGACCTTATCTGCTGGACGCGTCGGGAGGCTGGGCCCTGAATATCTAAGGGTATTCTTCTCTCCTCCCATTCTCACAACGACATCCTGGTGTGGATACTCGACTCACGCCAGGATGGCAGTACCCTCCTCACCACCATTGCTACCAACCATCAGTGGCCCGGTAGAGCCTGCAAGCTCACCCCCACCATTACCAACATCCTATCATCTCTTCAGTCGCAAACGGCAAGCTTCGGTTTACAGCAGTCTGTCCAGCGACCCTGTCTTCAGTGAGGATGCATCTGATGCAGACATCAGTCATTACGATGCTCCCAGAAAGAGAAAAAGGCACCTGAAGGGGCCGTGGTGGAACCATGCACAAACACCAGTCAGAAACAGGTTGACAAAGAGGCAAGGCAAACGCCGCAATTTTGATTCAGGTGTCTGGATGGGGAGCGATGTCAGCAACTCAAGTTCCTTCAGTATCGCCAGCAGTGCTTCAAACGATAGTGTCAGATCAAGTCTCAACCGTATGCAGGGCCTTCAAATGAGTCCAGCATCTATCAAGTCGCCAACCACAGCAAGAGCAACAGCAGACACATCACCCCAAGGCCTCGCACGGTCTATCGTAACGTCGTGTGTCGAAAATGGCAAGGAAACATTTGATCTTTCGGATCTACAGTTGCGACATCTGTCAGACGACCTCTTGCGCCCGCTTCATCTACTTGTCAGACATGTACACACGGATGCTATGAACCCACCAAGTGAGGAGGAATACGCCCCGCTCACACCATCAGTCAAGCTGTTCCTGTCTGGTAATGCACTGGAGAGTTTACCGTCTGAGTTGTTCAGATTGAAAGATGTCTCGGTCCTAAGCCTGCGCAATAACCAACTCAACGAGGTACCTTCAGCCATCGTCAGTCTTGAGAAGTTGAAAGAGCTGAATATAGCCGGGAATGGTCTCAAGTGGCTACCATGGGAATTGTTGAATATGATGGACTGCAGTAAAGGTCACAAGCAGATTACAGTGCGCCCAAATCCTTTACTGGAGGTGGATCTTGCCAGCATACCAGAGTCGTATGTACGTGAGGATGCCGGAGCGGATGTACATGATGTGGGTCAGGACACAGCTTGCAGAGTCTGCAAGGTGGAACGTGTTTGTGTTGCGTCCTCGAAAATCACGTATTTCAACATTGCTGGACGAGCTTGCAATCCAGACACGATGCTTCCAAATTTGGTCGACAACAAACGGTTTGCCCCAGTGGATGCAAAAGACACGAGTTTACAATCGGCAACCCACGCAACGAGTGCAGCGCCCTCCCTGTTTGAGCTTGCATTACGCTCGGCTCAATCTAATTATAATCTAAGTGATCTTTCTGGCTTTGATAATCAAGATGTACCGGTAGCGGTCATTGCAGGACTGCAGAAGGCAGCGCATTTCCAGGATCTCGAGAATGAGGCTTGCTCAACCTGCAATCGCAGGTTTGTCATCGCCAGAGCCGAATGGATGGAGTATTGGCATTGTGGCCAGCGCGTCGGGCGTCTTGACCGTGACGCGATTCTACCTTTTCTCCGCAAGGCTTGTAGCTGGAGTTGTGCCCGTCCGACGATATTGGGGGTCAGCAAGCCTTGAACGATGTGATGATGATGTTTTCTTTTTGCTTCTCCGAGCGATTTGCATGTACAGGAACGGGACCACACAAGCGTACCGTGGATGTACACTGGTTATCGTAGCATATTCTCACAGGTGGTGAGCAATGGGGCATTCGCTTCTCACATTACCTATTACCTACTCCAATAGCTCGCCCGCGCTGTACAGTGGTACCCTGTCCTTTGTTCCTTATGTCACCGACCCAATACCCTTCCGGCATCTAGGTAGATTCAGAGCTGTAGATAAGATGCCCCCACATAACGACGAAGTATGCATTGCCAATTCACCATAATGCTATTCTGGCAAACAAACAGTAGCGAGGCCTCGTCGTTTGCGAATGATTGTAAAGCTGTCAAGGCTGGCTAGAATGTGACAGGTCTCAGAGCTCCCTCCGCAGCTCACCTCCGAAAGCGTTTTTGGCTTCAGGCGCAGTGGAGCAAGCTACGACGCCTAGTTGGCAGGCTGCATATGACGGTATTGTGCGACACCGTTTGAAAATGTCCGTCGATTGCTTCAGCCATCCATTGTTGTCCCTTACCAGCATCTGAGCTGCGGAGGCGCATGTCGACCGCCCTGCCAGCGCCGCATCTGGTCCCATAGCAGATCAGTTCGTCCGAGCGAACCGTCCCACGCGATCGTTAACACCCATACTTTCCATACGTAATGTCTCGAATAAAGCTCTTCGTCAACCTAATGCCTCCACGGCCAGCGCATGCGCCGTCAACCCAGTCGCCGCAGAAACCGTCCAACAGCGAGACCCGCTTCGTAGTCACCGCCAAAGCGCAATGGCTGATCCACGATCTCTGGAGGCACATCAAATCGCAATACAGGCATGCCTATGGGAGGGACACGCGCGCGGAATGGATCAAGCTGCAGGGCACTGAGGGCGAGGATCTCCCGAAACATGAGAGGGTTGGCGATCTCTGGGAGAGAGATATGGCGAAGGAAGATCGTCATGTATTCGTCGTCCGCGACGCCTTCGGCCGCGATTCTTCCCTTGGGCCAGACTCTACCCTGCTACCGCCTGCCACACCGACTGTGCAAAGCGGCCGCCGACGGACTGTTCCCACTGAGAATACAACGCCGGTCTCGTCGCCTGGCCCTCGAGCTAGATCAACTCCACGGACCGCTCCTCGCAGTAGCACTGTTGAAGGAGGGAGGGACGAGCTGTTGGTGCAATCGACACCAGGTGGAATAGAGTTGGAGAGCGAGGCGCGATTGGATGGCGAGGATGATCAAAGCACGCCGAGAGTATCTAGACGAATGTTGGATGCGCAGGAGGCGGAAATGCAGCTGCAACGTGAGAGCCAATCCCAGCTGGAGTTGGATAGTTCTTGCGCGCCTTCCTCATTTGGACAGACTGCAGTTGGGAATGACGTCGAGAGTGAGACTGGGACTGGGAACGGAGAATCACATGACTTGGTCATCGACACGCGCAAGGGTAAGTACTACCGACTTCGATTTCTCTTTCTTGCTGTCTTGTCTTGGGCATGTCTGTTCGCTTCACATTTTCCTGCTGAATCAATCGCATGCCATCGACACAAACTTCATTTCCCTTCAACTAACCCCTTACGCGTGTTGCGTTCACTACCTGCGCCTTTGGTTTCTCTTCACTCCCGGACAGGTACCATGGGCCAAGCATTTTCACGCCGAGCTGACAGAGTATCCACAGTCACAGAGAGTGCCCTCACACCACAGATACCCAGCAGCTTCTCAGAATTTGATCCGCCCGAATCTGCGCAACGACAGCATCAACAGTTCACTAATGAAACGCCATTGCCTAATGCTGGCGGCGCTCATGCAACTACCCCAAATCTGTTAAACCTTCACGTTGACGAGGGAGACTACATCGACCTGGACGGTGTGACTGATTCCGACCTGGAGCGTGCGGCTTCGAGTCACCCTGATTCTCGTATCACTCCTAAAACTGCGATGAAGCCATCTAATATGATGTCGCAATCCACCAAGAAGCCTTCGACCGCCAAAAGGAAGCGCGTCCTCTTTGACGAACCTACTCCTGAACGGGTGCCCAAATCAGCAAGACTTGCTGACCGTAATCCGCAATCCCTCGACTGGAGTAAGGCCGAAGACGTCTCGCTCATTGAAGGCTTACGGAAAGGATGGCCTATTGACAAGATACTGAACGAATACAATATTTCACGCACTGGTGGATCTGCGCGAGCTCGAAAATCGCTGCTGCTTAAAAAAAGGCCAGAACTAGAGCTCCCTCAGCCTCCTTCCTCATCTGCCAGTCGCCCACAACCTTGGACCGAAGACGAGATCAACAAACTACGAAAGGCTATGATTCAAGGCATGAATCTTGCAGAGTGTCGCGCCGAGCTTTTTCCTGGAAGGTCAATGGGTTCGATCGAGCATAAGGTGCGCTCCCTGGAACCTTCCGTGTTCAAGGCGAGTGAAAACGACAAGACTTTACCTTCGGATGAAGTCTTCATCCAAGGGTGGACAAGGCGTGAGGACTTCAGGATGCGCAGGGCGTATCGAATGGACGTCAGCGAGCCTGTCCTTTGTGCCGAATGGTTTCCCCAGGTTAAAGGCGGCCTTCTCAGGAAATGGAGGAAGTACCATGCACAGATGGGTGACTTGGCTGAAGAGGGCCCAGAGGATCAAGAGGACGTAGAGATGGGGGAGCTTGAAAGTTCACACACCCCAGGACCTAGCTCCCCACTCAGGGCGCGTGGCGACAATGACATCTCTTCCAAGTTTCCACTCCTGGAGGATGAATCAACGACCGGCAACCCAGATATTGTTCACGACTTTCGCTCCTCACCTCCAAAAAGCTCTATTGAAAACACCGTCGCCGATGCTGCCGATGAGCACCACAGCTTGCGTGTGCTCGATTCGGTCGTAATTCCTATGGATATATCAAACGAAGAAACTCCTAAGGCTCGTGACTATGCCCGCCCGCGTCACACCCGACAGATAAAACTGGATTTCTCTTCCCACAGCAGTCAGAGTGGTAGGCATAGCACCGTGTCCATGGACAGTCCCATACCTACATCTGCTGCGACATCCAGGGTTCCAGCAGTATCGACACCCGGATCAATCAGTGTGGAAGATCCAATTGAGATCGACTCAGACGATGATGGCAAGGTCATCGTCGAAGAAAAGGCTGCATCCCAGCACCGACAGACAAAGCGACCTGCACAAAACAATATACGGACCTTGAGTCACGTACTAATCAATGTCAAGCCGCCGCCTTTCAAACCCTTTAAAACTCTTGGAAACCAAGCTGCCAAATCTGCTGTGGAAGCCTCTGTGGAAGAGAAAGATGCTGGGGAAACTTCTGTTGAAAATCCTGTGAATGTGGGAGATATTACGCGAGAAGAGGTCGACAGTCAATCACCCTCTGACCAAACATTGCCATCTTCTATACAGAAGAATAGCGAAACCCGTGCAGTTTCGAAACACGATTCCCACAAGAAACCCAAGACTGGGACCTTGCAGTTGCAGTCTACCCCAGTATTGCGAAAGAGCAAGCTGGCATCATCCCCACGTGCAGACGTGTACGACTTTGGCGCTAATGCCGAGCAGGATGAACAGCCAAGAGAGGCTGCTTCCTGGAAGACACAGACGGAGCATGAAACAGCTCAAAACAACAACCAACTCCAGCTCGAGGAAATATATAATTCTGCAGCACCTCTAAATGCGCCTCTACCACAAGATGATGTCCACCCTGCTGCTGAAGAGGATGCTCAAGCTGCAACAGAGGAGGCGGCGGAAGCCGGACTAAAGATACGTCCTTATCGCAAACCTGACAATGACATTTTTGACCGCTTATTTGATCATGACACAAAGAAAGATGAACGTCCCAGCTGGGAGCTCTCCGATGCAGAGATAATGAAGCAAGTGCTGAAAGAATTGAAAAATACAAAATCTGAAAAGGAAATTAGATTTGCATTCGATATGAAGAAGGATGAGGCTGCTCTTGATAGAGCCCGCTATTTAAACGACGAGGACCTCGAAGCCTCAATCATCCGAAAGGCTGGGCAGAGACGGAGAGAGTATGAGGGCAAGCCTAGCACTTTCATTGGCGAAGATGGAGTTGAAGAACTCATCCGATTCGAGGATGATACCGACAGCGACGAAGGCGATTACCCGCACCTCAGCGATGACGACGATGATGACGACGATGCTGAATGGGGCTTCAACAAATCTGATAGTGTTGCCATATTTCAAGATGTCAATCGTCAAATTGGCAGTATGGCTACTCAACAACTTGAGAAATCTGATGAAGAAAGTGATGAGGGTGTGGTCGTACGGACAAAGAGCTCTCAAGTAGCGGAGCCGCCGCTGAATGATCGTGTATCCTCAAGCTCGATATTGGCTACGCCAAACGGTCTTGTCAGTGACCTTCATGCAGGGTCCTGGATGAATGGTGACGATCTCAGCATACCCCCTCACCAACAAAGTGCCGAAGGCGATGCTAAGGCCCTTCAACCAGAGAGCCCTAGAACTTCTCCAGCCCACTTCAGACAACTTCCTAACGGAAATGTGATCGCACCGGGGTTGACGAACGATGACCAACCGGAGAATACCGA
The DNA here is from genome assembly GCA_018467035.1 of Scorias spongiosa. Taxonomy (NCBI): domain Eukaryota; kingdom Fungi; phylum Ascomycota; class Dothideomycetes; order Capnodiales; family Readerielliopsidaceae; genus Scorias; species Scorias spongiosa. The sequence continues at coordinate 242,175 of JACSZZ010000006.1, read as the reverse complement.
TATTTCGGCCAGGCTCACCAAGAAGCAGAAGAGGAGACAGAGAAGGAAGGAAAAGAAACTCTCTCGTGAAGCTGCAGCGCAAACTGTGACCCCCAATCCTCCAATCCCAGAGCCGGCGGCTCCTCGTGTACCAGAAGAGGCACCTCAGAACATACCTTCCATGGCATCCTCACTATCTCCAGGCAAAGCCAGTCGGCGTCAGCGCAAAAAGCGGAAGCGCCAGAGCCTTCGCGCCCAGTTGCGCCATGTGGGCGAGGATGTCTCTAGCTTTATTGACGCTGACGATGGCGACAACGTTGTTGAAACTACTGGTCTCACTAATGATGATCTCAACAACGCGAATGACCCACTCTTCACGGTTTCTCAGAAGTCACGAAAGCAAACACACGATGCTAAAGCCAGGAGCTAGACTACACTATCATCACTCCGGTATAGCATCTGGTGCTTGATCTCTTGTACCTTATTTGGAAGAAATGCGGATTGATTTCTTCTTTTCGTCAAGTGCACATCTTGTCGACGAGCGAGGGTGAAGGTGGGCTGATGTTCGGATGGTCTGGATTAACTCATTAGTTACGGACCTGGTTGACGACGTGTACGGGGAGGGAAAGTGTTCAATGCATGTATGACAATAACCGCCTGATGGGCCTCTGATCCGCATGACATCTAGTCGCCTGCCTGGATCCGGTGTGTTTCATAATGACCTCATAGGCCACCAGGCAGGAATTGGGATCCTCGATATCACGAGGGTTTTCTCATGTAGCAAGCAAGCTAAACGGTTCACCGAACGTAGTTCGTCCGATGCAGAACACAGTTCGTTCATTGACACCACGTAGTTTCTCCCACACCATTCGATATGCGCAAATTCCACAAGGACCACATTTGACAGAACGGAGAGGTGAGAATGACATCGAGGTTGTAATACCACAGGTTCTTGATACACAACGCGTACAGCGCACACAGGAGACATATGAGAGACAGAATTTTCACAAAAAAGCGTGGAGGTCTACTGCTGTACATTGTTTCGCAACCCGTCGTCGTCTGTGTTCGCCGCAACAGGACCCACGGAACCCCACGCGGCGGATCCGTGCAACCCGTCGATGCAAATCCCGACCATTCGCGCCGGTTTCATGATGTGCAACCCACGACCAGCACACTTGCAGTGCCCAGCCGGGGAATACATTAGTTTTTTACTTTATCTGAAAGCGGAAGGCTTGCGTGGGCTCTTGACAGGAGGTGGATTGTAGACAAGCTTGCGGGTCTTGAGGTTGGACCACTTGTACCTAGTGCAGAATCGTCAGTAAGAATTGAAAACTTGGACGTTTGGGATCGTATTGACTTACTTCTTCACCCAGATGGACATGACAAAGAGAACACCACCGACGGTGAGGGCCTTCCAGCCCATGCGCTTACGGTCGTCCATCTCGGGTTCGGCAGCCCAGTTGAGGAACTCGACGACATCCTTGGCCATCTGCGAGGTCGTGGCAGGTGTGCCATCCTCGTACTCGACAAGGCCATCGTAGAGGACACGGGCCATGGCAATACCGGTACCTGGGAAGTATGGGTTGAAGTTCAGTCCACTTGGGACGACAGCTCCCGCTGGAGGCTCATCAGGGTAACCGGTGAGCAGGGAGAAGATGTAGTTGACACCACCGTGCCTGGCCTTGGTGATGAGCGAAAGGTCTGGGGGAAGGGCACCGTTGTTGGCGGCGCGGGCGGCCTCGTCGTTCTTGTATGGGCTTGGGATGTAGTCGGAGAGCTTGCCTGGGCGCTTCTCGATCTCGCCCTCATCGTTTGGCTCTGCGTCGTACTCGTTCTCTTCCGCCATAGCCTTGGCCTCATCGACGGTGTTGAACACACCGACGGTGGAACGCCAGGGGATACGGGACAGGGAGTGGCAAGATGCGCAGACCTCACGGTAGACCTGGAAACCACGGCGCAGAGCACCGTGATCGAAGGTCTTGTAGGACTTCTCGTGCTCCCATGGGTACTTGGTAGCGTGAAGTCTATCCAGAAAGACAAGTTAGTCCATTTCGTTCAGCCATTGACCTTCATTACTCGGGAATCGATCCGCTCGATTACAGCTTTTCCTCAAAGCTATATCGTCCCCTTCTTCCGAGTCAAGCTTTTCTCTTACCCTTCCTCAGCTGGTGTCATGGCATGCACTGGCTGGCCGAACTGGTAGTAGTACCAAGCGACCGAACCGACACCGGCAGCGGTGGCAGCGGCGAGAGCGGCAGTGTTCTTCCATTGAGCGGACTCAGTGGAGGCGGATGTGGAGGCATTTCGCTATTTCATCCCATGAATCAGTCCATATGTCGCCTAGGTCATGCCTACCAGCTCTCTGAGCTCTCCCAGGTGCTCTTTTGAAGCATTGGGTGGCCAAGGCTGGCATTGCGCATGTTGTGAGGTGGTTCGAGCGGCATACCACGGAGGTTCTAGAGGCGGCATTGCGCGCGGCGCCCAGCGCCCTCAGGCTTGATCGCGACAGCATCGTGAAGGGATTGACCCTGCTGCTTCTGTCGAGGGGATATCGGATGGAGGGGAGAGGGTTGTAGGTGGTATTACGGTAGGTGGTGATGGTTGTCCTAGTGGAAGAAGAGAAGAGTTGGGCAAGCTTCGCCCAATCCCGGTCATCTTGAAATTCGTCACCCTATTGGCTGAAAGCCGATCTTACTCCTTGATCACGTGAGGCTTTCATTTGCCCGTCTCTCTACTTCGTAACGCACCTCATAACCTACCTCTAGATATTTAACTCTTCCTCAAGTACTTGATTTGTCTGCCAAACACCAGCTTCACGATGTACATCCAGAAGTGGATAAATCAGAATTCGACAATGGCATCAATACATACACTTGCCCTCAGCCTTCGTTATGTGAGGCATTCGTGAATCGAAAGCTCCTTTTTCAGTCTTCGTAAGCGCCTAGCTGCCGTAGTGATGGCAGCCATTGGAACTTCTATTTGCTTGAGACTATAAATGAGGGTTCTTTGACTGGTCGTCACAGCTGGGCGCAGAAGTGCCGGGCGAGAATGAAACTTCGAAGTCATGAATCATCATACAAGATATGAGGATGAGGTATAGTATCGAGCTCGGAAGAGCTTAGCGATACAAGCTTTGGCAGATTCATTGTAGAACTACCTCTACCGGGCGAGATCCCGCTCTCGGGTAATGATGGTAGATAATCGAGGCAACAAGGAACGTACGGAAGGAACTGTAGCGTACACTGTCCTGAAGTCTAGTGGGGTATATTGCGAACATTCTGCTACCTACCAACGGCTTGACGCGGTACAGCTCTTGGATGTACAGAGGAATAGATGATGAGAACTCGACAAGTCAACAGCGTTTCAGCAAGGGATACTTCTGACGATTACCGATCTGTTCCACCAGTATTTCACCAATCAGCAATGCTGTACGTACAGATCTGATTGTATGCACAGTGTCGTTACTGCTGCTGCAATACAGTCGAGGCATTATACGAAGAGTTGCATAGATTCAGCCACGCTGAGATTGATGCTGATTGTGCAAGGTAGCATACCTTCAAGTCGCATGTGTTCAACTCTGACAAATGTCTCTGAGGATTCAGAATACGAGGGGGTTATGCTTGAGATATGCACAGTGAAGCTTTCCGATCTACAATGTGGATGGTTTTATATGCTATGAACGAGGCTGAGTGATTGCTAAGCTTCTTTTGTCCGGTACTGACACAGCCAGACGAACGCTGGAATTCAGGTTAACCTTGTTCAGCTGTACCTGATAATTGCAAATCAGAGGCTGAAATAGAATTGTAGACCGTGAAGGCAATCCATCTGCAGACGGATGAAATGCTTTTCCACCTCCTGGCGTAGAGTGACAGGAACGGATGTCAAGGCCCCCACATCATCAACTGAACAAGGTCGCGCACCATTTAGAAACCTCACCTTCAAGAGTTGGTAAGCTCTCGTATTGTATAGCTGAACAGATTCATCGAGGGTTTCGAGCATCGTAGTAAGATATGTCGCGATTTATAAATTACAGAGGACATAAAAGGGATAGACTCTCATCGTTTGCACTATTCAATTCCGTTCATCACAAACCAATCCAACAGGCTCAACATTAAGGTCCAAATCTACACAATGTCAGGCGACGTCCTATTCAAGCCATTGCGTATTGGCCATTTAGATCTAAAGCATCGAGTGATAATGGCGCCGTTAACCAGGTTCAGAGCAGACGACAACCATGTACCGCTTCCAATCGTCAAGGATTACTATGAGCAGCGAGCTTCAGTGCCAGGCACGCTTCTAATCACCGAAGCGACTTTCGTCTCTCCTCACGGTGGTGGACAAAAGAACACCCCTGGCATCTGGAATGATGCTCAGATAGATGGCTGGAAGGCTATCACGGACGCAGTTCATGCGAAGGGAAGTTACATCTACTGCCAGCTCTGGGCGCTCGGACGTGTCGCCCTCCCTGCGGTCTTGAAAGAGGAAGGAGGATTCGACGTGGTCTCGGCTTCTACAGGTCCATTGGCCGGCATTGCTGCAACGATCAATGGCGGTGGCACCGCGAGGGGACTTACGAAGGAAGAAATTTCGGCATTCGTCCAAGAGTTCGCAAATGCCGCTCGTAATGCCATCAAAGCTGGATTTGACGGGGTCGAGATCCATGGAGCCAATGGGTACTTGGTTGATCAATTCTGGCAAGACGTGAGCAACAAGCGTACGGACGAGTATGGTGGCAGCATCGAGAATCGAGCACGCTTTGGGCTTGAAGTGACCAAGGCAGTCATTGAGGCTTGTGGGGGAGACAGTCAAAGAGTCGGTGTCCGCCTGTCTCCATGGAGCACATTCCAAGGGATGCTCATGGAGAATCCGGTACCACAGTTTTCGTACATCACAGAGGAGCTCAAGAAGCTGAACCTTGCCTATCTCCACCTTGTCGAGAGCAGGATATCAAAGGATTCAAGCGCTGCTGATGGAGACTACCATGCGGTGACACGTGAGAACGACGCTTTCGTCAAGATCTGGGGCTCTCAGAATCCTATCCCCATGGCTGGCGGCTTCACTCCTTACAAAGCCAGGACAGTCCTGAGTGATGTCTACAAGTCGGAGAATGTTGGAATCGCGTTTGGCAGGTACTTTATAAGTACACTAGATCTGCCTTTCAGAATTGAGCGAGGTCTCGATTTGACACCCTACAACCGTGACACCTTCGATGCCAGGAAAAGCGAGGTGGGTTATGCAGACTATCCTTTCAGTAATGAGTGGCTTGCGCTCCAAGAGGCAGTCAAGGTGTGATTTGGTGTTGGATGCGTGACGATGCTGGTGAACAGATAAATAGACGGAGCCCCTATATGAACTTATCAAATCTCGTTCTACTTTTGCAAATGTCGCTCAATGATTCGAACCATGCCTTTCACTCATGAAAACCCATATAACTACCTACAAGGCTCTTTGAGAGGGTTTAGCGAACAGCATCGAGCGCCAATGATAAATGCCGAAAGATGAGTAGAGAGATCAAAGGTCGTACTTAGTGCCCAGTGTGAGGCAAACAACATGAACGAATTACAGTTACTAGGTACGGCAAGACCCGTGGCTGATTCAGCCTGCCGTATGAGTGCCTAGCGCTGTATAAAAGTGGCTAGATATCTAGGTATTTCCGACCCGCAGATAATTTTCCAGGTACCTACCTAATCGGGTCGACTTTGGGAATTTGTGAAAGTCCGCATCACATTCATTCACTATCGTGCCCCACTGAATCATTGCAGTGACTTTCTTGCTGAATTGACATCCACTCGACTGCAATTCATCCACGAGAACTGCCATATCCATTTCCAAGCCTACAAGATGGGGAAGAAGGAGGTCTCAGAGGGCTCCGTTCCCGCAAACGCATGGCCATACGTCGATTCCAAGGCCCCAGCTGCCGCCGCGGTCCTGCACCAGATCGCGCACGCCCTGCAACAACTCGGCTATGACAAGACAGTGTCTGCGCTGGTCAAGGAGGCACAGAAATCCGGCACCGAGATCGACATCGAACAATGGAAGGATGGTGAAGAGCAGGACAAGAACTACTCCCTGCTAGAGCTGTGGCACTACTGGAAGGAGAAGAAGAAGAGCTTTCCGAGCGTGATTACAGAGGAAACTGAAGATAGTGATGACAGCGATAGTGACAGCGACAGCGAGGCTGAAGGTGAGAATGTGGTTGATGACGAGGCTGAAGAGGCCAGTGAGGACGAAAGTGAGAGCAGCAGCAGCAGCAGCAGTGATGACGACGACAGCGACGACAGTGACGACGAAGACGAAGAAGATGAGGAGGACAGCAGCGACAGCGACAGCGATAGTGATAGCGGTGCCGCTGTCACCGTTGAAGTCACTGCTGCAAAGAAGAGGAAGAGAGGCGAAGAATCATCATCGGACTCAGACTCTAGCTCCGACTCCGAATCAGACTCGGACTCAGACGATGACAGTAGCAGCGATGATTCGAGTGATTCGTCCAGCGAGAGCGACGCTCCACCGACCAAGCGTGCCAAGGTGGAGAGCAGCGATTCGAGCGATGATGACTCCAGCGATTCCGACAGTGACGACGAAGAGAAGGAGGTTCTGAACGCAGCGGTCATGAAAGAACTGCCTTCCAGCTCAGAGGAAAGCAGTGATGATAGCTCGGATTCTTCCTCCAGCGACAGCGATAGCGACTCTTCCTCCAGCGACAGTGACTCGGATTCGGACTCAGACTCAGACGCCAAGTCTGGAAAGGGGAGTGGATCATCTTCATCGACTTCCTCCAAGACCCTCCAAGGTGATGGTCCATCCACAGAGAATGAACCTACTTCGACGTCGACTGAGTCGTCTGATAACAACGGCGCGATTCACCCTTCGCGAATGGCTCAAATGGGCGGTGGGAAGGGCAATGGCGCGAACAATGGACAACAGACTACGAAAGCAGGTCAGAAGAAAGAGGTCATCCCCTTCAGCAGGATACCGAAGGATATCAAGATCGACCCCAGGCTCGCCAGCAACGCCTACGTGCCATACGACTATGCTGAGAGGGCTCACCGTGACCTGATCGTCACCAAGGGCAAAGGATTTACCAAGGAGAAGAACAAGAAGAAGAGGGGTATGTCGATTTCTCGAACACCAGATTGACTGTAATAACGACAAGAAATCGTGCTGACTTATTCATTGTGAACAGGAAGCTATAGAGGTGGCGCTATCGACTTCACTCCCAAAGGCATTAAGTTCGACGATTAGAGAGCCTATAGATGCTGTGGCTACATGGAATGTGGCCGTATGGGATTCCGTAAAATGGATGAAAAAGGGATACAGCGAACACTACACTAGGCGTTGGGGGATATACTGTCTAGCAAGAGGCAGTGGTAAATTCGTTAAACTCGTAGCATTTGAATCAGCAAATCGACAGGAATTTAATTGGTTCCCAACTGTCTGTGTATTGGCCTCAACCTTTGTCATGGTCATTCCAATGTGTATTTAATGAAAACGCCATTAGTGATGCTAACTCCCTCGGCGTCCAAGCCCTCGGCCGAGGTATCGGAGATAAATCCTGCTCGGAAATCCTGCAATGCAACAGGATTGACCACATCAACTGAAGAAGGATGTATTTAAAGGCATGATGGCTGCCACAGTGGCATAGACAGTCCATCACCAGCGATTCCTCAACCGAAGTCAAAGCAGAAACCCACGACGAACTGTGACCTACCAACGCAACATCATACACTACAACAGCGACATCTACATAGACTGGATAAGCATCGCCACATTCGAAACTCAAAACCCAAAACACTTAAGAAATGAGGGTGCTAGTACTAGGCGCAAATGGGAGGACAGGCTCGTTGGTCGTCGACTACGCTCTCGAGCAAGGATACAGCGTCACTGCATTGGTCCGACGAGCGGGCTCAATGGCTGGTCGCGCGGGTTTGACGGTGGCCGAGGGCACGCCATTGGATATCGAATCGATCGACAGGGCATTCTCGTCGGCGCCGGCAGACGATCCTATCCGAGCGGTCATAGTCACACTGGCGGCCAGCCGAGCCAGCGACAGTCCGTGGGCCAAGCCGGTGTCGCCGCGGTTCTTCATCCGCGACAGCGTGCGCAACGTAACCAAGGCGATGCGACTTCACGGCGTCAGCAGGATCGTGCTGATGTCTGCCTTCGGCACGGGCGATTCGTGGTCCCAGCTCTCGCTGCTGGTCAAGTTGGTGTTCAAGTCCAGCAACATGATGCTGCAGGTCGAGGACCACTCTGCGACGGATCTCGAGGTCAGGAGCGTGCAGGATCTGGAGTGGACCTTTGCTCGGCCGACCATGTTGAAGGAGCAAGCGCCTGGAGCCGGCATCAGGGAGTTTGGGGAGGAAGGAAAAGGGATCGGAATGTTCGATGGGTGTAGTCGAGAGAGCGTTGCCACATGGATGGTTGATGCTCTGCGAGACCCTCAGACGATACGGAAAGCTGTCTGCCTGGCGAACTGAACGATATGAGTGATGATGGTGTTATTGCAATGGCTGTACATACTGCATAATCCGAACGGCTGGTTGGAGCGATAGTGTACTGTACGATCTTCATTGGTTTGTCAAAGTTGAGGCCCAAGACCCGCACTTGTCCCATATCACATACCGCACTCTGCAGCAGTGCAATAATAGTAGGGCACCGACAACGTCGTGACTTGCAGCTAGTCAGCCAGGTTGCTGATGGGAAAAAGACCTGATCACCATAGTGCGCGGCCAATGCTGAAGGCTAGGCCAAGTAGATCACTGCATCAGTCTGCAATAGTGGCCTGACCGTGAGTTGGAGATGGCTGGAAGATATTTTAGTCGACAAATACGAGAGTTCACGAACGACGTCAGACGGCACGGAAGTTCGAAAAGGCGAGGGTGATAACAAGCACAGTAGAAAACTAATCATCTACCTACGCCCTACGGTGCGACTCGAGGCATGTTGCACGGGCTCACATGTGGGAGACAAGAATAGCAGCGGCTCAGCCCGATCTCAGGGACCAACGCGGCCAGTGGAGCTTGGATGAGCCAATGAAAGAAAGCCCTTTGTGCCTGACTATGCTTGTTTGGGGATAGTGTGCCGAAGGGTACCTTACATGGCAACGTCATGAGAGCAGATCTAGACGGCAGAAGCCTTCTCCCGCTCCCGCTCCCGCTCCCGCCCTGGTTGCTGTGCTGTTGCTGTGGCGTTGTCATGGTCTCCGGCCACGAAAATATCAACTAGCCAGGTGATATCACCCGGCGACGGAGATGTCGACAAGTAACACGCCCTGCCGTTTCACCCTACTCACGGCCATTGCCGACGAGACCACCCTGCATGATCAGTGAGACCTTGGTTGCCAGAGGAGGTGGTAGCAGGCGCCATAGGTAAAGTAGGGATTGCTAGAAGTGGCAGCCAGCCATGTAGGGGACAGGGAAAAAAAAAGACGCTGCGCTGTGCCAGGAATAGGGTTAAGCACCAGTGCCCGTGGCAACCCGGCCGTCAGGGCTGGGGTAATGGTTCGAGCCACAGTCTCATGTGCGAGTGATGCCATCCCTCGACCCTGCCAGAGATGGCAATTGGTCCTGGCTGTAGGAGGTACTGTGGTGTACTGCTGGCCGCAGGGGCGAGGGTGTGGTGGTGGTGACATAGCTGCTGTATACGGGAAAGGGGCAACCAATGCTGATGTCGAGCCAGGCGAAGGACGGACAAAGGACGGCGTCAAGACTTGCTTGGTCAATCCATCCATCCAAGAGCCAGCGTCCGCCGGTTACCAGGGCCGAGGCACAGCAGGTAGCGAACGCATTGGGAGAAGCGGGCGTTAGAAGAGACGTCAACTTTCTGTCTTGTGTCTCGTGTGTCTTGTGTTTTCTGTTCTATTTTGATGCAGAGAGCTGCCAGCCTGGCGGGCTAGACCACAGCCAGCCTAGCGGTTGGAGGGGTCGGTGTGTAGACACATGTAGCAAGGTTCGAGCAGCCGCATCGTTGGTTGTGGTGGTGGTGGTAGTGATGGTAACAAGTGTGCAGTGTGTGCGTGTGTGTGTGTGTGTGTGCATCGCGGTGGCGGCGATGGTGGCATGTAGACAGACACCCAGTGCTGTACGGTCGCTAGCCATGCATGTGCACACAGTTCAGTATGATAGATGTAGTAGCTCCCGCCGGTAGAGGTTCCTAGGTAGGCAGGTAGCCAAGGTTAAAACTCCCATCACCGCCCTCTTTCTACGCCTCCTCCCACCGTTTGAACATCACTCTGCTTTTGCTACAACATAACCTCACACACCACATCCTGTGCTCCTGTATCAACACCGCCATCCTACCTCTTCTTCCAGTTTCCGCCTTTGCAAGCCTTTACCGACGCCCAGCGCCGTATCTACTTAATACATCTACTCGACGCGCGGCTCCTCTCCTTGACCTGAAACATTTGACCTGCTGCTGCTGCTGCTGCTACAGCTGAAAAGCAAACACTCCCTACGCCTGCTACTGAAGCCCTTCGCTAAAGCTTCTTTCGATACCATACCCAGACACTTGTGCCGCAGAGATGTGTGGTGAGTGCGAGCCACCGCATCCTGAGTATCGTGAACGTTCTGGCTGATCTGTACGCTGCAGGAATTTTTGGTTACATCAACTACTTGGTCGAGAAGGACAGGAAGTTCATTCTCGACACCCTTGTCAATGGTGAGCATGCATCCTCCTGCCTCTTGTCCTCGCTCAATGCCCAGACCCAATGCTGACCCTCTAATTTCCCAGGCCTTGCACGTCTTGAGTACAGAGGCTACGATTCTGCCGGTCTCGCTATCGATGGTGACAAGAAGAAAGAGGTGTTTGCATTCAAAGAGGTCGGAAAGGTCGCTATGCTGAGGCAGCTCATCGAGGACGAGAAGCCAGATCTCACCAAGGTCTTCGATTCGCACACCGGCATTGCACACACCAGATGGGCCACCCATGGCTCACCAAGCAGGCTCAACTGCCACCCACACAGGTATGCGTAGTCAGAAGGCGTACAATCACGTCTCCTCGGCTTTACCAACATCCGCACTGGTGATCTCCAATCGCTAACTTGGCCGTGACGTAGATCCGACCCGGCCTGGGAATTCTCGATCGTTCACAACGGAATCATCACCAACTACAAGGAACTTAAGACACTCCTCGAAGGAAAGGGTTTCAAATTCGAGACCCAGACAGATACCGAGGCTATCGCTAAGCTTTGCAAATACATCTACGACTCTCACCCAACCATCGATATGACTCTTCTGGCCAAGGCTGTCATTAAGGAGCTTCAGGGAGCTTTCGGTCTCTTGATCAAGAGTGTTCACTTCCCCGGCGAGGTCATTGCGGCCCGCAAGGGTTCTCCTCTCGTTGTTGGCGTCAAGACACAGAAGAAGATGAAGGTCGATTTCGTCGACGTCGAGTTTGGACAGGAAGGCGAGGTTCTTCCTGCCGAGCTGGCTAGCCAGAACGTTGCCTTGAAGAAGAGCAACAACCTCCTCGCACCACCAGACAAGAGCCTGCTACACCGCTCGCAGTCTCGTGCCTTCCTCTCGGATGATGGAGCCCCTCAGCCAACCGAATTCTTCCTCTCCTCTGATCCATCAGCCATCGTTGAGCACACCAAGAAGGTGCTGTATCTCGAGGATGACGACATCGCCCACATCCACGAGGGTCAGTTGAACATCCACCGCATGTCCAAGATGGAGGGCACCAGCAACGTTCGCACTATTCAGACAATCGAGATCGAGCTGCAGGAGATCATGAAGGGCAGGTTCGACCACTTCATGCAGAAAGAGATCTTTGAGCAGCCAGAGTCGATTGTCAACGCCATGCGTGGTCGTCTCAACGTCGAGGACAAGACAGTCACCCTAGGTGGCCTGAAGCAGTATATCAGCACTATCAGGAGGTGCAGGCGTATCATATTCATCGCCTGTGGAACTTCTTACCACTCCTGTATGGCTGTAAGGGGTGCCTTCGAGGAGCTCACTGACATCCCCATTGCCGTTGAACTGGCTTCCGATTTCCTTGATCGTCAGGCACCTGTCTTCCGTGACGACACCTGTGTCTTTGTTTCCCAATCCGGCGAAACTGCTGACTCCCTCATGGCTCTCCGCTACTGCTTGGAGCGCGGTGCTCTGACCGTTGGTATCGTCAACGTCGTCGGCTCTAGCATCTCTCTCCTGACCCACTGTGGTGTCCACATCAACGCCGGCCCTGAGGTTGGTGTTGCTTCGACCAAGGCCTACACTTCGCAATTCGTCTGTATGATCATGTTCGCTTTGTCTCTTTCAGAGGATCGTGCCAGCAAGCACCAGAGGAGAATCGAAATCATCAATGGATTGAGCAAAATCTCCGATCAATTCAGACAGATTCTTGAGCTTGACCAAGAAATCAAGCAGCTTTGCTTCAAGTTCAAGGATCAGAAGTCTTTGCTCTTGCTTGGCCGAGGTGCTCAGCACGCCACCGCTCTCGAAGGTAAGTGATCTGCTCGTAACCGAATTGAATTCTATGTCTGAGATTTTGTTGCTAACGTGATTTACAATAGGTGCCCTCAAGATCAAGGAGATCTCTTATCTTCACTGTGAAGCCGTCATGTCTGGCGAGCTGAAGCACGGTGTTCTTGCTCTCGTGGACGAGAACCTTCCCATCGTCATGATTCTGACTCGTGATGACATCTTCACCAAGTCGCTCAACGCATACCAGCAAGTCATTGCTCGCAAAGGCCGCCCTATTGTCATCTGCAACACTGGAGACGAGGAATTCCCTGGAGAGAAGACGGACAAGATTGAGGTTCCTCAGAACGTTGACGTCCTCCAGGGTCTCCTCAACGTCATTCCACTGCAGCTCATGGCCTACTGGCTTGCCGTAGCTGAGGGTTTGAACGTCGACTTCCCTCGCAACCTGGCCAAGTCGGTCACTGTTGAGTAGAGAGAGAAAGAGTGAGAGAGAAAGGAAGAGAAAGCGTAAAGCTTTCTTGGCGTACTTTGGATTTGAATTTCGTTACAGGTTCGGAAGATCGCGACTACCCGCAATTGGTCTCCTCATATACAGTCTTCTCACGATACAAGACATACGAAAGAGGAAGTGAGCCGCTCAGCTGGCTCAGCGCTTACACGGATTATTGAGGAAAACCGCAGCCGCAACTAGCATTTGTCTCTTGCATGCTGCGCACATTTTGTCATCTCGTCGAGGGAGGTGTTGTTGCAGGTGCTGGTTGATGGTATGACATATAGCATGAGATCTTTGAGCGTTCAATTCTTGCTTGTATTTCTGAAGAAAATTATCGTGTATTTGGTGGTTTCGTACCTGGTCGTCCAATCATGCCTGAAGTCTCCTTCCGACCCTCAAGCCGTAATCGCTCATCGTGGATAGTCGGTTCCGGCAATCCGCCGCGTCGTGAGACCGGCAGCAACCGCCGTCTACTTCTTGACTACATCTCCCGTGCTGGAGCCATCCCTATGTCGTATGCTCGACACCAAGCCCTGGAGCGTCTTCATGCCGATGGGCTTGGTGTGGAAGTCGTCGACGCCCACAGCGAAAGCGTCGGCCCGTGCCTGGGCATTGGCCACACCCGTCAGCGCCACAATACAGCACCGCAGCAGGCCCGAGCTGCGCTCCAGACTGCGGATCCGCGCCGTCGCCGTCATGCCGTCCATGACCGGCATGGACAGATCCATCAAGACGAGGAAGTAGCTCGACGGCGCTTCCGTGTACCGGTCCAGTGCTTCCTGCCCATTGGCCGCTTGCACGTACGGCAGCGCGAGCTTGCGCATCGACGCAGTCAGCAGCTTCATGTTGATGGCGTTGTCCTCCACCAGCAGGACTTTGCCCTGTGCTGGTGATGCGGCTGTTGATGTTGCGCCATCTGTGTCTGTGGGTGTCGCGGATGCCTGCGCGCGGTCCTCGACAGCGTCGGATGACCCTTCGACGTCGCTTCGACTCAAGTTCGCTGATGAGCTGCTGGCTGACCGCGGTGGGCTTTGTTCGGTAGATATAGTAGATGGGTGTGATGGCAAGTCAGGACGTACTGAAGACGCGGCTCGAGCGTCCGGAGTCCTGACCCCTTGTTTCATCATCGAAGCCTTGGACTTGGCCTCGTCCGTCCGAGGCTTACGCCGGTGCCTGTGCCCTCTATGAGAATTGAATCTCCCGCTTTCATCCGCGATAGATTCGTCTCCAGAGAGGACCAAGCCTCGGCAGAGTTTTCGAGGCCCGATGCTAGGATTCACGTCAGCGCACGGAACACAAAATGGAGCCTGATGAGACCTCCTCTAACGTACGGTTGCTGGATGTAGCTATGCTTTACTTGGAACCCCTCCAGTGTAATGTTGGTGGAAACTGCCCACATAGACCGTGCCAGAATTACAAGGCGCGACCTGTCACTGTTCAGACTGGAGAATGCTGCTTGCAGCGAACTTCGATCCGACTCCAACCAGGATCCCAGCTCCTCTTCTTGGATTAGAAGGATGGTATTGGCGGGAAGATTGTGTAGGTTTGTTCCCACGGAGACCTCACAGCCCAACCACTGTTTAGCATTTTCAAGAACACTGGTAACCACCGGATCGGATGGACTCCCACCATGTCTTGTTAGCAAATGTGCTCGAGCCATTTCTAGAGCTCGCGTCTGCTCTATCAGGTTCGGCTCTCCTCTGGCCCGTATCTTCCCAGCTGATACGAAGCGGCACTGGAATTCGAGGATAACTGTAGTTCCTTTGCCAGGTTCGCTGTCGACGCTTAGCCGTCCGTTCATACTCTTCGCAATCCTTTGGACGATGCTTAACCCGAGTCCAGTGCCTGTGGAATGTGGATCTTGCTGTTTGAAAGGCGTGAACAAGCTGTGCTTCAGAAAATCTTGCGAGATACCGATTCCGGTGTCTTTCACTATAAGTCTGACGCGCCTGACTTCTAAATCGTCCTCCACTTGATCGAGCTGATCAGTCTCTAGACGAACGGATACAGAACCTTGTTTTGTGTACTTCAAAGCATTACCGACAACGTTAGTGATCAGCCTGGTCCAGGAGCCGATCGATATGTTTGTAATCCAACGTTGGTGGTCAGACACTTCCAGAGACACTGAGATGTCGCGAGTGGGGTCGTCTGTTTCTCCAGGGCGGGTAGACGTTGAATTACCATCATCACTGCTTGAATTGGCAAAGCCTTTGAATCTGTGTGCCGCAACTGTTGCTTCCACTACCCTGTTGTATAATTAGCGGTTGCGAAAGAAAAGAGAGAAAAAGAACTCCCCGACATCCGAGTCGCCACCTACTCTTCGGTATGCTGTGCAAGATTGACAGATTTTGTATCTTCAGTATTGGTACTGTCGATACCTATTGGTCGTCCTGGCTGCTGTTGGCGGCTGACGTCACTTAGCTTGGAATGATCAAGTATGTTGTTCACCCTGCAAATATTCAGCTTTTACGGCAATTCACTTCTTCTGTCTGAATACTCACGTGTCAAGAAGTGTCCTCCCGGCCAAGGAAACAGAATACGCCATGTCTCTTTGGAAAGACGATAGATCACTATCCAATAGGAACTCTACGCCAGCTAAAACTCCGTGTAAAGGTGATCGTAGCTCGTGGCTGACAGAAGATACGAAGGATGCTTGAGCAACAGAAGAGGCAAGTGCCTCGAGTCGAGATATTTCTGCCGTCAGACTGTGGCCAAAGGCCAATAGATACGTTGTCTCTTTGGGGCTGAAAAACCGATAAGGCGCACAAGTCCATACAAAAACGCACGAACGCCATCGTTCACGCGTTTCCTGTGGGCACAATCAGCACACCACAAAAGTCGAATCGCTACGAAGCAATGCTTACGTCTCGAATTGGACAGAACAAGATCGAAGTAGCACCAGTGAACACTCTCCGTAATCTTTGAGCGTCGCTCTGTCCTTTGATACCTTCTGCACGAATAGGGGCAGATTCTTGAAGGGCTGTGTCATCCGTGGACCCGCTCTCCTCGCTTCCGCTGGTGAAAGCAATACCTTCATCTCCATAATTGAAGATCTTGCCTTGTGGATATCGCTTAATGAGATGCGAATTGAAGTGAGTCGTCAGAGTGAGGTTTTCAGACGGCTTGTTAAAGCCAGAGAGGGTAGACCTGGTGCGAGTTGAAAAGGCTTCAACACTAGCAGATTTTGATCGTGGCCTCGTCGTGCTTGGCCCAGATTCTTCAACTCTTTGAGCCCTTCCTGGATTGCCGGAGTGAGTCGACTCTACGCTGGCATCTGTATCATTTGGCTCAGAGCTGTCAGTACTGGGATCTGCGTTCAGTGGTAAGCTTGCATCAAAGGAAACGACTCCATCGACGTTCAATGCTTCCCGGATGAGGTTTGTCGCTCTTCCGAAAACTCCCTTCAATGATAATTCAAGGTCGAAGTCGTGTTTTGCAGATGCCTTTCCGCGAGTATCACCTAAAGTGGACGGTTCTGAGGGCTTGGAGGTCATATCTGATTTCTCGACATTCTCAGCTAAATTCCAGGAGGTCTCCACGTGGCGACCTCCTTCAGGTGGAGTTTTGTGGTCATGGCGAACTTCTTGTGGCACTACTGAACATCAGGTCAGGGCTCGAATGTTGTGAACGACCATCTCGAAAGTCTGCTCACATTTTTCGTCAAGGATAGACTGATGCGACGCTCGGGTGTTGCTTGGGGTCTCTTGCAGACCAAACTCCCTATCGGCATCTTCCTTGATCTTGTTCTCGTTGTCTGTCAGTGTACCTTGTTGGTCATCATAATATCGTCCTGCTCGGTGGGTTCGTAAGCCTTCCTGGAGAGTCCACCATTCCCTAAGACTTGCGCTGCCCCTGTTGAACAGACCCAACCCCTGAATCATCCGGCCGCTCTGTTGACGGTCTGCTCTCAAGATTGTGGCTTCCAAATGCTCGGTTACACTATCAGCTATGTCTTCGAGAAAAGCAACCGCACCGGCACTCAGGAAAGAACGTGGCTTGTCGTCAAGGAGTGTAATGGCTCCAACAGCAGACCCGCTGGCATCTCTCAAGGGTACAACCGCAAGGAAACGAATACGAGAACCTCGACGAATGAAAGGCAAGCTAGACATGTGGTCATCGCTTTGGCAATCCCCTTTGAGATACAGGTGAGGGGATGTGAAATCTGCCTCGTAATCTTCATAAGGGGTAGGAAATGCACGAAAGCTTTTGGCTTTGCGAAAATGCTGCATGCCCAACCCAGCAACACCATCGGCTCGACGAAAGCTACAGGTGCCTAGCCATGGCAGGTCGTCAGGATCGTCGACGGATTCATACTGGAGGGACATGGTCTTGGTGCTCTCGGCAAGCACGAACTCGGTGTTTGTAGTCATCAAGGAGATAAGACATCGCCGGACCTTCACACGCAGAGCAAGTAGCTGAGAAAAGGCAACTAGCGTTGTATCCAGAGAGCTAGCAGGAGGTGGCAAAGGCTCATCGGCTTTCGTTGAGAAGACATTCCGGTTCAAGGTGGGAGGCCTGTAAGCAGACCCCCATGCATGTAGGTATCTGAGCTGTATATCAGAAGAGCTGATGGCCAACATGTGCTTGCTCCACAGGACAAGACCTACCGTAACGCATCTCTTGCTCTCGCAGCCTCTGTTCGTTGACGAAATGGTGGTCTCTGTGGCGGATCGGGCTGATTGTTGTAATGGTTCGATAGCTGGTAGCCTTTGTGAACCGAATCTTGGTCAACCACATCAACCTTCATTGCCACAATGCAACAGGAACAAGGTTTTGGATGTTGTTGTCTCGGTGGTCGAACAATGAATATGGTTTGGCACGGAGTGCGGCCCGTGTAGAGTGGTTGCGAAAGTATCTCAGAGCAGATTGATGACGGCCCATCCCGCAGTGACGACACATTGGAGCAGCTTCCGGTTTAGGTACCTAGGTAGGTACCTACCTACCTAGTAGGTACCTACCTACCTAGTAGGTAGGTGGGTAACGTCAGCTCCATCTTAGGTTATCATATCTGATGATCTGAGACTTAGATAAGATTGCCACCTTTTAGGCAAAAGCTCTCACCTACACAGAGATGGGCTCGAGCCTCGCGAAAGCATCGAAATTGCTACAATAAAGAGTACCACCGTATCCCATGGTCGGTTCCTCACCTCCAAAGTGGGAGGATCTTACCTGGCATACTAAAGTTACCACTGCCGAATCTTAATATTCGAACCCATTGTTACGCGGAGAAAAGACTGATGGGCCGTACCGTTAGCCCTTCCTGGCGGATTTTCAGACACGTCGTTTTCGTCGCCCATGATGACCTCCTCGAAGTTTTGCTTCACTGCAATTTTGCTTAGCGAAAGTAGGTATTTTATCAGAGGCCTTCCCAGGCATTTCGTCCGCGGTGAAAGTGGGAGTTGTAATTTGAAGCGTGGAGGGGTAGATCCGAGGAGATTAGATACGGATTTCCTCTATCAGATAGTCTCGGTACATAGGTCAGGTACCAGGTAGTCTTTTCTATTCCCTACTACGTAGTACACTGTACCTCATACTTTCCCTCGCACACTACATCTCGTCTCATGTAATAACCACCTGGTCCCCTTATTATTAGAGTGCCTCTATCTATATACCGTATTTACTACCTAGGAGAGTGCACACGGTATAAAGACTAGACTTCCGGTAGTAGAGTAAATTATATCTAGAGAGGTGTCTAGAGTAACCAGGCGGAACTTCTCGCGCAAGGGGCCAGCCCCAGTGCTAACAGTACGGGACGGGCCGAACTTAAGCTTCAACGTTAGCCCGCGCGCGAGACGCGTTCTATAATTCGACGCGTCTGCTTCAATAAATTCCTAACTGGCCGTTGATTGAAAGTAATGAAGAAGGAAAGACGCCGGCTCTTCAACTATTCATGCTAGACCATGGCGAACTCCTCGCTGGTGGAACAAGGCAAGTCGGCATATCAACGGAAGGAGTACAGCACAGCGTTGTCGCTCTTCAACCGAGCTATCGAACGAACCACCGCCTCTGTGAAGCTGTTGGATCATCGTGCCGCATGCCACGAGAGACTGGGTGACTTCTCCTCTGGCCTTAAGGATGCCAAAAGGTCGATCCAGTTGCAGCGTGAAGACCCTACAGGTTATCTGCGGGCTGGACGGATCCTGACCAAGATGAACAAGGAGCCGGTTGCGTTGGACGTTTATGCTCATGGACTGAAGAGCGTCAAGCACGTAGGCACTGGATGGCAGGTGCTGAGGCAGGCCCATGACGAGCTACAGGCACGTCTGTCACCGCCCAAGAGCGTAGACCCTATGACTGTCCTGCCTCGTGAACTGGCCGAGCAAGTCCTCAGCTACCTCACTTTCAAGCAGCGCATGAATGCGTGTTTTGTGTCTAAGCAGTGGGCGAGCTATATTAGATCTGCACCAGACCTATGGCAGCACCTTGATCTCACAGGAGCCAAGCGAAAGGTGCCAAATGTATTCATCAGTCGTGCAATCAACATTGCACGATCAAAGCTCAACCGCGCCACGCTGTTCAAACCTGCAGACGTCATGAAGACCGTCACGGCCATTGTGAAGCACTGCCAGCTAGAAGAGATTACCTTTCTGTCAACCGGTCTGATCGATCCAGATGTAATGACGGTCCTTCCGCCTTGCAAGACTCTGAAAACCCTTGATCTAGGAAGGGATACCCTCATAACCGACTCAAGCCTGGTGTTTCTGCTATCTGAACTGCCACTGCTCGAAATCCTCAAATGCGATCAGGTGGGAGGTGAAAGCGTGATCGGGACAGAGGTCCTCAAGTTCAACGCTCTTAAGGAATTGACCATCCAGCGCATTCCCACTTCTGGTTTAATGGACTCGATTGTAGCATATGTCGTTGTGTCCTCTCCATCTTTACATACCTTACACTTAAGCTGTCCGAATGAATACCGCAACCGTTACGAGGTCGACCTCTCCATGCTTGCAAACCTATCCGACTTGCATCTGGGAGTCAACGCCAAGAAATTGGGGCGAGTCAAAATCACAGCGTCGTTGAAGTCATTCTCGATGGTGTCCAAGTCACCATGCTCTCCCATTCCTCAGGATTGGGTTAGCTCATCATGGACTCCATGGTACTACCTGCCAGAGATCAGGAGTCTGTCCCTCGACCATCCAGAACTTGACATCACAAGAATTTACGGTCTCCCCCTCTGTTTCGACGATGAAATGGAGCCTCCTGACTATCCAGCAGTTATGAGATCCGACTTGGCAGAACCCGCACTGCATCACCTTTCTTTGAACGGCTGCAGCGCTCTTTCAGATAGTGAGCTTGGTCCTGGCGTTCCGGGTTGGAACCAGTTCCAGGAGCTGCAAAGCTTACGTTTCACCGACTGCACCTACAAAGGCATCGACTCCTTGCTGGAAGATTGGGCCGCAGAATATCTGCACCTCAACACCCTCGATCTATCTGGTTCCTGGGTGACAGGCGTAGGCATCAAAGCGGTGGTGAAGACAGGGAGGTTGAAGCGTCTAGTGCTCCATGGGTGTGACAAGCTGAGCAAGGATGCCGTCGAGTGGGCACGGTCTCAGGGCGTGCAAGTCGATTGGAGTTCCGCTCGCCGTCTGGAAGCTGGAAGTGGAAGGAAGGTGCGATATGGCTGACAAAAGGATCGGGCTGGCCATTCGAGCTTGAGAATACTTCGACGCCTCGGATCGCTGGAAAGGGAAGGTGCGGCGTCACCATGGCACGGGCCGGGACGGTCTAGACCCTGACCCATGGCCATCGCCGCGCCTTCGGGACTCGACCATTTGCCGTTCCGTGTTTCAGCCTTTACCATAGTGGTGGGAAAGGAGTGTACTGCATGTAGTAATAGTAGTTAACGGCCCACATGAGCCTTCAATTAGATCACGAGTGAATGAATGAATGATGAATAATAATAATAGCAGCAACATGACACCTCACGATTCACAGTGGTGCAGTCAGTCTTTTGGTGGGGAAGTGAGAGTCTAGCGTGTGGAATGCCCCAGATGGGAATTTCGATCATATCTTACAAAAGACGAGCCGGATATCGTTAAGAGCGTATATTAAAATCATCGTAACGGCCGGCCTAGCCGCGATCACTCGGCGAACGGCTTTCATTATTCGCCGAGTGGAGAGGGTTCGATGGGCTAAGCGCTGACGGCGGCAAGACGAGCAGCGGCGGCAGCAGCCTCGCGAGAGTCGAAGCGGTCAGCGACGCAGTACTCGGTGATGAGGCGCTGCAGGTCCTTCATCTTGTAGGGCTTGCTCATGAAGCCCTTCATGCCGACCCTGCTGGCGCGCTCGACCGCGCCGTCGGTCACGTCTGCGGTGACGGCCAGGACGGTGGGTGGCGGGTCGAGGGTCGGGACGGCGAGGATCTCCTCGCACGCCTGGAAGCCGTCCATCAGCGGCATCCAGAGGTCCATCAGGACGACATCGATCTGCTCGTGGCTGGGCCGCGGCACGGCCATCTGGCGCACGGCCTCGGCGCCGTCGTGCGCCTCGTGCACGTTCTTGTACCCGAACTTGTTCAACATCGACACCAGCAGCCGTCGGTTGATCTTGTTGTCCTCCGCCACTAGGAACGTGAGCGGGTACTTCGCGGCCAGCTGCCGGTCTATCCCCGCACCCGCCTGCTTGCGGATCTTGATGGGTGGTGGCAGTATCGCTGGCTGGGTGGCGGCGACTTGTTTCGCCAGCGTTGGTAGTGTCGCTGGCGGTAGCAGCGGTGGCGCGCTTGCGCTGCCCTTGGGACAGGTAGATTGTGGGGGTGCGTGGCTGGCGAGTTTGGTCTTTGGTGAGGGTGGTGAAGACAGCGGCTTGGGCTCTGAGAGATCGAGGTCGGGGATCTGTCGATCCCTCACGTCAATCCGGGCGGAAACCCAGTCCTCGAATTTGTGAGGAGGAGTGTGTGGCGTGCCAAACCTGGCCTTTCGTGGGATTGGCGATCCGAATGGGGAGGTGGCGCGGCTGATGATCTCTCCAGCCATCAGAGGGACTGTGATGTTGAATTCCGAGCCGTGGTCTGGACCTTCCGTTTCGGCCCTACCGCAGACAAGCTCCCCTCCCAACTTACGAGCGATGCCTTTGGCCACCATCAAGCCCAGCCCGAGTCCATCGCTCTGCCTAGTCAAGGAGGAATTCTGCTGTGAGAACGGCCGGAACATCTTGGGTAGGAATGTCTTGGGAATGCCAGGGCCGTTGTCTGCAATGCTTATCGATATCGATTTGTTTCCAGAGTTGTGATGCACCAATTTTGCTCGGACAATGACCCGTCCATCGTTTCGTCCAGTAAACTTGATTGCGTTCAGGAAAACGCAGGAAATGAGCTTTCCGAGGTCCTTCTCATCGATGTACATCGTGTCCGGAACGCTGGGATCGACACTCCACTCGATGGTTTGCAGACCTATAGTACCGTCGGATCCGCGCGTTCGAACCTCGATGTACTCGCCCAGGTCGGCTTCACGAGCGCTGACGGATTCAGGTCGTCCTCCCATTTTCAAGCCTTCGTCGATCACATAGCGCAGGACGTCACGAAGGCTGGTGTGGCGAACCCCAGGAGCGATCGATTTCCACGTTGGGCTTTCCGTCTCTCCCGGCCAGTTTGACGCAATATCGTTCGCAACTAGCGGAGATACATTGTTCACGTGTTCAGCCTCGTGCAGGCCCTCCTGTAAAGCCTGGCTGGGTTGGGATTTCAGGGTGGGGGGTGAGTTGGTTCCGCAGCTATCGCATTGTAGTCTGGGCGCCTTTCGCGAGCTGGCATCACTCGTCTGCTTGCTAGCGTTTGAAGACAATGCCTCGTCCAGCTTCCGCTTCTTGGGCCGTGTGAAGGGAAGATCGCTACCAGCGACAATATCGAGCTTTTTGGCGTACGACACGGCCTGGTCCGCGGTGTCTTCTATGAGATCAGGTGGGTCTTCCGGTACGCTCATGTCCATGTCGTAGGCGTGAACCACGTTATCTGCCGCTTCGACGGCACGTCTCGAACTGTCTTGCACGACTTCGATGTTGGCCTTCAGATCTCGGAATACCTGGCGTACACCCTGATCCTCGATTGAGTCGACACACTCCTCTACTGTGGTGTACATGACGTCGAGCATCCCCACCACGCCCTGCATGGGAGTTCGTAATTCGTGTGAAAGACTGCCCGCATATGGACGTAGAGATTGTGCAGTCGATAAGGCGTAGTGAGGGATCACCGCGTGTTGATCCTTGGCAGGTGGTTGTTGGCCTGTGAAATCGGAACCTTCCAAACACCGCTGCAGGATCATGTCCTCGAGAGCGTGCAGCAGCATCTCCACAAACCCCCATGACAACTCCCTCGCGGCAGCGGCTTCCTTCGACCATAAAACACCGAAGTGGGCAATGCATCTGCCGCTCGCGAAAAGCGGAACTCCAATGTAGGCGTCGGCGTCGATCGGGATGGTGTTTGGATTTTGAGTGATGAATTCGTCGAGGGCTTCGGGAATGACGAAGACCTTCTCGTGGCGCATGTAGGCGCAAGGGCAAGCGTAGGCGTGGTATTTGAACCCGTGCCAGCAGTGGCTCTCTCCAGTTGCGTCTCGGTAGTAGATGGCGGTGCCCATCAGGCAGGAACCCGGCTCGCCGATCGGTGGCATTTCCACCGCGGCATCGGTCTCGTCCACGAGAACCCTCTTGGCGACGAAGGCCATCTCGGCACCGACCAGGACAGTCAAGCCCTCGCAGAACTGGGACCAGAATTCGTCGCCACTGAGTTGGGCCAGTCGCTGCTTCAGGTGGATGAGTCCGTCGAGGACATCGGATTCGGCGGAGGCGTAAAGTCGTTTAAGCTCAGCAGGAAAGCCATGATTGCCTTTCTGCATAATGTTTTTTGTTCCGGCGAGCGGGAAACATATGGTGTCCCGTTCCTTCATGATCTATAAGGCACACCGCAGGGTCCCAACGGCGGCAGGCATGAAGGAGCTGCTGTACAAAGAATGGTAGCAGACCAGATTGAAAGTCGAGATGACGGCCCGGCCTATGGGCTACGGTCTCATCTCATGTTAGATGGTAACCGGTTGCAAGAGGCTGGTTGGTCAGGCGTTGCAGCAGTCAAGGGTCAATAATGCAGAACGAACCCAGGCCGTTGAACCCGTCTAGACCCAAGCCAGGTTTGGAGTGTATCCAGAAACAGGGACGGTAGGTGGATGCAGGAGGTGGGCTTTGAAACTGCGTTTGGATGTGGATGTGGACTTGGGTTGTGTAGGGTGGAGGCGTGTGTCAGAACAAGGCAGACGATGTTGGTAGACAAGGGGAAACCGGACGATCAGATACCGACAGACACGACAAGGCAAGGCAAGGCAAGGCCAGACAGTGACGAACGACGACGACGACGACAACGACAGAATGCAGCAACGTCAGGACTGGGATGTAGAAAGTGTCAATAGCAGATGCAGGGACGGGGCGAAGTCTACAGGCGGATGGACGGTAGGGCAGGCGGTGGTGTTTGGAGACATACAGGATATGGGATGGAGATTTGGAGATGGAGACTTTGGAGATGGATTGGGGTTCGAGGTGGAGACTGGGTGTGCTTACAAAACCCAGGGATGGATGCTACGATAGCGCAGACTGGCAAACGGGTGGATGTAACGGAAGAGTGCTACGGCAGAGGCCAGAGGCATGGCCAGAGACAGACAAACCGACTGACGGGCGATGCGGACCAGACTGACAGACAGCCAGGACTGACAGCCAGACTCGATTGACTGACTGAGAAAGAGATTCAGCGTTACGTTGGCCAGCGTTCTAGACTCGACTGATCGGCGTCTTATTGCTCTAGTCTGCGGTAGTCCGCTGCACCCTGCCCTCTGCAGCGCCTAGACCCGTCACTGCGCTATCACACCATAACAGCTTCAACCAAGCCCTGCCGTCGGAGGGGAGGGGGGGGGCTGGCTGTCAATCTGATTATCGTTATCGCCATCATTATCATCACCATCATCTCTGTCAGGCTCGGAGCGTATTCTGGCGCCGTATATAGGATGAAGTCGACCTTGCCGCCCTACGTTGGAAGGGGGATGATTCCGGAAGCACATGTGTAAATCACGCGAAATCTGTAACAACACGTGACGCTCACGCCCGAGAGCCTTATTGCCGGATCGCACGTGCATATTAGTCACCGTAGGGCTCATACCAGATGGGTAATTCCATTGCCTGGGTCGGTAATTGAACGTATTACCTAATAATCATTTCGCCCGGTACCCGCGGCCTTTTACTCCGACCTCTCCTTCCACTCTACCTCCACTCCAGCTTCTGACCGAGGTAGACTCTGCATATCTGCAGTAGGTGTAACCCTTGGGAAGGCACTGCGAGTCAAGTACAGCAGCAGAATTGAGGCACGGTACAGTGGTGGAGGTAGGTGGGTAGTTATCCAGATACCCAGTCAGGCAGGTATAGATGCTTTCCCCCTCCCTTCTCTCTGGCTTGACTTCGCTTGCTCATCTGCGCTGAGGCGTGTGGAATTGGATCACAGCCTCAGCGAAATTGCATCTGCCTCTCGGTACCGAGGAGGTAGACGGTACAGCACAGCACAGTACATTACAGTACACAGTACAGTACACTGGGCAGAACGCTGAGAGAGAGTGCCGGGCGGAGACTGGAATTCGGAGATAAGGCCAATGCGGTCCCGCTCTGCGCTGAGGTCGGCGGTTAGGTAGGTAGATATCTCCTAGTAACTGTCCCTCACTCCAAGACTCGGCTTCTCTAGACAACACACCACAAAGTCTCACGGATGACGAGGTGGCTTGCGAGATCTCTACCTAGGTACCTACCTACCTTCCTGCTTGTACCGAGCTGCACAATGCCGAGACTGAGGATACCGCAGGATGTACCTTTGCATCACCTGAAAGGCTTCACCCAAGCTGCTTTCCTAACGAAGCAGATGAGTCGGAATGGTTCATCACGATGGAGCCTGTCGAGCGCTACCATCATGGCAATAGTCGGTCTCCACTCTCAGCCTCTCACCGCGGTACATCTCATCACATGTCGATCTGGCCTCCCTGGCTACCGCAGCTTCGGCAGAACGCCGAACCATTCCGGCAGAGAGCCAGCAGAAATGAGGATCGGCTATCGTGACGCACTGTACGTACGGCAGACTTCTCGTGTTTCGGCGCCAAGGGCCGTCGCCGCTGCTTGCATCCACAGTATGGATGTATCGCCCCGTCGCCCAGAACCAGAATATTGCCCTACCTAAGCTGGGTACAGTAAGAATCAAGTTGAGAATAGCAGATGATACCCCTCCCGGCTAGCACGGCATAGACGCGATCTACACACATTCCAGACCTCGAGCTAATCTAGATTGAGAGAACGCATTTTGCAAAGACAGACGGTGTGGTAATAAAAACAGTGGTAATGGGTATAGAATAGAACGGACCGGACCACGCCAAACCAGGCCAAACCAGACCAGACCAGACCAGAAGGGCAGGATCTTGCGGAATTGCGGGCCCTCATCCAGTCAGGCACCGTTCACCTGTTCGTGTCTTATTAGTAATAATTCCATCTCCATCTCCTCGTCCATCTCGGATTTTGGCATCTAGATGTACGCTGTACTGTCAGGTACTGCACGGGCAATCCTTACGGTCGTTTCTTTGCAGCAGCCATCAGGTGATATCTGCGTCAATGTTCTTCCGATCCTTCTGTTCTGTTTTGTACTGCACTTTGTATCGTATCTTATCGTATCGTATCGTATCGTATCGCATCCTACTGATTGGGGGTCCTTTCTTCAAATAAAGGATTTGGACTGAAAAGCAGTAGTTGGACAGGCGAGTAGGTAGGTACCTAGGTAGGTAGTTAGGTACTTAGGTAGGCTGGAGCAGAAGCAGGAACAGCAAGCAGACGAGAGGAATGGTTAGGCATATTTGCTGTACCGTACATTGCTCTGTTCCTCGTCGCCATAATTCACCCGAATATTCCACCGTTTGAGGCCCACACTGCCTTCCCAATCCAACGTCGTTAACAGAATGCATCTCGTCGATCAACACGTATGCGTCTATCGATCAAACCGGTACGGATGCCTATACCAGTCTACCATACTTTGTGACCGCACCGGCAGATCCGAGCAACCCAATTAGTACAGCCAAAAGTGCAATCCCGACATGTACCCATCGCACCTGCATTCGTCTCGCTATATCTCTCAGCAATTCCAACAAAGACGACACCTTTTCACTGCCCTCGGCGACCTCTTTTTGGAGCATCTCCAAGCTCGCCGGTTGACCTCTTCGTCGTCGCTGTAGAGCCCTTAGCTTGCTGTTGCCGGCCTGCAAGCAGATGCACGAGGTGGCGGAATGTGCCCCGTTACTGAACGCATCGATGCGTACAGGGTCCGTGGTGTACTTCTCCATCCTGAGCTGGAACGTGGAGAACGAGGCCAGGCAATCCCTCTTCGTGCCCACGATGTTGAACAGGTATCGCTCGTACATGTACTGGCTCACTTCGCGCTGCAGGTCCCGGCACACCAGCAGGAAGCTGGTCGGCATGGACACGTCCGGCGGCATCAGCATCCTGATCTTGCCTTCGCTGTCTGCGTGGAGATAGAGCTGGGATTCGTCCGGGAATAGGTGCTCGTAGATCTCGTATCGTAGGTCATATGGCAGCTCGAGCAGTCTGCTCCTCTGGGTCTTCGGGTCCGGCAGAGACTTGCTCCGCGCGCTGTTGTTGAACCGCAATACCATTGTGATGTGGTGTTGTTGGAAGAAGCCGTTGCAGGTCGTGGACGGAGAGCTCAGCCATGCTTTACATTCGGTGAGAATTCGGCTGCCTGACGGTGCCGCAGCCTGTCCCTAGAGGTCGGTTTCTAGGTGGCTGTGAAATCAGGCAATCATTACCGTTACTGTGCATTTGCGTGAGATTTCTATATCAAGGATAATCAGAAAAGAAGTGTAAGGCTTCCAAGCGGACCAAAGTACCTAGATAGCTCAAACATAAGCTGTGCAAGTAGGTGCATGGTTTAAGAGATGTGCCTGCTGAGGTTGTTGTACACTTTTTGTGAGCTATATATATACAGGTAGCTAGCACTCGGATGCTGCTGGGTAATCGTTACAGAGTGAACTAAATGGACATTACGGCACACTTCATGCCTCGTGGGGTTGACGATTACGCCTTTTTCGCTTCAGCTTCAGCAATAAGCCCAAGCACTTCCTGCTCGCTGAGCCATGTCCGGACACTTTCCATGACAGCATCCAATGCATCTCCGCCTTCCATGACCTCATCCAGATTTCGGATGTCAAAGTTGCTTCTATGGTCGCTCACTCTTTGTTGACCATAATTGTACGTCCGGATCTTGTGTTCCCGTCCGACCTTGCCAGCACCAGCGCCTCGGCGCATGTTGGCCACTTCTTCCTCACGCGCCTCGCGCTTCTGCTGGGCAAGCTTCGAACGGAGGAGTTTCCAAGCTTTCTCCTTGTTCTTCGGTTGCGATCGCGAGTCCTGCATCGCTACCACTGTACCCGTTGGGATATGGGTCAGCCTGACAGCAGAGTCCGTCGTGTTGACGTGTTGGCCACCTGCGCCTCGAGCCTTCATGATATCGGTGCGCACGTCAGATGGATTGACATAGTAATCGCTCTCAGGGTCGTTGAACGACTTCTCGTCCCATTCAGAGGTGCCTTCGCTGGGTAAAGACGGCAACACTAGAACGCTAACCGCTGATGTATGAGTTCGGCCTTTGCTTTCCGTCGCAGGGACTCGCTGGACTCGGTGTACCCCTGCCTCACATCGTAGAATGCCGTAAGCCTCTGGGTGATCTACCTCTAGCACAGCTTCTTGTACATGATCGCCTCCAGCACCTGTATCTGAGGTCTCCAGTTTCACGATGTTGGTGCGAAAGCCGTGTCTGGAACAATATTGAAGGTACATGCGTAGCAAGTCGCCAGCGAATAATCCAGCTTCATCTCCTCCAGCACCTGGTCGGATTTCCATCAGACAAGGGAGTTGCGCGAAAGGATGCACAGGTACCAAGCTAGCTTTCAAGTCCTGCGCTGCCTCATCCGCCCGTGTCTGTGTAGGACCGAGGTCTTCTTCTGCCAATGCTCGAAGTTCTGCATCCTGAGCTTTTAGAAGTTGCTGCAATTCCGAAAAGTCCAACAGCACCTGATCGTACTCCCTTAGCGCTGTGATTGTTCTGGATATCTCGCCCAATCGTTTCGCGGCCTGAGGGTCGAAATCGTTTGCGATTTGGTCGGAGAGGGTTTTGTGTTCTTCAGCAATCGCTCGTGCTCTCGTCAATAGGGACGGTGATATGTAGTGACCGTTTGGAGCCGCCGAGACACTTTGCCATCGAAGCGCTTGGCGGAAGCCATTTTGCCTTGTGTTCTGAAGGAGTGACGTGCCATACCGGACAAAACTTTTCATTTTGACATGTCCAGGTGCATGTTCACTACTTGCATCCAAACTGGGCATTCCCCAGGTGAGCGACCGACGTCACGGTAACTGCCGGGCTGCGCCAAGATCGAGACATCAGTTCAAGCTGCAAAAGTCTCGGAAGCGGTATTGCATATGTGAATGCCACTCCCACGAGCAGCCTCTTCGATATAGTCGCGGACAAAACCGAGGAGACGCAAATGGCGACCGCAGCCATGCAGGGTGTCACGCCGACGGAAGGGCAGAAACTCGCGCCGAACCAGTCCCTGTACATCCAAAACCTACCAACCAACATCCACAAGGACGATATACGACGCGGGCTATATATGCTGTTCTCCACCTATGGATCAGTTCTGGATGTCAATGCCTTGCGCAATGCGAAGATGCGCGGCCAAGCCCATGTCCTCTTCAAGGATGTGCAGACAGCGACTCAAGCCATGAGGGCATGTCAAGGATTTGAGCTTTATGGTCGGCCGATTGTAGGTGCACTGTTCCTGCTGCAAGCACATGTTAAAGCACTGGCACTGACTGCATATATAGAGGATCAACTACTCAAAGAATCGAAGTGACACTTTGTCAAAGCTCACCGGCACCTTTCATCCTCCAGAATTGGATGAAACCAAACCAAAAGCTCAGCAGACCTCTGCCTTCCCAGCCCCTCCTGGCCAGCAGCAACCGCAACAATCTTCATTACCTGCACCGCCAACTGGACTGCCTCCACCTCCCGGTGTCGCCAACACGAATGGATTGCATGCGCCTCCGACTCAAGCAGCCAATGCCCCAAGTCCTCAAGGAACGAAGCGAACACGCGACGACAGCGATGACGAGGGCGCACCTATGGAGGACAGTGACGATGAAGGTGCTATGGATATGAGTGATGATGATGACTGAAGAAGCTTACTGCACGTATGAAAGGGAGAATCTATGGTTGGTAGTGGAAGGGGACTCTAGCGCGAGTGCAGCGCAACCAAATCTCCGAGCGTGAGACGGAGCCCATTTTGATCATGTGCTGAGGCAACCCTACCTCTCCAATTGGGCACCCAATTTCAACGGCATCCTATCTAGCGATCGGTTTGGGATCATGCCGAAGCGCAATAGCGAGTTCGAGTGGCACGTCAAGACCAACACTGCTACCGATCAAGCCGAACCAGAGCAGCATATACCCCAATATTGAAGGTGCTTGCCCACCAGTGGTCGCAATTATTGCCTCCTGCGTCCTACACGGATGCACGAAATACACCGGCGTCCCTTTCAATGGATGGTCAGTCATGCTCAGGGCACCCAATACGCCGACAGCTTCTGTCTGACTGCGTCTAGCTTGTGGCACAATGTCTCGATATAGCTCTTCCAGCTGTGTCGCAGCCTGTATGCCTGATCTTCTCGGATCCAGATACAAAACAGGTACTTGATATGCAGGCGAATGTACGATGTCAAACGTGACCGTCAACTTTCGCTCTGAAGATCTGACAGTCACATCGTTCAATAACTCCTCGTCCAATTCTTCAATCTCCGATTCGTCCACGTCGCTTGCTGCATGTTCAATATCTCTCTCGTTTCGGGCGTGACTCTTCCTCTCGACAACGATATTAAGATACTTCGTACCGAACTGAGACACTTTGTTCAGCGGCCACGAAGTTGTAAGCTCGTCCCGTTAGGTGAATTGCTTACTTCTTCGTGTATCGCTAGACCCTGCCATGTTGATGGGCAGTCCATCGATCGCCATTTTTCCACCAACGTCTCGCATGCCGACTCAAAATCTCTTGATGAAATTGACATGTCAGATGGAAGCTGGGAATGTTAGCATCGCATTGACATTCTCGGCAATCACACACCCAATGAATGTTTAGACGTAGCGGATGCCTCTTGAGATAAATGCTCGACCAATCTAGGAAGCACGGGCCGGCCTGGCGATGGCAGCCGCAGCCGCGTTGCCAAGACCTGTTCATCTCCAACCTCACCTCTCATCTTCGTCTTCAACATGCGTTCTGTGAAGCACACAGCTTGTAAGCATTCCAGTGGAACCGAGATCGGGCTCTTCTTGCATGATGTCAAAGCTTGAATCTCGATGTCGATGTATGGTGATACACGATGAGCTGATCTCTAACGATCCAACGACAAGCCGTTCAGCTGGATGTAACATCAACACTCCATCTTCAAGCAGTCTGACTCGATGCTATAGTGCTCATGCCCAGCCCTGCCGAAGAATTCTCAGTTGAGCGGAATCACCAATACTTCCGTACGCACCGGCAAATGCCCAAGTCGTGGTAGAAGAAAAGCAGCGTATGGCCGGGGCAGCCTCTCGAATGCAGAACTTACGGTTCCACTACCTGTAGACCCTCCGTCTCCTATTCGTCTAATCGACATCTTTTAGGTATCATGCGCAGCAGAACAGATTACATCGCCGGCAGCACACTCGCTTGCCATCTTCGTTGACGTGCAAGCGACCCCAGTGGCTGTGCGGTCACTGGCCTGCCTCTGACGAGGTAGACGCGCTAGATTGAAAGGGAGGGAGTGACGAGCCCTCTTTTTGTGGTTCGCCCTCCTGACCATCTGCTCAGGCTCTTTCAGACCTGCTCCTCCCCAAGGCCAACGGAGAGCGGACTAAAGTCTCGAGGACATGCCTAATATTCATTGATCGTACTCTGTTTTAAAGTCTGATCGCTGTTTTGAAGGACTACGATTTTATACGAGGTCATTTGCGAGCACAACTTCTTTGATTAGGAGAACTTGTCTGTCGACATTTGCCTTCCAGTCAAGGTTGCCTATTGCTATAGTATACTAGGTACCAGCCCTCTACAGTTTCTTTCATTGCCCTCCAATAAGAAATCTCGCGTAATGAATGATCTTCAGGAAGTATACCGTCAGTTGCATTTCCGAATCTTCTCCGCATCATTTTCCTGTATCGAGTATGAACTTGAGTTGAAGCCGAGTGCATGTTTCTTGAGATGGCAGCTTTTTACAATATATTTTCAGACAAGATTGTCTGTTTGGTATGATTACAGGAGCCTCATCTAATTTCAGAACAGAACGGCAGACAACTCTGTTTAGATGCATGCCTCATGATCAACAAACTCAACGGAGAGTGCTTCACTGCTCGCAGTCGCTTCTTGGCTATGCCGTCTTCATTTTCAAACACCCACTTCTTCCTATCATACATCCATCAGCCTCGACGCACATCCTTCCAGGTTGGAATGGTATAGGTGGCTGATGGCTTTTCCTGCCGCTTCTAACAGTTCTTTCAATCGAGATCCTTATCAAATCGCTCAATGGCTCAAGTTCTGTCTCTTCTTCTGCAATCGTCGCTTCAACAATTTCCTCCCGTTCCTCGATTTGACCCTCGCCAGGAAGCCATGTCGCCTCTTGCGCACTCTGTGTGATGGGTCGTATGTGGTTCTCTTCGAGCCTCTGACCGACAGATCGCGCAGACCGTCGTGCGATAGCGGCTGTAACCCAGATGCCACGGGTGTGTCGGCGGTGATTGGCGACGCGAGGATCGACGTTGTGGGTGACGGCCTTAATGTTGGGCGGGCGGAAATGCCTGAAAGGACCGAGAGCGATCTGTTCATCCTCATTAACATCATGAAGGTCGGCAAGACCCAAATGAGATCGTGATTCGTCGGTACCTTTGCTGTTGCCCTGAAACGATCCTCTGGATCGGACCCGGCGCATTCGCCTGCCGCAATGGAGCTGTTGCAAATCTTGCCAGACCAAGTCCGGTCCGTATACACCTTGTGCAGAGCATTTTGTGTGTGAAACTGCCCTGATCCTAGACCGAGCGAATAGGTCTTGTTCAAGTCCTAATGCCATCCAACGGAGGTGACTTGCGGAGCGAGATTAGATCCGATATGGTCCGTGCTCAAAATTTCTCGAGCATCCGAACCTGCGCAATGGATATTGCAAGTGTTCGCAGCTCTGTTTGCGCCTACACGTACTGCATCCGCATTTAAGTCGCTACCACAGAAATAAACTCGCCATGGTGTTTGCCAGACCAGCCCTCCCACCGACCCAGGTCCACGAACAGTTCACCAGAGGCATTGACCCTGCAGAGGCCCGCGTGGCAGTCTCAGACTTCCTCGACCGAACAGAAATTGAGCCGTATCTCCACCCAGACTCGGTCCTCTTCAATCAAGGACCCGAATTCTCTGCCAATTCGGGTCCAAAAGGTGGACTGGCCCTGCACCATCTGCGGAGAATAGAAGCGGGTCTACGCGGCGAGAGCTTGGTCGCTGAGACTGCAGATGAATTGATCGAGCAGTTCGGCTTAGATCCCAACGTTGTCGCCGACGGCGACGATGGCGCGCCGAGTGCTGTTGTCCAATCTAGGTTGGAGGCGAAACGAGCTATGGGAGCGGAACGGGTGGAGGAGTGGCAAGACAACGATGCGGTACCGTTGGAGGAATACGAACTAAATCAGAAGCCCTTGGAGGGCGAGATCGGCGACAGGTCTGGTGCGCCAGTGGTACAACAGGGTGGAGAAGCGCCGGACCTCATGATCATGGATGCAGACACTGGTTTCGGGGAAGGGGCCAACAAACCAAAGACAGCTGCCGAGAAGGCTGCGAGAAAAGCAGACAAGAAAGCTAGAAATAAAGCAAGGAAGGCCGACCAGCAAGCCGAAGGGTGAGGAGATGAACCACACATTTCACCAATATGAAGAGAAGCTTTTATAACTGGAGTTGTCCTGAAACGAAAGAGACGCCGCGGACACTTTCGGCTGAGGCGTCACGCCCATGCCATATCATGCATTCCAATGCAGTGGTCTCACGAAAAATCCTTGACCACCATTCTGAGTTTGTCAAGTTCTCTATGAAGTCTTGTCAGAAGCGGCCTTTTCTGTCTCACCGACCTTCTTCTCGCTTTTCCATCCCACAGCGCGCAGTCGCTCAGTCAGAATGGGGTGGCTGTAATTATAGGTCGAATACATCCAGTCAGCATCCATGGAAGACAAATTTTGGATCTGGAGCTTGATGAGGGAGGAGGCCAAGTCGGCAGAGTAGCCAAGTTTATGAGAGAACGCATCTTTGATGATTGTCAGTGTATTGCAAGCGGATTAGGAGTCATGATAGACAGAACACTTACCAGCCTCGAACTCGAACTTGCGAGTCAGAATGTTCATGAGCAACTTGATGATCGAATCCGTTGGGCTCAGAACCTCATTGAAGAGAATGAAACCAATCATGGTTGGTCTCTGGTTGTGAAAACCGAAAGCTTCATAGAGACTATTGTTCTTGATGAATACACTGAACAAAGCGAAGACCCAGAGTAGATGGAAGCTGCTGATACCAAGGAGCTTTGTGGTGTGACCCATTTGCCAGTGACCGAGTTCGTGTGCTAGGACTGCTTCGATTTCCCTCTCCTCGCTCTTCTCGATAAGGGTATCGTATATGACAATCTTCTTCTTCCAAGGTAGACCGGTGAAGTAGGCATTCGAGTGAGAGCTGCGCTTTGATCCATCGATGACCTGGAGCTCAGTCAATGGGAAGTTGAGCTTTGCGGCAAGTGCATCGATGCGGTCTTTCAGCGAACCCGGTTCAAGTGGGGTCAGTTTGTTGAACAGAGGTACAATGACGATAGGATAGATGGTAATGGCGGCAAGTTGAACAGCGAGAGTGAAAAGCCAGACGTAGTAGAAGAAATCATCTCCAGTCTTGTCGATGATCTTGAGGAAAGCAGCGCCCAATGGAATACCGAAAGCCAGGCCGAGCGCTTGTCCCTTGAGCATATCCGTAACCCATAATGACAGCGTCTGTTTGTTGAAACCGAAAGCCTCTTCCAATACGAAGTGGTAGTAGTAGCTGAATGGCAACCCGATGATTGTTTCGGCAAGAGAGTACGTAAAGATGAAGGCGAGACTTTGTGTGATTTCCCCTTGGAACCTAGCCGGTGCATAACTGACGAGCCATGATCCACAGAGAGCCCACAGCTTGGGATAGAGATCGTAACGAATCACAAGGTAGTTCTTGATCTGGCCCCAAGCGCCACTGATGAAACCGAAGCGCGACTTGGCGCGACCATATGCCTGGCTCTTGTCAAAGGTTTCCTGGTCGACTTCCTGCTTCAACTGCGGTGGTACTTTGGTTCTCTGGAGGACTTTGTATTGACGGTATTGGAGATATGTTTCGATGGCGTATTCACCGATGGCGAAAGTGACGATCAGACTCTTCCACGGGATGGTCGGGTTGTCCAGGCCCGCGCCTAGGCGACGAAGGAAATCCATTGAATGCGTGAGGCGCTGATGTTCGGTCGTTGCAGGCAACCTGCGAACGAAGGTCAGTTAAGCCGGGCCAAGCTACCCTACCTACTACCTACCTCTCAGGGCGTACAGCCCCACGTCAGTTCCGCGGGCATTTCCACTCAGGCAATCAACTGTTGCTGCGGAGCAGAGGTACAGACACATGTATGAGTATTATCCCATCATTTCGCGACTGTGTATGATGGCTATGACAGTGCAGCCACATTGACTTGGTTCTCCAAACACGATTCTTGTCTGTCTAGGTCTCAAAGGTTCCGTCTGAACAATGAACTAATGCAGTAGTTGGTTTCACCTCAGTTGACCGGATAAATCTCCTTCAGGAAACGACCGGACTGCCGTCAGAAGAGTTCTAATGGGACAAATGCTTTGCGACGACAAGATATGCGCTGCAAATATCTGAAGCATGAATATGTCAGTCTTGTCATAAGACTTACCTATCCGCGGTTGCATTTCTCGAGCGCCGCTGCAACCTATGGATAGTTCATCTTTGTTTGTCTCGGGATGGCTTCTGGGTTCGTATAGCTACTCTTGTCGCCTCTGAAATAGCAAGCTTGAAATGCCTACACAGATGGACAATATGATATGGCAGTGTCTTGATAGTGTCCCCAAATATCTGCATCAAAGCTTCAGCACTCACTACTTTAGCGGAGGCAAGGAAGATCGAGTTCGTCAGGAAGAATACGACTGTACCCGTCCCGAAGATATATGGTGCATTCGAGCATGAAAATCAAGTCTACATTGTCATGGAGAGAATTCCTGGGGAACCACTCGACAAAAACTGGACTCAACGTTCTGAAGAATCAAAGCGACGAATTCCGCACCAGTTGAAAGTCATGGTGTCTGAACTGCGAGATTTGAAACCATCACGCGGTCCTGTTGTTTCAAATGTTGACGGCGGTTTTACACAGGATCTACGGCTGCCAAGGAAGATATTCTGGGGCACCCACAGTAATGCCGTAGAGTTCCACCGCGATCTTCGAAATGAGACAGAGTACGAGATCCAAAGTGATCAGGATGGTGGAAAATTCCCAGGTCTGAGTGAGTTAGTCACATTTCATGAAGACAATTGGCCAACAACGGTGTTCACCCACGGCAATCCAAGCAGTTCAAATATAATCGTGAGGGACGATGAGGTTGTTGGGGTTATTGACTGAGAAACAGCAGGGCGGCTTCCACCATACTGGGATTACATTTCCGTCTGGAACGTCAACCCTCAGAATGCTTTTTGGAAACAAGAAGTAGGTCGCTTCCTCACCCCATATTCTCATGCCCTTCAAATCAAAAGAGTACGTCGGCAATACTTTGGTGGTTCTTAGATCCTGGGTTTTCTTGTGCTCAGGGTATACGCTCTTTCCATTCCATATGGTCCCTAGTTGGAACTCTGGAGGTATCGAAGTCATAGCTGCCATCCAAAACGATAGGCTCTTTTTAACTCTCAACTTAAGCAACGAAGTATCACGGATATGCTACCAGTCAAGCACAGCAGTTCAGTCTCCACCATCACCAGGGCTTCTCTAATCCACACCACCTAATTCCACCCATATATACCGCTTCTCAAGTAAGTGCGCCCGAGAATATCTTCGCTTCGTGCTTTATCCATAAATCGGGCGATTGCGGTACGAACAAGGATCACACTGGTTGGCGCCATCGAGATGCTTCACTTCTCGAACACCCATATCGATTGCCCGACATCGGAATTGAGGTCCATCACCTCCTTTGCATGATATCTCGTCCTTTGAGAATCCGGCAGCTCTTGGACCTTCGGCCCAATTATCAAAGCCTAATAATATTCGAAAGTGAAAGGATCAGCAAAATGTCTGTAACCATCGCAGAACATGTTCTTACGTATTCTCCAGCGCAGGCATGTGAGACTTTCCACCACGAACGCACAAAGCAACATAAAGACTGTCCTTGTTGGGAGACGCATTGACGAAACTGTTGTTTTGATTCAAAATAACATCGAGGCTTGAAGCGCCCATGATTAAAGCAGCTTATAGTATATCAATAAGGTTCACCCTGATGTCTACGTTGCGCTTTAACTTAATGTACGAACAATCCTGGTAGAGAACAGATCCAGTAGATGTTCAAGGTGTGGTATTTGCCATGCGGGATCGGTATCGTTGGTCGAACCGTATCCAACCCATTCTATGCTCGCGTTCTTCGGCAGCGCGTCTACCTGGATGACGTACAGGGTAGGAAGTGGTGCTTGTAGGAGGGGGCGAGGGGAGTTACCAGCCCCAGAGATGTCGCCGTGCAGCGCATGTTGCTTCGTATGCCAAACGTCGAAGTCGTCATCATGATCCGGATCCTCATCATCATCCTCTGGGGAAGCCTGCTGAGCTAGTGTGTGCCAGATTGCTTCAACGTCAGCACTTCTTCTCTGGGTCTCTTGGGGCGAGGATGCTGTGATGAAGGCGATTGCCCCTATCCATCTCCGCGTGTGCATGCAATTCCCAATTCGGTAGAGATGCTGGAGAGACAAGATCGCCTGTTGAACAAACAGGCTATGATCCTCAGTGAGTGGAGGTGTCAATAGCTCGGTGGTAGCAGGAACAAGTGGAATTTGTCCAGCCACATATACCAGATCACTCAGTCTTCCTGTATCATCAAAAGCTGGAACAACGATTGCTTGGGAATATGGGCCGATGTTTGCAGGAGCCCAATATGAGCGTGATTGCACATGGAGGCCCTTCCTCGCACCACCAGTGGGTAACCGCACAGCCGTTGCCGAAAGCATGATTTTTGACCCATTAGGGAGAACACCGGCATCTGCGATAGTGACTCTCGCTGGTGGGTTTGGCTTTTTGAAGTATGTAATATAGGCACGATTCACCGTCACAAAATCGGACATGTCGCCAAGCACTAGTACCATGTAAGCAATGTCGTCCACGTCAAGCCCATGTAGGTGTAATTCGGTGACCAGGCGATCCATTACAGCATGAGTCTGATCGGCAGCTGTTTGACCCTCACACACGAGGTTCTTCAGAACCACTTGGTTGGAAGGAGCCTGCAAGGGAGTTATCGCTTTGACGGGTTTTAAGTTTGGCACATCTCCTGTGCCGTACGAGGTAGCAACATTAGCCAGCTTCTCAAAACTTCCATCCAGTAGTGGTGGCCGTCTCAAATTTCCGGTAACCGTTCCAGAAATCTCGTTTGAATGAGCGACAGTTCTGGCTCTCTGTATCCTGATACTGGCAGTGCCTGCATCACCAGTAACGACCTCGATGTCTTGGTCTTCTATCGAAATGCGAGATTTCCACAGCGGAGCAGGACCATCAAGAGCTAGAGTCTCAAACTCGCCACCTTCACCTAAGACTGCACCATCTCCAGCAGTACCAAAGCGATTCGAGGCTTTGATGAGTCTGTTTATCGTTTGCTTAGAGGCGACATTCTGCCATAGGAAGCTATCGTCCAAGCCTCCGGATGCGACCTTGATGATGCGAGAGTCTTGGCCAGCGGTGTGCATATCGTCAAGAAGGGAATGTGATGTATTGGGAGGTAGACATGGATACTGCCACAAGTACGCCAGAGGTGTGAGCCCAAGACGGATGGCCACATTCTCGACCCTGTTTCGTTGATAGTCCGACAGGATAGCACCACTGCTGACAGCGTTTACTTCAGGATGAGCTGATATGACCTTCTGAAGTAGTCGGAAGAGATCTTCGGTCTCGTCATGATCAGACTTAACATCGTTCGCAGTATTATAGTATTCTTTGTGCTGCACTACGGCTGTACCTGTGATCTCTTGTCGATGCAAAGGCAGACCGAGAGCATCAGCATAGAGCGGGATGACTTTGTGACCCACGGTCTGATACATGAAACTATCAATATCTTCCACGGAGTCCTGATGGTTAGAGCCGGCAGGATAGAGATTGGCAAGTGCTACTACATCGTGTCCATTTGCATTGCAATGCAGGATAGAAAAGAGAGAGTCTTTACCACCAGAGATAAGTGCGACCACCTTCAGGCCCGGCATGATATAGCACGGGTACGGCGCGCGAGTTGGCGAGGATAAAGATTATGAGACTGGTAAAAGAGGAACTTGCAGATTGAAGCCGTCGAAAAGTAGCGACCTACCATTTCCATCAGACGAAAGACTTTCCACCTAAAGTAGACAGATCACAAGCGCACCTCTGGCGCTGAAGTAAAATGATGTCCAGCTACGTGCACGCCACCTAACCAAACGTCGCGAAGACAATGGACAAAAGGTGGAAATGGCACGATAGCTGGTATGCAATATTGTCGCTCTGTGACGTGACTGACACTTGGAAACACCACTGTCGAACTCCTGAAGAGAAGATAGACCAAGCAACTTTGGGAAACAAATTCTAAGTCACGTCGCCGCACGAAGGAAAAAGAAGAGAAACTGAAAATGGCCGCTGCGAATTCTGCGATTTTGATGTTGCAGGCGGAGATTCGGGCGAGCCGCTTTTCCTTATCTGGAAGGCTTAGGTCAGCGTGATTGCAACAGGCGATTCACGTGATCTGGCGTTCCCATCTCAAGCTCGTTCAATTCTGCAGGTTGGGAGACATCCTCGACTTTTATTGTACGCGAAGACTCCAGACTTGACATGCCAAATTGAAAGCTTGCAATCACATCACAAACGATGGCATTTCGATTGGAAATGGCGTCAGTTCCAAGCACAACAAGCTGACTTTAACCAATCTCAAAAGATCGATATGCCGGCAGTATACAGCGTTCACAGACTAGCAGGCTCTCTTCTCCTACTTGTTGTTGTAGCAGATTCAACAAGATAGTTTGGAGATCATTTGCACCACCAGGTAGCAATAGAATCTCATTAAAAACAAAAGTCATCCGTTGGAAAACGATAAGCAGACTGTTACTGATGCAAAAGACCCAACGTAGCTTACACGTGACTAGCACTGTTGATCCGTTCTCATATATGGAACTTTTATGTTCGGCGCCATTCGTTACGTACGCATTAGCGATCGATGCTCATCAAACAATAGGATCCGAGGGTCATGTCGAAGTAGTAAAGCTTTTGATAGAGCACGGTGCCGATGTGAATACTGAAGGAGGCTGTGACGGTAACGCACTCCAGGCGGCATCGTCTGGGGGTCGCATCGAAGTAGTAAAGCTTTTGACAGAGCACGGTGCCGATGTGAGTGCTCAATGGGGCTATTACGGTAACGAACTTTAAGCAACATCTGATGATATTACGCCTGAGTCGAAAAGGTGGAGCTGCCAGCTGAGAAAGGTACTCTGGATTCTATCCACGGGACCGCAAAAAGGAACTGGTTTTTAAGTATGTAGCAGGGGAGCCGTATGATTATATGTGAGAGGCTCACCGAGTTGAACCAGGGCAAAACGCCTACTTCGCATTCGCGACGGCGGCCAACTCGGCTCCTGTTCCTTTTCTGAGAAGCTCTCCAGTGATCTATTGCAATGCAGGTGTCTGACCGGAAGAGGCGCATGAGTGTGAAGATCGGGGCGCGTCCCCAGTGACACCAGACGGTGCTCTTGCCACAGCCGACCCTAGCGAGGGAACATCTGGCCTACTGCTGGGGCAATATAGTGCGCATAGGCGAGTCGTCGCTTTGGGTTTTGTACGAGCTGAAACCGCCGATCAACGGACTAGCACCGTGCAGCTCGGCCGTTAGGCTAAGGCTGAACGAGGATGTGAAGCTCTTGGTGCCAGCGTGAGGAACCAAGTACGGCCTACCGGTGATAAAAGCCAGCAAGACGCTGTCGAGGACCAGGCTGAGCGGGTTGCGCTCTAGGTCCGGCAGCAGGTGTGCTGTCAGATGTGTGGTGAGGCGAATGTTTAGGTCAACTGCGATATCGACGCATTCGTGTGGCATGATGTCCAGTGGTGTGTAGACCGGCGGACCTGTCATGACGCTACCAACGTTGTTGACGAGGACCGTCAATTTGCCATAGCCAAGCAGGTCGGCGATCCTCTGAACAATGGCGTCGGAGTCGGACGGGTCTGCCTTGGTGGCGTCGACAGTGAGAACTTCGATTGATCTAATGTGATATTGGGCAGCAATGGTCTGCTTCGTGAGGTTGAGCTTGTCAGAGTTCCGACCGTGCATGATGACATTGAAGCCATTGCCATGCAATTCTTCAGCAAAGGCCTTACCAATGCCGTCACTTGCACCAGTCACGAATGTCCAGTCGCCGGAACTGCTTCTGTTGTATTTCCAGGGGGATGAGGACCGTACGTATGGCCGTATACTCGTCAAAGAATGAGGCCAATTGAGTCACCCCTGAGACAATAGCAAGTGCCATTACACCTTGGATCAAAAGACGAGGCCGTTTATCTGGGTTGATGAGTGCTCACATGTCGTTCATGGGTTTCCGCCAGAAACGCTGCTATGAGTGAGTGGCAAAGCCTATCAAATTGTGAGCCCACGATTTGGTCGAGTATTTCGCAGTCGGTCATTGCTAATTGCAAATACCATTGGCTTTCACTAATGTGAGGAATAATGACTGGCTCTTTTCATCTTCAAGCGGAGGAATGAACCAGTCACTTTAGGGCCTTGACTGTTTCCGACGGATGTTTGAGATGTTGAAGGTGGTTACAAGCCAAATGACAGAGACTTGGGAAAAACTAGTATAGACGGTGTGAGAGGGTGGCGAGCGAAGAACACGGATTTGCGTGTGCAGGTATTACAGGAAACGTAAAGTTGATTTCATGTAGCGCGTTAGTGACTTTAAAGCAGCCATGGCAAGTCGGGTATGAAGAACAGCAAAGTAACAGCAATCAACGCCTGGTAGGGGAATTCGCCCGCGACGCCGCTCTGGACTGGACTCTCGATTGGACCCTGGAGTGAACCCTCGAATGCGCCCTGGAAGCGGCCCTGCTTGTTCCGTGTGGAGTACCACGTCCAGAACGTGGCTCACCAAACATGCGGTTAGCCTGGCTGTAACTGCGTGGAGGAGCGCCAGGTCGTTGAAGACCGGTCGCAGAAGCGACAGATGAGCGGCGGCGCTCGTTGGAACCGTAGGCGCCAGCAAAACCTGAAGGGATAAAGGGTCAGTACGTAATGGCAGAAAGCATTTGAGATACGGGGGAAACTCACTGGAACGCCTTGAGCTACCATAAACGTCGGGCAGAGCACTGAGACGTCTACCGCCTTCCTCGGCTCTGGCATCGGCCAAACGCTGGGCGAATGGAGATCTAGCTCTCAAAACCGGGCCCTTGAAGTAGATGATGTAGACGGCGATGACAAGGACGGTGGAGATGCAGCCGAGGATGATGCAGGCGTATTCAAGATTGAGGCCCGAGCTAGAACCAATGTTCTGGAAGAAAGGCGTGGCAGGAACGGTGAGGACACCAGCCAGGAAATCGCGAGACCATCCATTGCCTCCAGTGGCAGAGGCGGAATACGGACCGTAGGCGCAGATCATGTAGTCGATCGTGGCCATGTAGATAGAGTAATTGGCGATACCGACGATGGCAGCAAACACCATCGATCCGAACCAATGGATAGGAGGTCCAAGAATGGTGCCAGCAAACCCGAACAGACCGATTGGAAGGCAAGGTGCGGTCCATAGAAGGAAATACAGCCTGGATTCATACTGAGCCTTCTCGTCATTAGGTTTGGCCTCTCTCTCCTTGATATTACGCTTGATAGCAGGAATGAACATGATCCACGCCAAGACGTATCCAACGCCGATGGCAATGAAAGCGAGACCAACCTCGACAGTACCGAAATCCCACTGCTTGTAGACGAGAGCAAAAGATTGGATGAACATGAAGATCAGGGCGTCAGAGAAGCCGGAAAGCAGGGACAAGGTCAGGACAATAGGCTCAGTCAGGAACATGCGGAAAGGACGAATCCAGGTGACGAGAACCTCCTTGACTGAGAACCTGTCACTAAAAGGCACAAGCTCGTCAGGACCCCAGATGTTGGGGTTGCCGTCCTTCCTCCTCGACTTGGCGATCTTGTTCATCAAGATTGTGGTACGGGTCTCGGGAACGGTGAAGAAGTGTAGCAATTGAACGGCACCACCGAAAATCAGCTGGATCCAGATAGACCATTTCCAGCTCAAGAAGGCCTCGGTAAAACCGCCAACAACCGGACCGAGGATTGAACCACCAACAGAGGAGAAGACAACGAAAGCGACAGCGTATTGCTGGTTGTCGGCCTCCCAGAGATCAGCAATCATGCCGAGGGTGACGGAACCACCGGCAGATGAGAGACCACCAAGGGCACGGCCGACGAGAATAGTGCCGAAATTCGGCGCCAAAGCGACTGGAATCTGCCAGATGTTGACAAGGAAGAGCGACAGCTGAAGGATAGGCCAGCGACCAAACTCCTCAGACCACGGAGCCCACAGCTCGCAACCGAATGCATAAGTGATGAGGAAGATGGCGGCACCACAACGGGCAGCCTGAGCAGAAACTCCGAAAGTCTCTGAAATGCCAGGAATGGCATTGGAGTAGAGGGAAGTGTTGAAGTTCATCGACACCTGGACGATGAAGATGACGGTCAGGACATACCACTTCTTCCAAGTGGGCCAGCTGTAGCCGAGTTCGTCGTAACAGTCGTCCTCGGTGATTTCGTACTTGTCCCAAGTGCCTAGCTGCTCCAACTTGTTCTGGGCGCCTTCGACGGTCGAGTCGACGTTGTCATGGTGCCTGTGTGTTGTGGAGTCGTGATTTGAGGAGGCATCGTCCTTCTCATTGTACCTGTCCGTCCTCTCTGTCCTTTCGCCAGTGCTGGTTACAGCGTAATCTTGCGAATTCACAGTCTGAACTGGATTATCGTCGAAGTGAGCGGGCATTGTGCATAGGCCTACGAAGCCGCACGGAAAATTGAATAATTGAGTGTGTTGCTTGAAAGACTGGTGATGAGGGAGAAGTATCGGCTTCGGTCGTTAGACACTAGGTATACACACCCAATGCGGGCATAGAACAACAGTCGCACAAAGCTATCACTAACAAGACGGAGGGGAAGGGGGGAAGGGATGGGAGTGGGAATGTATATTAAATATATACCCAATCACCAAAGGGGTACATCCAGATGCAGATCTTTGGTTCAAAAACGTGAGCACCACAC
Source organism: Scorias spongiosa (assembly GCA_018467035.1). Taxonomy (NCBI): domain Eukaryota; kingdom Fungi; phylum Ascomycota; class Dothideomycetes; order Capnodiales; family Readerielliopsidaceae; genus Scorias; species Scorias spongiosa. The sequence goes on along the minus strand of JACSZZ010000006.1, from coordinate 197,636 downwards.
GAGGACGAAAATGCAAACGAGGGAACATAGGTAGAGCTAACATGTAATCATGGACCAACCGACGGGGAGATGGATCGACTCCATGGTACTCCATCTCGCCGTGCGTTTGGACGGAAGGGAGTGTGATTGGATGTGGGCATCGACATCGACAGCGAGAGGAGAATGACGGTGGGAGGTCAGCGGAGAGCAGCACGGCAGCAACAGCATAGACACAGAGATGCGCATCATCAGCATCATCAGCATCATCATCATCACCCATCGCACCCGACATCCATCACATATTCATACATCCCAGGCCGGATGACGTATGGGAGGAATATCGTCTACCGCTCTCTACCTGATCTAGCACGCAGCTAAACATCTGGGGAGTCAATGCGGGAGACGAGGGTTGTATGTAACAGTAACATATTTCCTGCGCTTCTGCTGCTCTGCATGCATGGCTAGAGTGGTTTCGGAGCGACCTTTTGCGGCATTTGTTGGAAACGACCATCCCGACGCTGGAGTTGCCCAACGGAACCATGTTTGATTGTTTGTGGTTATCAATTGAAATGCTGGACCGCGAATGAGCAACTCTGGGCGAGTCGATCCGGTTCCGGACGGGACGAGATGAAATGGGATGGAAGAGAGTGGCGGTAGGATTGGATTGGATGGATGGGGATGGATTGGGGATGGGGCTCCTCCAGCTCCGCCTCCTCTTTTCTCCTCCTCCTTCCACCAGGGATGGGGAATCGAAATGAAGACGGGGCGACTATCTCTAACACCCGCAAAATATGCATGGGGAGACCCACCGCTCTAGCAAAGCCAATGTTATCATACTTACATACTTGCATACTTACCAACGTACAGTACACACACACGCAGATACAGTCCCAAGTCCAATATCCAGGCCAATGCTTGACCAGGAAGAAGCGTCGCGGGGGAATGAAGAGAAGATCTCGGCCAAGCAACGCCACCGTCCGTCATGGGACTGGGAATATCAGCAATTAGCATTTCCGCTGTTGTTTGGTAATATCCCTCGTATGCTGTACAAGTACTGTCTCTCCACTCGGTCGCCCGTGCCTGGTGCCGTCTAGATCCACTCTCGTGACTGGAATTTCACAGATGCGAATGATGATGACAGAACTGTATCTCTCAAGAAACCTCGGTGATACGACCTTGGGAGATACTTCCTAGACTGATAGAAACACTGCCTCTTGGGGAAACCCACCGTAGATGGTGGACCCGCCATCTTCCATCCACCCAGCCATCTCATCATCATCCGTGGGGCTCTGCTGTGGGGAATGAAGGGGGGAGGATCCACTAGTTGCGCTGGTGACGGCGGTGGTGGTGGCGACTCTCTCTCTCTCTGTCGCTTTGCGAGGACGTGTCCGGTGTCCCCGGTCAGTTACCACGACGATCGCGTCTGATCGAGGATGGGAAGGAAAATTCGTTTACAATACCCATGCTCGGTATTACATGCACTATCCGGCTCTCGAACTAACCCCTCGGACATGCCGCACGCGACTTTGAGCCTCACGTCCAGACAGGCGGACGGACGATCAAACTCGACCTTGCGCTCCCCACGACAACGTACATGCTCAGGCATCTGCAGCGCGATCGTGCGTCTAGGAAGTCAAGGGTGGGCTTTTGACACTGTTTTCTCTGGTTCTTCTGATATCTGTTTCCGGACGGAATGCTGACCCATGTCACGTGTCAAACAATTTACGAAAGAAAAACATACCGAGGTAAGAAAGGTCCTTCAATATTTCAATTTTTCCCAAAAGCATCCAATGAAAGCGTGGCTTCACGGAATCACTTGTGCGCTCTTAAGACATGCTTTTCGCTGGTACAATAGATCGGTTTCTAGACCCTTAAGCATAGGAGTAAAACAACATGTTGTGGAAAATTGAGGTATTGATACACAAATTCAGACAGGGTGGCAGGCCGCGAGGTATGCAGCAAGACCCTTCATCCGACCTATACCACCTGTCGTTGTTCTTCTACCGTACACAAGGACCCGAGCCAGATTCAACCTCTCATTCTTGCTCTCGCCCTGTTTCACTTCGTACCTGTCTCCATCCAGTCCCTCCTCTCAGTTTTCACGGTGAGACGTTGTGCCCTTCCCCCCCGTGCCACCAGCCTGATATCCCACCCGCGCGTACGCCCATTGTATGCACACTGTACGCCTACCAAGCTTTACCGTAGGTAATCTGAGGTTGAGGTTTGGTTTCTGCTCCCACGGATGAGGATACTTGGCTGAGGTCTAGAATCTGCTGGATGCGACACCGTCCCAGCATGCGGCCGCCCTTCTAGGTCACACGACGTCTCGAAAGATGGGGTTGGTTACACCGGCGAGATCTCTGGGAAACGGGGATGGCCGCGTTGCTACGGCCAAAGTTGGCATCCAACCCCCATTCGAGCCTTCCAGCAGTGGGGGTTTAGGTCGCAGATTTGCCCCAGAGCGGTCGTGAGCGGTCCTCGGCACAAATTGCGATTTGCAAACACTTGTGACTCTTTCCGAAGGAACGATTGGCTGGTTCAGGTTCAGACAGTGGTTGTTCGTCCCTCACGACCGGTTAGCCAGGTATGGTGTTCACATTGCGCCGCGGCGAAACTTTGCATTTCCCATCCCTTCTCCAATGATGCTCACACTACATTCTTTGCCCAATCTGCCGTTTTGGTTGCGAAGCTATCTCCAGAACCCTCGGACCATCCAGACTTCTCCGAATCGCCCGTGGCCGTTGTGCCGCGGAGGGTCGATACGTCGTCCACATGCTGGAAGCGCGCCATGTCGTAATCCAGATCAATTCCTCGCGGGTGCGGCCGTACGCTACGGCGCCTTGACGAGATGGAATCGGTCGGCTGCGAGGCATGGGTGACATCGGTATTGACACGACCGAGGTCGACAAATTCTGACACGTCCATGATGGCATCGCTGTCGTCGATGGTCGCCTTTCCTGTTGTGACGAAGCCCACACTGCTCCTGCGGGGATCGGCCAGTGGGTTCTGAGTCGGCTTGGAGCCGCCAACGAATTTGATAAGTTTACCGAGGATGGCAAATTCGAGTTTCAACTTGATGCTGTAGATGACTCCTTTCAGCAACGTCTCGAGGATGTACAAGCTGGCACATTCAAGTCCGAGCAAGGCAAGATCCAGGACGATGATGACGATGTTGATCGCAACGAGCTGGTTCATGGTCTGTCTCGTGCGTGGCTGAAGGCTCGTCTTTAGTATACGGATGGTCTCGATAATGTAGATGCTCGACAAGATGACCTCCTGCAAGAAGAACCCTATCATCTGGATCTTCTCCATGATATTATATCCCTCGCTGAAGACGTGCGGTCTGATGTTACCGTTCGCGCCGAATGTAAGCACCGTGGTGGGGATGTGCAAGATGATGGCGTCGATAATGATCATCCATTTGGTCCAGTAAATGATCCGATCACCGCGCTCGCCAGAGACAATGAGATGAAGACGCGACCAAAGCACCAGAGACTGGCCAGTGATCATGGGATACCAACCAATGGTCAAGAAGACCACGGCCAGCCATTTCAGATTGCCAGTAGTGATGTTCATGAACTTGAGCAGGAAGCCGAGCGAGTACGGGATTATACCGATGCTAGCAGATAACAGCGCCCAGAAGTACAGGCCCTTGTGTCTAGCGAAGGTGAGCATACACATGAAGATCAGCTCCACGGCATTGTACATTGCCAGCCCAGCCAGCAGCACGATGAAGACCTTGAGGGTGATGGAGTTGCCATCATACCCACTGGTAATGCCGGCGCCAGGCGAGGCCCACGATGCTGTGGCATACCCATTCGAAGGGGTATTGTCACCGGAGCTGACCGTTACATTCGATCCAGCACCTGACATTTGCACTGGGTCCGCGACTGCGGCACTGCGCAGGTTGGTAAATGACCTCGGTCGACAGTCAGGATTTGACGATGTTCTCGGAATCGATAGTATAGCACGGTCAGACCAGAGGGAAGTGCCGATGAGGCCAGTTCATATGGAGGCGGTGGAAGGTTGACGGTCGACGGTCATTTTCGCGGACAGCGCATGCAGTATGCTGACCTCCCTTAGGTACGAATTGTAGGCAGGTACTGTAGGGTTTTGGTGGACCGGTCAGGCGCAGGAGGGACAGAATAGTTGAGCCTTGTCCTTGCCGGGTTCAAAGAGGCAAAAGGGCAATGACACTGGGGCAGGAGGCGTATACTTAGTACGCCTGCTGGGATTGCCTGATTGACCAACGAACGGACAGGACAGAGTACGCGAAAACACCTTCCCCTGCTACTGTTATGTTTCTGCACTCCGCGAACTGCGGGAGCGGAAGGAAGTGGCTTGAGTACTGTTGCAGATACTTTGTGAATCCTTCCACCAGCTCGAGGTTGGATCTCCCCTCGATCAACGAAAGTCAGGTGACGGCAATGTTATACCCGATCTCTGTTTGCTCCTGTTCGGAGGTAGTAGGTAGAAGTTGGGGGTGTTTCAACAATACAGGTAGAATGCTGATGATGGTTGATCATAATGAAAGGGGAAACGGTGCAGAACATATCGTGAACGTTGGCGGGAGACGGATAGACGGACAATGACAAGCACACCAGCTCCGTACAACCGCAGCCTGTCACCAACTAAACGATCGGACTGTATGTGAGAAGCCCAAACCTTCTCCGTAACGGGCCAAGCAGGGTCTCGTTCGTCATGCATGACGGATGGCGCAGTGGAAATATGGAGAAATGAAAGACAGCCAACGAGGTGACGGAACGTCTAGTTGCGATCCCTACCCACGGTGCCTTTACAGCACCCGGGCTGACATCGAGGCTGGACCGACTACCACCGTATGCACTGCATTGTATATAATTACTGCTGCAAGATAGCATTGCCTTCTCGAGCTTCCAGCATGCCGACGAGCGGTTACGTGTGAGACATATTTTGTAGCCAGAGCAACGACAGACATCACTGAGTTCAGTTCTCAACTCAGTGGGACGAAAAAGGCACAGAACCCAAGCCACGAGATGGGACAGAACGGAAACAAAGCCATCAGAGAACGAGGTGCCACATGGCGGATGATGCTACGCTCATCAAAGTGGGGTGCATGAAAAGTACTCGCATGTACCCTACTTATAGGTATGTACTCAATCGCCTACCTCCAATCGTCTATCGTCGAACAACCATCATCACAGCCGATAGGCGTTTGAGACGGGGCCTGGAACGTCGACCCGAGGCGGTCATACATGCTGCTTTGAAGAATTTATACGGACATCCAGCGCCCCTTTCGTGCAGACCCGGCAGCATTCCTTCCTAACTGCATAGCCGAATCCCCACATCCTTCTCGCTTCGATACCGCGGCAGGACAAAGGAAGCCGAATGGAAAGAGACAGGGGGGCTTCCTCAATTTGACGCTCCTCGGACTACGACGGACCGCATGTAGCTAGCACGACGGTATTACTGTAGGCCAGGCACAGGCGGGAGGCATAACCAGACGCGAAGATGACGATACAGAAGCTCCTTTCATGATGTTGGAAGTCTGAAGTCTTTGGCTCGTTCGACTCTGGCCTTTACAACAGCATGCGTTTGTTCAGTAATCGGGCTTTGGCTTTCAGTACCTTGTAGACCTCTCTCTTAAGTACTCGCAACCGTAGCAGCATCGACAAGAACGACAGCATCATGCTCAATCAATCCGGTCGGAAGACATACGGAGGTAGATCGAGGCCGAGATCGAGACCGAGACTCTGTTGCAGGTATGTAATAGGTCTGCCTTCGTCCCAGGATCCTTGTCTGTCACGTAACGGCTCCACATCTCCATCGGAAAAACGACGTCACTCGGCACATGGGTCCATTTCTGAAGGGAGAATCGACTCCAGTCTCGCTTCGGCAGGTATTACCCAAATATACTTGAGTTTTCAGGGTGCGGCATATTAGGCAGAGATGAATTGGTTGTAGAGTGTTAGGCGACATAAGTATATTAACAAGATGAGGTGAGGTCAGTCAAAGTCAACCATAACATCGGGAGGTACCGAAGAGGCATTCGAGGCGAAGATCACGTGACGCTAGGAAAGAAACGATGAAAACTTCCATATCCTACCATCACCACCAGTGAACATGGCTATGCATGATATAGAAGATGCTGAACTCTTGTAGAAAAGTCGATCTCGCTCTTCATGCCAATTGCTGCCGATACGGGCGGCCCAAACATTCCAATCGGTAGCCATACCAGTGGGTCAGCGATGACTGGCACTCAAGCCCAGGCTGTATGCTACGCAATCAGTCAAGCCTGAAGATATGGTGTGATATAGAGGTGAGGCTGCTGACTTTCAACTGATTCGGTAGTGTACTGTCGTGCATTGTATCGTGCTGTATGCACTGGGAATCCGAGCACTGCCCTTGACTGTGAGAGTGCAGATCATGGATGCTGAGCCCATTGATGGGGCACGTAGGTCAGGCAGAGGAACAGTGGGATGCCGTGGAAATGTTGGCGATACATTTCTCTGCCACGAAGTTCTCCAGAGGAAGTCGTTGAGACGGTTAACGGTTAAACAGGAAGATTCGGCTCAGGACGCAGTAGCGAAGGCACTTAAGCACTATAACCCATTAAACCTACACTATAATTCAACACTGTTGTCGGTCAACACGGGAGGTCGACCTTGCCCTCGATTATTATGTGTCTGCAGCCGTCATGCTGGTGGCGGCAACGATCGAAAACACCAAAGGACTATAATCTACACGTTTTCACCCCCTCATTCCTCATCATCCTCGACGCCACTGTCGCTTTCGTCCGCATCGACCTCTCCAAGGAGTTCTCTGTCTTCCTCATCTAGCTCCCCACCACCCTCATCCTCATCCACATCGCGCTCGTCTTCGTCTGCACCGACGGCCGGTGCACCCTTGGACGCTCTCTTGCTGGCAGCTCCCTTTTCCGCGCGTGCAGTCTTTGCCTTCGAACCGCCTCGTGCTCCAGCTTTCTTTGCAGAAGTCGCCCCTGTTGTTGTCTTGGTCGCCGTCACTCTAGTCGGACGTACTGGCCGAGGCTCGCCCAGTTCGATCCCTTCTCGTGCCGTCTTCATCCGCTCTTCGAAGGTGGCGGCATCCATCTTCGGACGATCCCACTTGATAGGTTCGAGCGCGCCGATCGCCTTGAGGTGTCTACGACGAAGCATTGCCCCACCAGGAGGCTCCAGCTCGTTCTGCCATCTCGACAGCCGTCGTTTGGCGCGCCCTAGTGTCTTGGTCAGCGCCCGAGCCTCTTCGCCGATGTCCATGTGGTCTGTATTGACACGGCCCAGGCCAGCGATCAGCACTCGAGATCGTTTAGATTGCTCTTCACTGTCGATCATTTGGTTATGCTCGACGCTGTTGAGATCGCGCCCCAGCCACTCATTCTCCTGGCTCCACTTGGGGAAGTTGACGGACGCAACCTCATCGTCGCTATCATACCCGTCCGGAAGCAGCTTGATGCGCTTCCAGCTTCGCACCAATGCGCCTTCCGCAAGTCGAGCATCCTGCATCACGGTATGCAAGCGCCGCACCCGCCGGTCCAGCGTGTATTCGATCTGTTTCCGCCGGTGATTCACCAATGCTGATTGGTGTTGTGTTGGGCCTCGGGATCGCTTCTGGCCTTGGTAGGTCGGCGTTGATCCTTGCTCGTGTCCGCCACCAGCGCCGCGAGGAGGATTGAGTGTGATGGTGGGTGGGCGAGCAGGCGAGTCGATCGAGGGTGCCAATTGAGGGTGTTGAGATGTTGATGCAGGTTGTATTTGCTGTGCGCCAGGTGACTCTGCCACGAAACCGAATTGATTTGTGTTTGGCAAGAGCGGCACGTGGTGGGGGGTGTCTCCGCCTCCTCCATTGCGCGACGTTTCCTGCTTGGGTTTGTTGCGACGCCAATTCCCCCTGCCAGGCCCTTTCTTCACTGGCACTGGCGTACTGGTAGGCCCATCGGTTGGAGAACGAGGAGTCTGACCAATCTCACTGTTCAGCAATGTGTTGATGCGCATGTCTGGGGTTGATTTCGGAATCGAATTCACAGCCTGGAAACCAGACCGCATGCCAGGTGATGGCGATCGTGTCTGGTCGCTACCGGTCTCCAGTAGTCTCGGAAACTCTCCAGGTCCTCGGATGTCGTGCACGGTGTCATCATCAGAGTAAGTAGCCAACCCTTTTTCCTTTCTAGCGCGCTTAAGGGCCGTCATGGCAGGGCTTGGCTCACTTGCGAGGATGGCAATCCGTTCTTTACGCTTGACTTCACCGTAGTGTTGCTCTTGTTCTGTGTCGACATTCTCCAGTGCGACCTGCTCTTCTGTCAGACTCTCAAGAGTCGGCACCTTCAAAGGGAGCTCGTCCGGGTCAGAACGATCATCGCCGTATTGACCCGGCCCGAAGGGATTGTTTTGCGAAGCCTGTACAGTGAAGTCTGACTCCAGATACCACCAGATGAGCCACAAGAAGGCCCTTGCTCGGCTCGCGCTCGACAAACTTCCTCTGACAATAAGGTCGAAGAACTCGTGTGGGCGTGAGAAATGCATCTCCGTGATTCTTGGGGCATATTGGCTCATGACGAAGATCAGGTTGACTGGATTTGTCCTGGGTTGCTTCCTCATCTTTATTTCTTCAATTGTCGATGGTTGTGGGTCATCCTCTGTCGCACCCTTGAGGATGGATTTCAGCCGCGGCGCATCTTGAAGCTGCTTGTACGCGTTTGGGTCTTGATGCGCCTGAAGCGCAGGTATCGAATGGTAGGTGCGCAATTGCGCTCGCATCTCAGGGAAGACTGGTGGTCTGTCAGCTTTTCTGCGAGCTCAGCATGATCGAGCTGTGGATTGCTGAACTCACAATTCAAGGTCGTGTTCATCCTCCCAACATTCACAAGCAGGCATACCATAGCCATGTGTATGGCACCATCACCATCCTGCAAGAGCTTTTCTTTGAGAATTTTGCTACACTTGCTGCTCTTTGCCATGGCGTCGATGTATATCTCGGCAAATGTGTGGCCCTCGGATCGGTCACTGTATTTAGTAAAGCAACGAGTTTTGTCTCCAAAGACATATTTGAGGAAATCGTATTGGATGTCCCGGCGCCAAAGTGGAATGCCATCCTCTTTCTTAAGGTGCTTCATCTTGTTGCCCGAGTAGACTGATGCGGCACCGCCGCTACCACCTTTCCTGGCGGAAGCAGACGCGCTAGGTCCATCATCCTGATCCCTCTGTCCATCATCAGAGCGAGGTGATGGTGGGTTGGTGAGCTCATCTTCATCGTCCACCTCGTCCTCTTCCTCGTCAATCTCGATGTCGTCATCGTCATCATCATCGTCGTCGTCGTCGTCTCGGTCCTCATCATATCGCGATTGGCGGTTTGTCGGGATCTGTGATGGCGGCGGCATTGGTGCGACGGCCTTGTCTTCGTGAGCGGTAGGAGCTGGCGTTGTGTTTGCGGCGGTGGATGGCGAGGCATTGTCGCGGTCTGGCTCGGCTGGCGCCAGGATGTGCGCAAGGGCGCTCATATCGACACGATAGCTCAGCAGTCGCGGACCAATGCCGGGTCAGGATGAGGATTAAGCGGTGCGCGAGCGCGAGCGCGAGCGCCTGCGTCTGTACGTGGTCGTAACCCTGGGTTTGTTGTAAGAAGCAAACAAACGAGGTCAAAGCGAATTGGCCAGAGGGTCGTTCCGGCTGCCGCCAGCGAGGTCGGGTTGAGGATGGACTTGCGGCGGCGGGAGCGCTACGGCTGACAATGCGAGGGCTTTGGCAAGCTGTTTGAGAGAGAGAGAGAGAGAGAGGGCGAGAGAGCGAGAGCGAGTGAGTGTGTGCGGATGTGTGCAGTGTACAGACAGAACGTGCAGGTGTGCGTCTCTGGCGGCTTACTGGCCGTCTTGTCTTGCCTCGTTTCGTCTTGTCTTTTTACGGATTGAAGCAACGCGTAGGGTTAGCGATGTATTCCCGTTTATTTGCGCCCCCATTTGCGCTTTGGCGTCAACCGATCCCTTACGGACGCCATAATTTACGGCTGCATCGGGGTCGCCCATGACGATATATCCAGGTGCTGTATGCTGGTGCTGGTTACAACTAATTAAATAAAGCAATTATCTGTTCTAACTCCGCTGGCTCATGTGCCCAGTCTGGAGCGTAAGATTTGCCCACAGCATACCCAGCAATCGGCACGATAATTGACGGTCGTGATATGGCAGTATTGAAAATACCAGTGATCTACATTTCTCGGTATACCAGTATTCTCAAAATGTATATACGGTGGTAACGTTGATCGGGATGGCAAGATTGCATGTGAGTTTGCTTGCTTGCTAGCTAGCTACAGCAGGGAAGCATAACGTAGGTGCAGATAGGCAGTGCCAGATGAGCACAAAACGAGGCCAACACGCTCATCGCAGACACATGCAATTGGCGGCTCAATGCTTGAAAGTCTTCACTCCTCAGACAATTCATCACGAAGACATGGAGATACAGATGCATGCTCGGTCTCTCTCCCACCAAACAGCACCAACATCAGTCAAGCGCCCAGGGTATGGCAGAACATCGGCTCAAACTATCCTTGCTAGTACCCCTGGTAGGGCTTGCTACAGGTGCTACACCAAACAGTACGTGGGCTGTCATCAGTCTTGGTCTTGATAAATCTTGTGGGGCACGTCGCTGGATCTGATACTCAGAAGTTGCGTGGATGGTCGACGCCGTCCGATTCTTTCGCCAGCATCCACCAAATTCAACAAGAGCCTTTGTCCTGTCCCTGTTCCTGCTCGGTCTGGCTCTGTCTTGGGTAATAACTCACGCTCCATCGCTGCGTCATTCTCTGGCGTCTTTACGCGGCGTCATCATGCCAGCGGCGAAACAGCAGCCGCAGACCTACTTCAGGACCATCCAGTCGCTGAAACTTGACTATGCTCCCCTTTCAGTCACCCAGTATGAGTCCACAAGGACGGGCATGCGAGTGGTCGTCGTCGATCAAAAGGGCCCTAAAGTAAGTGGTTACTTTGCACTTGCTACCGAGATCCACGATGATTCCGGGGCGCCACACACGCTCGAGCATCTGTGCTTCATGGGTTCCAAGTCCTATCGTTATAAAGGTCTGCTGGACAAGTTGGCCACCAGAGCCTACAGCACCACTAATGCCTGGACTGCAACTGAACACACGGCCTACACTCTCGACACTGCTGGTTGGGATGGCTTTGCCCAGATCTTGCCCGTTTACCTTGAACACGTCATTGTTCCCACTCTTACCGACGCCGGTTGCTATACCGAAGTCCACCATGTCGATCCGACTGGCCATGATGCTGGTGTGGTCTACTCTGAGATGCAGGCTGTCCAAAACATGGGCGAGGAGCTCATGGAGCTTGGTGCCAGGCGGTTGCTCTATCCAGAAGGCAATGGGTATCGATACGAAACCGGTGGAATGATGGACGCTCTGCGATCGCTCACCGCTGATCGCATCAGACAATTCCACAAGGAGATGTACCAACCGAAGAATCTTTGTCTTGTCCTTACTGGTGAAGTGAACCATGGTGAAATGCTCGAGATCCTCGATACGTTCGAGGAGACCATTCTAGAAGATGTCCCTAAACTCGACGATCCTTTCCGTCGACCGTGGGTCGATTCCGAGCAAACTCCACCGTTGAAGGAGACTGTCGTGAAGGTGATCGAATTTCCTGAAGAGGACGAATCCATGGGTGAGATCATGGTCGCTTTCCTCGGCCCTCCTATAAATGAACATGTGGATGTTGCCGCATACAGCATTCTCGAGACCTACCTCTGTGGCTCTTCCATCTCAGTGTTGGAGAACATCATGGTGGAACGTGAACAGCTATGCAGTTCGATGGTCGCGAGCTCCGACAACCGTGCTGAGCTTGCCATCTGGTTTATGCTGAGCTCAATCGAGACCGATCGTTTGCAAGAAGTTTACGAGCGACTCATCCAGTTGATGAAGGAGACAGCTTCGAACAAGCTCGACATGCCATACATGCACGATTGCATCACTCGCTTCAGGAGACAAATCAAGTTGTCCTGCGAGGGTGCAGGAAGTTTCTTCGCCACCCCTATCATCGAGGACCATCTGTTTGGACATCGAGACGGAAGCGATCTCAAAACGCTTGAGACCATGTCCGAACTCGACGTGCTCGAGAGTTGGACTGAGAAGCAATGGCAAGCTTTCCTTCGAAAATGGCTCGCAGACGCACCGCATGTGGCTATCCTGGGCAAGCCCTCCCGCAAGCTCTCTGACAAGATCACCAAAGTCGAGGAAGAAAGGGTTGCCGCACAGCAGGAGCGCCTTGGAGAAGAGGGCCTGAAGCAGCTGGCTGAAAAGCTCGAGAAGGCGAAAGAGGAGAACGACAAGCCCATCCCACCATCACTTCTCGAACAATTCCCAGTCCCGAGTACCGAGTCAATCCATTTCATCGAGACCACAACTGCAAGGACCGGAAATGCGCGGAAGATGGGCAAGTTGAACAACAAAATTCAAGAAATCGTCGATCACGATGATGACGGGTCACCATTGTTCATCCACTTCGAGCATATCCCTTCAAACTTCGTCCGGGTTAAGATCGAGATGTGTACTGGTACCATACCCGTCGAGCTGAAACCGTTGATTTCTCTCTATCTGACGAACCTCTTCACATCACCTGTTACACGCGATGGCAAGAGGATTGAGTTTGAGGACGTTGTTGTTCAACTACAACGTGAGACCGTCTCTTATCATGTAGACTTTGCGTATTCGCACCCAGAGCTCATAGTCATTGCTTTCCAGTGCGAGCCTGAGAGTTATGAGTCAGTTATCGGCTGGGCTCGGACCATCTTGTTCGATGCCATTCACGATCCCGTCAGATTGCACGCTTCACTTACAAAGATTCTCGCCTCCCTCCCAGCCGACAAGCGAGATGGCGAGGAAGTACTGTACTCTGCGAAAGCGATGACGGAACTCTCCAGGGAATCTACCCTGAGGAGCAGCACCATCATGGCCAAGGCCTTGTACCTAAAGAGGACCAGGAAGGCACTAAAGGAGGATCAAACTGTTGTGCTGGAGAAGTTTCAGAGAGTCTGTGATGAGTTACATAGACTGGAGAACTTCAGGATCTGTGTGGCTGCCGATATCACCAAGCTGGCCAGACCCGTCTCAGCATGGCAGGCATTTACAAAGGGACAGACATCTGGCAAACCTCTCCAGCCTCTCGACGTTTACAGAGACAAGATGAATGACGTTGGCAAGCAACCTGGCTCTGTTGCATACCTCATCCCAATGGCGACTATAGATTCGTCTTTTGCTGTCCTCGCTGGATCAGGACCTCTAGGCTACCAGCACGAAGACGTGCCAGCACTCATGGTTGCTCAAGCTTACATGGATGCTGTTGAGGGACCACTATGGGTGAGCTGCCGAGGATCTGGCCTGGCATACGGTACATCATTCTCTCGGAACGCCAACTCTGGCCTCATTTCGTTCAGGATATACAGGTCACCAGATACATACAACGCATTTGTTGCAGCTAAGGGACAAGTCGAGGGCTACGCGAGCGGTACGTTGCAATTCGATAAATTCGCCCTCGAAGGCGCCATAAGTGAGATTGTGCTCGGCCAAGCCAACGCGCAACCTTCGATGGGCTCTGCGGCAGATACCAGTTTCGTCAACCAGGTGTTGAAGGGAGTCGACAAGGATTGGGACAAGCAAGTGCTCCTCAAGGTCCGCGCAGTCACGCCAGACGACATCAGGCGGGTCATGACCAAGTACCTGGTGCCCATCTTCCACGCAGGCAAGGCGAACATGTACATTGCATGTGCTCAGATCATGGAGAAGGGCCTTGTCGAACGGTTCCAGAAGGCTGGCTGGGGCGTAGAGGTCAGGACTCCAGACAGTTTCCAGGACGACTACGGCCTTGCAGCACCGGAAGATGGCGACAGTTCGGATGAGAGCGAGTCTGACGACGATAGCGAGGGTGAAGAGACGCCAGGGAGCGACGAGGATGAGGAGGATGAAGACGATGGTGACAGCAACAGCGATGAATGAACTTCGCCATGAACCCAACAACGACCTTACGTAGATCAGATAGCTACACTTTCCTTGACGATAAAGACGGTGACATTGACTTTATAGCGGCGTAGATATGAAGTTTTGTCCCCTTCTTCACCTCTCTACCTAGGTAGCCGTTCACGGGTTGCCTCATTGAGTTGCTTGTAGGCACAGAGTGAGGCAGATGTCGCGCCTTCCGTGTTAGGTAATGCTTACCCTGGCCGAGACTGAACAAGGCCGTCAGACCATCCTCGTATTTTACAACAGCATTTTCACCACTTACGAACCGTCTTCTGCCTCTTCCACTCCATCTACCCCATTTGCCAACGCTGTATCATCTGCCTTGTCTGCCTCGTCAATCTCAGCGACCTCCTTCTGCCCATCTGTCAACAGACTCGAGTGCCAAGCTGTCTTCAGGCAATGACATGCAGTCGAAACGCTTCAAATGACGCACGGCACGCCTTACGGTGGCAAACTGCATCGACTGCCTTACCGTACCCGGCACACAAAATGTCTCATCTGCACGGAAAGCTTCGCGAAGGGGACGAGGCTGCCAGGAGCCGCCGAGCCGCCCGGGTCGTTGTGAGAGGCTGTTGGTGGCTATGGATGCTCGATGCCAGGCCCGGATGCTACTCTGCACGTTCGGAGGTAACTCTCACAAGATGTGACATACCGCTGCTTCATCACCTGCGAACTGCTCGAGGCCGAACTGTGCTCCACTCACTGGGGGCCGTACATGATCGTCTCGTCTCTGCCTCACGTGCGGCCTCGTCTAGTTGGCTGGCTGTCCTCGAACTGCCGTACAGCCGTGGCCACAACCATGGCCCTTTAAGATGGAGGAAACCACGCCCACCCGTGTCTACCCGACCTACCAAGATGTGGGTTCCGGTGTCGAAACCTAGCGCGGTACTGCGCCTGTCTGTGGCTCCAGATCGAGGCGTTGATGGCTCAGTCATTGATCCCACGAGCCCGTACCCGCATCGGACCAGCCTGTAAGCAGCAGGTGCCCAGCAGGCTCGTAACTTACCGTCACACATGCAGCCGAGTAGCCAGCCAGCCAGCCAGCCAGCCCAGCAGAGTGGGTAAGCGGAATAAGGATTGATGTGAGATCGACGCCGATTGGGATGGGGTGCAGTCTTCGGCGATGGGTGGCAGCAGCTGTTACTGCAGGAACCATCTCCCCATGTTGTGGCATGCGACAGTGACTGTCCGTCTGCCTGAGTCCGAGCCTCGTCAGTATGAGTAATAAGGAGCTCTGCAGAAAGATTGACAGTTCCGACCAGCACGACATGAGACTAAGATACCGTACTCCACGTATTGTTCTACAGCAAGGTTGCATCGCGTCTATGAGCCAGACACCCGGTCAGGCGGCTGAACGGCAGCGACACGACTTGACACGGTTGTAGGGTCAAAGCCGTGATCGTAGCAGCGGTCGTGGCCGGGGTCCATCACTAGGCCTGGGGAAAATTGCTAAAATCGTAACAAGGCAAGAAATGCAAACTCCCTGGCCCAATCCAATAATAACGAAGCTTCAATTGCGCTGGGAGACAGATGGAAGAGCGACACACGGACTGAGCAAGTCGCTTGTACTATCTTTGTCTGAAGCCCAACATCTGTCTTGGGGGTCGTTTCCAGTGTTCCCTGGCTTAGTCGTATGTATAGAGCCAGGATGGTGGCTGAGTCCTGCTGGCGGATTGGCTCGCTGGCTGGCTGGCTGGCTGGCCATCGGACTGATCCCTCACTCTTCGACTTGCCAAACTGGTCCATGTTCTCTGCACAGACCAGACCAGCTGGCCGCCCATTTGAGGCGCAAAGAGGCTATACAGAGATCACCGTTGAATAGATTCGAGGAGCGAGGGAAGGAAGGATTCCCGGATCCTTCAAAAGCAGAGCGCTTGTTTGGTAACTGGGTAACCAGTGAGACTGCTGTGTGCAGTAGGTACCTGTGGGCATGTACGATGATGCATGATGCATGATGCTGCTGCTGCTGCTGCTGCTGGTTGCTATCTGATCAGTCAGTGCACAGTAACGACATCTTTTGACAGCTGCACGTCAAGGCAGAAGCCGTCCAGCAAGCTGCAGTGCCCGTGACTGACCGATTGACTTCACCTCCTAGCAAACCGGTGAAGCTGTCGCTACTCTTCACCAAACCTACTACGGTGCCATCCTACCCGACCATACGACCTAGGTGTTCTATTCTATGCGATGCAATGCCATGCTATGACATGCCATGTTCTGCCATGACTCTTGACCTCTGCGCTTTGCGCTGTGGCGCATGCTGCGCCTGTCATCGCCCAGCAGCACGCACCTCTCACCTATCTCTGTCTCTGTCTCTGTCTCCGTCTCTATCGCTGAATCCCCTTCGTGGGGGCTCGTACCCGTATCGGTGTCGAAGCTGATGACGCTGAGCCTACTGCTGCCGGCGCGGGTTGTGACTGGGAGATGGCCTCATCATCCTCCGCCTGCTAGTGTCGCCGTTGCGTCCTAACCGTCGTCTTCTCAGTCTGTCCGTCTGCCTACTCGCATTCCTTCCGGCCTGCCTTCCAGGTTCCTCCAGGCATCAACTGCACCAACTAGCAAAGTTAGCATTCGAATTCCTGCGCCATGTCAACGTCTTTCCATGGCTTTCGCGGCTTCGATGCTAGATGGCCCACGGTTCCTCTGTTCCATCATTGGCCCGGGTAACCATTCCTACCCTTCCTGGCGTCATCGTTGCCGGCCGTTGATCTACCCTGCATACTTGCAGCCCCACGCTGGTAGGCCCTCCGCCTTGGGGCCTGTCAGGTCGATTGAGGCTCATGGTCTGTCACTCTCTCGTCCCTTGTCCTCTGCCTAGAAGGCAGCCTCGCAAGGACCGTGATTGACCACTCCATTGGCTATACAACCAGTCATTGGAGGAGCCCCAGCAGCAGTGGATATGACAATGAGTCCATAATTTGCACCTGCGGTGTCCAGAACTAACCACTTTCCTGACTGGTTGGCTTCCTAACTGGCGGCCCCCAATTCGAACTCATCGACCCAATCCGAGCCCTCTTGCACACTGCACAGCCCTATCTCAGAGGCAGCCGCCTTGCCCAGTCATCACTGGCCTGCCCTGGCTTGTCTTCCTCACTTCCATTACGTGCGATTAGACCACCACAATGGCTATGCATCTACCTGGAAATGCATAAAGGACCATTCTGCTCCTTTCCTCCTTGACTCATCTCCATCTCATATCAACTAAATCTCAGCGCCAACAGTATCAAATCAGAGCTATCCACGACAATCGGGTACTTACGACCTCGAATACCATCACCGCTATTCACTTCCAGCTTTGAACACCGTGACTACCTTTCGCCTCGACCTCACAACAGTCCCAATGGTGGTCGAGAATCACGCTTCGCTCCCCACTTTCCACGCCATCAATAGCTCTTGCCTGCCGAACCGTTCTAGTGCTGCACCTCCTCGTCCACCAAAGCCAGTTCAACCGAGAGACAACGGCCAGGGCCGGTCCTATCACGCCCGTATGGGAGCTGGCCGCGGCCCTAAGCAGCCACCACCACCACCAAACCCAAATCCCTGGCCGCGTGACCCAGGCAACGGCCGCTATATGGCAATGAGCCCGCAACCGAGAGACGACGGCAAGAACGGCGTTCTACGCCGTGGCGGCAATGATCCACCCCAGCCGAGGGACCCGGGCAATGGCCGTATCGCTAGACCTGCTCACCCTCGTGACAGTGGTAAGGGTCAACCTACGGTTTCATATCGCTTGCTCACTAGCTAATCCAAGTTCAGGGTATTAAGCCGTACATGTGACAAGTTTGTATCGCCGCCTAGCGGCGATGCTTGCTTGCTGACGCTCAATGATTCGACATGAGCATGTTTAAACGAAGTCATTAAATAGAGTGACGATGTTTTGGAACGAGATCAACACTTTGGTCATGGCATAGATTTATGCAACGGATTGCGACACTGCTCGGGTTTGCCGTGCTTGCATGACGGCAGGGATTGGCGTTTGCTGCAAAGCATTGCAGCCTTAGCGTTCAGTTATGATTTGCAGCGTTTATGGGTTCATTGGCTAGGAACGGGAAAGTATCGGGCTTCCGCTTACAGAAGACAGGACCTCCGCAAGGTTTGGGTTTGGTTGATTGGAGTTCTCCCATGGGCTGAGCTTGGGATTGGCGCTGATGGTTATGATTATGTTTTGGGGATCATTTCTTTGTCATTGGACCTGCTGGTCGGGTCCGTACACCTCGCTCACACTTTTTGTACTGATAGAATGCTGGACTCTCGTTCAAGCTGTCAGGCAGATGATGTTATGGATTTCACTTCATCGCCTTATGTCTGCCGTATGCACCTATCTACCCTTCTATGTCCTTTCTGGCCAGTGTGTCACGTGTCGACAGTGTGTATGCATACTCACCTACTCCTCTTCCTGGCGTTCGCGGCGACGACCCCAGTCTATGCATCCATACACCTCACGTCCACCCGCTGTGTGTTGTTGTGCCGTACCGCTTTGGCTAATGGGGGCCGGTACTCACAATTCGGTCGCATGCTCGAACATACTGCACCAACAGACCATTGAATCACCAGATGACTCCCCAGTTCCGTCTTCCAAAAAGCTTCTCGTCTCTACTGGCATTGCAGCGGATTACTCGAATGGCTTGGACGGATATCGGAATTGAAGGAATATCCTCGGCTGGATCCCCGCCTTATCTGCATGTTAGATGATGCGATTGAACGCCGCTTTATGGCTCATTGATTCTTCACCCGTCCCTCTTCTTAAGTTGCTGCCTGGGGTGGAAACTCCGATAGGTGGACGTTAGGAGAGATAGCGATATACCAGCTAATAACGATAGAGCCTGACTGCTGCCATCGCTTCGTTATAAGTATGGAGGGCCCCAATGCTCAAGAGGGCATTGGCACCGCTCTCCTGGTTGTCGGCATTGGAACCTCAACTCGTACGTCGCAGTGGCCATCATGCCCTTCACCACAGGCCAGGAGAACCTGTTCCAGCTAAATGGAGCCGAATTCGACTTCAATGTCCAGTTCGAACAACTCTTCTTCTCTATCATCCCCTCCGTCCTCTTCATCGTGACTTCGTTATGGCGGACGGCGTCACAGGCCCGGAAGCCAACAGTGGTGGATGCGCCGACCTTCCGACTCATCAAAGTGGTATGATGCTGTTGTCACATTTCAAACGTGAAAGCCCATCGATTGATCATGGACACAGGCTGCAATTACCATTTATCTCGGTCTCGAACTGGCCCTTCTGGTCCTGGCCAATGTCGCTTCGTTCCACGTCTCGAGCATGTTCTTGGCTGCATCGGTGCTCAAGCTCGTGTGCGCTCTCCTCATGATCACGCTGAGCCTAGTTGACCATGCCAAGAGCCCGAGGCCGTCAGTCCTGTTGAACAGCTATCTGTTCCTGACCCTCCTCTTGGACGCCTCTCAAGCAAGAACGCTTTTCCTATCCTCGGATGTTCGACCAGAGTTTACGTACAGCAGCATCTTCGGCGCAGCCCTGGCCTTGAAGGTCGCGATCCTGCTGTTGGAAGCGCAACGGAAGTCCAGATGGGTGGTTTGGGATGAGAAGGAGCATAGCCCAGAAGAGACCAGTGGTATCTTCTCCCTCGGCGTCTTCTTCTGGCTTAACAAGATCTTTCTCGACGGTTTTAGGAAGATTCTCGCCGTCGAGGACCTATACCCGCTCGACTCTGCCTTGAACAGCAAACTGCTTCACGACCGCTTCTCTAACCACATGGACTACTCCAAGCTGAAAGGAGACAACTTTGGCCTCGTGAAAGTGTTGATCCAAACTCTCAAAGTTCCCATCCTCCTACCTGTCCTCCCACGTCTCGTCAAATTGGGCTTCACATTCTGTCAACCTCTTTTCATCCAGAGTCTGTTGGATCATCTTTCAAAACCTACGGTTAGCGCTAACGTGGGCTATGGCTTCATGGGTGCCTGCGTTCTGATCTATTCTGGTCTGGCCATTTGTACGGCTCTTACAGGGTATGTTGTCCTAGATTGAGACCTTGAGTACAATTTCCCCACTCACACGCGGCTATAGATACTTTCATCATCGAATGCGGACTATGGCACGATCTATCCTGGTCACCGAAATCTACATCAGAGCCACAGAAGCAAGCATTGGGACAAGCAATGACAGCGCCCCATTGACACTGATGAGTTCAGATATTGAACGGATCATGGTCGGGTTCAATCCGTTGCACGAGATCTGGGCCTGCATCATCCAAGCTGCTCTTGCCGCTTGGTTGTTGTACGACCAGCTTGGTATCGTCTTCGTCGCACCCATTGGCGTGGTTCTACTTTGCTTCGTCGGCTTGCTGGTTGTTACGAAGTTCACTGGAGAGGCGCAAAAAACGTGGATGGCTGGCGTCCAGAAGCGGGTTGGCTTGACATCGACAGCCATTGGAAACATGAAAAACCTCAAGCTATCTGGCCTTGCTGGCGCGATCACTCAGCTTATACAGCAGCTTCGAATGGATGAGATATCTGCCGGCTCTCGATTCCGTAAAATCAGCATGGTCGCGGCCATCTTTGGATTCATCCCGTTCTTGATCGGCCCTGCCCTCACTTTTGCATTTGCTCAGCGGAAACTCGACGTATCGACCATCTTCACCAGTCTCTCCTATCTCACGCTTTTGACGCAACCTCTATCTCAGCTATTTCAGAACATTCCACAAATCTTATCTAGCTTGGCCTGCGTGGGTCGTATCCAAACCTTTTTGGAGTGTGAAACTCGTCACGACTATCGTAAAGTACTTGCAGACTACCAACGGATTTCAGAAAAAGCCAGCACGAAAAGTGAAGCATCGTCTGACCAAGAGACCCAATCACCTTACCTTGTTGAAATTCGGAATGGAAAGTTTGGCTGGGTATCAGATACCTTCGCTCTGCAAAAAATGAATATTCGACTAGCTAGGTCCTCCCTTACCATGGTGATTGGACCTGTCGGTTCTGGAAAATCGACATTTTGCAAAGCTTTACTTGGAGAAATACCTTTCCACGGCGGCGAGGTCATCACTAGCACTAGATTTGCCCACATTGGTTTCTGTGAGCAGGCCGCGTTTCTTTCGAACGGATCGATCAGGGACAACATCATAGGATTCTCCCCCTTCAACGCCGAAAGATACGCCGAAGTCATTGAGGCCACATCACTTTCCTTCGATCTGGAAACCCTTCCACAGGGCGATAAATCGAGCATCGGCTCAGATGGCATCACCCTATCTGGAGGACAAAAGCAACGTGTTTCCCTTGCCCGAGCTTTGTATTTGCAGTCTGATTTGCTCATCCTTGACGATGTCTTCAGTGGTCTGGATGCTGATACAGAAGAGAAAGTCTTTCGACAAGTTTTTGGCCCTAACGGGCTTCTTAGGCGAAGGCACACCACTGTCGTCTTGTGCACTCATAGCGTCAGACACCTCCCTGCTGCTGATCATGTTATAGCATTGGGAGCCGGCACCATCCTCGAGCAAGGCAGATTCGATGAATTGATAACTGGCCAAGGCTATGTCCAGCAGCTACGTGTATGGTCCTCCTCTGCTAGTGATGCTTCATCAGATATAGAGCTTATCAACGAGGAAGCTACAGAAGCAAAAGCCCAAATGCTTCAAGTAACAACGAAAAAGGCGTTTTCTATGCAATCAGAAGGACAGAAAGCACGCCAGACTGGTGATAAGTCAGTATACTTACACTACTTCAAAAGTATGGGGTGGCTTGTTGCTGCTGCAAGTCTCTTGGGCGCTGTCCTCTGGGGCTTCTTCACGAATTTTCCCTCTATATGTATGTGTTCAATCCATAGCAGCATCGTTGGAAGGCCATTCGCTGACTTGACACATCTTAGGGCTCACGTTCTGGTCTCGTGATGTCTACAGCGCGCACCCACATCACTCTTGGACTTTTTACGCTGGGTTATATGCCATGTTTCAGATCTGCGCCCTTCTGTCTCTGCTCATTCTTGGTATCGCGGTGTTTATCTTCGCTGTAAGCAGAGCCGGCGCAAATCTTCACCAGGATGCTCTTCACACGCTGATTCGTGCTCCATTACGCTTCTTCACTGGAACTGACACAGGAGTGGTCACGAACTTGTTCTCACAAGATCTTGATTTGATAGATACAGACCTGCCAGGAGGCCTACTCAATACGTTGGCCGGTGTAAGTTTACATATGACCATTACATGGGCGTTGACTATCCTGCAAGGAGACAAGGATCTTAGGTGCTAACTTGTGGACTTTCAGATCTTTGAAGTGTTTGGACAAGCCGCTGTTCTCATCACTTCGTCCCCTTACATGGCCATCAGTTACCCTTTTCTTGCTGCCTTGATCTATGTGATACAAAAGTTTTATCTGCGAACGTCTAGGCAATTGAGATATCTGGATCTTGAAGCCAAGAGCCCCTTGTAGTAAGTGGGCTCGAGCCTGCAGCTCTTTCTTCGACATTATTGATAGTTTGTACTGACTTGACCGTGTTTAGTACGCAATTTCTTGACACTATCAAAGGAATCCCAACACTGCGCGCCTTCGGTGAGTACCCAAATGTAGCTATATAAGCTGCCGTCTATTGGACGATGAGGATGGAGATGTGACTGCGTTTCCTTTTAAGAGGTGTAACGGTAGCTGACCTTGATTACGAACAGGCTTCATCTCCAACGAAGTGAAAAAGAATGCCCACTTGATAGATTTCAGCCAACGCCCGGCGTACCTGCTGTTGATGATCCAGCAATGGCTGAATCTAGTCCTGGACCTGGTCGTCATGGTGATGGCCACGGTCTTGACCATTCTTGCGGTTCGCCTTCATTCTAACTCTGGATTTACCGGTGCTTCATTGGTTACCCTCATGAGCCTTGGAGAAACGCTTTCTTATCTAGTCATCTTCTACACCAGGTTGGAGACCTCGATCGGAGCCATTGCGAGACTCAAAACTTTCAACCAGACAGTGATACCTGAAGAAAAAGATAACGAAGATGTTATCCCGCCGGAGCAATGGCCCCAACAGGGATTGATAGAATTGAAGGGTATATCGGCTAGCTATGAGTAAGAACATCCTTGCACGTGCCGAGTTTATAAGATGGTAGTTGAAGAAGCTAACAATTATCGACAGAGAACCGAATGCAACCGACGACTTGCCAAGTCTGGCGCTCCAGAACATCAATCTCACGATTAATCCTGGTGAAAAGGTTGCCATCTGTGGTCGCACCGGCAGCGGCAAGTCTAGCCTCATTGCACTGCTCCTAAAACTCCTCGATGCTACTCCAGATACCGTTGGAAATGCTTCAATCGATGGACTACCACTGGATTGCATACACCGCCCGTCACTGCGCCAGCGCATACTCGCCGTCCCACAGGAAGCCGTCTTTCTACCTGACGGATCCACCTTTCAGGAGAATCTAGATCCGCTTGGAGTTTCTACACCCGAAGAGTGCCAAGAAGTCCTTGAAACTGTTGGTATGTGGCAGTTTGCTCTGGAGCGAGGCGGCCTTGATGCCAGCATGAGCGCGGGTACCCTCAGCGCAGGCCAGCGGCAACTGCTATCTCTCGGCCGTGTGCTGTTGAGGCGGCGCGTGCGGGCGAGGCATCTAGGCGTGGTTAGCGGTGAGAAAACAGAGGGTGGCATCTTGTTGCTGGACGAGGTCAGCTCCAGCGTCGACCATGCCACCGAGCGCGTCATGCAGGACATCACCGCTCTCGAGTTCGCCAACTACACCGTCGTCTCCGTCTGCCATCACCTTGGCATGATTATGGACTTCGACCGCGTCGTCGTCATGGATACCGGCGCCATCGTCGAAGTTGGAAACCCCAAGCTGCTCGCGTCTCAGGAAGGCAGCAGGTTCGGCGAACTTGTCAGGCTTGTAGGGAAGTAGACAAATCTGTAGATCTACACCGTAACGACTAGATACATACCCACGCAGCGTATAATTGAATAATTCAAACTTACTGTTTGACCAATAGCGTCAGCATTGTGACATACAGCACATGGGTATGATGAACAATAAGTCTTCGCAACAGGGTCCCTGCACGGAGAGAAAGTAGTTGTTTCAATCTTCCTCATGCCGGCACTCACATGGCTGTATCGGATAAGGTTTGTTAGTCATGACGGGGATTGTACAACATAAATCACTACATCAGAATATGAGTACTGATCCTAGGTGGCATTATTAAGAGCGATGAATAGCTGACTAAGCCCTTTTTTATCTCGACATCGTCAACATTGTCCCATTCCTTCATCTGTCTCCATTGACACACTTTTCCACCCGGAAAAGCACTCGTCGGCCCTATAGCCAAGATTATCGATTCGATAATAAGAAATAGAAATGGTATCAGCAACGAAGGGCCCCAGAGATGTAGACACTTGGTATCGACCACAGGAGATGCCATGTCAAGCCCAAGAATTCCAATTCAACCACCTTGCGGGAATCACAGACTTTGGTGAAACATCACGCTGCATTGGCTACGCACCTACGGCCGGTCCCTGTCTTCAACTACGGTTGATGAGCACGTTACTTTCAATATCTTGCACCTGGGAGCGAGTCTACTCCCTTGCCATCACCACAGCTTGAAGTCAATGCTGAGCCACCAAAGGGACACAGGATTTTCGAGATTTGGATCACTTCCTCATGGTTCTGTCGATGGGGGCAGGGTCTGTGGGTGATAATGGCGGTTCAACGGACACGCCACAGTTCCGACCCTTGCCACATTTTCTCACAATCTCGCCCTCTCTGTAATACATAGCAATCACTGGCCATCTACGCGTGGTCTCAATCTGGGTAGAGAGGCTTCGTCCCCTCGCGTCTCTTACATTCCAACACGTGAATCTCCAGCTGTACACTTAGAAAAAGCTTCAAAGTGGCATGTAAACACCTTGATCCCGCCACTCAGACTCCTTCTCGAGGAAATGGATTCTATCGCTGTGTTTCTATCCCTGATCGTCGTCTAGCCGACAAGCTCGACAGTGGCCCAAGATGGCGACTCACGTTTCACCTAGACCATCAACATCCGAGTTCTCACAGGCTTCGCCGCTTCTGACCCCTACCATAGTGAGCTCTTTGCCGGAATGGATTTTCTCAGGGAGGAGGAGGTCTCGAGTGCTAGGCAATGGCAAACTCAAACTCGGCCTGATTGCCGCTGGATTTGTCCTCTTGGGCTGGATGATTACATCCGCTCTAGGTCCACGACCTGTAGCTGAAGGCGAGCTGGACTATTTGAGCGCAGATTACGATTTGAACTCTGGCGGTGTCTTGAATGGGCCTACAGGCTACGGTCTGGAGGAAGATTCGCACGGTAGCAAGAGTGACCCTAATTCATTGCCACTGGATTACGACGAACAGCAACAGCTGGATGAGTTCGAGGAAGAAATCTCAAAAATAGTCGAGGACAAATACAAAGACAAGCCGACGGTCAATGGAGCCCTCGCCGATTTACACAGTGCCGTTACTGACAAGCTCAACGAGTGGAGACCGTATTTTGGTGGATCACACCGTGGCAGACCTAGTTCTTCCTCCAAAGGCGGTAACAAGACCCAGAGCACAGCCAGACCTAGCAGGCCGAATGCCGTTCCCGTGGACGGAGAGCAGATCAAGGACGGTTTACAAGAAGCGGACAGACTTGGAGCTCGAACTAGGATCGGAAAGTGCACCATCCTCTTCAATGGCAACAGCTATTATGAACGAGCGATCAGAACGCACGAGGAACATGACAAGCTGCATAGATATCGACTTCACGTCCTGCGACAGAATTTACTCGATGATGTGTGGTCAAAGCCGGCCTACATCTTAAGCCTCCTGCTCCGTGAAATGGCCCAGCCAGAGTCAGAACGATTGGAGTGGATCTTGTGGGTTGATGCCGATACTGTAATTCTCAACCCACACATTCCTATTGAGACATTCCTTCCCCCACCTGGCTTCGAAGACATCCACCTCATCTACTCGAACGACTGGAATGGTCTCAACAACGGAGTCTTTCCCGTGAGGGTCAACCAATGGGCAATTGAGTTCTTTGCTGCCATCGTTGCATTCAGGCATTACAAGCCTGATGAACCGCTCGTCTTTCGCGACCAGTCAGCGATGGATATAGTCATGAAACACCCGAAATTCAAGAGACACATAGTGGAGGCACCTCAACGCTGGTTCAATGCATACCAGGGAGAGCACAATGAGACCTTATCTCCGTATCAGATCAGACGAGGCGACCTTCTCGTTCACTTCGCTGGGGTCACCAACCGTGATGAAAGGATGGGATTCTGGCTAGACCGAGCCGAGCAACACCTTGATGACTGGGAGGTTGCGATCAAGTCGACAAGCTACCCTCAAGAAGCTCGAGACTTCTGGGACGAGCAAAGGAGGCGTAAGCAGGGCGAGGAGAGTCTGCTGGTTGAGACGAGAAAGAAGGCAGAAGACTTGATAACTGAGATTGAAGCAAAGATCTCAAGTTACGGTGACCATCTGAACGACGAGGCGAAAGAGAAGATCGAGACAGCGAGGGTGAATCTCTACAAGACTCTCATGGAATACGAGGCGAGCAAAAACAACGTGGACGTGATCGAGGAACATATCAGGGCTCTGGAGGAAGCCGCCCAGCCATTGATGGATACCATTCAAATCATCAATGAGCTGATGCTTGACATTGCGCATGATGCTATCTTCGCCGGCGAGAAGGAGTTGGCTGAAGGGGGCTACAACAGGAAATCAGCCGACACCGCCGCCCCAGAGCTGAAAAAGCTGGCAGCTGCTATCAAATCACTGAAAGAGTTGGTCATGCAGCCACAGGAGAAGTGGAGCAGGGAAAGCATGACAATGGCTCTGAACGATGTCGCAGAGGCCAGATCTCAGTGGCGGGAGAAGGTCGAAGTTGCGCTCGCTGGGCAACGCAAGTTAGCGGAAGCTTCTGCGAAACTCTCGCAAGATGCTGGCGTACAAGCTACAAGCACCTCCGCTGCTCTGCCTGCCTCAACGGATACGTTCAATGCCGAATTAGAGAGTGCTCCTTTCAGCGAATCTGCTCAGACCATCTCCCAAGAGCAGAGCGAAGGAGAGCTGCCCCAGTTTGCGGGAGATCAAATGTAGTTGCTACCATATTGGAGGTTGCATGTGCGATTATTTTCGAAGTTCATTTGCCTGGGGATCTGTTCATATCACGGTATTTAAGTCGTAGTCTCATCAGTCAGTATATGCTATTGATTATGTTTGCCAGCTTCTTCTCGTGAGCGTTAAATGTACGAATCACGATGTGATGCTTTGTTTGCTTGGTTGGGTTTATGTCCCCGGAACTCATTCGTTATATCATTGACAGTATTGCGACCTGAGAGCGAGATCGTAAGGACGTGGCGATCAAAACACACGACCCATCTAGCAAGTTGCTCCGGCAGTTACCTTCGAGGGGCCTCTATCAAATTCACTGCGGTTTGCCTCCCCACGTGCTATCGACTCACGTCTCGTCACGTATGGTTTTCGATTGGGCTTCCAATTCTTAAGGCTGAAATGGTTTGGCGCAGGTACCGAATTGTCTTCGTCGTTCTCTATCGCGAGATCTGACGCCTTTAGGCTGTTTGCTTGGTCCTAAGCAGTTTACGCCGGTTCGTTTTGGCCGATCATGGTGCAATCACCCTCAATACTGTATTTGCCATATGCCAGTGAGCCAGCCGCGAGTCGTTGCTTTCACACAAGACACAGAATGCGCTCGCATCAGCAAAGCAATGCGTGAGTTTTGGCTGGCGCTGCGTTCTAAGACGTGGAATGACCGCCAACAGGACAACTGCCTCGGCCCTTTTTGGGCATCGGCGGAGACCGCTTTATTGCAAGATTTGGCCAACTCAAGTTGACATGCGACGAGGAGTAGCGGTATGCTTGCAGCGAAGGTCGGGTTTAGGACATACAGCGCCTGGATTGTGCTTTCAAATGACGAGCCCATAATCCTCCATTTCTCGAGCTTTGGTGGAGAAATCAGGACACAAGGGCTCGCATTCAGCTTTCATTCAAAGATCTGGTTGAATATGCATCTTGAACTTCTTGTTGGCTCGCTCGGGCGGTCGAATCTCGAAGTTGCTCCCCTGAATCTCGAAACAGAGCGGCTTTGGTACTTCATCATTCGGATCGTCCGACGCTTTTGCCAGTGGCACTTCGAACCTGAAGATTGTATACTCCTTTGGGATCGTCCGGATTTCATCTCTTTTGGTGATAATTTCGAAGGTGAACCTTGTATCTTTGACTACGATCCCCTTCAGCCCTACGCGGCTGGGACATCTGCTTCTCACGACCTCCAGCATGGCACCGTGATAGTCTGCCGAGACCAGCACCGGCCCAGCTGAGTTTCCGTCCACCCACGTCCTCTTGCGTGTCCCTTCGGAACCTTCCCCAGGGCCGATCCCTAGAACCTCCTGCATGTAGTTGCACCACATCGAGTGTAGTGGTTCGTAGATGGACCACTTCTGCTGTTCCTTTGGAATGTCATAGACACCCAATGCCCGCTTCTTCTTTGCAGACAGCGGCTTGGGCTTGTTCGACTTGCGCTGGGCGCGCTGTTTGACAAGGCGTTCATGTTGTCGCTTTGAACGAGCGTTCAAGGCCGGGTCTGGCGAGGTAGGTCGGAGAAGAAGAGGTCTCTGCTTGACTCTGTCGCGAAAGACATCTTCTGCAGTCTCTGGCGTATGCGCTCGTTTGAGCAGCGTCGCTGCTGGGTGTTCCTGAGACATTTCCGATTTGCAGTGGCACAAGGTGTCGATATTGCTACATAATGGCGTGGAGGATAATAACTGGAGAGTCTTGAGCTTCCGATTCAAGATTCCGCAAAAACATCCAACTCGTAATTGTCTCCCGCGACTGGACGGGACCTCTTCCACATTTGCCCGGATTTAATGGATTTACGGAAGTATCCAGCAGGTGCGGACCTTGGAAGTGGTCCTCGGGCCGTGATATATTCTACGTCATGCGCATTTGATGCTTGCATGGATTCCGAATGAATGTAATGCTATGACTCGAACAATAGTTGTGGAACCTAGCAAACGAAGTTGTAAAACGACGATTCTAGGCTCAGCGCCAGTGGCTCAGATATTTGCTCATTTCAAAAACGACCAATGCTTGCCGCGCTATCGGTCAAATCATCGCAGACAACTATAAGATTTCCAAAAACCCATTTTGTGAGGTACTACAGAACCACTTGCAGAAGCATGGCAGGAATCACTGGAGCCGACAAGGCCATTTTCGCACCAGGCGGGACAAACAACAGCCTACAGGCAGAGCAGTACACCAAAGGTAGCCTGACTAGAGACCAACTGGATGATAGCCCACTGAAGCAATTCGAAAGCTGGTTCAAGCACGCTCAAGTGGAGGGGGTGCACCAACCGGAGACAGTATGCCTGTCGACAGCATCGCTTCCATCCGGCAAAGTCTCAGCGCGGATGGTGTACCTGAAGGAACTGGACTCGCGCGGGTTTGTGATCTACTCAAACTGGGGGACTTCGCGCAAAGCAGCCGATGTGGCGAGCAACCCATATGCGTCGCTGACCTTCTGGTGGCGGGAGCTGGAGAGGCAGGTCCGCGTCGAGGGGAAGTGCGAGAGGCTGACGGCGGAGGAGAGCCAGGTGTATTACGACACGCGCATTCGCGGCTCGCGACTGGGGGCTTGGGCCAGCCAGCAGAGCTCTGTGTTGGACGGCAGAGAGGAGCTGGATGCGCAGGTGAAGGCGGTCGAGGAGAAATTCACCGGCCAAGATCACATCCCCGTGCCTGACTTCTGGGGCGGCATCAGGATCGTGCCGGAATCCATGGAGTTCTGGCAGGGCAGAGAGAGCAGGTTGCACGATAGGTTCAGGTATCTCAAGTCGGACGGATCCAGCGAGTGGAAGGTAGATAGACTCAGCCCGTAATGAGACGCTCGATGTTGAGGAAATATGCAGGCGGCTCTCACACGTTCCGTCTGAACAGGCCCACCGTTCCTTGCCGATAGCCACGTCTTGTTGTAGACTGGAACCTTCGTCCCCCGTGTCTCTACATATTCACGTGTTGTTCAACGATGATTACGCCCGTGAGGATGAGCCTCGGCCTGAAAGATCCAATGGGAACTTGTGGGGACATTTCCGCTGAGAAGTATGTCGCCGGCCACAGTAGACCTCAAGCAACGTACCGAGTGAGCTTTGACGCTCGCGCATTGACGTCTCGTCCGTTGAGCGTGCGTAGCTTTGCTCGTACGGGTCTGTCCAGAGCACCTCACCATTGGACATGCCATTCATACAGCTATCGACAAGGACTTGGCGATGAGGCATTGACATACCCAGCGACTGATTGCAGATTAGGACGCCGTTGAATATGGAGTTTGTTTTCAGAAGTGGCTTAATATATACAGGATCAGGCCCTTTCCAGTGCACTGATCACGCGGCTATAATACTGGTGAAGCTTTGGCTATATACTTGCTTGCGTTCCATTTTGAAGGAATACATGTAAAATTGACGACTGTCAGTGCATTTTGAAGCCTCACCCCAATGATATAAACAGATCAACGGTCTTGGACCGGATTTGGGGATTCAATGACGGCTCAAAGAGTAATACATTCGCGCCAGACCAGATGGTGTTGCGGTATGGTATTGTAGTAATACAATCAGTATGATCGAGATCGAGATCGAGATCTTCGAGGTTACCACAGAAAAGATTGTGAAGACTGTACAAAGGAGCAGGGGAGGTTTTGGGGACGGAGAATCCAGCGATGGTCGCTCTCCAAGCGTTAACAGATCCAACCTAGGCACGCTTGAGCAAATAGGGTATCTGCGACGAAACGCCGAAGCTTGCGTAAAAGCGACCATGCTGCAGTCGAATAGAATGTGGCAGTATGCCCCAAAAGAAATAGATGCGTGAGGTTTTGCGAGACTTCCGACACTTGGTGATCTGTAGGCCACAAGAAGTGGGGGCCTTGTAGGTCGCAGGTCAAACCTAGCCGTTTCCTGACCTAGCAGTGGCTGGGGAATACGTGATGCAATGCGGTGGTGGAAGGACGGAATTCATGGATCCAAGCCATGGCAAGCCCACTGTCTCAGAATCTTGAAACGTCTCTTCCGAAGAGCCAGTTGACAAACCTGTGATGCACACACACGCACATTAGTGATTCAATTTTCTCCCTTTCGATTGATCGTGTATGCAGAGATAAACTTACCAGTAAACTGGGATCAATATCCTGTTTCTCCAGCTGACGCTCTTGGCCAGGTATGCTCCACGCCAGATAAACCAAGCAGCGCGACCGGAGACGTCTCCACCCTGGCTCTGCAAGATCGCCCTCCAGTTGCCGATGTAAGCCATGATACCCAGGTCCTTGTAAGTGAAGCCAGGAGTCGATTCATCGTTCAGGTCGCCACGGTTCATCCTCTTCGCCAGCCAAAGCGCTTTCTGAGATGCGACCTGAGCTGTCGCAGGGTAGGATGTGCCTTCCAGGATGGCGCAGTCGCCGAGAGCGTAGACGTCCTTGCTTGGCGTGGCGGCAGAGCCAGATGGGTCGGTGACGAGCTTGGCCCTGAGCTTATCGTCCGTGACGATGCCGCCTGATCTCTCGTGCTTCTGTACCTTGCCGGACAGGGTCTTCTCAATGAACGGATTCACCATCAAGCCAGTCGACCAGACACACATACCCACGCCAACCTCGCCCTGCTCTGTAGTCTTGAGCGTGTAGCAGGCATCACCGTCGTGGGCTCCCTCACCAGCATCCAGAAGGGCTTGCGGAACGCCAATTCGCAGCTCTTCGACATGGTGCTTGGTCTTGATGCTGATCCCTTCACGGGCGAACTGCTTCATGGCGTAGTTTGCCAGCTTGGCGTCGAACATGCTGAGGATGGTGGGCGCGACGTCGTACACGGTGATCTTGGCCAGCGGTGCGAGCGTCGGGTAGAGCCGAGCCATGTCTTCGTTGATCAGGTCGCGAAGCTCAGCGCTCCACTCAATGCCGGTGGGTCCGCCGCCAACGACGGCGAAGTTGAGCAGCTGTTCACGCATGGTTGGAGAGGTGGTGGGTAGAGCAGCGGTCTCGAAGCAAGACAGCAACCGATGTCGGATCCGGCGGGCATCACCAACGTCCTTGAGGAAGTAGGCATGCTCCTTGACGCCCTTTGTTTTGAAGGTCTGGCTGTAGCATCCCACAGCCACAACAAGCTTGTCCCAGTCGACGTCGAACAGCTTCCCCTTCTCCTTCCTCCGGCGTCTGCTTTCGACAACGCCACCGTGGGTCCTCAGTGCATCCTCACGGTCGCTGGCGAGCGCCTTGCCCTGCAACGGATCCTCGACTGCCTCTTCGATGGAGAGGGTCTTCCTGTCGAAATCCACGCCGTCTCCCCAGCCCTGGAGGAACTCGGCGTTCATGCGTCTGGAGCGCACAGGCTCCAGGGCGGTGCGAAACTCCAGCGTTCCCACGGACGTGCTGGCCAGGAGAGGCGTGAAGACAAAGTAGGACCTTGGCGACACGACGACGACCTGGTATTTCTTGTGGTCCAGGTCGCGAGCGAGCGTGTAGCCTGCCCAGCCAGAGCCGAGGACGACAACACGTTCACGTCCTTTCTTGCTAGAATTGAGCTCGTCGATGGTTATGTGCCTCTTCTGCGTTACCACGCCCTTGCCCGCCGAGAGCCCTGCAGAGCCGATCGCACCCGGCCATGACTGCTTGAAGCTGTTCAATGCGGTCCTGTGTACCTGCAGCATGGTGATCTACTACCCGAGTAGGCTTTGAGATGATCTGGACTGAGGATCGCCATTCCGAAGAAGACCCAAACTTCAAAAGGCGCCCCCTTGCAAATTATATTTTCCAGGAACAGCACGCTTCCCTCTTACATCATCGTTGTCGTCCTGTATCGCGAAACGGCCGTGGTTGTTTTTTTAGGACGTAGCTCAAGATAGTCCGGTCGGCCTCAAGCTACCGAGCTGGGCTAGTCTCAGACGAGCCGACAGGACGGCAGGAATCGGAGCCGTGGATCGAGCGCAGCCGAAAATATCCGCATACGACCGGCTCAACCGTCTATTCCAAAGCCTACAGCATGACAACGGTATGATACCCAAGTCACAAGAACGTTATGCATTGCGTGTCGCCTGTTGTATCTTCTAAGTTAGATAAAATCTCTGCTTGCTCTAGTACAAATTGACCGAGTCCGTGATCGACATCCTGCCGTCGTCCAATGTCGACGCAAGCCTGCCCCTTCCAGCGCTATGCTCGCAGCATTCCACGCGACTCTGTCCTGTCTCATCCGGTGCGCCTGATCACGATCCACGACCAGGGGTTCGGCTGGACGACGGTTGAGGTCGACATGGTACGCTCGTTGAGGTAGGTTGGGGATCCGTCGCCGTGCGCACATGCATCTTGCTGGACTGCTTTGTCGGCTGTCCACCGATCAACCGTTTTTGGACTGAAGTAGCCAATGCAGCATACAGTGGCAGGGAGAACACGGACCCTTGGTCAATCCTGTGATGCCCACCAAAGGCCGAGGCAAGACAGAGTCCAGGACAGTGACTCGTGCCCAAGCGACGCCGCGGTGTTAATGTACATGTAGGGTCTTCTGATAGTCTACAGCCATTGCGATAGGATAATGATACCTCTCCCGCTGCCTATGCCTTCTCGCGCCTCTCCCACCTGACAACGGCCGGCCGCAGAGGTTGTGAGAAGAGACTGCTATAATCGGTACCAACGACCTCGCCCTCTTTACCGGGCATGTTGAAGAACTTGAAGTCCCTGATGACGGTGGATAGGATCGTCTGCAGCTGCACATAGGCAAACTGCTCACCGATACACCTGTGCCTGCCGGCGCCGAATGGGAGGTAGGGTGAGGCAGCACCCTTGCTGACTAGGCCATAGCCGTAGTCCTCTTGCTCCTCAACAGTGTTCTCCTTGTTCACGATGGGGGCGAGCGACTGGAACTTCTCCTCGGGCTTTGCATCCCACCTGTGAGGTTCCCAGAGGAGTGGCTCAGGGAAGTGATCAGCGACTCGGCCAGTGACGCCTGGGGCTGCCAGGAGGGTGTGGGTGGGTGGGATGACGTAGGGAGTGCCTTCTATGGGCATCGGATTCTTTACCTTCCTCAAGATGGAGTGGATTGGAGAGTGGATACGCAGGGTCTCTTTGACGACTTGCGCATGAAGAGGCAAGCGGGAGAAATCCTCGTAAGTCAACTCCTTCAGACTGCCGTCCTCATTCTGTCCCAAGACCTCTCTCTGTTCCTTGAGCAGGTCCTCTTGGATGTCTGGGCGGCTGGCGAGTCGCAGAAGGATCCAGGAGATTGTGCTGCTGCTACTGTGTTGACCGGCCATGAGAAGGGCAATCATCATGTGTGCGATTTCCTTGTCTGGGATAGGATTGCCCTCCTTGTAATTGCAGTTCATCAGATTCCAAATCATGTCCTCTTCCCTTTCGCCTGAGTCGTCACCAGACTTGGCCTGCTCGCGTCTCTGTTGGATGATTGAGAGGTATGTATCGGCCATCTTCTTCTGCGCTCGGTCTCTCCTCCTGTTCTGAGGTAGCGGCGCCCACGGTAGCATGAAGTTGATTGGGGTGAAGCCCATGTCGAGGTCGTGGTACAGATCGGCGAAGGAAGAATCGAAGCGCTCACGAACCTCTTTGCCCTGAAGCGAACGGGAGGCAGTGTAAATGGTGAGCTCGGCCATGGTGGGAGGCAGATTGACGGTTCCGGAGGTGGAAGCGAAGCGCTTGTGAGGCGCATTGGTGGAGAAGAAAGCACGAGTCTCTGCAGAGATCAGGGTGACATAGCTACGAAGGGCGGAAGACGTCAGGCCGAATTTGACGAACTGCGTTTATGAGTTAGCCATCCGACTTTCAGGTCACAACCAGGCAGAGCAACACCTCACCTTCTTCTGCTCCATGAGCTTTGAGTTTGGGCAATCGTACACGACGTCAGATCCAAATACCGGCGTTGTCAGAGGGCTGTAGATCTCCTCGGCGTTGACATCCTTCAGCTTGCCATTGAGGATGAAGTCGTTGCCCTTGGTGCCGAGGCACACAGTGGTCTTCTTTCCCAGGAGGATGAAGGTGAAAACGTCGCCATACTTCTCGCGACAGGCAAAGAAGAATTTGTAGGGATCGATACCGTAGGTGATGGTGCTGCCGAAGAAGGGCACCCAGTGGAAGACGAGCGGAGGTTCACTGGCGCTCTTTCGTGTCGTGAGTTGCAGCAAGACGTTGATCGCGATTGACAGGAATACGAAGGACACCACCGAAATGCCAACGACAGCGGCGGTGGAGGAGCGCGAGATGTAGTCGACGATAGGACCAGCTGTGGTTTGAAGGAGCCCCATAGCGACGATGGGGTCTGGTCGATCCGGCGCAGTGGGTGCAGATATCTTTGGGCAAGGCGGAATCCAGAGGATATATAGCTAGGGGCTGGCTCAGGCTCTAGCGAATCGTACCATTCGGATTATGCAGGTGATGCGACG
This sequence comes from Scorias spongiosa, assembly GCA_018467035.1. NCBI lineage: Eukaryota > Fungi > Ascomycota > Dothideomycetes > Capnodiales > Readerielliopsidaceae > Scorias > Scorias spongiosa. Next base: position 162,255 of record JACSZZ010000006.1, on the reverse strand, counting down.
TCGATATGGCTTGCTTCGGTGTACTCAAGGAGAGATGGGAGGTTGTCTCTTCCTGGGAGCGTCTCTTCATGGAAACGTCTCTTCTGCCCACCCCTGGAACTCTCAAACCAGGAATTGTTGACGGCTCTAATCGTACGACGCACGGACTCGATCCCGGCGAAATTTGGGCGGGAATTCTGCAGGTACCCGTCTTGCCGCCTCCCGCTCCCGCCTCCCGTCCCGGTTCGCCTCCAAACCCGCGGGACGTTGACATCTGATCGTGGCGCGATTGGATCAAGGACTGAGTATGGAGGAGGGGAGGTCGAGTATACTGCGTGTTGCCCTTCAGAATACTATTTTTGCTACTCGATGTATGGATTTTGAGCCTCAAATAGTCACAGACCACCGATATCTATTCCAAAGGCCTTACGAGTCTTCACTTGCCTACCGGCGATGCTGGTCTCGATCGCGCAGGGGCCGGGGACTATTTGCATGACGCGATGACAGCGGCAACAGCCGAGGCTGAGATTCATCCAGCGGCTACTGCCGGCACCTTCCCAAATCAGGAAAGTCGTCAGTCGCGGGGCAGATCTCGCACATCTCTCAATGCTCCCAACAATCCATCCTCTTCCAAAGGTGCGGAACGGTGTAAATGATCACTACGTTACAAATGCAACGAGCGAGACCTGCGTATCTCGCCGTATGTGCATATTGCGATATTGAGTCAACAGCCAGCATGGACTCACTGGAGGCCAGGATCTCATGGGTACGGTGGGTTTTGTATGGGACATGAGCCGAGGTAGTGATAGGAGGTAGTGCCCTCTCTGTCTGCCCTCTCTGTGCCTACCAGACTTCACTATACATATATTATCTAGATATCAGAGGAGATATACAGATGTTCAGATATATCCCTCTTCTCAATTCTACATCCTCACCGCTCGCAACCTCTCTGATCAGATAGTATCGCCTTGCACCAAGTCTGGTCCTTCTGTCGAGTTGGTGGAACCCACCAGTCCAGATCGTCCATCAACCTCATCATGCGTATCCCTTACGCGCCTACTGCACCTAGGAACACCTCGCCCGAGGATGAGGCCATTTACGACCGCATTGCTACTCGCAGACACCCGCGTCCTTTAACGAGCCTTGACCTGGCTCTGCTGCACAGCCCAGCGATGGCTGACGGGTGGAACAGCCTCCTGGGCGCGATCCGCACCAAGAGTAGCCTCAACCAGGCACTGCTCGAGCTGTGCATTTGCCGCATCGCCGTGTTGAACAATGCGGTCTACGAGTGGAATGCCCATGCCCCACTTGCCTTGCAGGAAGGTTGCACTCGTCAAGCTCTTGAGGCTGTCCTGGATGGCCAGGTGGCCGACGAAGAGCGGCTTTCGCAAGTTGAGATCGCCGCGCTTCGATTCACCGACGAAAGTACGACTCGGGTGAAAGTCAGCGATTCCACCTTTCAACATGCGAGGGATGTCCTCGGAGGGGATGACAGACAAACTGTCGAGCTGGCATTGACTGTCTCAGGCTACAACATGGTGTCGAGGTTCTTGGTCAGTCTGGACGTTGGTGAGACCAACGGACAGACTTTCACCGTCCCAGATCCTCCAGTGTGATCGACCTTGAAACATCCATTTGCAGATGATTCTGCTACATGTCATCCTCATCTGTTCTGGTTCGCGAGATAGAGTCCCAAGTATCATGGCTAGATCTGTAAAGGTCTCTTCATCACGCAGTACCGTCTGGCCAACAGCTGTCAAATTTCAACTCCGCCTTTTCTGACCAACGACAAGCATATGCAATGCATGTACTCAAGACATCTTACTCTGCAAAACCCCCTCTCTTATAGACGACAGTATAGCAAAGCCTGCACGGCGAAGCAAGTGCAAAAACCCCATGGCAGATATGTGTGGGATGACAGCCTCTGTCGCCTCCAATAGATGATGCAAATCTTCACGCACGAATGGGCTCGACATGCACATGCAGACAACATCCTGGCCCATTGCAGACCGCAGACCATTCCGGGAATGCGAAATGCAGACAGACTGAGCCGACAAAAGTAATCCACAGCACGCAGTTGCACCGTGCCCCACCCAGCTTGCTTTCTCACGCCCGCATCCTTTGCCTTGACTTGCCGTCAGGTTGGTGTCAATCTACTAGCCATTGTCTCATCCGTCTGGCCTTGCAAGGCCTTCAATGCCCTCATTCCCGGCAATGGAGATGGCCCACGCAAACCCGAGCGATGCTTGGACTGCTCTCGACGGACCGTTACGAGGCCAGGAGCTGATGAAGGTGGTCTGCGTTACACTGCTCACCCGGTCGATGCACCACACGCTTTATATGCACGCCAGGCTGCCTTAGCCTTCCTAGACCTGCTCGACATGCATCACGTACTCATCTGTCCTGTACAGAGCGTGGGTTGAAATGCATTATGCATGATGTATCATATCCTCGCATGTCCCGCCCGGCCTCCCAATCAGGGCTGCCTCGAGCCGCGCACACCACCGCAGCCTCGTCGTTTATTATTCTTGCTGTCCCGGATTAGCACCATAGCTTAGCCGCGCACACCACCGCAGCCTCGTCGTTTATTATTCTTGCTGTCCCGGATTAGCACCATAGCTTATTGACCAGGGTTTGCTCTTCAAACACGTCTTGCTTTCGAAGAGTCGCACAGTATACGCCACTTTCCCTTTTCTCGTGACGAACTCGAAACTTTTGTAGTCATAACTCTGCCTCACCTCCTGGCCCTACGTCACAAGCCGACAGCTTTCTATCTAGGTGTTGCTTGTTGTGTTACTGTACACGTACGAGCTTTCTAAAGGATAGCGGCATATTTTCATGAACACTCCTGCCTGATCCCCCGATGCCTGGCGCCTTTGGATCATGGCTGGCATTCAGCTGAGCCATTCCGAAACCCACAGCAATACTGACGGCAGTCGCGACTCCGAGAGCAATCCGATCTATCCACAACCGAACGAAACTTGCGAGGACGACAGATGTAGGAGCGCCGGCCTGAAAGTCTGGCATTGCGTGGACTGCGACAGCAGCTATTGCGAGGAATGCTGGGGATATCAAGGTCCACATAGGCCTGGAAAGCTGGGCAGAGATGGCGTCCCTCACCAGCGGACGGACTCGCAATTGGTGGCTCGGCTCAGGGACATTCTCCAACCGCCAGCGTCTGCCGAGCAACTGAAGAGACTGCATCAGGAAGACAGTGTCTCCAAATGGTTTGGGATGGTTCGCGATCATGAGACTGGCAAGCCTACTCTGGAGGACTACGGCAGGTATGCCTCGCTCATGGGCAGCCTGCAGCCTTATGACACATCCAAGCCACGCTTTCCACAGCTAGTCTCCTTCATTGGCACCACGAATGCTGGCAAATCCACTGTCATCAAAATGCTCGTCAATCATTCCCCAAATGGCAAAGAAGCGCGAGAGTTTCCAACCCCTGTAGCTGGATCGGTTTTGAATGACAAGGTCCCTACCAGCGGTGATGTGCATCTGTATGCTGATCGCTTCACCCATGCTGGCCAACTCCCCATCCTGTATGCTGATTGCGAGGGCTTTGAAGGGGGCGAAAGATTGCCACTAGGTGCACGGCCGAGGAGAAAGCAACAAGATGGCGATCTTCAGATCGAGCCCGAGTTCGCCCAGGCCCGCCAGTTTCCCATCCAGTGGGCTAATACCGATGAAGCCACCCGTAGAGAGTATGCTGTGACGGAGCTGTACCCTCGTCTCTTGTACACCTTTTCGGATGTCGTTGTGTTTGTGTTGAGAAACCCCAAGACCTTCCAATCCGCCGTTCTATCCAAACTTCTTGAATGGGGCGCGTCGGCTTTGGAGACTTCTATCAACCAACCGGCTCTACCTCATGCGATTGTGCTATTGAACGATTCCGACCCGCTTATAAAATCCGAGGAATGGGATACGGAATCCGCGACAAATCTGCTTCTCAGCTCACTTGACAATGCGCTTGATAGCAAGGAGGGAGTCCCGCGATTTCGTGAGCTCGCTCAGCGTTGGAGGGATCTCGGTGTCAAGGTGGACAACATTCGAGATCTCATATCGAGGTACTACTGCACATTCAAGGTCATTCGCATGCCAAGTAAACCCAACTACAGCTTGATGGAACAGCAGATCTCGGCTCTCCATACGCAAATCAGGACAGATTGTGAGCTTGCTTTCTGGGCCAAACGCAAGGCTAGGATGCTTACAACATCTGAGGAGCTGAACGTCTACCTTCAGAGTGCGTTCGAGCACTATTCTCGTACGCTCTCCGCCCCTTTTAATTTCGTCCAAGTCAGTTGGATGATGAATCCAGTAACATATGACTTCGGTGGGCATATCCTGCAGTTAGCCAAAGCAATCACCGTGCTTGAACCTGTACATCGTAGGAACGCTATGAAGTCTCGCTGGATATTCGACCAAATGAGCACGCCCATCGCGTCCTGTATAATGCTGGATTGTGCGAGGCATCGCAAAGGCCAGATCACCGAGTTGTTCGATAAGTACCGGGAATACTTTCAGTGGGCCCTCAATGAGTACTGCGACCTCTCTCTACCTTGCAGCTATCAACACTCGGATGGCAGGCGTTGTATGCTGGTTAGGGCTCGACATGGAGCCAAGGGCCACCAAGATGTTCAAGGCATCATTGCTGCCGGTGACTACCGCTCGGATTTTGTTGCTGATGCCTACTATGTTAGGTGGGAGAAACAACTCAAGCTTGCAGTCCAAATCGTGCAGCAAAAACTTCTTGAAGAATCAAAAAGGTCGTCGCTCGGTGGCGTACATCTCAGCGAGGAGGATATAGCAGTAGACTTGCATAAGAGTATTGTGAGCGGATTTTACCAGACGGTGGGACGAGGGCGGCAGGTTACCAGTCACGCAAGCTGTTTCTGTTGCCTGATGGATGTCGCCGAACATGTATTGCCATGTGGCCACGTCCTCTGCAGCACCTGTGTGCAAAGTTATGGGGAGGACCGAGGAAGAGGTATCGTCCGCATGACTTCGTGTCCACTTCACCCAGACGATGACTGGGGTCGGTCCTTGTCTATAAATTTCAAACCTCGAGGTGCAGGTACACGAGTGTTGTGTCTGGATGGAGGTGGCGTACGTGGAATCGTTGAGCTTGAGGTTCTACGAGCCATTGAAGACATTTTGGGAGGCGAAATCCCAATCAATGCGCTCTTCGATCTTATCGTCGGCACTGGCACTGGTGGTGTGATCGCAACTGCCATTGGTGACCAACAGTGGTCCGTGAGCCGTTGCATCGAAACATTTACCAAAATATGTGACAGTGCATACGGATCGAAAATTCCAGGAAGTGGCTTGTTCGACTTCGGCCTCGTCTTCGGACATGGTTCAAAATACAAGACCAAGGCTTTCCACAAGGCGTTGCAGGATGCCTTCGGTCAACATAAGTCATTCTTCGGTGACCGTGCCTCAACACCTGGCTCCAAGACCAAAGTCGCTGTCACAGCGACAACCAGCACCGCAGACAAAGCCATAGTGCTAGCTAATTATCGACGAAGAGAGCACTTCGTTCCGGGTTATGAGTTCGAGCGACCGCATGAACCCGAGACTGAACTCAAAGTTTGGGAGGCTATGGCCGCAACATGTGCGGCGCCTACCTACTTTCGACCATTCGTACATCCTCTGACAAATAGAACCTACCTCGACGGCGCACTCTTAAACAACAATCCTGCCCGCCTTGCCAACGAAGAGAGGAAAGCAATCTGGCCTGAATCGTCTGATCAAGATCCAGATATATTCCTCTCGCTTGGCACCGGTCAAAACCGGATATCAGTGCTTCCGAAGCTATCTACGAAGGCGCTGGACAAGCACGCCGTCCAGACATCGTGGCAGAGCCTTGTCAATGACAAATCATGGAGCATAAGTCGATTCTTCAAGCCTTGGAGTTCTCTGTACAGCAGAATCGATGATATCCTGGATGCAGAGATTGCGTGGGCTTCATTCAGAGCAGACGTGGTGGCAAAGGATTCCCCAAGCCGTAACAATCGCCGTTTCATTCGCTTCAATCCTGATATCGATAGAACCGCACCAGCGATGGACGCCAAAGATCAGATGCCGTCGCTTCAGTCCACAGTCAGGAAGAGGCTCAGCCTGCCTCATTGTGTGACGGCACTCAGACATGTGGCTCACCGTTTACTTGCAAGTTGCCTCTACTTTCAAGTGACCAGCCGCAATGTCGGGCAAGATGGATTCCACTGCTTCACCGGTGCGGTCTTTTGCCGGTTTGAAGAAGGCTCAGAACACGTGAAGGCACTGGGAAGGCTGTTCAAGCGAATTACTAGGACAGAATTCCAGCCTTACTTTGTCGTCAAAAGAGACACCCATCCTGACCGACAGGAAATGCTTGATATTCCATCCGTAGCGGTGGATCTCATGGTGGAGAAGGGCGTGTTCAACATAGACAGTGTCAAGTTCACTATCGAAGACGATGCCTTGCCGTCGAGCATCAATCTCGTGCTGTCCTCGTATGATGGCCTTGAACCCGACGGCTTCAACCTGAGTGGCTTTCCGAGAGTCCTTGCGGAAGATTTGGCACCAATTGTAGCGCCACGTCTGCAAACCGCCTCCCTAAATGCCGGATCGCTTTCGCCCATCATGCAGATGCGCAGTGCCTCCGACGCATCGTCGTCGCGATCTTACAGCTTCTCTGGCAGCCCACCACCACGGCCAAATGAAGAACTCTACCAATCATGGACGACACCAAGGAATGCGTTCGCGAACGGCGGTCTTGCCAACCATGCACGGTCTCTCAGTTCTACTTCACAATCACCAACGCTCACGCCCTCGAGCCCATACCAAGATTTGATGAGAAGCAATAGGTTTTGGACATACATTGGACCCGCACATATAGCGAAATTTCCTCACATGTACCCACCAGAAGTGCTGGAAAAGTTTGCACCTGAGGCGGCAATAAGGAGAGACTATGAGCGACGACCACTACCTGATCTTCCTCTTGAGCTCGACGGCCAGCCATTGAGCGAGTTAGCTTCGGCGCCCGTGGTAGAGCTTGGGGAGGGTCGAAGATCGACCGTCGTAAACGGTTATGTCGAGCTGGGTGACGGTCGCAAATCAACAGTCACCAATAGCTCCACCGAGTCGGGACCTCGGAGACAACCGACTGGGACGTCAAATGGATCATCCCCGAAGAATAGCATGTCGACAGAGAATAGGAACTCGCCTCGCCCTTTAGGCGCGTCAATTTCTGAGACACAGTGGGCAGAGCGTATGCGCGATAGACCATATATAACAGCCATCCATCCGGCAGTCAGGCCTGAAGCGCAAGGCATCGGCGACCACGCTACCTTGACCGAGGAACGCAGGGAAGAATTCAATGCCCCAAAATCGCCCACTTTCTCCTCGCATGGCTCTATCCTACCACCTCTGACGCTTAGATTCGACGTCAACGACCTAGAGTCCGCTCTGCTCGAAACGATGGGGTGACCTTGAGAAACGGCCCGAGGTGCCAACACTTAGATAATCACGGGTGAATGGGCGGCAAAGAAAAAGGGGATTGGCCGACATGGATTTGGTAAGACAAGACGGCTGCAAGTCGTTTGAGATTCGCATATCGCATACTCCCACCTCCGTAGATCTATCATTAGGCCAGCCTTTATTGCGTGTGACACCTTGCATTCTTGCCCGAGCTTGGGGCCAGGGGTTTTCGGTGCAGATTCCGTCCTGCAACAAAGTACATCTGTCGAACGATTGCAAATCCCTCCAACGGTTCCTTATGACCTAACCCTACACGTACCGCCTAATTTAGATTGACACTGAGCGGGAACATGCCGTCAACTTGAAACAGGCACTCCTTGACAAGCCGTTGCTGTGCCGCCTCCTGCGTGCTGCGCCGCTAAGGGATGTGCCGCCCTCCTGATTTTTTCCCCCACTTCCAGGTTCCCGGCTGGCCGAACACATCTACATTCCTTGCGAGAACCACGAAGTGATCATGCCACAATCTCCAGGGTCTTGGTTCGAAGCCTCCAGAGCTAGGGCCCTGGTCTAGCCGTCTATCGTGTATCCCCACCGATGGTGGAAATAAAAAATCGCCGTCATGACTCGACATTCTATCAATAAACAACACCGCTGACAATCTCTCCAACCGTGTTTTGCCGTCTCAGTTGCCTCTCGCCAGTTCCGCGGCCCGTCTCTGCTACAGATCAACAGCACGCCTCCAAACGTCAGAGGTTCGCCGTTCAGATCGCGTTCGATATTGCAGTGGCGTCGTCTGGCCAATCCGCGTCCGGACCGTCCAGGCTTGACTACACTGTTGCAAAGACGGCTCTAGTCGCTGGGGACTGACTCGCAATGTGCTGTAGGTAGCCGCAATGCCAGGCCGGCCGGCCGGCCGGATAGACGGCCATTGGGGGCCCTTTTTCCTGCTATCATGGCATATGGCCTGGACCTTGTAGGCGGGTGTGTGCACGTGGGAATTGTCAAAGACGCCTGGCGTCGGTATGTGATACTGTATATGCATGGCCGGCCTCGCCACTTCGCCAGCCCGCCGTCCTCGTAACGTAGCAACCTCTCAGTCTTTCCACATTGCATCACCTCTCTCTGGCGTCGGTTAAAGCGTTGATTGCCTGCTTCTTCAGAGCCGTGCCCGCCTGGCGTCGAGGAGCTGTCCCAGTCTCCCTCGTTGCATCTCCTTTGTTCTGGATTTCTTTCAAGCGTTGCTTGAAAGCCTGCTCAAAGCCGTGCCTGGTGCACCCTGCTCATCCGCCATATCGAATCCCATACGCGTTGTATTTCATCCTCCTGGAGAGGATTTGATCTCGTTTGATACAAACCCAAAGGACAGCAACAGCATGGCCGAACGTAACCAACGTTCCGCTTGGTTGGAGGCGATCAATGATTTATCCCTTCGTCAGGTTGCTAGTGCTTTCTACTTGCACGTTGACTCGCATCGTTCAGGTCCGGAAGGAAAACGTTCAGTTCGTGGTAGGTCCCCCCTCCCGTCGTTAGTTCGCCACTCTCAACCGAGTACGATGTCATCATACCACATTGCTATCAAAGACCGTTGCGCAAAGATTGGTCGACTAATTGAACTATGCAGCTTCGATACGGTGCATTCATGGTTCCAACTCCTGGGCGTTTGCCGCCTACAGAGAACTGTTCGAAAGGCTTACTGCCGTGTTTGGACAACCAGTTTTCTTCATTCGTCCTAATACAAGCGAATACTTTTGCATGAAGGTGGAGCTCAGGGAAAAGCATTTTGGTTGGGGACTCTACGATGGATTCAACATTGATCTAGGGGAGATCGATGTTGGAAGTGACAACACCCAGACCAGCATTGAACTTGGCTTCAACAATCTCGTCGATGGGCGTAAGTGCATGCCCAAGCGATACTCAATCGCGGAATCACCCATGAATCTTGCCCGTCGGCTCTCCACCAGCTCTGGTAGCATTGGGGAACCAGCGGCAGTTCAGATGTCAGGTGAGGTGAGCAGTCCGCCAGTTACCTCAGGACCTGCTAGAGGACCCCTAGCATTCGCACTCTCACAAGTCAGAAACAGAAACCAGACGTATCTGCCAACTATTTATGACTGCCCCCCTCCGCCATACACGCCTTTGCCAACCGTCGAGGCTGTTATCAATGAAGGAGAAAGCGATCAAAAGCTTGGACGACACGGCGTTGAAGCAAGAGCTGTGAACGCTTCCATGCTACATCGACGCATGTTGGCACCACCAACCTCGGTTGGGGGTGACAGACTCGCAGGAGCCGTCTCGAGCGTAGGCGCAGCCCCTATTGTATCGCCTCACGCCGCCACGTTGAAAGCGAGCACGGGTAGGGTGGGTGATCGCACGGAATCGAGAAACGCCCCGACCAACACACCTTGCCCAACCACACCTCACACAATGGGAGCCTTCACGATCGAGGTCCCGATAATATGCGCTCCTCCTCCCGCCTTCCCGACAAGGACCAGAGGCTTTGAACCGAGCGACTTGGAGTCGGCTCTCTTCGGCCTTTCATAGGGGATGGGCCGACTTACGAGTCGATCCCATTACGGCGGCTTCTCTGTTTGCGTTGTACGCATGAGTCTCAGTACCGCGCTGGTGCTGTCACAGAATGTGTGTGTTTTCCGGTGTAGAGTACACTCTGCATACTCACTTCAAGACGGCACTCGAGGTGACCGCTTTTCACGCCTCTTATTGTATTCTATGACATAGTAACGAATCTAAATAATTATCCTAGCAGAACCCCTTTCACGCACATAATGTATCGTAGATTCGGTGATACCGTGTGGCTTGTGATAAGGAACACTGTGTCCTCCAAACAGGCAAGCCACTTCGATAGTCATCAACGGAGCGCTATGCACCTTTAGTGACAATCGTATGGAGAAGCTGGAAGCAGCAATTGCTTTCTCTGGTTCAATCCCGCTCTATGCGACACTATGACCATGCAAGGCGGTCGACGTCAACGATTGTGTCTGTGTTCGGCTATATCATCTCTACAGGCGACTGTCTCATTCATCTGAAACTTTCACAAGAACTTTGAAAGTATGCTCTCGCTTCGTTCTGCCCCATTGCAATTGTCGCTGGATAAGAGGCATTATGTTGCTGTGTTACAACCGAGTCCGATAAATACCAAGGCAAGGCGATTTCCTTATTTTTGTTCCGTGGAGATGCGTCGCACGGATTTGGCTGAGCTTACGTTGTTTCGTATCCAGAACTGCTTGAGATCAAAGTTGGGCATTATCGCACCCAGTGCTCAAGCTTTGATCCTTCAAGTCTATGCTAAGCCAGCGAAATCATTATCGGTAGCCTGCCGAGCTGCATGATGATTCAAGTTTGACCGTGTCATCCCTCTGTAATCGGTTGGTAAGAGGCTTTGTGAGACAATCAGCATTGGACTCGAGACTGATCCATAGTCTGAAAGGCAAAAGGTTCTGATTGCTTTGGTACCATGCAAGCTTTTGCTGCCGAGGCAAGGGGGAAAAACTGGTGACCCTACTCCATGTCCAAAATTCTGAAGGTCCAAGCAGGCTTTGACCTGTTCGTCACATGGCCACGATCAGACTTTTCACATGGAGCAGCGTCCGTACCCCATATCCATTGACGCCGGAAGTCTCCAGCAGGGTCTGACTCCCAATTGCCAAATAGGTATCTTCCATGATAGCAATGTGGTTATCAGAGAGAATGTGGAGGTTTAGCGAGAGAGCTGGTATGGCAGCCCCATGAAGCATACCAGAATAATGCTGCCATTCGTATTTCATCTGGCTCTTACAGCAAGGCCTACACTCCCGGTATCAAACGGCTGAACAAGGCCAGCTCCAACGCATTCTTCGAGGACCCATTCGAACCGCAAGCCGTTAAACTCACGCCACTTCTTTGTTTGACCGGGCAATTTGCCGCTCCATTCACCGCGAAGACGTTTTGCTTTGCTTGCCGAGTCATTTGCAATATTGCCCTCCCATCTCTCTTTGAGTAGATCAATGGTCCCTTCTCTGTGGCGTGGGCTCATCTGCTTCAAAAGATATAACAGATGATGCCGGGCTTCAGTGAGAAGTTTGAGATAGGGGCCGGTGTTGGGCAGGCTGAGCGTCATTCTATTCGACTCGTGGTGCAGAGTGGTCAAGGTACGATTCTCTTTTGTGGCTAGAGTAGAACCGCCACCGCCGTTCTCATGTACTGCACCATGACCACCAACCGCAGCCAGGGTGCCAGTAGTGGCCCTCGATGCTGCAGCTGCAATACTGAGAGACCCAGAGACCGAGCTTCTCGCGAGGCTACCTGTTCCGAGCAACAAAGAAGGCGCTGTCATGAATCCAGCTTGGACCAATTGCTGAATTTCATCACGATTGAAACCAAGGGTGCTGACGCTGGGCGAAATTCGATCCGACTCCATCGCTGAGCAGTACTTTTGCTGCAACTCCTGGCTAATCCCGCTATCCGCGAGCCGCCTCTTCCAGTCGGCAACAAGGACAACACCCTCTCCCACACCTTGGCCGCCTTTGCCTCGGCCTTGAATGGCGACTTTGCGTACCCTGCCCTCAGCGATGAGCCTTGCAAGTTCCCTCTCTGTTGCAGTGCTACTTACACTTAGAGCTTGAACATGCGCTATGCTGACTACCGGCGGCAGAAACTGCTGATATCGCAATACTTCCGAGACCCGCTCACTGTTCATGCCAGGAGCACGATCCGGAAGTTTGTCGAAAGTGTGATCTTGAACATATCTGATGAGACTAACAACATCTTGCGAGGCATCCTGTGGTACAAGATTGACAATCCCGCCTAAGTCATCGAGTCTGCTGTCCTCTTGCGACGACTTTGTCAGATTGTTTCCAGCATTTCGACTCCCAGGTTTTGTCCTCGGCACACTGCTGAATGGGGAGGCAGACTGCTTTCTGAGAGAGCTTAATGGATTTTTGGTTTTAGGCATTTGCAGCTGTATCTGGGCCAACGATGACACCTGTCTCTAGTTCAAGAGTTTTCAACTTCTTCTCCTGTGTTGTACAAACGATGCAGCGGACAAGCGCCCATTCATTCGCCACAGTTGTGGCACAGACAGGGCAGCTTTCTAGTCAACGGCAGATCGTTAGAGGTGGATTTTAAGTCGGAAGAGATGCTCGGACCGAAGCGGAACAAGGCGTCTCCCGCGCGTAGCGGCAGAAGAATCCGGGGCTCCGCCAACAGCCAAGCCAGCCGGTATCGGCGAGCAGCGGATCGACGAGTGGGTGCAGGTAATGCATGGGCGAAATTCATCGGGAAATCTATAGCAAACAAGTCTGCATCTGGTCAACACTTCTCAACTCCATATCTTCTCCAAACTTTATTGACCATTACAAGTCAACAAGTCAATAGCCATTCCGCTCACTATAGTGATGGCATCCCAGTTTCCACCTCCCCCAGTCAAGACCATTGGTATGCTTAGTTGGCGCCCAGCACTTGGAGTTATGCTTACATATGCTGACGAGGCGATTAAGATTGGAACAATGTCGGTTTCAAGGTGCGTGAAGTCAACGGCCACATAGAATCAAGCTTCTCGGTGAAGACTGGGAAATGGTCGCCACCACGCTTCGTCAAATCACCTCATCTTAGCATTCATGGTTTGGCTCCTGGCTTCAACTACGGTCAACAGTGCTACGAAGGTTTGAAAGCATTGAGGACTCCGAACGACCAAGGCATCCAGATTTTCCGACCGTCTCAAAATGCAGAACGTATGCAGCACAGTGCAGACTACATCAGCATCCCAAGGGTGCCAAAAGACCTGTTCTTACAGAGTGTTCACTTGGCCGTCAGCCTCAATGCAGAATATGTACCACCTCACGGAACCGGCGCCAGTATGTATGTCAGACCACTACTGTTCGGCAGCAGCGCGCAACTCGGCCTGAGTCCCCCAGAAGAGTACCTTTTCTGTGTTTACGTAATGCCGACAGGCGTCTATCACGGTGCGCATCCTGTGGATTGCTTGATCCTTGAGGATTTTGATCGCGCAGCCCCAGAGGGTACAGGAAGCGCCAAGATCGGCGGCAACTATGCCCCTGTTCTGAGGCACAGTGATGAAGCGAAGAAGCAAGGATTTGGCATAACTCTCCACCTTGACTCTAGAACTCGGACAGAAATTGATGAATTCTCAACCTCTGGATTCATCGGAATCAAGGGCAACGCTTCTGGTGATGCCAAGTGCACTCTTGTTGTGCCTGACAGCAAGAATGTAATCAAATCCATCACTAGCGACTCGGTCAGCCGGATAGCCCAACACTGGGGCTGGACAGTGGAGAAGAGACCAGTAAGCTTTCTCTGCTCTCGAACACATATTCCAAACCTGATACTGATATTTCCCTACAGATCAAATACGAAGAGCTGTCCACATTTGACGAGGTACTAGCTGCTGGAACGGCGGCTGCTTTAGTGCCAATCAAGTCGATCACAATGAAGTCTAGGAACGGCAAATTTACTTACTGTCAAGGTGAGGAGCCAGGGCCAGCCTGTATCAAGCTGCTTGATACGTTGAAGGGCATTCAACAAGGCCGGATGGAGGATCCATTTGGGTGGTGTGAAAAGGTCAGGCAATACCAGCCGAATGAGTATGAGTCTGACGCGCTTGAGGGAGACGGTGCAAACGGTACGGTCCCAGGGCAACTGCCTTAGCAGCAATTGACTATCATATGTGAAAGTCCCGCTGTAATGGCGCGCTTTTGAACTTGGTCAGTAAGCTGTGTAGAAATCAACAGTCCAGAAAAAGTTCTGCCTCCAGCAAGATGAATCCAGCGTCTCATGGATCCAGCGTCTCATCGGTATCACACCAATACTACATAGAGCGCGATCGGCCTTCTCTCTGGAAGGGGTAGAAATCGACCGATTGGAATATGTTTCCTTCGCAGTATCTAGCGCAATGCCTCCCATGCCATCGCCTGCGATGTCATACCAAGGGGCTATACCTGGTTGCCGCCCTCGTAGAATGACCACCAACGAGACCTATTGATGGGAATTGTCGACAGGCAAAATAGACGCAGGACTTGTACCCGTCATGGTGACTATCCATGGAATCCTGTCCACTGCGTATCCATGTCAATGACGAAGTCGTCGAGAAGTGGGCTCACGATATCATGTGGAAGGACAAGAACCGTAAGTGATAAATATATACGAACAACGATCTTACCGACAGGAGACATGGGGTATTGTTACCCTGACTGTTTCGTACCATGGGGTTCTGGCGAGGCAATTGTTCCTTCGCTCCCACCGGGGCCCAACGCCCATCGCCGTCTGTTCCTGTCTTACGTCACCGTCCAACCCCAGGCGTCGCGACCTCGACTAGCCCGCAATAGACAAAACCGTTTCGTCTGCATCCTAGAGCTGGCGATTTGGGTTGAGAACTCCTTCAGTCTTCGTTCGCGACAGCCATCATCGACCGTGTTTCGCCCTCTCCTACATATCCTTCCCGTCGTCTCACCGCCTGGTCTGCCCACGACCCGTGGAGCAGCTTTTAGGTTGCGATACATCCGCCCCACGATCAGCTCTGGAAGACTGCATTGCTTTTCCAAGACACAGCATAGACGAGACGAGACGAGACGAGACTGCGCCCACCCGAAGACCCGATGCCACTGTCTAAGAATACATCGTCGCCTCGCCGCTCTGGCGAGGGTCACAGGCTATCGAACGGGGGATTCCATCCCTTCAATGGAAGGGTCAGCAGGCACTTCGGCACTTCAGTATGTGTATCGTCTGGTTGCCATGATCCTCTCCCGAGCTGCGCACTCATGATCTCTGTCTCCGTAGCTAGCTCCCGACGACGCCTACCTGAGTTACTACGACATCCGGCTCACCAGGGAAGACGTAGATTGCATCCGAGACGATTGGCTGACAGATAATGCCATCGCTTTCTGGGAAGAGTATCTTGAGAGGGAAAAGCTGAAGGATTACCCGAGAGCCAACATCGTCCTTCTCCGCCCAAGTATGAGCTTCCTTCTCATGCAGACGAAAGACGCGCTGTCTCTCAAGACCGCTCTGCCTGACTTCAAGAAGACTTCGCACATATTCCTGCCCGTTAATGATTGTAAGAGCGTGGAGGTTGCCGAGGGAGGCTCACACTGGTCTCTCCTGCTAGTGTCCGTCATCGACGGTGTGGCTTTCCACTATGACTCGATGTTCAACGCGAATATCAGCGACGCAAAGCTTTTGACCCATAAATTCAGCCAATTGCTTGGGAAGCCCTTCCGATTCATCAATCTGGAAGATTGCCCACAGCAGAGCAATGGCATGGACTGTGGCGTGTTCGTTTGTCTTTTAATGCAGCATCTGCTCATGAGCCGCCTATTGAAGGCCATGAGTGGCGAGAAAGTCAGCATGAGCATGCGAGGCAAAGAGGTGGATGCCTACGGTGGGAGAAAGGAGATCCTTAGAATCATTGAGAGCCGAAGGAAAGAAGGCGAGAGGAGAAGATCGTAAGTCGACACGGCGAACACGCAGGGCTATGGGACCTCTCCGGATCCATTGAAACCTCCAAAAGTGACGTGTCTGTGATGATGCTAACCGGACTCGATAGTCGCAGTGTCAGCCGTGACGGACGGCCCAATTCAAAGAACTCGAAATCGAGAAGCCCTCCTCGCATCGGAGATGAGAACGAATGACATGCATATGTAAAGCATCAGACTCTGCTGTAAAGGCAATCGGTCATGATTCACGATCATTATGTATTAATAAGAAGCTCTGTTTTCAGCGCAGGCGTTGGAAGAGGGTAAGTCACGCTATGTGTTGTGAAGGATACCTATGCAAAACCCGCCCGTAGGCATTTCTACCACCGTTGCTATACTACTGGCTCAACTCTCTCCGTGTCAATTTCCGTGTATTCTTTGTGGTTGGGTTACTACCTACGCGTCATTGGATATTGATCAAGGCACTGACTCAGTAGGGTATAAATCAACGACTTTTGGTGCAGCTGCTTCTATACTACTTCGAAACCGATCGAATCACCCCTTCCAGATCTGCCTTTGTGCTGGCCCTTGCCTTGGCAAATGTGCAGGAAGTCTGTGCAGGGGTCTCACAGACACTTACGAGCTCTACACACTGAGATATTGCACTTGGTGCAAGCCCAAGGATATAGGGTCTTCTTTCTTTCGCAGGCCCAGACATGTTCTGGACCTCCCATTGTTGCTGAGATACCGAATTTTCTTTGTCATGAGCAGCCTTGCTTTGGATACGTCGCTGGCGAAATCAAGGGGGAGACTTCTATGATCAGTCCCTACAGACCCGGCTGATATCATACAGCTCGACAGGTGTTGAGCATCTTCAAATCTACCGTGACTACTTGAGCTGCGCCTCAATGAGCCCGAGAAGATTGAGCTTGCCATATCGAACTTCCTATTCTGAGCTTGCCGTTTACGCGTTTCGACCGGTATGGCCATGATCTTGCCCTTCACGGCCATGGGTGTCCTGGTTTGGCTGGCATCGACGTCTAATGCCAAGATACAGGATGCCGATTTCTTAGCCCTCAAGCGCATGCCAGTCCAAAACCTTAATGTTACCAAAGAACAGGACGCACCGCACAGGCTGTTCAAAAGGCTTACTCCTTGGGAAATTGCGGTCCAAAAAGGCGAAAGCCTCATGAAAGAGATGTTGTCAGGCCAAACCGGCCGCGGCTTGTGGTGTGTAAACCAGAGCAAATACACGCAATTTGCCCAACTGAATACCTATGGATGGGAGCAGAGCGAGCACAGACCGATAGAATTGAGGTACGATACCCTCAGGTCTCCTCAAACGCTCTTTGATTTGTGTGGGATCTCCCGCAGCTCAGAGGATAATCTGAGCTGGATGTTCAATCATTGGGAGACAACTACGGTAAATGACGAGACATACGAGAGCACAGAGGCCTATTATCATAACTTCTACAACCCAAAAGCGATTGTGGCTGTGGACAACCGTGGTCCAAAATGGTCTTTAACGCAGCGACAGCAGCAGGAAATGGATGCGGACCCTCCTACCTTCCATCTCGTCCCTCTGAAACAATGGTCAGACGTAACCTTTCTTGCCTACCAGGAAAACTGTCGTCGGCGATCCCTGCATGGTCAGGACCTGGATGAAAGTGCATATGATGTGTGCATGAAGGAACTGCGATTGGTGGCCCGTATGAGCGTCGCCAATCAAATAACAATCGATGCTGCGAGAGCGGTGATGCAAGCAGATACTGCACAAACAGGGTGGCCCGATATCACCGATGCATTTCTATACAACACACAGCTGACGGATGAAGGCAAGGTCATGCTACAGACGCCTCACGGTGCTGGAGTTGTCTGGCTACTAGCTCAGCATAAGGCCCAACTGGGTGTGAAGTTCGTCTCCGAGATTATGATATACCGCTGCCAGTCAAACACCATTTACCAAAACCTATGTATTGCTTTCATCATAGCAAGCGGTACACGCCCGCTTGAAGAAATGCAATACATGTACGATTAGAGGCCGGGGTAGCTTCAACTTGGGTTTTACAGCAGGCCTTCCCACCACCGTTGAATCTCCCCCTATCTTCCTCGAACGATGGACATATGTTCGCAAATTCACATCCGGCTCATGTTGGAGACGCATAGTGTCAAGTGGGCGCTAACATGAATGGAGCGATTGCCCTACCGAAGTTCTATCCTCGAGCAGCATGTCAGATGAACGACTTATCACCCAATGAAGTCACCATTGCCAATGTAAAAATGATAGGTACCCGAGTTTTGGTGATAAAAAAGTGGCATTTTTAAGTCGCCGAGATTGACAGGTAGTCACGTGGAAGTGCTAGAGTATCTGTTTATAAGTAATCCGCCGATGGATATCTTGATAGCCAAAAGCTTCCACGTTGAATTCACGTACATACAGTACATACATATTGTGTGTCTGAATTGTCTGCCGTGAGCGTGAGCCGAATGTACCTACTGTAGACAATCCCCACGTCAGCGTTAGTGTTCAGTAACCTTAGCGTGGGCACAGTACCTAAGCTTGTCCCACAGGCTGTGGCATGAATTGCACCTAAATTCCCCACCACGAGCATGGGGATTCCTAATCACAATCGCTTACGGTTATAAATCATATCAGATCTTTGCAGCGATGATCTTCTCGCTGCCACATTGTATTGCGGCTGTCTATCGTCTTGCCCCTATACAGTAGGAGGTGCCTCCCAAGGGAGGCCCGGGCACAGGATGCTGCAAGGTGGTGGGTTCATCCCCAGGCAGGTGACGCGCTGACAAGCGACATTGATTAGTCGACGAACCCTCTTTGACAACCTGACAGCTGCTAGGCAGAACGACGGCTCAACGATGCCAGCAGTGGGTGTCCGCGCTACGGTTTCGATTCGCTCCTCCTGGCCCTGAGCATGGCGACGTGCGCCATCTTGTCGTCCAACCCCCAATCTCTCCCGTCGAATGACAGCTCCTCGACATCCTCGAACCCGACGCTCCTGTATAGTGGTGCGCCCTTGGGGCTCGCCTCGAGGTATGCTGGCAGGTCGAGCTCATCCGCCTCTCGCAGTCCCTGTGCCAGATGCATGGAGCCGACGCCCCTCCTGTAGTGCTGTGGGTGGGTGGCTAGCAGTTGAAGCAGTACGTATGGTCGGCCCCCCAGGTTGGCCCTGCGACGCTCCTCCAGCTCGCTCGCGAACGCTTTGATAGCTTCGATGTTGATGCCGTCAGGCCAGCCGTATTTGGCCACCTCGCTTGCTGAATCCGCTTTCTCACGCTCGAAGTCGGTGTCGCTGCGTGGGTGAGCGAATACTTTCCAGTTTGACACACCGATGATCCCGTTGAACGGGTCCGTTGGTGGAAGTGTCGTGTCCACTACCTTGAACCGTCGAAAGCGTCCCGGGTGGGAGGAATCCTCACGCTTCATGCGATCGGCTATGTGATTCGCAGCAGCCGGCGATGTGCCATTGGGGAAGAAAATGGCGTTCAAGCCACCGTCCGAGAATGCCAGATGGGATAGTCGCACGTAAGTAACGTAATCACTTTCAAGGAGTGGAAGCAGCCTCAGCGTCATTTCGAATGAGTGGCGTGCCTGAATACTGGTCAAGGTTGTATGTCACGTCGATGCCAACTACACGGTATTCTCTTAATAACTCGCTCCATCTGCTGTGGCTTTGAGTCATAAGCCGCCTATATTGCTAGAGCATCGTATCGTTACGCTAGCGCCCAAGCGGAAGTGCTCAAGAACAACCCATACTCTGGGTCTATGCCTCGGATAGTGACTCGATGTAGGTGATCGAATCATCTGGATAAAGGCATTTAGAGTGCATGAAATCGAACGAAGTGGTGAGTCGAAACATGTCTCGCGAGTCCTGATAGGAAAGCGGAGATTGCCGAGATAAGATTATGCTTATCATCAAAAAAATCCGCGCAAGTATAGGTATGGCCATTTACAGGCGGATTGTTCTTGTTGTTCACTGCGCGACAGACAAGGCGATATTACCAGCTGGGAATCAAAACTTTGCCTAGTCAAGATGGCACAAGGCGAACTAAAGTCGAAAAAGAAGGCGCCAGCGAAGCCGTATGGTACCCTTTCACTTTGCAATACAAGATCTCTGCTAATTTTCATACTTCACAGGTCACAGAGGAAGCAGATAGGTTCCAAGGTCATCAAGCCCAAGAAGGCTAAGCTCGTCAAACAACAGACAGCTCAGAAGAAGCACACGTCCGGTCTAACTGCCGTCACGGAAAAGAATCTGGCGGCTAAGGCTGGCCACTTGGAACTCCTCAGGGGTGGCAAGAAGGATAGACCCTTGCCAGCGCCTCCAGGGAAAACCAAATAAAGCCAAGGCAAGGTTGTTCGATCTAAACCATCGGCAACACTGCGACATTCATATCGCGAATGTGCTCGGTGCAGATATTGCTGGCAAGTGTCCTAAGCCGAACAAAGCAGCAATGGTGTAATTAGCAGTGGCTGGTCCTGCTTCCCTTCCAGCTTGACGCCTACAAAGCGTTCTGTACTCTCAGACAGACCATTATTCTGGCTCCATGTGCACATCAACGAAAATTACCGTGGCATACCTCCTCTCTCCTGAAACGTTTATATGAGGTGGAGTCCCGAGGATCAAGATTCGCAGTCAACCGCAGAATTACTGCTTGGACTTTCACGGCTAAACCTACATAGCTCAATATGGTGGTCTTGTGTGCTCTTTGCACGGTGACCTAGAAGGGTGATGGATGTGCTACATGTTGACATGGGTTCTATTGGTATCGAGGTGAAACAGACATAGGCGCCGTGTACGGTCAAGCCAAGCCTTGTGCGATCTGTACCCTGTCTAGAACACAACAACGTGGTGGGGATCAGAGATTAATGTCGAAATGAAGATCTCGATGAAGCGTATGCCTTGGAACAGGTAGAATAGAGTGGGTGGTTGTATGCTATTCTTTCCCCACTCCACCCGTGCTGGATATTGATGACTTTCACGTTGCTTGGATAACTAGGCACACTCAATAACCATGAAAACAATTCTCCATGGCATACCATCTGAATTTCATAAAGTAGGCAGATCGTAAATTGATGCTAGTCAGCTTGCCACTTGTCTGCAGTTTGTCCGGTGACGAAGCCGTGAGTCAGACAAAAGAAGATTATACCTACCACGTAGGTTTGATAGTTATTGTTGAGTAGCAAAGCTTACATGATGAGTCTCTATGCAAACGACCTGGCAAATTAACTAACCGAAAATCCTTCACTTTGGCCATTTGGTTCGATTGTCACGTTTAGCTGTACATTCGACTGATATATATATCAAAGCAGACACCAGACGTCCAAAATGGAGGATTTCGACCTACAACAGGAGCTGGAATCCATGGCTGCCAATGCCTGGGTCCAGCCAAGCCAGACAGAAACGACAGATACCGGGGGTGGGGCCGAGGCAGCAGATCAGATTTCCCCTATGCAGCAGCTGGAACCCATAGGTACCACGATGAGGCGCTGGCAGGCGGTATTCTCACTTGACGAGCCAGACGATGCGGTCGAGCGGATCATGGCTCATCGCAACAACCTGACCCGGCCGCGTCTGAGCGACGAGCACTGGGCTGCGGTCCGCTCTTCGGCCGAGGCTGCGGGCCACGATCGGGAGAGCTACGAGTACGAGCTGTGGCTACAGAAGGAGAAAGCAAGGCTGGCCGGTGGGTTGGGGGCGACGGACGCCGGCATTGACGGAAACGTCGACACCGGCGTCAACTACCTGGTCGAGCTTGGTGGCCCCCTGGCGAGCGTGGCGAAGCTCATGGAGGTGACAGGCTTGCCCACGGCACCGGAAGCCAGGCGCGGCTTCAGCTTGGAGACCGGCCAGGATTTGGAGGTTTGCTGTGTCGACTCTGTCGCGAGAACCAAAATCCTCCGCTGGGCGGCAGCCTTCGCTGGTGGCGGCTGGGAACCGACCATCCTGGTGGACCCCAGATCTATGAAGAGATAGAGTCCAAACGGGACGAGCTGCGACGTCCTTCGAACCGTGTCCATAGCTGGAAGTGTGTTGAAAAGTGCTACTTCGACTACTTTTTTTTGTACGGAGTTGTAACGGTGACAGTCTATAAAAACGCAGCGTCACCTCCGGCCAGACCTCGAGGCGCACCTTCCCAATCCGTCACTGATAAACTGTCGCATTCACTCTCATTTATGCCTTAGCAGTAGGTAAGGCACCGAGTTGCGGGAGCTAACGGGTGTCCACAAAAGTGGTGATGCATGAAGCTTTTCAACTCACCAATTTGGCGACGATGAGGTGGAATTGAGAGTTGTCCAGTCAATGAGCTAGATGATGCCGTTGTCGCTGGATTCCTTCATGGATAGATTTGCACTCTTCACCGTGTTCTCTTCACTCTAAGAGTCACATGTGGATTGTGAAATTCTAGAAGCGAGTTGCGAAGTGTGCAGTGTGAATTGAAAATGACAGTGAGAGAAGACGCTATGGAGAGCGGATTTCATGAAGTGTGAAATGTTCGTGACCATGTCTAAAAACAGAATCTATATCTATACCACTTTTGGCACCTCCATCTCATTATTCCAACATACTCATGCAGAACGCTAAAACACAAAGACCATCAAAATGCAGGCTCCATACTCCGCTGTCATGCAGGCAATGAAAATGCAAGGCTAGATGCAACACCACGAGCTAGGTCCCAGAAACGAGCCCGCTCCCCCAAGAAGTCAAGTCGTGATCGTGATGAGTTATCGACAGCCTAAGCGCTGGCGGTTGTGAGGATGGCTTGGGCGGCAGCCTTCTCGCTGGCCCTCAGACCATCGAGGGTGGTTGGTGGGGCAAGGGCGAAAGCGTCGTAGCCGAAGATCCATTGCTGGGCACGGGGGCATTGCCAGCGGACTGGGAACTCGGCGTCGGCGATCACGGTGGTCCTGTCCTTGGCGGCCAGGCGGAGGTCACGAGCGACCTGCTCTGGGCCGTCGTGCATGTGGTAGTCGTCACGCTGGCGGAAGGTCTCACGAACGACAGCCTCGCCTCTGGCCTTGCGGACCTCCTCGTACTTGCGCATGGCAGATGGAAGCTCAGCCCTGGACTGGAGGCCGGAGAGGACCGTGCCGAGGACGGCACCGTCCTCCATGGAGACGTTGGCACCCTGGGCGAGGTATGGAAGCATGGGGTGGCAGGCGTCACCGATGATGGCAAAGTTGGCCTTGTCGTTGATCCAGTTTGGCAGCTCTGGGCGGTGCATCAGCTTCCACTTGTCGACAGCCTTGACCTGGTCGAGGAAGCGGTTCAGGACAGGGTCCCAGTTGGTGAAGATGGCGCGCATCTCGTCGAGAGAAGCAGCCTGGCGGGAGACGGAAGCCGGGAGGTTGTCTGGAACAAGAAGGACGATGTTGAAGACCTCACCGTTGCGCAGGGAGTAGGCGACGGCGTGGCAGTCTGGGCCGATCCAGAACTGGACAGATGGGTTGGCGATCCACTCGCGCAGCTCAGGGTCAGTCACCTCGTCACGGTTGAGGACGATACGGTAGGCGAGATCGCCGGTTGGGATGGGAGCATCAGCCTTGCCCTGGGCAGCGAGGTATCGCTCTCTGCACTTGGACCAGAGACCGTCGGCTCCGACGATGAGGTCTGCAGTGAGGACGGTACCGTCGACCAGAGAGACGGCTGGCTTGTCGAAGTCGATGTCGGCGACACGAGAGTTGAGGCGGACGGTGACGCCGAGCTCCTTAGCACGGGCGAACATGGCGTTCTGCAAGTCGGTACGGTGGAGCTCCCAGAATGGGGCACCGTACTTGGAACGCATCTCCTCGTTGAAGTTGTCAGTGCGGGACAGCACGCTGCCATCCTGGAAGCGGCGGATGGCGAGGAACTTTGGCTCGGCAGCCTTTGGCTTGAGGGCGTCGTAGAGACCGAACTTGGTCAGGATTCGGGAGCCATTGGGGCTGATCTGGATACCGGCACCGACCTCTGCGAGCTCCTTGGTCGACTCGCAGACGGTCACCTTGTGTCCGGCAAGCTGGCAGGAGATGGCAGCGGCGAGACCACCGAGACCACCGCCGACGATGAGAATGTCGAGGGAGATGGGTGATTTAGCGGCCATTGCGAGAATCTGGAGGTTGTTCTTTTGTGGCTGTGGCAAGTTGGTATTGGGTACTTTTGTCGATGTGTTTTTATTTGAAATGGATAATGGTCAAGAACGAGAACGCTCTGAGATTGTATAGATGATTGTTGTTGTTGTTGTTGTTGTTGTTGTAGATGAGATGATGGTGGATGAGAAAGGTTACGATTTGGAGGGGATGGATGCGTCCTTAAGTCTACATCGGTTTCACCAGCAATCATGAAGAGTTCAAGCCGTAAGGGGACCACCACGGCAATCCATGCGGTAGCCACGAGAGGCCCTACATTGCATTGTGCCTCCATAGCGGCGACACAGTCAGGCCCGGAAAAGATTAGGAATCCAGGACGACGGCAGGGCTCACAGCGCTACCATGCCGTTAGTCAACAGTTGACCGACAACGATTCCACAAATGGATTGCGCAAATGCACCCAGGGGGCGTGTCAAGAGACGAGAGGGGAATTAGAATTCCAGGCTAGAATGATCGCCGACATGTCCAGGTGCGGTGGAGACTAAGCCTGGCAGTGCTGAGACAGACGTTCGCAATAACGTTACAGTACAGTAATCCCAATGGCGAACCACTCCTGCAATGATAGGGCTGGGCGATCATCGAGGGATTGATGGATGGATGGGGAGAGTCTAGTGCAGCGTGTGCCAGGCGGTCGTGAATCCACCAAGAGCCAGTCAAAGACGGCGAGCATTGTCAGGCAGCTAGTGCACACGGTAAACCCCACGGTAGTCGGATTGCTATTGTGGCAGGTCGAGGTGTGGGTACCTGACAGGTGCCGAGGATAGATGCCAGAAAAGATTTGTGGTGTGATTGGCTTCCGCTTGCGGCGACGCCGTTGGAATCAATCTGGCACAGTATGTACAGGGGGTGGATGGGGAAGTAGTAATGCAGATTAAAAAAGAAGAAAACTCTGAATAAGCTTTCCCCATCAGGCGCTGGTGGTGGATAGAACGGCCGAGTATGACCGTAGACCCGCTGAGTAAATACTGTGTCAGATGACGGGGTCTATCGCGGATCGGGAAACGCAGATCAGGAGGAGGCCAAGGGAGATGCATGTTCTGCTTGATCAAGCGTTCGATCAGCCATCGGACAATCCATTGACCAGTGTGCAAAGGGATGCATTTCATCAGTGAAACCGACAATGACCCGCGACGAGAAAAGCATTGGTGCCTCAGGCACGAGTCTGGAAGGTCGGGAGAAGAAGGGAGAAGCGGGAAGCCCGAGAGGCGGAAGGGAGATAAGGCACGGGCCGTGATAGAGCCTCATCTTTGATTGGACGTCTCCTAAACGTTGGACGCAGATGCTGGCTGGCTGATGGAATCAATCAGGCTGCTCGTCCGTCCCGGCGTGAGCCCCGTCGTGGTGGTCGTCCACCGTGTCTGTGCTAGCCACATTACGGAATACGTCGTGCCCTTCTAAGCAGGTGCTCGTTCCATCCCTGCATACACGGAAAGACGAGTGGTGATGACGGCGGTGGTGGTGGTGATATGGTAATAGTCCCCTGGTGGTGATGGTGGTGATGATGCCTCAGCTCACGTTGATTTTACCTTTCTTTGGTCGCTTAGTGTTTTGGGCCCCGCCCGTGTCATCATCCTTGCCAGCTGCATTGACAGCTGTCTTGACGCTGCTGTCATCCACAGGCCATGTCGCCAGTGCTGCCGTCTCATCTGCCGCTGTCCAAGCCCGGGGTAAGGTTGCAAACACTAGGTAGCTGGTGTGCGATTTGACATCTGGCTCCGTCCGGTGGACCAGATTGCCTTCCCGGTACAGCTTCCGATCCGCCACCTCCTCTTTAATCCTCGCCAGCCGCTCCTGCTTGGACGTCACCTTTACCCGTGCGTCGCCTTGCTGCCGGTCTGCATTGCCGGCAGTGATTGGCTCTGCGTTGTTGAGGCTGAGGTTGATGTTGATGTTGTTTTTGTTGTCCTGGCCGTTGCCATCGTCGTTCCCATTATCAGAATTCTGACCTCTGTCCTGCTGCTTGCGAGCCTTCTTGCTCTCGTGAAAGACCTCCAGCTTGCGCTCTACATCGCGCTGTCGCTCAATAGCCTCTTCCACGCTAGCTGCGACAGCATTGACGCCACGCAGACCTTCCTCCTTCAATCCTACTCGTTCCCGGCGGACGTCGATCCGGCGCTGCGCCACCTCAACCATTTCCGCATCGACCCAGCCAAGCCTACGCATGGCGGACATGGTTGCCTGTACTTGCTCTATGCAGGGGCTGAAGGTGCATATCTGCACAGGTGCGCTCGGCGCCAACGGAGATGGCGACGTGGAGGATGCCAGCGATCTGGTTAGGTGTTCCAGCGCAAGCCATGGTGCCGGCAGGTCGAGAAAGATGGCGTCGGCCTGCGGAGAGGAGCCGTCTTGGAGCATAAAGCCGTCGTTACAGACGTCGCGTTGCGTCAACGTCACTACACCATCCAGCCCATGCAGTGACAACTCCCGACTGAGTGTTTCCATTCTTGGCGCGTGGTACTCGTAACTGTAGATCGAACCTGTGCTCTTTCCATTTCCGGTTGTATGGTTGGACGAGGGATATCCCGAAAAGACCGCTCGTGCCGCGGCATGCGTGAAGCTCCCACTTCCAGCACCAGCCTCTATCAAACGCGATCCAGGTCTCACTCGCAGACGCTGGAGTATGTAGGAGTAGTCGGGAATGTACACCACCTGCGTGCGGTGATCGAGCGACGAGGTCCAGCACTCAGGAGTAGGAGGTAGGATGTGGAGGAAGCCTGATCCTGCCTGTATAGCTGTCTTGTTCTGCTTGGTCTCGGTAGTAGAGTTCTCCGGGTGATCAACGTGCTGGCTCTTGTGCCTCTTCGAGTCACCCACAGGGTCAACCGTAGCTCTGCCCTCGTCTTGATCGTCCCTCTTGCGTTTCGGTTGATCCGGTTGCGCATCACTGCCGACCGCAACTGTAGGCTCGACTGAAGCTGCGGCTGCCTCCTTCTGCATCTTGCGACCTCTGGTGCCGGTGTCCACCTTGCTGGCCCTCACCTGGCTGCCCCATGGAAGCTGTGTCAGGGTGGAGTGTGGGAAGCTGCCGAAACGGGTATTTGTGACCGCGCCCTCTGCATATCCATCGTTCGCCGTTCCCTGGAGTATAATGGGGACGAGACTGTCACGCTTGAGGTGCAAGACGGCAAGTGCACCCACAGATGTTTGGTGGGGTTGATGGAAGAATGGCGATGCTGTTGCGATTTGCTGCGGTGGCGCCGCAGCCGGCGAGGCTTGAGACGTGGCCATGATGTCCGATAGCGGACAGAGGTTCGTACCTCTCTAAGTTCGGCTGCAGCAAGTGCGCTGGAGATGGTTTGGGTGTCGAGCGACGATTCGGCTAACACGACTGTTTGAAGCTTGACTTGGATTCGATAAAATTCCGACCCACCTCCGCAGCTTCAGACGAACAGCCAAGCTGGCCTGACTCGCGACTCCTCGGCTCGGGTGCCGCCGCTTCGGCATCTTATCGATAAGATGGTACTGATCGAGATCTTCTGGCCACGATGCCACCACCAGGCCCCACGTGCGCCGGCGTGTGGAAAATCTCAAACAGCCAATCAGAAGACCCAAAGTCAGCAAGGCTAGCCTCTTCGGGCTTAAGCTTGGTCCTCTCCTCTCCCGTCTCCAACCGGAAACGGGCTCCGATGTGGTGGGATATGACGTAGGAGGTTCAACCAGACCGGGTTTAATATAGGCGAGCAATAAGTAGGAAAAGGTGTTGGGGGTGGTTCTGATGGGAATGACTGGCTACTATGAGCGTTCTGCCAGACGGTCGATGCCAATTCGTGTGTTGCCCAAGATACTGTAGCGAAGTGACACGAGGGGTGTTGTCGCCTGTCAGGCATTGCCGTGATGGTGGTGACCTGGTGGTTCGAGGTATAGTGAGGTGCCATTGGAATTGACACTCTCCATACCGTCTCTCCGAAAGAGAACATTGACGTGGGAGGGTGGCTTGCGTTGTGGTCAGTATGATGCCGAATGATGATGGCAGCGATCCGCTTGCCCCATATTCGATCCCCATTCCCCATTCCCCATGGCCCAAGCCCCAAACAGTACATTAGCGGTGGGCAGAATGTGAAGCTAGGCAATGCACAGAGGCAAGGTGGAGAGATCCAGACTCAGGCACAGGCGCAGGCACGCCTAGAAACAAGTGACAGACATGGATGCTGAGGCTCAGGCATGACATGACGACTCAAAGCATGGATTTGGGGGCCTGTATATTGTACCAGCCATTTCCACGACTGTCTTGATTTTCTTACCTCTCCCCCCAGCTCCTTTGTCTTTTCCACCCAGCCAGTAGTCAACTCTCCTCGCTACCACTTTATCGATTTGCCCACTCACTATCTGTGCAATGGAATAACCAAACGTCTGTCGCTTGTGAGAAACCTTGTGCTACTTCGTCTGCGGATCTTTCTGGTGTTGGACTCAACAGCACGACCGATTCTTTGCCCTCGTTACTTTTTTTAAACGGTTGTCAAAAAGCCAGATCAGCGACGAGCATCTCTGTGACAGACGACAAGGGCACATCGTTTCACAATGGCACCATCTCGAATCTCCAACTCGACCTTCCACCTACTGCCTCTACGCAATGATGGCTCGCCAGACCTTGACAGCGGGCCAAGCGAGACGCCTTACATCTACCTCGACCCGCCGACCAGCCCTGCTTACGCCCTCCGATTTGAGATTCCAGGCTCTGCCAGCGTGTGCCACCGTGGTAGCCTCTGGTGTAACATCCCAGCGAAAGGTGAGAAGTTTGAGAGGAGCAATTTCAAAGAATACAGGTACGTCATCTTACCTGCACAATTCCGTTCGCACGGCGCTGCGTAGGGTTTCTGGGCTGGGGTGGTGACTGACGATCATGCTGCAGGCTCACACCCTCTTTCAATTCTCCCATAATCGTCGATATTCCGGTTCACGACGCCGGCGCCTTTTCATACTACCTCACCTACACCCCAATCCCTGCCTTTGCCGTACGAGATGCTGGCGATGCCATCACACCTGAGCCAACCAAAACGAGGGAGTACTACATCGATGTCGAACCTCGACTCAGCGTGCAAGAGAGTGACGTGCCGCTCGATGCCGTGTCAGTCATCTCGGTCCTGTCCAAGTTCATGGGCAAGTACCCTGGCGATTGGGACCGACACTTGCATGGTATCAGCGAGAGGGGTTACAACATGGTGCATTACACCCCTCTGATGACGCGAGGCGAGAGCAATAGTCCTTATTCTCTGTACGACCAACTCACCTTCGACAAGAACGTCTTCCCCAATGGCGAGGCGGACGTGGCTGGTCTGGTGAAGAGGATGGACGAGGACTTCGGCCTCATGGCTCTGACGGATGTGGTGTGGAATCATTCTGCCAACAACTCAAAGTGGCTCGAGGAACACCCTGATGCAGGCTACAACATCAAGACCGCTCCACATCTAGAGCCGGCATTTGTTTTGGACACCGCACTGCTCAAGTACAGTGCGTCTCTTGCCGGAAGCAATCTCCCGACCAAGCTTACGTCTACCGACGACCTGCAGGCGGTAATGGATGGTGCAAAAGCACAGGTCTTCCCGGAGATTAAGTTGTGGGAATTCTACATCTGTGACGTTGAGCGTGACGCTGAGGCGACCCTCTCGGTCTGGAGCTCTGGCGAAGCAGAATTAACCTCCAACAAGACACTCGAGGGGTTGGAATCATGGTCGCTCAAGCAGAAGGCAGACTGGCTGCGCAATCATGCATTCCAAGGGACTGATAGGATGGGTGAGCGTTTCCGCCGCCGTGTCCTCCCTGCACCTGCTGCAGCTCTACTGGAAGGACTCGTGGGCAAAGCTAGTTCTAGCCAGCCGACGGACGAAAAAGCAGCACGTGAGGCATTACTGCAAGTACTCAACGAGGTCAACCTGGATTGGTACAAGGAGTACGACAACGATCTAGAGGCCATCGTCGACCAGGTGTACAACCGGGCAAAGTACACTCGTCTTGATGCCCATGGACCGAAAATCGGCGAGATCAACGATAAGAATCCTCTGATTGAATCCTACTTCACACGCCTACCTTCCAACGAGACGACCAAGAAGCACGACCCCTCCTGCCTTGCTTTGGCCAACAATGGCTGGGTTTGGGCGGCCGATGTCATGCGTGACAACGCCGGTCCGGAATCAAAGGTCTATCTTCGCCGCGAACTCATTGTTTGGGGTGATTGTGTGAAGCTGAGATATGGCAAAGGCCCAGAGGATAGCCCCTTCCTGTGGGAATTCATGAAAAACTACACACAGCTCATGGCCAAATACTTTCACGGTTTCAGAATCGACAACTGCCATTCTACACCGTTACATGTCGCTGAGTACATGCTGGACGCTGCGAGACAGGTTCGGCCCAGCCTGATGGTTGCTGCCGAGCTATTTTCCGGTGATGAGAAGATGGACTACCTCTATTGCCAGAGACTGGGTATCTCTGCTCTCATTCGTGAGGCCATGCAGGTCTGGAGCACTGCCGAACTGAGCAGGTTGGTCCATATCAACTGTGGGCGTCCAGTGGGAAGCTTCGAAGTAGACGACGTTACAGGTGTCGACTTGAAGCTCAACGGTCACATGTCTAATGGACCATCGTCACCTCCGGCTGGTCGCGAGATCGTGAAGAAGGTTTTGCCCAGCAAGCTTCACGCACTACTAATGGATTGTACCCACGACAACGAGACGCCTGTGCAGCGGCGTGACGGCAGAGATACCCTTCCCACATCTGCGCTGGTGGCGATGTGCGCATCCGCCTCCGGATCTGTCTTTGGCATGGACGAACTGTACCCAGAGCTGATAGAGCTCGTCCACGAGACCAGACCATACAACTCACCCTACAGTGAAATTGGGCTCGATCGAAAGATCAGGATTGGTTCCACTCAGAGCAATGGCCTGGGTGGGATTGGAGGTGTCAAGAAGCTCATGAATCAGTTGCATACCATAATGGGCAAAGATGGATACGACGAGAGTCACATCCATCACGAAGGAGAGTATATCACAGTCCATCGTCTGCATCCTAAATCGAGGAAGGGTTACTATTTGGTAGCCCACACTGCTTTCCCTGGCTACGGAAACAGCAATGGCGGCTTTCCGGCACAGGTCTTGACCGGAACCAAGGCACGTCTTCTCGGAGCATGGTCGCTCGAGTGTGATCAGTCCGAGGAAGCCAAAGCGGAGGCCAAGGGTGCTAAAGTCCTCAAAGGCGTACCCGCCAGGACTTTGGATATCAAAGGGGTAAGAGCTGAAGTTACTGGAGATGACACTACCGTCTTCGTTCCAGACCACTTTCCACCAGGAAGCATTGCGGTCTTCGAGACATGGATACCTGCTGCCGAGCACTCTGAAGGACTGGACAAATATGTTACGAGCGGCGCCAGTGCTGCCGTTTCAGATTGTTCGCTGATCGACTTGAACGCTCTGCTCTATAGAGCAGATGCAGAAGAGCGGGCGGCTTCAGGTGGGCAGGATGGTTCATACACAATCGATGGGCTGGGACCTCTTGTCTACTGTGGTCTGCAAGGCTGGTGGAGCGTGCTTCGCGATGTTGTAGCCCGCAACGACCTGGGCCATCCCATTTGTAACCACCTCCGTGCTGGCCAGTGGGCGCTGGATCAAATTGTAGGCAGGCTCGACAAATTGTCATCGCAGCAAGGATATACAGGCCTGAAGGGCCCAGCGGAATGGCTACGTGAGAGGTTCGACGCCATCAGGAAGCTTCCCTCGTTCCTGCTTCCTCGGTACTTCGCGCTCGTTATTCGAACGGCATACAAGGCTGCCTATGCTCACGGTGTGGCACAGATGAACTCCAACGTGCAGAACGGCCAGGAGTTCCTGCAGGCTCTCGCTATGGTGGGTGTGCAGTGCCAGGGATACATGCCGAATGCCAGCCTCTGGCCACAGAAGCTTGTGCCTTCACTCGCAGCAGGTTTGCCCCATTTTGCCCAGGACTGGGCGAGGTGCTGGGGACGGGACATCATGATAGCCATGCGTGGATTGCTCCTATGCACTGGCCGTCCCGAGGATACCAGAGAGCACATACATTGCTTCGCCAGCGTCGTCAAGCATGGTATGGTTCCCAACCTTCTCGGTTCGGGCAAAATTCCCAGGTACAACAGCCGTGATTCCGTGTGGTTCTTCCTTCAGAACATTCAAGATTACTGCAAGCTCGTCCCCAACGGAGAGGACATCCTTCAGGAAAAGGTAAAGCGAAGATTTGAGCCCTACAACGATGACTGGTTCCCCTGGGATGACCCTCGCGCCTACGCAAAGGAGAGCACTATCGCTGAGGTCGTTCACGAATGCTTGCAGAGACACGCAGAAGGCATGCACTTTAGAGAGTATAATGCCGGACCGGCAATCGACTCGCAGATGAAGAGTGAAGGATTCAACATAGATATAGAAACTGATTGGGAGACCGGTTTAATCTTTGGCGGGAACGAGTGGAATTGTGGTACGTGGATGGACAAGATGGGTGAGAGTGAGAAAGCCGGGAACAAGGGCCATCCAGGTACCAGTCGGGATGGCGCACCAGTCGAGATCAGCGGTATGCTCTACTCTGCCTTGCGATGGGCGGATTCGCTTGCCAGCGCTGGCAAAATACCCACTTCCAGTGTAAAGACCAAGGCAGGAGATGAAGTCTCTTACAAGGAGTGGGCGGACAAGGTCAAGGCAAGCTTTGAGCGCTGCTACTTTGTACCTGACGACCCTTCAGAAGACGGCTCGTACGACGTCAACCCGTCCATTATCAACCGCAGAGGCATCTACAAGGACGTGTACAGGGGAGTGAAGGAGTACAGAGACTATCAGCTGCGACCGAACTTCCCGATCGCCATGTGCGTTGCCCCTGATCTCTTTGACCCTGGACATGCTCTTCTAGCGCTCGAGCAAGCAGACCGACACCTGCGCGGACCGACAGGCATGGCAACGCTCGATCCAGGCGACCACGAGTACAACCCGTGGTACGTCAACAGCGAGGACAGCGACAACTTTGCGACAGCCAAGGGCAGGTGCTATCACCAGGGTCCTGAGTGGCTGTGGCCCACAGGCTTCTTCCTGCGCGCTTTGCTAAAGTTCGATCTCATCAGGAGAAAGGCCAATGGAGAGGGCAAGGAAGGCAAGGAAGCCACCCTCTTCCTCGTCAGCGAGAGGCTGAGGGGTTGCGTGGAGATGATCAAGACCAGCCCCTGGGCCGGTCTGACCGAACTTACCAACAAGGCCGGAGTAGAATGTTCCGATTCCTGTCCGACCCAGGCCTGGAGCGCCGGCTGTATACTTGACCTATTCGACGATGCCGCTAGGGAAGATGATATTTGATGACTCGTGAGGGTTTGAACAGTGCGAGTCCACGATGTTACTTAGACAATATTTAATAAATTTGCAGATCGATGTTGACATTCATGATACACTCTCTGTGTTCTACAGGAACTGGGATTCTGGACTAAATTCCTTCACTTAGTCCGGTCAAAAAAAAAAAAAAAAACTTTCCTTTCGAGCGTGACACAGGCATTGTTCTCATACTGTCCTAGGAAGTAGATCGATCATGGCGTGGGCCAACCGTAGACAGCTTTGTCCAGACCGACAACTATCTCTATACCAAATTGGGGTATTGGGTAGCTTCTTTGTTGCAGAAATTGGGGATGCTTTCTAGCAGGCCAATGCAGTTGGTGGTCGAATGAGGAAGCTTCACAACATGTATATGAAATCCGGTCTCTTGTCGCCCATCCGTCTAATCTCATCCTCGCTCTTACCCTCCACCAAGTACGCTCGCTGACCTGCAAGACGTTTGCGGTTCTCGCATCTGAGCGCAAGACTGGTTGCCAAAGTTCCGAAAAAGAGGAAGACAATCAAGTAGGCCATACATACTCCATGACCAGTTGGATATCCAATCGTCTTCTCGCTCGCTAAATAAACGTTGCTGGACATGACACCGTTCAGGTTGCCCCTGTCGTGATTCATTATGTCAGCTATGTCGGAAGCGGGGGAAATCATGCTTTGATGAAGCCGAGCGAACTCACCATCCGATGACAAAGCCTAGCATGACACCTCGCTTGTACACACCCTCAGTGTTGTTGGAAGCCCAGGCTATGATATTGGGTAGGCACGCGTAGATGCCGATGGCAGCCAGGAATACGCCGGCGTATTGGACACCTGGCTGGCGTGAGGCGAGGAGCATGGCGAAACCCGCAATGCTCACCAGCGATATCAGTGCAGTGCAAACGCCGCGTTTTCCGGCCCTATCAGTGTACCATCCGGCCAGTATGGTCGCGACGGCCGCAGCGGCGTAGGGAGGCACCGAAAGGAGGTTTGCAATCGTCGAGGTGTAACCCAGACCACTGATTATGGAAGGCACGAACAGGGCAAATGCATACAGGGGACCACATACTCCACCATAGATCAGAGAGAATGCCCAAGTCTTCCAGTCGCGCGTGCTTTGCCAGAAGTACTCCATGCGGAAGTCCTCGCTACGGGAAGCGGCCTGCTTGTCAACCCTGAGCCTACGTATTACCCTCGCTCGGTCTTCCGGCGACAAGAACTTCGCTTCCGTGGGGAAATCATGCACCATCCAGTAAGAGACCAATCCAATAAGCATGGTTGCCAACCCTTCGAGAATGAATATCCAAGCCCAGCCGGGCTTGCCACCTACGCCACGCATCTGGGCGATTGCAGCAGCGAGCAGTCCACCGAACGAACCAGCAAGTGCCGCGGCGGCTATGAATATCGCAGTGCGGATGCCCAGCTCCGAGCGCTTGTACCAACACGAAAGGTAGTAATTGATACCCGGAAATAGGCCTGCTTCCGTCATTCCCAGGAACCAGCGAGCGGCCGCCAGGCCAGAGAAATCATGGACCAGGCCCATAGTCGTCTGAGGAGAAGGTCAGCAGGAGTGTTGGGGCCTTCGAGCTAGGTCCGTTCGTACCATTACAATGCCCCAAATCACCACTATGGTAGGAATGAAGATGCTAGGCCGGTAGCGCTTCAAC
Source organism: Scorias spongiosa (assembly GCA_018467035.1). Taxonomy (NCBI): domain Eukaryota; kingdom Fungi; phylum Ascomycota; class Dothideomycetes; order Capnodiales; family Readerielliopsidaceae; genus Scorias; species Scorias spongiosa. The sequence continues at coordinate 127,277 of JACSZZ010000006.1, read as the reverse complement.
ATTACATTTGTGAGGGGCTCTACGAAAGCATAGCTGACGAAGAATAGACTAAGCGATGCACTATACTGGCCGCCAGATATGTGGAGGTCCGGCAGGAGACCATCGATCTTGGCGTTTCCTTGAATCAAGTCGTCAGAGATGGACTTGAATGATCGGCACGTTGTTGGTGTACTCACCAATGTTCGATCTGTCTAGGAAGCTGAGAAGGTAGAGGAAGGAGAGCCAAGGTATTAACCGCCAATCCAGTTTACGCACTAGTCTTCTGTCCTACTTATCTATTAGCTCCGACATTGCAATGTATGGTGGGGATATCATACTATTTCTCTTCTCTCCTCGTCGCTCAGCCCAGCATCAGGATCAGCGATTTCATCAACGTCAAATTGCGCAACAGGCTCGTTGAAGCCTTTCTCGCCATCAAACGGAGGATTTTGCTGCAGGCTGCTGCTATTTCTACCACCCTTGGCGCCTTCTGCGTCCATGGTGTGGCTTGGACAATTGCCGCAATATTGCGAATGGTATAGGAGGATAATCACTATCGAGGTGTCTCGAGCAAGCGTAAAAGGGTAGGTGTCGTGGATCAACACCGAATGCTCAGGACGAAATTTACAGAGAGGGAGGGGAGTTAACATGGATTATCAATGGCGGATCTTGGAAGGGTCCAGCTGATCGCTCAGCTGGGTTCGAGAGTCGAGGACATACCGAAAAGCACCAACAGAGCCATGGATCACTTATTGGAACGAAAACTCGGAGTATCTGGGTACTGTGTCACGATTTACGGAGGTACTATGCAACTGTGCCTCGACGAGTTGAGAGGCAAGGATGGATCAAGCGATTTATGGATCATGCACAGGACGTTCAAGCAGCGAATGGGGAGAAGCTAGCCAACGGCAATTCAATGGTGTCGATTCCCGTGATAGTTGTTGTTGTTGTTGCTGTCATGGCCCGGGGAGTAGTACGAGTAGTACAGGGTGAAACCATAGGTTAATCTTCAGGAAACAGACACATCAAGTCCCTTGACTAGAGATGGTTGAATGTCCACCGGTGGAGGGGTGGGTCCTTCAGCAGCATGCCGGGCGATGCATGACACCCAAGCAGGAAAACGCATTCAACGCACGATCGATCATGCAGTGTAATGATGCTAATCGGTCGTACAGCGGAGAAAGCCAGTGGAACGCAGGGAGATACTTGTTGTTGAACAAGTCAAAGGAAAGCAATACCCAACGTGTCCGAGGATATTGATACTGTAATTCTGCCGGGCGGGATTGCCTGGTTAAAACAACACATCATCCCTCTCAGCATGGGCAGTGGAAGAGCATTTGATATGCCCGACCAGATTGATGGCTTTTCGATGTAATAGATCGGGGGTTGACAATGGATGAGGTCCAGCAGACTGGAGACCACCTGCAGGGAACGTCCACAACCTGAGTTCGGCAAGAGTGACGTCATGCCCCCTACTCCAGCTGTAGGTAAACAGGACGACATCTGTGTCTCTATGCGACGGCGACATATTCCCGCATAGCGTATATCATCTGATCGATCTGACATCGTGCTCATCTTGCAGAGCAATGGCTGGCTATGGAGGACATCGCAGTGAGGGATCCATCTCCGGCACCGCCATACTAGCCGCCTTCTTACCAACCTTGCTGATCGCCATCCTCTACCTGACGGTGTTCGCGTTCGTTCGCAATAAAAATGCGAAAGTGTACTCTCCACGGACCTTCCTGGGCTCTGTCTCCGAGAAGGATCGTACGCCTTCATCGCGTGCATCGGGTCGATCCTGGTTCAAAGACTTCATCTCGCTGCCTGATCGTTTCGTGTTGCAGCACAATTCGCTGGACGCCTATTTGTGGCTGAGATTCCTTAAGTTCATTATCTCATTATGCCTAGCGGGCTGTCTCTTGATATGGCCTATCCTGATTCCAGTCAATGCCAACGGAGGCGGACGTGCTTCCCAGCTGGACCGAATCTCCTTCTCAAACATTGCGAAGAACGATCTTTTGTGGGCTCATGTGGCCGTAGCCTGGGTGTTCTTTGGAATTCTCATGTTGGCGATCGTTCGCGAACGACTCCTCCTCATCGGCGTGAGGCAGGCATACTTGCTGGATGAGACAGCGGCTCTGCGCATATCTAGCAGGACTGTACTGTTCCTGCATGCGCCAAGGGATGCGCTTCTGCTCGAGAATCTCCACGCCTATTTTGGCCCAGAAGCCGAGCGGAGATGGCCTGTACGAGATCCTGGTGACCTGGATAGTCTCATCGCCCAGCGCACCGATCTAGCCATGGATTTAGAGCGTCTTCAACTGGGACTTCTCAAAGACGCATGCAAGAACCGAAGAAAGCTGCCTTCAGGAGACGGCAGTCACGTCTCTGATGCCACGAATCAAGAGCGCACTCCTATGATTCCCCAAGTGCTGCGTCAAAATTTTGCGTCTCTCCAGAAGATTGATCTTGCAATTGCCGAGACCCAGGATCGCATTGGAGAGACGACAGACATCATCGAGAGACGACGTAAAGCCCCAAGCCGTAACATGCCAGATCATTCAGCAGTATTTGTAACTTTCGCCTCCCAGTCTGCGGCTCATATGGCTTTCGAGAAACTCAATTTCAAACCCAAGCTGCCAACTCAAGTGCGTTTCTTGGATGTTAAGCCAAAAGAAGTTCTCTGGAACAACCTCACAATGCCGGTGCAGCAACGATTGTCCAAAGCCTCTCTTGCTCTCGTATTCGTTGTGGTTTTCATTCTCTTCTTCTCAATTCCTGTGGGTGTCATAGGTACTATCAGCAATGCCAACTACCTTGCTGAAAATGTGAAATGGCTATCTTGGATCAAGAAGCTACCGCCATGGGCTTTGGGTCTGTTGACGGGCTTGGTGCCACCGTTTCTCGTCAGCTGGTTCACATCCTATGTACCGAAGTTGTTCAGACGTAAGTAGAGCTTGCAATTCTTCTTTGAAATCTCTGTACTGATACAAGATCCAGATATTGCGAAGCTTTCCGGGGAGCCGACCACGCCTCAAGCAGAGCTCAAGACTCAGGCTTGGACCTTTGCTTTTCAAGTAATCCAGGTCTTCCTCGTTACGACCTTCTCCTCAGGAGCTTCTGCTATTGCAAGGCAGACGGTAGAAGACCCGCTAAGCACGCCAGCTCTTCTCGCAGAAGCTCTGCCCAAAGCGAGCAACTTCTATCTGACTTACTTCATACTGCAAGGAACCACAAAGGCTGCTGATAATATATTGAACTCCTCAGACCTTTTGACTTATTGGTTCTACTCTCATTTTTGGGACAAAACGCCACGACAGAAATTCAATACTTATGCAGAGATGAAGGGGATGAGCTGGGGGGCCTGGTATCCAAAGTTTACCAATCTCTTCGTAATAGGTAAGTCTTGCCCACAAGTCTCGCTACTGAGGATTGAGGCAAGGACTAATACGACCTGTGTCTCTAGCGGTTGCCTACTCGTGTATCGCCCCATTAGTGCTCGGGTTCGCCGTCGTCGGAATATCCCTTTATTATCTAAGTTATCGCTACAACGCATTGTACGTGCAACAGTGTAAAGTTGATACCCGCGGCGAAGCGTACAATCGCGCGCTGAAGCAAATGCCGACTGGTATTTATCTCGCAGAACTATCTCTCCTCGGACTGTTTGGAGCTCGCAAAGCAGCAGCTCAGTCAGCTGCCATAGTCGCCCTTCTGGTGATCACTGCAATTACCAACGCAGCTCTTGACCGGATGTTAAGGCCGCTGGAGCTCTACCTTGGCGTTGACAATCTCATGGAACAGGAAGTACCATTACTGGCCGAAGAAGATGGGGTGCCACCGGAAGACGAAGCCGAGCTTCACGCTTCGTCTCACGTTCGCCGCATGGGTCTTTATGTTTTCCCACGAGCTGCCGTTGGACCTCTCTCAAAATTCCTCGACGCGCAAATCTCGAGTGCGAGAACGAAGGTCAAGTCATGGCTGCATGAACCCAGCTCTCGACATCTCCCGGAGGACCAATATGACTTACCGCAGCTCAGCGAAGAGGAGTTGACAAATGCTTACAACGCACCATCATTCACTGCCACCACTCCCAAGTTGTGGATTCCAAAAGACTCACACGGGATGTCTCGAGCCATAATCGACGAAAACGAGAAATTTGGGATCATCACGAGCGACGAAGGTGCCTGGATGGATAATTCCGGACGAGTTGATTGGGAGAAGGACTTTGATGTGGTGCCCATTCACTCAAAACCGAAAACGATCTAGGGAGTACCATATGGATAGTAAGCGACAGCACCAAGACAAACACTACCCTGTCTAACCTCTTACACAGTCACGCGTCACTCGGATGTTATCGCTCAGGAATGGCACATTACCGATCATTGAAGGCTTGTTACCCACATCTCCCGGTCCAGTATTACATGGAGTCGACAGCTGGATTCCAACGGCGGTGTTGGAACTTCTTGGGCTAAACTTACTGATCTATCTGGCTCGAAACCAAAGCGAAATGTGTTGAACAGTCGATCCTCATCGGTCCGTTCGCTTGAGGTTATGCCATATGCTGGTAACGGTTGCCTATATGCGATTACATCGTGCTGTGTGGCACATATAGCTAATTCGCGGTGGCCGAAGCCTTTGAGTGACGTGAGCTCGTTGTTGGCTGCACAATTTGAGGTCGACGCATTGCCATCGTGACGTGCCTTGAGCTGTTGCATATGTGTAAACTTGCGGGACGGGCTTCCCTGGAGCCTGCATTCCCGAAGGCGCTCTGTCCGCTTGTCGAATGTAAAACGTCTAGGCTTATATGTTCGGCACTAAAATACTATGCAAACGGCGGACGTACCTCTACTTCTAAGTCCAACACGGCTACGAAATCCACGCCACATGTTGCATAGCGCGGACGTTGGAGCTGCTACTCGGTCAAAGAGCTGCAAGGATTGAAACGCGTTGACTTCCAATGGCAGGAAGGTGCGATACGGTCTATTATATATTATCTAATTACATGAGCTACGCGGTTTGACAAACATGTGTAGCACTTGCAAAGGTCAGACATGATGGTTAGGCGACTATAGGGCGTTGATGCAACGTGCACCATCGTTGGAGTTGGCAGCCGGTCCCTGCGCATCTACCGCCGCAGAGCTTCCGTCGATCTTGACTTTCACAATTGTTCCGCTTCCGTTCTCACTTGCATAGAAATAGCCATTGCTTCCGGCGTATGTAGCACCATAACCTGTGGGGTTGGAGACAATGGTTCCAAGATCTTTGATGACCGTCCAAGTGTGAGTGGTCATGCTAAAGGATCTGAGCACCGTAGTCTTGCTCGAGCTGATTGAAAGCGCGTAAAGGTTGGCACCACCACCCGGCACATATGTCCAGTCAATAATCCTGTCTTGCGTAGAGAGGCCGGTAGTGCCGGAAGCAACGACTTGGCCGAATGTGGCCGAACCGGGAACAAGATCGATTTGACGCCAGACATTGCCATAATCTGAAATCCAATACTGACCATTCTGGTCGACGTCACCAGCGGCCGGGGCGATATCGCTAGTCCCCACACTGGTGAGACTTCCATCGTTTATATTCAGCCTGACAATGCTGTATGGGGACGGAGTGATGTAAGTTCCGTAAAGATAATTGTCTTTGACGTTGTAACCAAGAGCGTTGATCGACTCGCCGTTGTTGACGAAGTCCAGCAACTTGGTTGTAGTACCTGAGGTCACATTGACAGAGTAGAGAGTCCTGACTTGAATCAAGTAACCCAACGAGCTGCAAGAGGCAGCACCAGCTGGAGTCTCAACCGCAATGAGGCCAGGATTGGTCCCGGAAGCTGCGCTCAAAGTCGTTGTGATTGGTGCACTGATGGAGGACTTACCAGTGTACGCAATGGTGGTCGTCCGGTACGTGGGAGGGGTCTGTACATCAACCGTACCTGGAGCCGTACCTGAAGGAGGAATGGTAGTTGTGATTGGGGCTGTAATGGAAGATGTGCCGGTGTAGAGATGTGTCGTGGAAACGTAGCTAGCTGGTGTGTACACAGCAACAGTACCTGGCACGGTACCCGAAGGAGGGATAGTGGTCGTACTTGGTGCAGTGATTGACGATGTCCCAGTATATAAGCGTGTGGTTGACACGTAGGTAGGCGGGGTGTAGACCACAACAGTACCGGAAACAGTGCCTGAGGGAGGAATAGTAGTCGTACTTGGTGCAGTGATTGATGATGTGCCAGTATACAGGCGTGTGGTTGACACGTATCCAGGAGGGGTGAACACCTCGACAGTACCAGGAACTGTCCCTGAAGGAGGAATAGTTGTAGTAATAGGAGCAGTGATCATAGACGTACCAGTGTAAGGACGTGTTGTGGAGACGTAACTAGCCGGGGTGTAGACGGCGACAGTGCCAGGCGCGGTTCCTGAAGGAGGAATAGTAGTGGTAATTGGTGCAGTAATCGACGAGGTTCCAGTGTACAGGCGGGTTGTGGACACATAACTTGCGGGAGTGAACACCTCGACAGTGCCAGGCGCGGTACCTGATGGAGGAATGGTCGTTGTGATCGGTACAGTAATGGAGGAATTGCCGGTGTACAGGCGGGTCGTGGACACATAGCTGGCCGGAGTGAACACCTCAACAGTCCCAGGGGCGGTACCTGACGGGGAAATCGTGGTAGTGTACGGCGCCGTAATGGATGAGGTACCAGTATACGGCCTGGTAGTAGAGACATAGCTGGCTGGAGTGAGCACTACAACTGTGCCAGGCGCAGTGCCAGAGGGAGGTACTGTAGTAGTGTAGGGCGCAGTGATGGAAGAAGTGCCGGTGTATAGCCTCGTGGTGGAGACGTAGCTAGCCGGGGTGAAGACTTCGACGGTGCCAGGGTTAGTGCCAGACGGCGAAATCGTCGTAGTGTACGGCGCCGTAATGGATGAGGTGCCAGTATAAAGTCTAGTAGTAGAGACATAGCTGGCCGGCGTGAGCACTACAACTGTGCCAGGCGCAGTGCCAGAGGGAGGTACTGTAGTAGTGTAGGGGGCAGTGATGGAAGAAGTGCCGGTGTACAGCCTCGTAGTGGAGACGTAGCTAGCCGTAGTTGAGACGTAGCTAGCCGGGGTGAAGACTTCGACGGTTCCAGGGTTAGTGCCAGACGGCGAAATCGTCGTAGTGTACGGCGCCGTAATGGATGAGGTGCCAGTATAAAGTCTAGTAGTAGAGACATAGCTAGCCGGCGTGAGCACTACAACTGTGCCAGGCGCAGTGCCAGAGGGAGGTACTGTGGTAGTGTAAGGCGCAGTGATGGAGGAATTTCCAGTGTAGAGACGGGTAGTAGAGACATAGCTAGCCGGCGTGAGCACTATAACTGTACCAGGCGCAGTGCCAGAGGGAGGTACTGTAGTAGTGTAGGGCGCCGTGATTGAAGAAGTGCCGGTGTAGGGCCTCGTAGTAGAGACGTAGCTAGCTGGAGTGAAGACTATCACGGTGCCAGGGGCGGTTCCTGAAGGCGGCACCGTTGTAGTGTAGGGCGCCGTGATTGAAGAAGTGCCGGTGTAGGGCCTCGTAGTAGAGACGTAGCTAGCTGGAGTGAAGACTATCACGGTGCCAGGGGCGGTTCCTGAAGGCGGCACCGTTGTAGTATAAGGCGCAGTGATTGAAGAAGTGCCGGTGTACAGCCTCGTAGTAGAGACATAGCTAGCTGGCGTGAAGACTTCAACGGTTCCTGGGTTAGTGCCAGACGGTGGTACCGTTGTGGTATATGGCGCAGTAATGGATGAGGTGCCAGTGTAGAGCTGAGTAGTTGAGACGTAACTAGCTGGTGTCAAAACTATCACTGTGCCAGGGACACTTCCTGAAGGCGGCACTGTTGTAGTGTAAGGCGCAGTGATGGAAGAGGTGCCCGTATAAAGCCTCGTAGTAGAGACATAGCTGGCTGGAGTGAAGACTTCGACAGTTCCTGGGTTGGTGCCAGACGGTGGTACTGTTGTGGTGTATGGGGCAGTCCTATTCTGCGATCCTGTATAGAGCAGTGTAGTTGTCACATAGCTTGCTGGGCTAGAAATAGACGATGACGAGCTAGTAGATCTGCTGCTCGGCGTAAGCACCTGGACCGTACCTGGAGCGGTGCCAGATGGCTGGGCTACGGTTGTGGTCAGTGGCGCAGTAATAGAGGAGGTTCCGGTATATGCGTTCGTGACAGTGACAAACTGCGGCGACACCGAGCTTGAATTTGAGACAGGAGTCAACACGTCTACCGTTCCAGGGACCGTTCCAGAAGGTCTGACAATGGTCGTTGTAATGGGCCCGGTTATGCGGGAGGTCCCAGTGTACCGCAATGTCGTCGTCACATACGCTCCAGGAGTGAGGACTTCCACGTATGGGGGCGCAGTACCTGAAGGATAGATAGTGGTAGTTAGAGGTGCCGTTATGGGTGAAGTTCCTGTGTACTCGTCTGTAACCGTGCGATATCTCAACTGTGGCGTGAGAATCTCCACTAGGCCCGGGTTTGGTAGTTAGAGGTGCCGTTATGGGTGAAGTTCCTGTGTACTCGTCTGTAACCGTGCGATATCTCAACTGTGGCGTGAGAATCTCCACTAGGCCCGGGTTTGTTCCTGAAGGAGCAATGATGGTAGTTGTAATCGGCGCCGTGATCGCTGATGTACCGTTATATGCGAGAGTGCTTGTCACGTAGACTGGCCCCGGGGTGAGGACATACACCGTTCCAGACACAGTTCCAGACGGTTGTGCAACAGTGGTAGTAATAGGTGCCGTAATTGTAGAAGATCCGGTGTAAGGGCGAGTGGTTGAAACATAGCCCACTGGTGGGGTAAGGACGTCAACGGTCCCTGCCATGGTCCCTGATGGTTGCACAACAGTGGTGGTGATTGGAGCAGTGATGACAGAAGTTCCATTGTACGCACGCGTGGTGGTCACATACACTGGGGGGGTAAGGACGTCGACGGTTCCTGGACGAGTCCCTGACGGCTGCGCAATGGTGGTAGTGATGGGCGCGGTGATGCTAGAAGAGCCTGTGTAAGCTAGAGTAGTAGTCACATACCCAACCGGTGGCGTAAGGACGTCGACGGTTCCTGGACGAGTCCCTGACGGCTGCGCAATAGTGGTAGTGATGGGCGCGGTAATACTAGAAGAGCCTGTGTAAGCTAGAGTAGTAGTCACATACCCAACCGGTGGCGTAAGGACGTCGACGGTTCCTGGACTGGTCCCGGATGGCTGCGCTACGGTAGTAGTAATAGGCGCGGTAATAGTAGAAGGTCCTGTATAAGCCAAAGTGGTGGTCACATATCCAACCGGTGGAGTGAGTACATCAACAGTCCCTGGACGAGTTCCGGAGGGCTGCACAACGGTGGTAGTGATTGGAGCAGTGATCACACTAGTTCCATTGTAAGCCAAAGTGGTGGTCACATATCCAATAGGTGGCGTAAGGACATCGACGGTTCCTGGACGAGTTCCGGATGGCTGCGCTACGGTAGTAGTAATAGGCGCGGTAATAGTAGAAGATCCTGTATAAGCCAAAGTAGTGGTTACATACCCAGCCGGAGGAGTGAGCACGTCGACGGTTCCTGGGACCGTACCCGAGGGCTGCGCGATAGTGGTGGTAATTGGAGCAGTGATCGAACTGGTTCCAGTATACGCCAGTGTCGTAGTCACATATCCAGCCGGTGGAGTGAGCACATCGACAGTCCCTGAACGAGTTCCGGATGGCTGCACAACGGTCGTGGTAATTGGAGCAGTGATCGAACTGGTTCCAGTGTACGCCAGTGTCGTAGTCACATATCCAGCCGGTGGAGTGAGCACATCGACAGTCCCTGGACGAGTTCCGGATGGCTGCACAACGGTCGTGGTAATTGGAGCAGTGATCGAACTGGTTCCAGTGTATGCCAGTGTCGTAGTCACATACCCAACCGGTGGAGTGAGCACGTCGACGGTTCCTGGGACCGTACCCGAGGGCTGCGCGATAGTGGTGGTAATTGGAGCAGTGATCGAACTGGTTCCAGTGTACGCCAGTGTCGTAGTCACATATCCAGCCGGTGGAGTGAGCACGTCGACGGTTCCTGGGACCGTACCCGAGGGCTGCGCGATAGTGGTGGTAATTGGAGCAGTGATCGCACTGGTTCCAGTGTATGCCAGTGTCGTAGTCACATACCCAACCGGTGGAGTGAGCACGTCGACGGTTCCTGGGACCGTACCCGAGGGCTGCGCGATAGTGGTGGTAATTGGAGCAGTGATCGCACTGGTTCCAGTGTATGCTAGTGTTGTAGTCACATAACCTGCTGGCGCGGTGAGTACCTCCACAGTCCCAGGGTTGTTGCCAGTCGGTTGTGCAACTGTGGTGGTGATAGGGGCCGTGATAGCAGAAGTCCCGGTATACTGAAGCGTGATTGTTACATAGCCCGGCCCAGGGGTAAGAACATCGACAGTCCCGGAGCGGGTGCCAGATGGTTGTGCTACAGTCGTAGTGATCGGCGCGGTAATGGCAGAAGTACCATTATACCGAAGCGTAGTAGTGACGTATCCAACCGGTGGTGTCAGGACATCTACTGTTCCAGGGTTACTTCCAGAAGGTTGCGCAACAGTCGTAGTAACAGGACCGGTAATGGTTAAAGACCCAGTGTACGTCCAGGGTTACTTCCAGAAGGTTGCGCAACAGTCGTAGTAACAGGACCGGTAATGGTTAAAGACCCAGTGTACGGAAGGGTCTTTGTAATATAACCGGCCGGCGGCGTAAGAACGTCGACGATTCCAGGATTAGTACCCGAGGGTTGTGCGATAGTGGTAGTAATAGGAGCTGTAATAGTAGAAGCTCCAGTATACGGAAGCGTGTTCGTCACGTAACGAATAGGGGTGAGGACATCCACTGTTCCAGGGTTGCTACCTGAAGGCTGGGCGACAGTAATTGTAATAGGTGCAGTGATGGTAGAAGCTCCAGTGTACGGAAGTGTGTTCGTGACATAGCCTACTGGAGGCGTAAGAACATCCACTGTTCCAGGGTTAGTACCAGATGGTTGCGCGATTGTGGTAGTAATAGGAGCGGTGATGGTGGAAGCTCCAGTGTATACAAGCGTCTTTGTGATGTAGCCTGCTGGAGGCGTGAGAACATCCACTGTTCCAGGGTTAGTACCAGATGGTTGCGCGATGGTGGTAGTAATAGGAGCGGTAATAGCGGAAGCTCCAGTGTATGGAAGTGTGTTCGTGACATAGCCTGCTGGAGGCGTGAGAACATCCACCGTTCCAGGGTTACCACCTGAAGGCTGTGCAATCGTGGTGGTGATTGGGCCAGTGATGGTGGAAGCTCCAGTGTATGGAAGCGTCTTCGTGACATAGCCTGCTAGAGGCGTGAGAATATCCACTGTTCCAGGGTTGGTACCGGAGGGTTGCGCGATGGTAGTAGTAATAGGAGCGGTGATGTTGGAAGTTCCAGTGTATACGAGCGTCTTTGTGATGTAGCTAGCAGGAGTGAGCACGTCCACTGTTCCAGGGTTACCACCTGAAGGCTGTGCAATAGTGGTGGTGATTGGGCCAGTGATGGTGGAGGCTCCTGTGTACAGAAGCGTTTGAGTAACGTATCCTGGCTGTGGAGTGAGCACCTCTACTGTTCCAGGGCTATTGCCAGATGGCTGCGCGATGGTGGTGGTAATAGGAGCGGTGATGGTAGAAGTTCCAGTGTATGCGACCGTCTTTGTGATGTAGCTAGCAGGAGTGAGAACGTCCACTGTTCCAGGGTTACCACCTGAAGGCTGTGCAATAGTGGTGGTGATTGGGCCAGTGATGGTGGAGGCTCCTGTGTACAGAAGCGTTTGAGTAACGTATCCTGGCTGTGGAGTGAGCACCTCTACTGTTCCAGGGCTATTGCCAGATGGCTGCGCGATGGTTGTGGACCACCTGAAGGCTGTGCAATAGTGGTGGTGATTGGGCCAGTGATGGTGGAGGCTCCTGTGTACAGAAGCGTTTGAGTAACGTATCCTGGCTGTGGAGTGAGCACCTCTACTGTTCCAGGGCTATTGCCAGATGGCTGCGCGATGGTTGTGGTGATTGGAGCGGTTATAGCAGAGCTTCCAGTGTAGGGAAGTGTGTTGATTACGTACGCGCCGCGAGGGGTGAACACAACCACCGTACCAGGACTGCCAGTGCCTGACGGTTGCGCAATCGTTGTGGTGATTGGAGCGGTGATGGCAGAGCTTCCGGTATATGGAAGTGTGTTGGTGACATACCCGGCCTGTGGAGTGAGCACCTCTACTGTTCCAGGGCTATTGCCCGATGGCTGCGCAATGGTTGTGGTGATTGGAGCGGTTATAGCAGAGCTTCCAGTGTAGGGAAGTGTGTTGATTACGTACGCGCCGCGAGGGGTGAACACAACCACCGTACCAGGACTGCCAGTGCCTGACGGCTGTGCAATAGTTGTGGTGATTGGAGCGGTAATGGCAGAGCTTCCAGTGTAAGGAAGTGTATTGGTTACGTACGGGCCACGAGGGGTGAACACAACCACCGTACCAGGACTGCCAGTGCCTGACGGTTGCGCAATCGTTGTGGTGATTGGAGCGGTGATGGCAGAGCTTCCAGTGTAAGGAAGTGTGTTGGTCACATACCCGGCCTGTGGAGTGAGCACAATGACTGTCCCTGGAGCGCCAGTGCCTGATGGCTGCGCAATCGTTGTGGTGATTGGAGCGGTGATGGCAGAGCTTCCAGTGTAAGGAAGTGTGTTGGTCACATACCCGGCCTGTGGAGTGAGCACAATGACTGTCCCTGGAGCGCCAGTGCCTGATGGCTGCGCAATCGTTGTGGTGATTGGAGCGGTGATGGCAGAGCTTCCAGTGTAAGGAAGTGTGCTGGTGACATAACCGGCCTGTGGCGTGACCACAATGACTGTCCCTGGAGCGCCAGTACCTGATGGCTGCGCGACCGTTGTAGTTATCGGGGCGGTGATGGCAGAGGTCCCATTGTAGGGAACGGTCTTGGTCACATACCCAGCAACCGGCGTGAGAACTACCACCGTTCCTGGATTGCCTCCTGATGGCCCTACAATGGTAGTGGTAATCGGAGCTGTGATCGCAGAGGAGCCTGTGTAAGGAAGAGTTTCTGTCACGAACTTTTCCGCTGGGTCGAACACAATCACAGTTCCTGGATTGCCGTTGCCTGATGGCGGCGCAACTGTAGTGGTGATTGGAGCAGTGATGGCAGCAGACCCAGTGTAAGGGCGGGTGATCGTGGTGTATCCTCCGGGGGTAAGTACCAGCACTGTCTCGGGTCCACCATTACCAGATGGGGGTAAAGTTGTCGTGATCGGTCCGGTAATCGGTGAGGTTCCAGTGTAGGGTGCAGTGGTGGTAACATAACTTTGAGGCGTTACTACCACGATGCTCCCTGGTTGGGTGCCAGATGGTTGAACTGTGGTAGTAAATGGTGCAGTTACCGGAGATGTTCCAGAATACGCGATCGTGGTGGTTACAAAGTTGGCAGGAGATGTCGAAGAGAAAGGTCGTGATGCCGAGCAAGCGGAGTCATATTGCGGAACTCCTGTACGTAGACCGGTAGTTTGAGTGACAAGATCAGTTGGCGCGTTAGAGACTGTGATGGTAAGACCACCAGTAACTGTGAAGACAGTGTTGGCCGTGACTGAAGTGCTAATAAAGACCGGAAATTGTTCCACTGTTGCGGTCGGGCAGCACTTGTACTCGAATATGGTACTGACAGAGTTTAGCACTGCAGCGCTCGTGCTATACACCGTGGCAAAGCCCACGGTGAGGCTCGAAGCTCTCATTTTTGTGGGTGTGCTCTACTGAGGCAATGGTTACAAAGGAAGGAAGAGGCCGGAGAAGCGCGAAAGATTCACAGGCTGTTATACCTACCTAGCCTCCAGGATGTGTAAACTCTCTTGCTCAGGACATAGCCCAGGGTGTTTGGCATGAATGCAATGTACAACATACCAAGGGAGGAACACTGGGAAACCTGATTTCATGCCCATTGCTTGGACAGGGCGGAATGCATCAATGTTGTGGGGGGTCAAATGCCATCCATTTCTTTTCATTCGTTACAGGGCTGAGAATGTAAAATGTCCACTTTGCCGGCATGCTGGCGTGCGGGCCGAATAGGAAAGCAGGTCATCATAACCAGAGAACCATCGAGATCGCCAGGTCCCAGGAGCTTCAAATCTTTCTCTATCCATTGTTGAGTATTCTGCAAACAGGCACGATAGCGCAATCGAAGCCGCAATGCCTGACCATCAATACACACCCTTAGGCAATCGTCTTTAATCATCTTACCACCGGGAAAGGCACGGCTAGCAGGGATGTTATGAGCCAGAGGTGCCGAATTCAGGATGAAGAGCCGGATTCAACCAGTAATGAAAGATGTAAGGCAACATTCCTTTGCGACTGAGAATTGATGGCCAGGTTGAACATGATTATGAGAGCCACGAAGTCTTGTTTTTCGTGTTCGCACCATGTGCCGCTATAGGGCACTAAACTCTAACGGCCAAAGAGGATAGGGCGTGCCAGAGCCTCCTTTGCTGGGCTCTTGTTGAGATTAACTGCTGTTGGTATAGGTCTTCGTTACACAGCACGCAAGATGAGCGGGTCCAGGTCACAGATTGTCTCGGTAGATGTGTTGGCCCATGTTTCTGCCACCTGTGGCTGACAAGTCCCACGGTCAAAGGGGTGGGTTCGATTGGGCGATTCAATGGCTAGACTCGAGCAACTAGGCTCGAGCAGTACCATCATCGGACCATGGAGTTTGCTTCCTTGGCAGTGAACAGTTCTGGCTGGTGGTTTGATGATCGACTACACTACACTGTGCCGGAGCCTGTATGCACTTCTATCACCAAGATACGAAACATGGCGTTGGCAAACCACCAGGGCATAACCAAGTAGGCTCGACATTCCATGATTTCAGTTACGTACAATACGCAAGGTGTCGAAACAGGTTTGCACTGCATTCCAAGATATATTGGCCCGACGGATGTTCTCCGGTGGATAGAAGTAGAATCAATAGAGGTGTTGAATTTGACGGCCACGGCGACCCTTCCAAGAGTGAGCTCTTCTTCATGCTGATGCCGTGCAAATATCCGCACAAGACCAGGTGTCGGTCGCTCATTTTCGACCAAAACGGGCAAACATCAATGAATTAGGTTGTGGGTGATTTAGGTTCCTAGACTACTCACACTCAGAAGCATCCACCTTTAGCGTAAGAGGCAGAGAGCACATGGATATCATAGGGAGACAGAGCTCTCGGCTGATGGCATCAGTGATGCTTTGGCATGGTTGGCATTGCGAAAGCGTTGCCGCGAGCGCCTTCCTTACCTGCTGTGGATAAATTCATCCCATGTGGCAATTAGCAAAACGATTGACAAGCTCAAAAGCCACCACCTCTCACTCGGTGGCTGTCCAGGCTCTCTCGGAACCGTTTTCGGGATCATTTCTTATTGTATGGCGGCTGAGACGGAGAATGTAGACGGAAGTGCCCTGTGGCAGCCGTCCCCGATAAAAGGAGGCAAAATAGCTGATACCGGTTCCGAGTAAGGGGTGTTCCTCGCAACTTCCCATGAGCGCGTCATGTCATCTTTCATGTTACCGTTCTTTCATGATGTAGAAAAACCAAACCCCAGATACCATACCGTTTCCGCATAGATGCACAACAGCTCGATTTCGACAACGCTGTGATGTAGGGGCTGGGCTGAAAGCTGCGTAATTTGCGTGCAAGTCATGCCCATCACTGGATTGAAAGTCTAGCCCGCGATGAACGACCGGCGACGCATCACATGGTATTCGTCGAGGAGCCAATCGCGGTCTTTCGTCCAGACAAGAGGTCGAACTGCATGGGATGAGGTCCGGCTGGGAATTCTGCCGCATGCTTTCCTTCACCGCCTTACATCCAATGAGTCCAACAAACGCCGACACAGTGACGCGTGCAACCTTGGTCGGTACGATTCTGAACAATCTAAACTTGCATCTCAAGCCAGGGGCGCGATTCTCACAGTCGCACAAGATCGATAGTAGGCGATGGCAGGCGTCCAAACGGAGAGCTTCCGCCAGGGAGGGCTGCACGTCCTCCCAGGGCAGCGCAGTGTGTCCGCCTTTGAACCGTTGAAACCGTTGACCCGCAATCTGGACATCAACACCCTGATATGGGTAGGAGGACTGTTCGATACGCCAGGTAGCGTGGACTACCCTTTCGCCCTTGCGCAGGCTTTGCCCATGTCCTGGTCTCTCGTGTGTGCCGGCCTGTCGTCAGCCGGTCTCGGTTGGGGAACATCATCTATCGCGCAGGACGCGAGAGAGTTGGACGCTCTGGTCGCCTACTTCAAGGCCAGGCGTCCCGGCGGCAAGGTGGTCATAATGGGCCACAGCACCGGGTGCCAGGACTGTATGGAGTACGTTGTCGGCCCGGGAAGTGACGGCCGCAACGCCGTAGACGGTATAGTTCTGCAAGCGCCGGTTAGTGATCGGGAGGCCCTGGACGTTCTCGCTCCCGAGGAAACCAGGAGGGCGGCCGACGTTCTCGCGTTGGAGATGATTGGGAGGGGCGAGGATCGGGAAGTCCTGCCTCTCAAGCTTACGGAGAAGCCGTGGGGTCGTTGTGCGTTGACTGCAAAACGTTGGCTGGACATTTCCTCACCAGGACCTGCACACGACGGTGCCGATGACTACTTCTCGTCTGATTTGGAGACGCAGAGGCTAGCCCAGACGTTTGGCAAGTTCCCTGCGCACACTCCTTTATGTATACTACCTATGGGCGAGGACGAATTCATGAAGCCAGACGTGGACAAGGAAGCACTTTGGAGGCGATGGGCTAGCGTCGTCAAGGCTGGAGGAGGCGTTGTAGATGAAAATTCCAGCGGTGTCGTCAAAGGTGCAAGCCACAACCTCAACGATAACGACGAATCAGCTGTTCGAGCGCTCCTAGATAGGGTTGTGGCTTTCGTTGGCAACCTGGCTCGTTGATTCACAGTCATACAGACGACCCGACGATATGAAACGATACCTGTACGCGCCAACTATTCTCTGAGTGGTATGGCTTCGAGCCATTCATAAAATTCATCTATGGTGCTGCTCGCATGTCTATCTACAGCGATGCTGGGTGGTGTGGCAAATGATGACCGGTCTCGTTCTTCGAGTAAGATTAGATGCCGAGCACTCAACATTGCGCATGCGCAAGAGCAAGGATAGATCTCGATTGCTTAAAAGCCTGCATGTGCGGATCTTTCACTGTCGTTTCTGTCTTCAATAAACGAGCGCTAGCTCAAATCGAACGTCACCGGAATGTATCGTCATATCTCTGTTTCGAAATCTAGTAAATCGCTGACCGATTGGCTGTTGTTGCGTTGGTCATTGTATGTCTGCTGGAGTTGCCTCTATATATAAGGTCTGGAATCTATCGGACGCTTCTATGAGGATGTCATAGATGGCAGTTTACGCTATGTCGTGCCATAGGATGGAGGAAAGTAGCCGAATCATTGATTCAGCACATCAATGAAGTTGCACAGGGTCAGGACGCAAGCTGCTATCGGCTGCTGATCGGCAACCAATCTTCGTCCCGAATACGTTTGGAGCAGTGACTGACCAGTAACCCACGTAAGTCGCCGCAGCTTTAATCGCCGGTGAAAACGAGACAAGAAACCCAAGCGGTCGTGTTTCTGAAGTTGTGATGTTTCGGCTGTTCTGAGGCTTCTTGTTGGTGTGGAAAGAATGGCCTCCCTAAAGTTCTCGCTCACTGGACTCTCTTCGCTCTCAGTTCTCCATTTTCAACGCCGGGCTCCAAGCCAACGTAATCGCCAGTTTCCACCCGCTTGATCCATTTGGTGCTTTCATACTGTGCAGTGAAAATGGACATCCTCAGAGATGGTATGCTTCCTACATCTCCTGAAGCAGGTGTCCACGTCCAACGTCCGAAGGACCAGTTCAGAATCCAGAAACCATTCTCAGGTGGTGACAATGGGGTCTCCGATCCGTCTGAGTTCTGTGGAACTGACTGTAACTTGACGATGGACTTGATCCTGTAGACCTCGTCCTTGGGTGCCGACTTGAGCAGTTTCGTGAGTTTGACGAGATCGATGTTGGCTGGTGCGGAGCCGGAAGGCGACGAGAGTGTGACCGAAATGCACTCCATCTCTCCCATATGTCCTTTCTCGTGTCCGTGCGAGTGGTCGTGGTGATGGTGGCCATCGGTGGCGCCGTTCGTTTCGCCCTCATGCAGCCAGTCACGAGCCATCTTCCCATCCAGGCCGAACAAAAGATCGACTGGCACGATTCCCTTCTCGCTCTTAACCTGTGGTGTCTCCACGTCGAGATCACCTAAACGGTCAAGAAAGAGATCAAACTCTCGCTCTCCTAGACTCTCCCACTTGTTGACGACAATGAGGTCTGTCTCTCTAGCCTGTATCTTGGCTGTGTAGCTCGTGCTTGCATATCCACTCCAGTTCTCGGCGTCTATCACACTGACCACGCCATCCACGAAGAACCGCCCACCATGCTCCTTGCCTACTCTGGCGACCTCCAACACCAGCTTGATTGGCTCGGCAGAGCCGGAAGTCTCGATGATTATGCGATCCGGTTGGAGGTCCGTAGCGAGGTTCAAAAGCGCATCTTCGATCTGTCCAATGTTCGTGCAGCAGATACAATCGCCGAGGAGCTCTTGAGATCCGGCAAGCGAGGAGGAAGCGGCAAGGGCGGTATCGATAGCCAAATCGCCAATCTCGTTCTTGATCAGTGCGAGTTTGTAGTCTGGAGAGCGTGCGCGGAGTTGCGGCAACAGGTTGAGTATCAGAGTGGTCTTGCCGCTGCCGGCGAAACCAGTGATTATCGTGATGGGAATGCGCGATGGAGATTCTATAGAGCCCATCTTGTCGCACAATATGGATGCCTGTGGCAACGGATATATTGAAATGGGTCTTGATTTAAATTAGAGCCTCTCCTTGGATCGTAGATTTTGTCGTCAGCATGGGCGCTCTGCTGAAGCAGTTGAGTCCAACTTTTTTGTTACCCCAGCGAATTCGGCGCTACGTGAGAGTACGTCAACTACATCCGAAGTGGGGGTGGATAAGGTATCCCACGAGAGGACGATATCCGTACTTGAACCTGGTTTAGTACAAATAGAGAGTCATAAATATCTATAACCAATTCTAAAGGCGCGCTTGCAGTAGGATTCAAACTCTATCATGTGCATCAACCTCCCTCTCTTGGTTATCGATCCAGTTGACGATGCTCCCAGCGACAACTAGCAACGAAGCCTCTTTATTAGACGATGCAAAATGGACATACCCCTTTAGCGCCCTATCGAAACCATATTTAAGCGAGTAGAGTCAGATTTTTTGGGTTTTTGGCTCTAAACGACTTCACAATCCTACATTTGATCATCCTAGACATGCTAGGTGTTGTGAGGACATTTGTCCCTCGTTGATCGTTACACACAAATATGCTTGCTACGATAGATACATGAAACCCACTTCAAATTAGCGTCGTACATCGGCGTTACAACATCAGTATCTCCCCTGGTCTAATATGCGACATTCCCTTTAAACCCAGTTCAGCTTCGTTCATATTATAAAGGCTTGTGAACATTGTTCAACAATCTTTCTCGCTAGGTGGTAGATGTGAACAAATTCACTGAAGCTCAAAAGTCTGCCTCTTTTACCTTTTATATTCCGTCACCACCAACTACGATAGCTATTGGATTGTGTTAAGGATGACGAAGCTGCCGATTTTTTCAGCAGACCAGTGGAAAGAGAGTGATAGCGAAGATAAACGTTTGATACGGACATTTTCTTATCACGACTTCCGATACATTCATTATGTAAGCAGTATCTTCCTAACAAGGAAGTCTATTTACCAACCTCGGCACATTCTTGTCACCCCTCTTCGTCAATGGCTCTCAGTGTGTTCGGTATTGGGCCCATCAATGCATTGAAAGTTGTAGTAAATACGGGTTGAAACAGCGCGGCCGGCTATAATGCTTCCGTACCATGGTCGTTGAGAAGCCAGACTGAAATTCTCCTCGTCAAGGCGAAGATCCTCAGACAAATGGCAACGACACTGACACTCCACACTCCCCTCTGCGCCCTTCTGGGCATCAGATATCCCATTATCCTCGCTGGCATGGCGCGGACGTCCTCATCGGAGCTCGCAGCCGCAGTCTCGAATGCAGGCGGGCTGGGCGTAATTGGAGGGCTTGGTTACACCCCCGAGCAGTTGCGTCAAATCATTCGTGATCTGAAGTCGAAACTCTCCCGGCCAGACTTGCCCTTCGGTGTGGATCTTGCGCTACCACAAGTAGGTGGAAATGCCCGCAAGACAAACCACGACTACACGCATGGTCAGCTAGACCAGCTCATCGATGTAGTCGTGGATGAGAGAGCTAGGCTGTTTGTCAGTGCCGTCGGCGTCCCGCCTCCAAGAGTGATTGAAAGGCTACACGAGGCCGGCATATTTGTCATGAACATGATCGGCCACCCGAAGCATGCACACAAGGCGTTGCAGGCTGGGGTCGATATGGTCTGCGCCCAAGGAGGTGAGGGAGGTGGCCACACCGGCGACGTGGCGACGTCTATCCTGATCCCAGCTGTAGCAGACATCGCCAAACACTATCGCAGCCCACTCACAGGTGAGCCAGCACTGGTTGTTGCCGCAGGCGGCATCAGCGACGGGAGATCCCTGGCCGCGATGCTGAGCTACGGTGCGGTTGGAGCATGGGTCGGCACCCGGTTCGTGGCATCCGTCGAAGCAGGTTGCAGCCAGCAGCACAAAGCCGCCGTTGTATCAGCTAGAATCGAGGACACTGCCCGGACACTGGTTGTATCTGGTCGACCTCTGAGAGTGAAAGTAAATGACTATATCCGCCGGTGGGAAGAACAGAAGCCAGAGCAGATGAAACAACTCCTGGCCAATGGAGTCGTGCCATTAGAACGAGATCTAGACGAGGGTAACGACGAAGTGGACATACCTTTCCTGATGGGTCAAGTCGCAGGTGTCATTGGAGATGTGCAGCCAGCGGCAGATATTCTGCGGAGCATGGTTGAAGTGTGTATTAAAACATTCAAAACGCAAGAAGTTTATATGGGTAGAGTTTCTAGTAAGCTGTAAAGTATGCGCAGGATGATAGCCTATCCTAGCTTACAAAACCTCTACAATATTCAGTCACATAAATAATGGACTATATTACTGAACAATGTGTGTAGTAATTGGGCAACACGTTTGTAATTTGGAAATTTCTCATCGGCAAGATGACTAGGTGGATGTAAGTACAAGAGGCTGCAGCCATGAGACGGTGGTATAGCTGCCCGTTGTGAGGCTGCTGTAGGTAGGTTCTCATTAGATTTGCCTTTTGATCTCGAAAGCGGATCGAATCACATTCGTCGTCTGATTGATACATCTAGTATCCACGCTCGTTGATCTCAGAAAGCAGAGTGAGGCTCTAGTCAGTGGACTTATCGAAGGTAGTAGGCTTGTCTTTGATTGGGAAGTCTGAGCCAGTTGTAGACTTGTATTGACCACGGATAAAGTCGGAGATCTGCTCGTCCTTGGCTTGCTCGACGGCGCTCTCATTGCTCTGGTCACCAGCACCAAGGAACTTCTCCTGTACGAAGTCGATGCCTGTAACGATTCAGGTCAGTGGTGCTCTCGCTCTCCCATGAGACATGGGTCTTGAGCATGTTCCATCGAGCTCACCCTTATCGAGGGCATCTTCATCCTTCTCGCCCTGTGCACCTCCACCAGCGGCAGAATTGATCTTGTCGAAAAAGCCGCCTCCTCCAGTGCTCTTCGCCTCGGTCTGGTTGGTGCCCTCCTTGGAGCTCTCTTGGCTGCCACCTCCCATAGCGTTCTTTACGAAGTCCATGTTCGATTACTGGATTCTTATCGGGTTGGCAATTTGATTTGGAAAAGTCCAGGCGTCGAATCACGGTAGACAATACTGATAGACTTCCTACCCAGTTTGTAGTTCGTAGAAGAATGAACTCAGTTATGTATAGAAAGGAAGCTTGCAAGGTAGCAGGTCAGACTGCCGTTTTGTATTGTTTAGTACATCCTGCCAAGAGAGGGCATGTGATGAAGCTCTCTCACTGTAAGTGCACACACATTGGCCACAAAGGTACCTACACTTCCAAGGTTTGTGACTGCCCAGACATTACGGCGGTATGTTTCCAAGGTTGGTACCCGACAGTAATTGGAATGTTAGAAGTTGTTAGCCTCCCATGACGTACAAAGCTCCAAGACATCCATGCCCAGACGCGGAGAAGCAGGGCGGAAGCTTGGAGACTACCTAAGTATGAAATATACGGCCTCACGCTTGTCATCAGCCATTGCAATCGAGATCCATCTCTGGTCACGATCCTCCGCGTCCCTCTCTTTGTTTCACGATGGCCTCTATACCTAACCTCCCACGGGTTGCACGCTCTCGCACGCTCGCAGCTCTTGCTTCGCCTGCACGCGCTCAAAGGGCATTGTCAAACCGAGCCGTCGCCCCTCCATCGTTTCCTGCGCACGGCGCTGCGAGATCAGCATCACAAGCAACAGTAGCAATAGGAGGAGGGGGAGGCACAAGATGGATCCACACCTCACAAGCATCCGCATTTCCGAAGGCGCCAAAATCCACGGACAGAGGCCCACCAAGCAAAGAGGATACGCAGACTGACTTCGGCGCGATGGATGTCCTCGGCAACACGCCGCCTCCGACGACCGCCATAGACATGTGCATGGAGGATGGCTTTGCTTTGAACAGCGGACTGAAAGTGACTGGAGCGGGAGTGATGCTCGTTGCCGGCGACGTCTTCAAGTGGAGGCCATGGATTCGTTCCTTGCCTGCGGACGCTGCAGCCAGCGACATTGGCAGCAACGGTGCTGCACCTGCCGGCGCTACCTTGAGAAATGCGAAAGGGCAGTGGGAGGTCGACCAACATGTATGGGGGATACTCGACCTCGTCTGGCCGAAGCCAGATCTGCTCATCCTAGGAACCGGCCCCAGCATTGTGCCGGTGAGCCCTCAGACTAGGCAGCATATCAATGAGCTGGGTGTGCGCCTCGAGATCCAAGACACGCGCAATGCGGCCGCACAATATAACCTGCTCGCCACCGAGAGAGGCACGAATCAGGTCGCTGCCGCCCTCGTTCCTATCGGATGGAAGGAAAGCCGATGAACGAGTCGTTAGATGAACAAACGAATCCCTCTAGAGGGTGTAATATTACAAAATGGATGATGGCTCATCTGGGATGCAATTTGTACTACTAGATGGACCGACTGTCAGGCTTGCCATGTATAGTTGGCTACAGTCAAGTGTGTTAGATTTGTACAGAAACCCGTGAAATATTATTTTGAGCGAGATGAATAAATTGATGACAGAGACCAATTGGAGAACGCCTCGTGATGATCAAGCATTACAATATCGTTATTTCGGATCTACCTACACATTTGATCCAACATCTTCTCCGGGTGGTAATCAAACGGTGCTTGCCCCATCCAACTCCAAGCATATAACGCCCTATTGAAAGTCGAGATCTAGAACGGCCAGTCCGTGGTTCCACTCACCTGAGACATTTACGGAAATAAGACTCACTTTGCCATTGCGGCGAAGTCAAGTTTCCGAGCGACTCCATCGCCTCTCCCTCGAATCCCATTGGCCTTTCCAGGTAGCTCACCTCCCATCTTGGTCAATTCTTCGCCCATTGCCTCGATACCACCTCCCTTACGTGGAAGGTCTTCTAGTCGACTGGGCCTTGGGTCAGACGTCCAGTAATCGTGCTCTAGCACTTCCTTCGAACTCAATCGCTTCCTCGGGTCCAGAGCCAGCATCTTCATGAGAAGATCGACACCAACAGGACCGACGCTCGGGAAAGTCGCACGCCAATGTTCGACGCTCTTCAATGGTGTTGGCGGTGATGGTACGGTGTACGTCGGCAGCTTGCTGACCCCAGGCCAGTTGTCGTCGGTAGGTGTGCCAACCTTCTCGCAGATGAGGTTGATCATGTTGATCTCCGTGTCGGGTATCGCGCGGAACATGACATCTCGGGCGATCAGTTCCGCGAAGACAGCACCGGAAGACCACACGTCAACCTTACCGCTGTAAAATCTCGACTGGAAGAACATTTCCGGCGGGCGATACCAGATCGTGATTGTGTTATACGTCATGGGTTCGTAGGGATCTGCCATGTATCTTGCAAGACCAAAATCAGCAAGTTTTATTTCGCCATTGGCGGCGATCAGCAAGTTATTGGGTTTGATATCCCTGTGCAGGACGTGATTCATATGGCAAAAGTGCACGGCTCTCGACAACATGAGCATCCACGCCTTGATGTCAGAGGGGGTATATGACACATTGCTCGTATCTTGGATGAGTTTCAGAAGGTCACCTTGCGGTAACTGCTCCAAAACCAGACTCAGATTTTGATTTTTGGTACTGAACACGGAATACAGCTTGATGATGTTGGGATGGTTGAGTTCCTGCAAGAACTTGATCTCTCGAATGCTGTCGAGGCTTATTCCCCATTGCTCGTATTCCGCGCCTACCTTGATCTTCTTTATCGCAACCAGTTGACTAGGGTCGGTCTTGAGGTGTGCGCTAAATACATCGGCGTACTGACCAGAGCCAAGTTTCGCACCTTTGACATATTTCGAGCGCTCTTGAGCATCTAGTTGTTCAGCGAGGTCACGGATTCGAGACGACGCCGATGTTCCAGGCGATGTGACGCGCGAAGTGTCATTGGACTTGTCCGTTGTGGTCTGTTGTTGGAGTTTTGGACGTTTATTTGGTCGCTCCGCTTCAGGAGGCACGTCGAGAGCGGGAGAAACGAGTCCCATGTCGAAGACAGATTATTGCAACACTAAACAGGTGTGGACTGTCGCAAAGATGTTCATATCGCGCCCAGATGAAGATTACCTTGAGATGTGGCAGCGCGCCCCAGTACATTCTAGAACGTCGGCGTACATTACCACCCAGGCTCAGCGGCAGATACCGTACCAATTTGCGGAGGTCGTTCGGAGGTGAGTTGAGGTTAGAGCGGTTGCAACATGCCTACGAGACATTCGCATAATTCCGTGGATTGGGGTTCTACCAATTGACAGCAACGCAAATCCACAGCAATCGAACGTGGGAACGAATCCATTGACGCCAAGTTCGTCGCATAACGCTGGTCAATGATGGCGTCCAGACCCTCGATGTCGTTTCTACCGACTCTTGCAAAAGCCACCAGGGCCCCAATATCGATACCCATCCAATTGGCGAGCCGCAGGTGTTTTCATCGCTTCAACAATCCGGGTACCCAATTACCACAGCCCACACCATTCGTACCAGACGTCGCAACGTTTTTGACCCTCATCGGCCGCGGAATGTCGCGCTACTCAGCACAAATTCCGAATTGGGAGGCTCTTTTTACTTTGAACAGCGAACAGCTCAGAGAAGCTGGTGTTGAACCAGCTCGATCGAGACGGTATCTACTGTGGTGGAGAGAGCGGTATAGAAATGGTATTTTTGGAATTGGCGGCGACTGCAAAGACACCACCGACGGTGTCGCCGAGTTGAGGGTCGTAGAAGTCGAGGCCAACGAAAACGCCAAGGACAGATTCGCGACAACGACAAAGGGGCCTTTCTCAAGGAAAATGGTGGTCAACCTTCCACGCAGCGTGACATTGGAGAAACCGGCAACTCTGCAGAAGGAAGGAGTAGAGGAGGAAGAGGAAGAAGTCGCAATTGCGCCACCACCCAGGATCTCGCTCGCAGAGGCCAAGAAGAGGTCGGTTAAGGGTGTCTGGTTGGTGAGAGGCTCTACCATTGGCGGCACCGGCGTAGAATACGTCAAGGGACACCAGGGTGTTGCGAAATTGGTGGCGAAGGACGGCCTGTGGGAGCACAGAAGAGGGCACAAGGTTGATGGAGGTGAGAGAAGGAAGGCTGAGGTTAGGTACAAGCGCAGAGTGGCGGAAAGGAACAGCAGATGATCCGTCATTTCAGCGTTCGTACGGCCATATTGTATCGATTATCGTCTAGGAGTAACATTGGCGTTGCGAGGCAGCAGCCATTCGCATTTTGTACAAAACCATTCAACATCCTCTTGCCGAGAGGTTTCCTTCGAAGATATTCAGGGTTCTGAATCCCCTGCCTGTGGACATTTTCATGATTCTCGGCCAAGTATAATACCTTTGAGTAAATCTGCAGATGTCAGATCATTACGCTGGGCTTTCTCAAACCATTGTTCCAACTCTACGACGAATTTGAATAAGAAACATGGTAAATATTGTGGCTGGTTCTGCAGTATATCCTACTTTCTGCTGTGCAAGCGCCAACTCATCGTTACAATGGAAGGACAGGCCATAAAGCCACAGACTAGAGCTTCAGAACGAGCGTGCATCCAGAGTCCAATATGGCCAAAACAAGGCATATTATCAATGTGGTGGTCGGTTGACTACCTGTTGGCCATATTGTTATACACGATTATCAACGTCTCGGAAGCATGGGATATCAATGCGCATGTATCACAGACATATTATATAATATTGACGAGACGCGGCTGCTTTACCCTCTCCATCGACACCCACGTAGCGGGGCCGAGGTGTTTTACGCGCTATGGTCTGCTTAATCGCGACGCGTCTGTCCACCGAAATTGGCCAATACGCGTTTTGGTTTTCTGGCCCAAAGGCTGAATTGATGGATCAGTAAAGGAGAGAGAAACTAGAGCCAGCCCGACTCCAAGCATGGCATTACAAGATGCTATTCAAAAGAGCGATCTGCTCGCAAAACCTGACCACGATAAAGAGCAGCCTGCGATTAACCGCGATGGAATCGACTATCACTCCCACAATTCATACGTCCTGCCGTCTGGCGCAAACCGCCACTACCAGCAGCAATTTGCTGATATGTACTTCCTCCGGCTTGCAGCGCTGAAAAAACCTTTGGAGGCTCTTGCATCGGAAGCTTGGGGAGAGATTCAGATCGCGGGCGAACGGGCTAGAAAAGTTGAGCGAGTGCTGGATGTGCGTCAGGGTGAGCTTTGCTGGGTGGTAGGGACGGTGTATATGGAGATGGCCTTGAAACCGAACGTACTGGATGATCTGGCGAAAGAGAACTGGATATCTGCCCCACCACCGCGAGAAAAGTATCTGAGTGGAGATGGGGACCAGGTCATGTTAGAGGACGAAAGTGGAAGGTTGAGGTTGACTGGAGATTTCTTGAAGAAATGCATCCTCGCAACGGGAGCCATCATAACGGCTGTAGGGACGGAAAACAGCGACGGCGAATTCGAGGTTCTGGACATTCGGGTGCCAGATCTACCGAGACAGCCACAACGATGGGAGGGACAAGACGGCAAAGCGGCAGTGAATCAAACCAGCAAACCTTCAGAAAGGAGACAAGATCACGGAAAGATCGCCATTGTGTCTGGCCTTGGGATCTCAGGTGATGGGCGCGATTACATGACCCTGGACTTGCTGATGGAATATCTCTCGGGAGAATCTTTGTCACACAATGATCAGCAGGCGGCTGCGAAGATATCTCGCCTGATACTTGCCGGAAACTCCCTTCATCATGCTGCGCCAATACCCGATCGTGACGAAGTTGAAGAGATGAAACAGGCAACTGCAACCTCAACTGCCAAGAAGTATGGCTATGATAGCGGTGCATACAATTCAGTCCCTACAGCACGATTGGATACGCTTCTTGCCGATATCCTACCTTCAATACCCGTGACCCTTATCCCTGGAGATCAGGATCCTACGTCAATAGCCTTGCCACAACAACCTATCCATCCTGCTCTATTCCCATCCAGCCGGGCGTATATGGACCCGCCTTCGGAGATCGCACCAATATCACCGTGGTTCCATTCAACAACAAACCCTAGCGACTTCGACATCGCGGGATGGCGATTCTTAGGGACCGGTGGCCAGACTGTGAACGATATTTACAAATATGTCGATTGCGAAGATCGTTTAATCATCATTGAAGCTATGCTGAGATGGCGACTCACTGCTCCCACCGCCCCAGACACTCTGTGGTGTTACCCTTTCGAAGACAAAGATCAATTTGTTTTGATTGACTGCCCGCATGTGTACTTTGTGGGCAACCAACCCAAATTCGAGAGCCGAGTCATTGAAGGTCCGCTTGGGCAAGAAGTCCGTCTCATCGCACTACCAAGCTTTGTAGAGACTGGCGAGCTTGTTCTCCTAGATCTTGAGACTTTAGAACCTGAGCTTGTCAAGTTTGATCTGTTCACGTGATGAAGTATTACCTTGGTGAACATTCGCACTACATGATTGACTGTGACGCAAAGATCGCATTCCAAGTTCAGAGATTAGCCTGGTGTCTGGCGTGCTTGGGGGAGACGACAGATGATAGTGCTCGGATGAAGCCTTGTCTAGTCCAATCCAAACAGAATTGGCATTGGAAAGTTGCTGCACGGCTTGTCGGCCACAGGCACCCATGTCGTACCATGAATTGGCGCTTCACCTTTACTGAGACCGCGATCAAGGCCACACTTACTACACACATCTAGTCTGACCAAAAGACGTACGGAAGATCATGAAGGCCTTTTGCTCCTCTACTCGTTTGGGAGAGCACGCAGCATAAGCGGGGCACAACACAAAGTTCTAACTCATGTCAACAGACATGAATCAGAGAGTGGACAGAATGATGATATGTGCCATATTACGACCACAATGATCTTTTCTAGAATTACTTGAAGCAGCAAACGCTACAACTGAGAACTGGGCGAACATGCGATGCATGTATATTAGATATTTGAACGAAGACCCAAAGCTATCAGCATTTACATTGAAGGCTTGATTTGGTCTATAGGGAAGATATAGACTCCCCCATTTCGCTTTCCTGATGAGCGACTTCAATAGAATGAATACTCATCCCACTATTAGAATACCTTTAGGGACCACCGCCTGACCCTTTTCTAGGTGTCTATCTCAATTTGAGCATTATATATCTATAATCCTTACAGCATGTATACGAATACACGGAATCACTACTCCGAAAGAAGCTGATTGTCTATAACAGACTTAGTTGGCCACTACATTGAAACTAGGTGAAGGAGTGCTAACCTATATATATGAGGCGGAATACTGAAAAAGAGTTTATGCATTATGTATACCTAGTATGTCCTAATTCCATCGATTGATATAATAGAACTATCGTTACTAAAGAGCACTTCGTAATTGGTTATGGTTCACAATTCACATATTTACAACTTAGTATTGACGTATAGTATGACAGCTCTCCTTAACAACTGTAGATAAGAGGGCCTACTTTATTGGAATGAAAGTACTTCTTCATATAAGCTTTAATTGAACCGCCCTTAAAACAGACTATACCTACACGACAGTATTAGATAAAGCCTTTAGATTCAATAGAAAGTGAAATGTAATACGCTTACAACAACAGGTTTTGAACAGCTCAGCTTATAGGAGACAACACCTAACTTTAGCTACTCCTAGGTAGATAGGTTGCATTTAGACATCATTCATTACTATGTCGGTATGATATTAAGACTGTAAGTATCTTACACTTTTCTTGCTACTTTCCTAAACGCCTACATTGTTTTCTTGATGCTTTAGTCCTTTTTATAAAGTAGTCTAACGAAACAGAACGAGAATGAACAATACTGAGGATCTATATTCTCACAACGTTGAACAATGTTGTTTGCACTAGAGCACATACAGATAGATATTCATACTACATATTTACGTTAGCATCGTAAGTTGCACCGATGATCCGTTGTAGATTAGTCTTAGCTGATCGACGTGTCAGGTTTCGGTTGAGGGCTCCATTATCCTCTTGACCCTGGCTTTTTCGGACCATATGGTCGACGACTCCTTGAAGGTCTACGATTTGGTGGCGATACCGAGCTGGAGTCGTGCGAGAGCTGTGAGGACATCGATGCCCGGTCCAGTGAGGACGAGCGTCCTGGCGTAGCTGCCGTTGAGGGACCTGGCTGGTGGCCTGGACCGTGGGAGGCATGTCGACCTTCTCGAGACCTTGAGCGTGCGTGAGATGACGGGGCTCTCGTGTTCGTCGTGCCGCCTCCGTGCGTGGGTGTCACTTGTGGCTGAGGCTGCATCGGGCGCGGACCTGCTGGTGAGGGACCTCGTGGAGCTAGATGCGAACTGAGAAACTTTGGCCTTGTAGAAGGAGGAGCCGGACGAGGCCCAACCGGATGGCGGCCTCTCTCCGGGCCCTGCCTTTCAGTGGGTAAGATGGGCCGCTCCCTTGACCGAGAACGGTCCAGGGACGCTTGTACACTTTGATCCCTCGAGTTTCGTGCCGCAAATCCGGTCGCATGCGTCTCGTTTCCATGACCAAGTCTCTCGGGTTGCGGTTCGAAGCGCTCTATTGAGCGGGATCTTGTTCTGGCTTGCTCTGTCCGCCGGTTTCCAGAGCTGGCTTCGTCAAGAACTTGACGAGAGCGCGACTGGGAACGTCTTTCGGCAGATGGTCCAGAAAACAGCGGTCTGGGACGTTCTACGGAAGTAGACCGTTCGCGCAACGCTTGGTCTACCGTCGGCGGAGTTACATAACTGCCTCTACTCGACTGCCTTGGAGCACTCTCCCTAGAACGCGAGCGACTTGTTGCGCGAGAAGTGGGCGGCTCGCCAACCGTGCTGGATGGATCTGAACCTCTAACCGAGAAGCGAACGTGTGCATCAGGTCCAATTGGACCATCTCCTCTTCTCGTGTATCGATGTCTAATGTCATTATCGGGACGACGCCGGTCCGATGATTCGTGGTCGGAAGAATAAGGGTCTGTTGCTGGTCCTGATTGCAAGAATTGTGAGTGAGAGGAAAATAGGAGAAATGCAGCGGCATGTCATACTTTTGCTCATGGTCTCGATACGAAAGAAGCCCGCGAAGTCCACTTATGATCGCCAAATCGGTGTTGCCGTGAAATCAGCTTGGAGCTCTGGATATTCCTGTGGTATGTGGTTCTCCAACTGCATAGAGCAACTGGAGAGATTTATATTCTTTATGCCTGCCAGCACGGACTCAACTGATGTTGCCATTGCGCTGCTGTCCTGCCTTCACATTGAGGCAGTAATGTATGGGTTGAAACGAAGATTTTTCATTACCAAGATGGAGTTGGTGTTAGAAGTGGAATTCTCAGCGGTTTTGAGCCATGTAACATCGCGGAGCAAGACTTTCCCCAGAGATCGGAGCGAGGCTTTATAACTGTTTGCCTTGTTTACCATTCGAGTATGACCACGAACGAATTCCAAACCGAGTATGGCATTCGATGTTGCATTTCCAGCCATATGCCTGAAGCCACACAGACCGGCCAACAGAGGCCAGTTCGGCGAATCCGTTCAGAGTTTGAGTTGACTTCCACGCTTCGATACTCCGTGAAGCAGCATTTATGTGAAGGCGGCGGTCGGTTCTGCAATTTCGAACTTTTGGGGGAATGGCAAGATTTGCCAGGGTAAGCGCGGATAGTTTGCTGTCGATGGACACAAGATCCGACGTTCCACGTATGACCCAGGAATCTGTCAGCGTGTCTGGCAGGTTCCGACTTCCTGAATCAAGATCGTATAGCTCGATGGCCAGGTACACAGTTTTCAATTTCAACTGACACCGTGTAGACCAGCAGGGCTCCAATATTCAACTTCTTGAGCCTGAGTATCGACCCAAACTAGACTGTCAGTCACCAAGTCTTCCATGACTGAACTTGCTCGTACTCTCTCCCAGCCAAGGTTATCCTGTAGCATGGTAATGGTAACGTAGCCTAAAACTTGAATCACTTCAAGTACCACGGACTGATCAGGGTTGAGTTCCTTCGGTACTGATCGAATGAACTTGGTGGAACCAAGGGAGACAACATCGAATCCACCAGAAAGAGGTTTGAGGGACTTCAGTGCTTGCTCAATATCGTCGCTGTATCGAGCCATGTCAGTCACTGATTCTCCACACTGCCGGACCTTTGACATCTTCGACTTACTCGGTTACCTGCATCCCACCCCCAATCGCTCTTGCCTGCTCAACTCTCTTTCTTGCGACTGTAATAGATATCATGCCGCCGTTCTCTGCTCTAGTCTCTCTACAGACCTCCACGACTCTCACGGCAAGCTCGAAGTAGAAGTCGTTGACGCTGCTGCCCAGCATCTTTGCCCATACCGAAGCGTCCTTGCCACTGCCGCTTCTAGTGTTCGAGCCAGCGAGAGGGTCGACACCGATAGCATTGCACATGCGTGCAAACTCGGCTCTGAAAGTCGGATTGGAACGTATGTCTTTAGCGTGTGTTATCGAGAAACTGTGAAGGGCGGCTTGAAAGACGGCAAGCTGATTCGCGAGTGCATCTGCATGGTTGGATCGCAATTGGGCGCCATGACGAGCGTATTGGTCCGCAGAAATGGAAGCAGTCTTGAAAGCACTCAGCCCTACGCCGCGCCTGTTCGAAGACATCGTGAAGATCGCAGGCGAGCTGACTGACTGTCGGTCCGTCCGGCCGTCGAGGCTTATGATATCTGCTTGTTTACCAACTCGCCCATATCAAGGACCCAGAAACACCGTCATCGATAGATATCGATAGCGCTGGCCGAGGATTTAATCCTAAGGGTTAGGGTTGTATGTCTCCAGCCATGAGATGAGTAGGTAAACTACGCGGTAGAATCATCACGATGGTATGAGTAAATCGGCATAAGTGCAATTCAGACTCGATTCAACCAACGTGTGTGATTTCTAGAACGACACGGATCACTCACTTAGCAAGACGCAGAAGTTCCCTGCGAAGTCCCTACCAAATCGTCACCTCGTGCCTGTGCAATGATCAAGCGGTCACTTTACATACGGGGCAGTCTTATTTGGATGTTGGAGTCAACTAGGTATATTTATTAGAAAGACATCCATGTGCAATCAATGCTGTAGTATCCCAAGATCGACCCCTGTTCGTAATCTTTGATATCGACTGGATTGAAATGACGACGCTCTTCCCACTCAAATAACAGACCTCATATATACCCAGCCGAATATACCCAATCGTAATTTATTAAAACTCGCCCCATTGAGACCCTGGGGAAT
Organism: Scorias spongiosa; assembly: GCA_018467035.1. Lineage (NCBI taxonomy): Eukaryota > Fungi > Ascomycota > Dothideomycetes > Capnodiales > Readerielliopsidaceae > Scorias > Scorias spongiosa. Next base: position 94,318 of record JACSZZ010000006.1, on the reverse strand, counting down.
GCTGAACGCTTCCAAATAGAAATATGAAAAGTTTTGATATCAATCACGACTCTTGCCGAAAACACGAGCACGCTGCACGACACCGGTCTTCTCGTCCAAGACTGTGGCTGTCGCCACCTCGTCGCTGAACGGCATGGATTTTCCGAGCAGTGACCAGTGGCGGTTTGACGATGAGACTGAGCCGTCGACATCGCGGTCTTGGTCTCGTTCTCGTGGCTCTAGTATCCACAACCTGGCCAGATTCTGATACTCCTCATCCAGTAATACTTCCGGGATGGCCAGGCGGACCTTTCCTGGCTTTGCAGGAACAAACGTCAAGACACGACCGCGGAATGGGCTCTGCAAGCAGATTGGCTGCCACACGCCAGGGGCGGTGATGTGGCGCAAGGGCATCCCGCGGATGATCAGGAAGTTGGCAAAGTCCATGAGGAAGCTCGCAGCATCTTTCAGCCAGACCGCACGACCGTTGGACTCGTCAGGCCACATGCCATTGGTACTGCGAAGCGTCACAAGCAGCCAACACGCCGATTGTAAGTCCAGTTTCCACCTGCTGACGTGATAGCGGCGGCAGATCTCGGTCATCCAATCGGGTCCAAAGTGAAAGATGCAGACTAGAGTAAGGACATATAATTCCCTCATAGAACCAAAGATTCGTTGACAAGATTCGTCGTAGATGATGTAGCGTTTCCGTTGTCGTCCGAATTTGCGCGTCTCACACACGGTCACGAATTTGTCGGCGAGCTCATGGATCTCGGTGAGGTCACCAGGATGGGTGACTATACCAGTAGCAAGCAATTTGAGATCGAGCTCGATGAAGTGTTCAGTTGGATGACCAATGCGTTGCGTCTGTATTTGCGCAAAATGCGGCAGTGGCTTCAGGGTGCGATAGTTGTTGAGGCCAGCGTCGACATTGGTCGGCTCGGACATCCACGTCGTTTGCGCTGGACCTAGAAGTTTGGTTGAACGCAAAGCCCTTGCTGGGTGGCCCACAGTACACAAGGCTCCAGGATCGCCTTGGGCGAGAGCAAGAGTGGTCAGCATGTAGAGACATTCAGCCTGTGTTGGCAGAACCTCCTTGTTGACGAATGTCGGACTGAGCGCCAGGCCAGCTTCCATCGTGTTCAAAACGATCTGGAGCTTGTCCTTCAGGGCATCGGCATCGCGCTGGGCCTTTGGTAGTCTTGGATTGCCGCCTGCATCCATACCGAATACTTCAGCGACGACGGTGGTGAAGTTTCCGTGCTGTAGCTTGCCCCCCTCGCTATGAGATGGCAGGCGCGTCCTGTCACGGAAGAAAGCATGAAGAGCGGGTTTGATCATTTCACTTGACTGTTCGAAGGGGACTTCGGTGGCCAGAGCCAATAGATGGGTCATGCACTCGCCTGTGAAGCGCAATACACTGCCGCCTCTTGAAGAAGGCGAGCCCTCACAGTGGATCAAGAAGATATGGTCCTGGGCTAGTCTCATTTCGTGTCGACACCACGCTCTCCTGAACCACGAGGAAGAGAGTATCTTTTGTATGACCTGGCTCAGATCTTCATGTGTATCTAAGAAAGGGGGATGCCTTCTACGGAAACGCTTGTTAGGTGCAACATGGGTCATGGTCGCGTATTCGGACATGTGACCTTCCAGCCAACCACTTTCCCTCGCGGAAAGCTCGATATCGTCTAAGGCGACGACGATCTTTGAGGCGCTTCGATAGACCATGTCCATGGCAGACATAGATAGGGTCATCTCGTCATCGCTGTCTTGATCGATGCAAATCTGATCGATCCATATACCTTGCTCAGCCGAGTCACGTTCGTCGAGTACAGCCTGGAACATGTCACTCTCCAACGGAAGCGTGAAATGGGATTCCAATTTATTGACATGAAGCTTGCGACGATAGCTGAGAGCGATGAAAGAATCATGTCGAGAGTCGACAGCCGCTTTGTCACCGAAGATCAGTCGGAAATGAAAGCTCGATTTGATGTCAGGCTTGACCATGAATTTGTCTGCGGCGGTGGGATCCAGCTCGGCGAATCTAGCATGAAGGGCCTCTGCGTCTTCCCGCGAATGTGCGCCAACACGGAGAAGCCTGGCCTTTTCATTACCTTCAAGATCGAGGACGTGTGTATGAGGGATAATGGGTAGCACGCATGCGGTCAAAAGCCTCTTCTCAAAGACTATACTTGGTGCCGATGGCCCAGATTCAACGTCAGAAGCGCCGCTGGATGCCGACGTAGACGGCTTGCCAAACCGACGGGTCAAACTGTCATGGCGTTGATGTAGGCCCACCAACGCCGGTGGTGGAAACTGGAAGTGGGATACTATTGCCACGCTTTTAGATTGATTCTGTTGGACGGTGTGTGTAGATCCCGAAGCAGAAGACATCGAAGCGGAGTCGGCATTGTCTTCATGCAATTCCACGGTACGAGGCTCGTCGAAACCTGTGGGGCGCTTGATGAAAACTTTCGGAAGACTGCCTTCGGATTCCGAATGCTCAGGTGTGGGAGGCTCTGGTTTCGCAGCTGTCTTGATGATTTTTGGGAACCGTGCGCTGCTCTTGGGTGGCATTGGTGGTGACTGGAAGCGTCTCAGATTGAAATGAACAGGCTCCTCCTCACTGCTGGTCTGGTCACCACTTATGTCGCTGCTGTATCCTCTACGATGCAGGCTAGAAGGGGACTGAATGTTGCTTGGGGACAAAAACGAGTTCGAATTGGGTAATGCAGGGAGGAGGATCTGAGAAGGGTAGGAGACGGTGGTAGTTCTGTGAGGCCTCCTCGGTGGGCGTGGTGGTCTCAGTGCTTTTATCACATTGTTCATCCTCTGTACCGTCCTGACCCTGGCCGAAGCCTCCCTGGGCATGTTCTGGAACTGCTCCCGTCTCCATTTGGCGTACTCGTAGTATTCCTGAAACTTCTCGGCCTCCTCTTCCGCCTCCAGCTTGGCGATGGTTGCGGCATGATAAGCGTAGAATGCCCTCAGCTCTCGCATTCGTAGGGATTCGAGCCTCTTGCGGTGGTAGGCCGGGTCGGACCACTCCTGTTCCCTGTTCCATTTCCTGTCCAACGGCGTCGTCGGCGAGAACTCGTCGGTGCCTGCTGGACCCGAGCGCTCTGCCTCTTCGAGATCGACGATGCCTCGGCGGATCTGGTTCTCGGTCACGGCGAGGGCGAGAAGTTCATCGTACCGACGGCGCTGGCCAGGATGGCTCAACACCTGCCACGCCGTGAATATGTGGTGGAATCGCTCGGCCAGATGTCGCTTGGACTCGTCGGATCCTTGATGCCGGTTCGGATGGTATAGCCTGGCTAGCTGATAGTACTTGGCTCGTACGGTCACTGGCGATGCGTCCTTGTCGAGGCCGAGCGCAAGATAGTAGTCGGGAAGCGAAGGCAGCGCCATGGCCCAACTGCAGATGACGATTGCCCACTACGTCGCAACGCTTGCAGACATGTATCTATGTTAGGCGAGGATGGCAGAGGCATGGCGGAGCTTAAGAATCACAACCAGACTATACGCAAGCAATGTACAGCCAAGTAAAATAGGCGGCCCCCAAGAGGTCGAGCGAGGAGGATGCGCATTGCATGGGTGTGATGCAGCTGGTCTGGCCGTTGACAGCCTGCCCACATTGAGTGGAGGCTGAAGGCTGAGCCACCAGTTAGTACGGCACCTATTACCAGACGTGATGAATCCCTCGTATTTTCTACATGAATAGACTACTGCAACACCCCCAGCTCGGTAAGGTGCAGTCCAATGGGCTAAGGCGTGCCATTGGTTTATTATTTTCATTATGGCTCGAAGGCCTTGATGATTTGCTGACGAGTGCATGGCATCGCTGTGATGGGGCAAACGTGTACCACGCAAAAAAACACACTTGTACAGTACCTGCATGTGGCGGCCATCTATCTCACACGAGCACCCATTGGTGTGGTTCGCATAGAATGGTAGACCGATCGGTGGTTTGTGTTGGTTACAAATGCCACAGCAATGTGAACTACCCAGAATATACCTAAGCACTGGCCGAGATGGGATGAACATGCCTACAGCCGTGCCTTGCATCGGCCAAGATTGGCAAGACTTGAACACATCCAAACAGGAGATAGAATACCTTGCCGTGAACCTCGTGATATCGTTAGACTAACTAAATACATGCCGTGTCGTTTACCAGCTGAAAGTCGCAGATCGTAAGCGTTCCTTGAGTCCCATCTCTATGTCCTTGACTCCCTGTCGATGCTTCTTTTGGTATCGTTTCTGGCTGAACCACATCCACCACACCCATATGCCCAGGAAAAGGAAGGTAATCGGTACAGTGATGGCAAAGTATATCCAAAGGTATTCAGACACCACATGCTGACCAGGGCCGGGCTCCCAGTTGAACATGTTCATGCTGAAGAAAGACTGAGCGGAAGGTCAGTGCTGTGCAAGGCCATATAGCAGAACGCTTGCAAGGTCGGACTTACGGCTATAGCTGTACCGGGCAGGAACACAAGAGTCAACACGGCGATTGTCTTCATTGCTTGGCCATCTCGGCGGGTCTCGTCGGCGACCTGCGCGGTCTGCTTGGCGATTTCCAGGTTCAGGAGATTATCCCTTCGAGACTCTTCTGCAATTCTCCGTGAGCTCTCTGCAAGCTGGATGTTGAGTCTGTTGTCCTTTTGTGCGATGAAGTTGAACACCTATAGCAAATCAGAACACGTGCTACCCAAAGTTCCAATTGGTCGAGTCGCAATCTTACCGCTTTGGACTGGTTCTTTATCCTACGAGGTACTATATCGATGTCATGCTTGCTGTGCTCAGAATAGCGACATTGCTGCTCTATCTTCTCGCGCATATCCTCAACGTATCCAGTTCCGCCTTCCCATAGGTGGGTCCACATGCGCTGGTACTCATCGATGTACTTCAGTAGGTTCTGCGCAAGCTCGATCTCGAAATTCGACCTCCGCTGAAGTCGGAGGTGTTCGAGACTCAACCTGTTGAGGAGTTTGTAGTCGCCATTGTCGTCCAACCGGATACCGCCATCAGCGATCCGTTTCTCCACAGTCGTCAGTTCACGAGAAAGAGCCTGCACCTGAGACAGGGTCTCACTTATATGTCGCACCAAGATGTTGAAGGGTAGAATGGCGAAATCACGAGGAACCTTTGGGTGCCGATTGAGATATACCTGCGAAGCGAGGAGGTTTTGCATGTTGTATTTGTCGTCACCTACGAAGACGCCTCCGCAATGCCATTGTTCCCTATTGACAAGGGATAGCGAGCAGAAAGAATGCCCATCTCTGGGGGTCTGCAGTAGAAATGCTGGAGAGTATCAGCAATGGCCCGTCCAGGGAAGGTGAAAACTCGCATACTTAGAACACCGTGAGAGGTCAATGCGGCTGAACCGCCAGCATCTCTTGACCACAAATGCTCCCATTCCTCCGAGGTCCACTTCTGTTCCTTGACCAGGTGGCCAACTTCACTCGAGAACGGGAGCTTTATGTTCTCCGCAATTGGCTTATCGTTGCCTACGACACTGTTGCCGCGGTTAGGAATTTCATGTTCGACGCACGTGCGACAGGGCATTGAGCCGGTCCTCACAGAATCTTCAATCGCATGGTACTATCATCATAGCTACGATCGATCTTGTGGTTGGTGAAGAAGTCCTCATTCTCCAACTGGCGCAGTGGCCGAAGCCTGATTGTCTCTGGGAACTTCCAATCATTATGCTATGGCGCGTCAGTCAATTCCTATCGGATATGCTCCAGCCGTCAGCATTGAAGCGGGGAACGACTGACCTCGAGATTGGAGTCGGATATCTGAAACCTTCTGAGCTCCATTCGTAATACGTTCAACAGCTAGCGAGCCTTTTCCAATGCCGTGCAAACATACAGCCAAACTACGACGGCCTGACTAAACTCATGGCGTCCCAATTGAATGATCAAAGGACGTCTGGAAGCGGTGGCAGGTCGAGACAATGCCAAGCTACGGCTGTACGTACGCTGTACTGTACTTTACTGTACCTATCCTGCACAAGCTGATGGCGGTGGTTGGTGGTTGGTCACCGGTGCATGTGCATGGGCCATCGTGCATGAGATACAGCAGATAAAATCTCGCCGAATTCCAACACCCACGATCATGGCCATGAAACTTTGACTGGTAAAGGCAGGCCCATCTGGAAAATCGTGGATGATTATGGATTGAACGTGTTCAGCGGAGTCGACAAGGGCATTGTTCTCGATTCCTCCATCCCTGTACCTTTTAGATAATAGAGATCCTCCGTGGTGACTGTCACAAGCTTAGCATTTAATGGACTATGCGGCCACGGTCCGGGTATTGGACTTTGTGCCTGAGGCCTCAACGCCGTGCGCCAGCAACCAATTCCTACGGAGCGGAACGAAGCGGAGAGGGAAGGCGCGGGCCGTGAAGGGACGCCCCGTATGCCAGACCGACGACACAGCCCCTGTGTCAGGTTGTGATCGGACAACAAAGCAGCAATGCGTCGCTGCATTGCACTGCCCCTGCTGGCGTGCGAGATTGAGATGCATGAGGTACTGTACAGTACGACAGCATTCCCATAGTATCAGTGGCTGGCCAAGTGGATCTCCGCCTCACGCGCCTTACCTGTACCTGTATTTATGGTACTCGCCACTAACGGGGTAAGCAATCCCAATTGTGCCGTCGACTCTCATGCTCCTTGGCCACCGCCCGAGATCTTCGTTTTCTGTATTCAGTACATCGTGACCGCCGCTCGTTGGTACGGCCTCCTTAGGTTCAGGTTGTGCGTGCGCTGTTGGTCTGAGAGGGCGGGTAGATGCCACCACATGTGATTGTTGTGGCCGGCGCCGTGTCCTCCGACTACCTGCTCTATCCGATGGTCTCGCCTGCTAAGGCTTCCGGGAACGAGGGCGGCCGACAGCGAGACTTGAGCCTCGTCGTGCGTCAGGGCAATGCCGCTCTTGTGGCGCAGCTCTTGTCCGCCGCTGCGCCTGAGTGGGACTTCGATGTTGTTGGGCCGCCAGGTTCGTCTCCAGGGCAGTGCCGGCACCCTCATAAGACCTCGGTGAACCTGATAGACCTCGAACCCACGACCACGCGCAACAGCTCCAACGCTGTGTACAGGGTTGCAAACTGCAAGCCCGTCAACGGACCTTCCGACTGCCAAGTTCCCGACCCTGCTCGTATATCCGGTGCGGTAGGCTCCACGGCGATCATCACAGGGTCTGGCGAGGGACTCGAGAACGTCGAACCCGTATTGGACTTCCTTCAGAAATCGAAGCCGCAGTACATCATTCATTACATGACGAAACCGCTCGCATCTGGTCGTTTGTGGGATCTGATCCGGAATGGTCCTCAGATCAATGACGGTCTAACCCCAGATAATCTCGTTGTGATCGTTGAGGCAGATGATCTCAGGGACGCTGGCATCTCATTGAGAAAGTCTCTATCTTGGGAATCGACAGCAGAGGATTTCGTTCGAAATCTGGGCTCTAACGGTCGGCTTGATACTGTTTGTATTCCCCTTCACCTTGACGTGACCTGGATTTTCAGGCAGCCATGGAGTTTTCGCTTACGTCTTCACAGCTTGCCACTTGTCCGAATCTGATTGTTAGATTTGGGTCAGAAGGGTTCATATATCACCAGGGCAGGGACGTTGACAACCCTATCCTCTATTTCAATCCAAAGTATCTGGAAGGGTGTAGTCCGACAAGTCAAGCGGTGCACAAGGTACGTTGGGACACGGCGTCGTTTAATTGCTGCAAACGCTTTTACTGAACATTCACTGCAGGCTGCACTTGCCTCCGTATTCACGGCAGGATTTGCTCTTGGCTTCTCAAATACCTCTCATAACATCCACCAAGGCATTCTCCTAGGTATCGCTGCGATGAGTCGCTTTGCGGGTAGTGGAATCACTACCAGCCTTACAGATCAGATGCCAGATTACCCTGTCAAGTCCATTATGGAGGGTCTCACGCCCGACAAATCATTCTCCATTGTGCAGATGCCATCAAGTCATATAAGCACCGGAGACAGCTGGTCGATATTTGATCGACTTACCGGCGATCCAGCCGAAGTGGCTCGACAGATAGTCAAGCATGGTCCAGAACGCGCGCTCTCACGGTGTTCCACGCACAAATTCGGCGACATGATCAGTGCCGACCGATCTGAACAAGAGGGTTATAGGGCAATCATATCCACCATCGACGAGCACATCTCGGCCAAACGAACCCGCCCATCATGCATCGGGTTCAGAGGCCCTTCTGGTGCGGGGAAGAACTATGTTGCTTCCAATCTTGCCGAAGAATTGAAGAAAGATCGCAGAACTAATTTAGTATCCTACGACAGCCGCAATCTGGAGCATAGTGACCTGCGTGCTGTTTGTGAAACCATCCGTGACTCCACCGCCCAGGGTCACCTCACCATCGTGATTTTCGAGAACGTCGACGCGATAGTCGAGCAACAGAAACCGATATTACACGAGCTTCAGACTCTGATGCGAGACGGCACCTTCACCGATGGGGGACAACAGCACTCGATAGGCCACGCCATCCTCTTCCTCCTTCTCAACCAACACCCAGCCCTTCTCGACACGGTCCCCACACCTACTAGGACCGAATTCAGGGAAGTCAAGACGATCGACGACTCTCCTGTAACAGATTACCTGCACGGGATTGTACAGGTGAGAGGCCCGAATTCAGCATTCTCTGAGGACACACTTTTTCCGGTACGAAGAGCAATCATGTTGCACAAACTTCTACTACAGAGACATCCTCACCTGTTCATCGACGGCACCGTGGATGTGGATGACGCTGTCTTACATGCACTACTGCTCGTTCCGATATATCGCAACGGGTTGAGATCGCTTGAGAAGATCATTGATATGAGCCGATTAACAGGCAAGACTAGGTTTGACGTGACTGCCCTGCCTCCTGAAGAGCAGATTCAATTGCACGTGGATGGCAGGATATTCATGAGTTTCCTACGTGCTCCAAAGCTACCGCCGGCGCTCAGAGAGCGATTGGCACACGGTCTCTTCGACGCGTACAAGAAGCAGCGCGTGAAGATGGCCAACACAGAGGCAAGGAAGAAGGAACTGGAGACGGATCCCGTTTTGTGCGACTGGGAAGATCTCCCAGGCGAGCTGAAGGAGTCGACGAGATCGCAGGCAGATGACATCCCTCGCAAGCTGCGAGCGGTTGGATGTTTCATGCTGAACGAGAAGCGCTCTAGCCCACTGGTGCACGTGCCCGAGTTCTCCACCGAGGAGCTCGACATGCTGTCCGAGATGGAGCACGAGAGATTCAACGCCGAGCGTCTACAACGCCAATGGCGCGTGGGCCGCCGCAACCCCACCCAGCGTGTCACCCCGTTCATCGTGCCGTGGCGCGACCTGGCCACAGAGTGGAGGGACGTCGACCGCGTCATGGTCGAGTGCGTCCCGCGCATCCTGAACTCGGCGAACTACTACATCTATCGCATCAAAGACGATGCACAGTAAATTCTGCGCGTGCTTGCTCCTTTCCATCCAAGCCGCGAAAGCTTGGTCTACGCAAAGGGCGGTTTGTCCGAATCAGCCTGACAGGAATCCATGGAAGATCATACACCCTGAGGCCCCAATGTCCCAGGCACGATTCATGCCACCTTGGACTTTGGAGAAAGGAATCAGCCATGGTTTCCCACATGCAATATGGAAAAGTTGCACAGCCGTGCCCGTGCACAGGCGCAGCATGAGGAGAACGATGAGATGAGAGATTCATAGAACTCCATACCGATTCCCACGTTGTAGATACAGCATACCTAGATCATACACATCTGGTGGAGCATTGGGACGGCATGTCGTTACCCACGTAGAAGATTACGATAGCAGCATTTTAACGAGCATCACGGCCAGCACTGATCTTCTCCGATGTTGAGAGGATACGTTGATTTACTACAGTCTTTGTCCATCGTCCAAGACATCGAGACTTCCATAGTGACCCTTACAACCTTCCATGTACCATCACTCAGATGTACCAAACAAGAGCTGGTGAACGAGTAGACAGCTGCTTTCTTCGAAGAGCCATTCGATTGCCCAATGTGAGTCAAACGGAAGGAAAGTTATGGCACAGGTGATAACAACGACAATTTCACGATACGTGTGTATATGTATGTAGAAGAAAAGGTTTAGACGATCTATGCAAGCTCATCCTTGTGTGCCCGATATTTGCCGGCGCCATCGCCTTTCTTGGAGCCATTGAGCAAGTAAAAGCCGTAGCAGCCTGCCAAAAGCGCGACCAAGAAGAAGAACTTTGCGATCAGGCTGAGTCCAGTCTCGCTGAATTCAGAAACATGGGCATCAACCTTGGCGGCGTCCGGCTTCGCCTTTCCCTCCTCATTGTTGTTGTTGTTGTTGTTGTTGTTCCATGTCGTGCCCGAGTTGTCCGTCGTTGCCATTGTCTCGTTAACCGCCTCCTCTTCATCAAGCGGCTCGGCTGGCTCTGCAGTTCCAATCAAGCCTGCGAGCGTGTCAGTCAGGGTTGCGTTCCAGATCGAGCCCGATGCGGAGACAAACGCAACAAGTGAGCCTGCTACGTACATCCGCACAGCACGAGCGCGAGCTCAAGAGTGACAGAATTAGAGTTCAGCCCTAATACCTTCTTCTGGGACCTCAAGCTCGCCGCTCTTGACGATCTTGACGGTCTTGACGGGCTTGTCACCCGGCGCCTTGGGCACGTTCTCGATCAGCTCGACGATGTCGTAGCCCTCGAGCACCTCACCGAAGACGACGTGGCGACCGTCCAACCAGGAGGTAACGACGGTGGTGATGAAGAACTGGGAGCCGTTGGTGTCCTTGCCAGAGTTGGCCATGCCTGTAGGTATGCGAGTCAGCGAAGCGTCGATGTCTGTGGAGGGCGTGGGTTCACATACTGAGCAGGCCCTTCTTGGAGTGCTTCAGCTTGAAGTTCTCGTCTGGGAACTTCTGGCCGTAGATGCTCTTGCCGCCGGTACCATCACCCTTGGTGAAGTCTCCACCCTGGATCATGAAGGACTTGATGACACGGTGGAAGGTGCTGCCCTCGTAGCCGAAACCCTTCTCGCCAGTTGCGAGCGCACGGAAGTTCTCGGCAGTCTGATACCTGTCAGCCGATACTGTGTGCAGCGAGTTCGATTCAAAATCAGGGTATACAGTACCTGAGGCACAGTCTTGCCGTACAGACCCATTACGATCCTACCAAGGTTCTCATCGCCATGCTGGATGTCGAAGTAGACCTTGTGAGTGATCTTTGGTCCCTTTGCGGCCTCGGTGCTCTGAGAGAAGAAGAGGAAGACGACAGTCAGGATCAAGCAGACCGATACGAGAAGTCTCTGAAGGCCTGCCATTGTGGTTTGTGGAGGGCTTTATTGAGCAGAGCTGCGCAGATGACAGTCGAGTTGTAAAGAAAGGTAGAGTGCAACCTCCAGCTGTCAGGATGGAGTGGAGGAGGGACAGCCATTGATCGCCTACCTGTTTAGGCACTAGGAGGTAAGGGTCCATCCTTACCAGATTACGTTGCGCGGGTGCTGCTTGGGTGTGATTAGGTAATACTGTTGCGACCCGAGCCGTGGTGATCATCCCGGCCGGAGAGGCATTGACACCTCAGGCACCAGCGTCGAGATATATTGCAATCGAAACACCACGAAGTATGAGCATGTATGGGAATATACAGCTGCAAATACGTTCATCTGCAAGTAAGAGGAAGAACCCTAAACCCATCTGTACACCAACTTGAGGCATGAGGTAAGCTTATGCTACCGACTGTTCTTAACAAGGCACGTAATGGCGCTCCTCCAATCGTGGAAGTGGTAGGTCGGCTCGGCGGATGCCTGAGACATCTATTCCTCTATATAATACTGATCTCTTCAAGTCAGCTTCATCTACTGCTTCGCTATTGAGCACAGATTGTCGTAATCCAAAACACCTACCACCATCCCTTGCCGTAGCAATGTCGAAGTCCTACACCTCACACATTCACTCTGAGAGCAGCCGTCATGGTACTCGAGAGGATGACAGCTGGATACGATCTGCTGGTAAGGGTCAGACGTCGACCAGTAACGACCAGACCGTGACCTCACGATCCAAGCCTCGTCCGTCAACAGTAGATTTCACTTGTCACAGCACCAGACGCACATCAACTGCGCGTCCACGGACTGGTTACTCGACCCTGGGTGTAGAAGACCAGGAGATAATATGTGCAGTCAGTGAGGGTCGTGGCCAGTCACCTCCCGTCGGCTTGGCTTTCGTCAATCTGGATCTAGGAGAAGTTGTTCTCTGTCAGATCAGTGACAATCAGATGTACGTCAGGACAGTGCAAAAGCTCTCGGTGTTCAGCCCTAGCACCATCTTGATGGTTTCCACGGCTGCCGCGCCAAAGTCAAAGCTTTACTCCATCGTGGAAGAGAGCTTGGACGATATAGGTAGTAACCTCATGCTCATTGACCGTCACTACTTCTCCGAGGCTACCGGTCTTGACTACATCAGAGATCTCGCCTTCGTGGATGATGTGCAGAGCATCAACACAGCGGTCAATGGCAATTACTTCTCGGTCTGCTGCATTGCAGCGGTCTGTGCCACCCCAGTCCCCATGATACATTCGCACTGACGCGTGGACAGGCATTGAAGTATGTCGAACTCGGCCTCAAGAAGAGTTTCCCTGCGAACTCTCTTCGTATCAAGTATGAGCCTCCAGAGGGATCCATGATGATCGATCTTGCGACGATTCGCTCCCTCGAGCTAGTCCAGAATCTCCATGATGTCAAGTCGAAAGATAGCCTGTTCGGTTTGCTGAACACGACTTTGACTCCAATGGGTAGTCGTTTGCTTAGGGCCAGTGTTCTACAGCCTGCAACGAGCGTCGAAACTCTCAGTGTGCGCTATGAGGCCGTGGAAGAGTTAAGCACTAAAGAGAAAATGTTCTTTGCAGTCCGCAAAGCTTTGAAATCCTCCATCGACGCGGATAAGATTCTGACGCAGCTCATCATAGTTAAGCCAAAGCTTTCTCAGGCGGATTTCGACCAAGCTCTGAATAACGTCATCATGCTCAAGACGTTTGTCGGTATGATCAGCCCAGTCCATCAAGCCTTGAATGGAGCCCAGAGCGAGCTTCTCCTGAAAGTCCGTGACCTATGCGAATGGGCAAAAGTAGCACCAGTGGCGCAATCTATATCACGAGCCCTCAACGAGGACACTGTATATGCCAAAAAGCAATTGGAACTTCGAACCCAGCGTATACATGCGGTCAGAGCTTTTGTCGACGGCGCGCTCGATGCTGCCAGGTGTGCATGTAATGAAGCTGTAGCCAGCGCCCTTGAGCACGTCACTGCAATGAGCGAGCAACACAGACTACCTCTGGAGACAAAATTTGACAATGCTCGCCAGCTTTTCATACAGATCAGGGTCAAAGATGTGCGTGATGGTCACCTGCCCGACTCTTTTATTAATACTTTCAAACGACGAGACAAAATTGAGTGCCAAACCCTTCCTCTAGTTAAATTGAACCAAAGAATTCTAGATGCTCACAACGAAGTTGTTCTACTCTCGAACAAGGTCGTCCATCAACTAATGGAGGACATCCGAGGACATGTTTCAGCACTGTTCAAGATAAGCGAAGCGGTTGGGTTGTTAGATATGCTCTCTTCCTTCGCCGAGCTCGTAACAGGTGGTGACTACGTGCGGCCCCTTCTAGGTGACAAGCTTGCAGTGCGATCGGCTCGTCACCCCATCAGAGAAAAAATCCAGATGACCAAGTTTGTACCGAACGACATCTATGCCAGCCAACAGACCAGGTTCCAGATCATCACTGGATGCAACATGAGTGGAAAGAGCACGTATATCCGGACAGTCGCCTTAATGACGATCATGGCACAGATTGGAGCATTCGTACCTGCTGAGCATGCCATGTTTCCAATCACACGGCAGCTGTTTACCCGCGTGAGTCTTGACGACAGCATAGAAGCGAACGTATCTACCTTTTCAAACGAATTGCGCGAGACCGCATTCATTCTGCGCAATATCGATCGGTCGAGTCTCGTGATCATTGATGAGCTTGGTCGGGGAACGAGTACCAGAGATGGTCTAGCCATTGCATTGGCAATTGCAGAGGCTTTAGTAGAGAGTCGCGCCTTTGTGTGGTTCGCCACGCACTTCCACCAACTCCCGGTGATTATGGCCGAGAGAAACGGTGTGGTGAATTTCCATCTTTCAGTTGCAAATGGAGATAGTAACAGAGCAGAGATGCTCTATCGTATTGCAAAAGGGGCGGCACAGGAGCGTCACTACGGCCTCAAGCTTGCGAGAATACTGCCACTTCCAGAGGATCTCCTCACTCATGCCGATCTGGTCTCAAAGACAATCGAGCAACAGAGTCGAGCCACTAAAGGAAGCAGTCTCAGGATCATACAAGCGAAGAGGCGGAAACTGCTCCTTAACCTGAAAGAGCAGCTGTATCAGGCCAAGGCTGATCAAAGGTCTGGAGACGAATTGCGAAGATGGCTTACAGCCCTTCGAGACGAGTTCGTCTTTCGCATGTCGGCTCTCGATTCAGAGACTAAGAGAGTCGCAGGCGAGGCAGACCAAGTAGAAGACGAGGAATTATGTTCCATTGGTCCAGAGAAGTCTCTCTTCGACACTAGAATCGAAGCTATCGACGCACCATCGTCTCCTACTGGTGTATTGAATCGAGAAGCTAACAGGGATAGCGCTGTCATCACTTGTGACCACACCAGCATGGTGCAAGTTGAGACTGCATCGATGCTAGACATCTGAGAGCATGGCGAACCATGACACCGGTACTCATACCCTTCTGGAATTGAACGAAGGGTTAAATTCGGTCATACGTTACTGTTCGTCTTGAACCCGCCTTAAAATCAGGCTCGTGATACACGGCGAGGTTCTTGAAGCCCAAATATACGTCTTATCTCTTCGAGATCCTGATCTTCCACCCCACACAGCTGCAGATATGGTGCCAACCCGCCGAATTCAGAGTCAATGAAGGCTATAACCTCGTTCACCCACTGAGGCGAACAGCCTGCGAACTCATCTGGCAATCCAATGCTCCTGATCTCTGCTAGCTTCTCCTCCCTCTCTGGTGAAAGTTCCACTTCGCTCAATATGTAATCATTACCAATGGCATCCGGTCGCGCATCCAGCAGAAGCAGTAGTAGCAAAACTACCAGTCCCGTACGGTCCTTTCCCTGAGTGCAATGTAGCAGTATAGGATAGTTGCCCTCATCCGCAAACACATCGAACACCTGTCGCACTTCGGCCTTGGAATGGATCAAGCTGTCTTTCGCCAGCCCAAGCAAGCCCCTTTGCGCTATGACATTCGTACCAAGCACCGCGATTGCATCCTTGCGGTACCCTATGACGAAGAGACCGGCCAGCTTGGCCGTCTGGCCCCATGTAAGTTGCTTGATCAGAGCCTGCTGATATGCTCTGCCGTTGAGGCTGATGTTGACATGATTGACACCTGGTAACCTCAGAGGCCCGGTACGGTCGCGTGGCTCTGTCAAGGGAGATGTCGACACCTTCTCTCCGCTGGCGGCGTGTTTGTTGATCTGTTCAAGGCGTTCTGAATCTGTCCGCAGATCAAGCACCGTCCTGATGCCACACGTCTCCGTCAGCTGCGCAATGTCATTGGCTGTGGCTTCGTCAGGACGGGCGCTGCGGTAGACGAGACCAGGCTTCCGAGTCGGAGTGCTCCCATCGCCATTGGAGGTCGCAGTGATGTCGCGGAAGTTGAGGACCCGCTCAAAGACAAGTGGAGCCTGATCTGAACCCATGGTGTGTAGAACAAGTTTTTATTATGCCCTGATCTAACGAAATGCGCACATAGACATGGCAGATGTGCCGCCGTTCTCAGATGGAGAGGGGGCCCTATCGAGACTACTCATGAATTCATGCAGAGCACAGACACGAAAACGAAGCTAATGTGTGACCTCATGTCCACACAGCTCCCTACACCCTCAGTTCCCGTCTTCAATTCATGGACTTTCCGATGTTTGATGAAACATGAAGACGAAGATCGGTCCGATACTGTACATAACGGCGTTTGCAAGGTTTACCCATCTCGTTCATCAGGTAACCCGTGGGAATGTAAAATTGCAGCATTCTCCACTGCGGGCACAGGCGGATCTGGGCCTCGGCTGCACCCGCCCAATGACGTCGCGTTGCTGATGACGTCGTTGTCGAGTACTGGCCGCAAACACTCGAAGCCAGGACTGGGATCTTGGAAGCTCAAATCAGACCTGCCATCCCCTCCTCCGATGCAACACATCCATCCTTCAGGCCACCCTGACGTTGTGAGCTCTGATCCATCACTCTCTGAGCTCGTCGTCTTCTCCAGCACCGTTCTCAGCGCAGCTTGCTTGGAATCGATCCTGCTCTGAGGGCGTCGCGTCTGTCGGACGGCATACTGAAGGTGGTGCACTTCGACTTGAAAGATCTTTCAGGTCGCGGCAATGGCTAGTTCTGCAACAGCAACTGCTGCTGCGGAGAGTGCGCACTGCCCAGACCCCTCGGTTCATGAAAAGAGCCAGAAGCTGTCAGAGCAAGCATCGTCTGCAGCCCTGTATGTGACACACCCAGAGCGACAGGCACAACGCGAATCTGTCCTGGGCCCTGATGGAAAGCTTTCTGCTAGGGGTAAGCGATCTTCTCATTTCATTAGCACCTGGAGAACTCTCGAGCTGACGACCTGTATATAGGTGCAGCGACGTCGTTGAAGTACGCACGCGCACAAGATCTGCCCAGCTATCCAAGCCATGGCGTTAACACACTGACATCGGCCGGGCAGGCCGCGAACATGGCCAAAGACTACAAGATGAAGGAGCTATGGCGACCAGAACTGAGCTCGGCAGGCTCTAAGGCAGCATTGCTTGCGCATCAGGGCGGTGGTAAATTGGATCTTTGGCAACCCACAGCGAGCGCTGACGGCAACTCGGCTGCGGTTCTTGCCATGCGCAATCAGAAGTCGATCGATCTGGATAGAGGCTACACTGCTGATGGGAAAGCGAAGGCTCTCCTGGCGGCTACGAAGTCCCACCACGACGGCCGTAGACGTGCTGGAAGCACCCCTGCTGTCGTCCATCCTGCCTATCCGGATAGCCATAACTCAGCTTTCAATGCCTTGAATGCAGCAACTGTGTCGCACAGGCAGGGCTCTGTCAGAAAGCCTGAGCCGGACTCCAATCGGCTGGGCTCAGCAGCAATGGAAGCTGCGAGAATCAAGCACAGCCACATGGACCCGAAGCTCTTTGTCGAGCGCCCAGACGTTGACATCGAGAAAGATGAACGCACTAGACAGACCGCACTGAGGGCATCTGCCGTGTCCATGGCCAAGGAGATGTACGAATACAACAATCGTACCGCACTGGCTTCGACTGACGGCGGAGCTGCCGCAGGTGCCGGCCACGCACAGAAGAATGCCCCCGTTGCCACCGCAGACAAAGATCTCAAGCAGGAAGCCTTACGGTACATTCACCTGCAGGACGCTGCTCACAAGCTTGCAAACGAAAGGCTAGCAAAGGTGGAAAAGGAATTCGAATACCGACGCAAGATGGAATACTACGGTTACGATTCCCAACCGAAGCGGTCTCGCTTGTCCATGCGCGGTCGAGCCCAATCTGCCAGCGAACCGCCTGCGCAAGATGCTGAAGATTCTGATTCGGAAGATGAGCGTCGGGCTAGGCGCGTTCGAGCTCAAATGACTCAACTCAGGGACAAGGTCTCCGACGTTGACGCGAACAAGCAAAAGTCTGACCGTGCCGCCCTCCTTGCCGCGGCCCAGAAGAAGGTTCACGATCACATGCAGAATCTGGACAAGCAAGTCTACGCAGACACTGGGAAAGTCTCCGACGCCATGTTGGAGGACTGGGAGACCAAGGCTCGCGCAAGAGCCGAGACCGAGAAGCAGGACCGTATCAAGAACCACGGTAAGACTCATCTGGGCGGTGGCAAATACATGGACCAAAGCGCGATAGAGGCGATTGCCCTTGCGAGATTAAAACCAACTCTGAATGAACTTGATAAGAATGCAGAGGAAAAGAGAGCAAGGGATGAGGAGCTGAGGCTGGAGAAAGAGGCGCAGGAACGCGAGAAAACAGAGAAGAAGGTGAAGACTCGCGAGGAGAAGGCAGAAGCTAAACAGATCAAGAACGAGGAAAAGGAGAAAGCAAAACAAGAAAAGGCTGAGCGAAAGGCAGCTGAAAAGCAGGAGAAAGACGCCGAGCGTGCGCGGAAAAATGACGAAAAGGCAAAGGCCAAGGAGGAGAAGAGGCGCAGCAAAGATGTGAAGAAGGATGCAGAAAAGGTCACAGCCGTTGCTGTTGGTGAGGCCGGTGCTGCCACCGCGGCGGAGCCTGCTCCTGCTGAAGTTCCGACAATTGAAGAACCTACGACTGAACCGGCTTCGCATGACCAGGAGACACACAGGCGAGCTGTCTTGGAGCGCCACATCAGCCACATCAGCACAAGTAGCAGCAGCTCAGACGAGGCTGAAGATGATGAGGCTACAAAAGATGCGACAAGCCCTGTTTCCAAAAAGCAGAGCATTGAAGACAAGAAAGCCGAACCTGTAGAGGCTGGTGCCGCGGGAGCAGTAAGCTACTCTGGTGACCTTGAGTGAAAGACAATTGGCTGATCACGTTGAACAGGTTCCTACTACCAGTGCAAATTCTAACGCGGAGGAAGCAGCAGACACCAAGAAAGTTGATGAACCAGATTCACCAAAGAAAGGTCGCATGAGAGGCCTTCTTGGTAGGTTCGGAAGCCGCAGATCTAAAGCTGAGCGTGAGCCTGGCAAGATTGGCGGAGGTACAAAGCGTAGGAGCTTCATCAGCGACAAGCCCACGCATGATGCGGATGTTGCAGGCCCATCGGTGGAAAGTCCTTCACAACCAGTGGAGTCTCCAGTGGACACTCACGAACCTGCAGAGACGGCCAAGCATATTGGCACAGATGGGCCTATCGGCGATGACCATCACGTGTCTGGCATTGATGGAAATCCCGGTGTTGGATCACCGTCATCATTCCACAAACGTGACAGATCATTGTCTCCTGTCTCTTCTCTCTCATCGTCTGGCCTTGAAGAAGACGACTTCAGTGAAGGTCGGACTGGACGTATGAAGCGTGTCTTGGGACTGGGCAGGACAAAGAGTGGCAAAGAGAAAGGCAAGGGCAAGGGCAAAACTGTAGGGGAAGACGCCGAAGACCACGACCACGACCACGACCATGATCATGGGCCTTCGGAGAACGCTCCAGCAGCTGACGCTGCAAGTGACGACGGCGAGGAGACTTTCGAAGAAGCGAGGGACACCTTTGATGACTCTGTGTCACCACAACCAGCTTTTGCAGGACAAAAGAAGCACGACGGCGAGGGAAGAGAAACACGATTCCATGAAGAGATGTGATCAGCTGCACGGCAACGGAGTGTTTCTGCAAGGGGTGTGTGATGTTTCTTTTGACTTATTCCGCAACTATCTCATCGAGATCACGTTTATATCCCCGTAGTAATCTAGTCTACTGATTGTATCGTTCAATTTCTGATTCAAAACATCCTCCGCACTTTTGTAAGTCGTCCACTTAAGCTCGGGTAGGGTATGTTATAGGGTATCTTGCTGCAGTACGGAGTACAATGCCGACCATGCAAACATTGACTTCATTGAGGTGAAGCCGACTCGGAGTTTGCATTCACAAAGAAATCAATGTACAAAGAAGATATTCTTCTACATCAGCTCAAGATTCACGCTATATACCGAGTCAAGAAACGCCTAATAGTGACAGCTACTTTCTTCTTATCTGGTGATGTAGGCTCTTTGTTGGTCGGTACCTTCCTCCACATAAAGTCCCACACAATCCCGTGGTCACTTGGGGGCAGTTGTGATCAGAGAGAACATAGAGGCGTTGCAATTGGGTCCGCAAATTTTCAGGATCGCGAGCATAGGATCCTGTGTCGCAGAATACGATCTCCTCGAACCCAGCATGATCCTCGGTGCACAGTTCGAAGTAGAGTCCGGGTGAGCCTCACAATGCGCGGCGTAGCAATGCCGACATCTGTTCCGATTCCGAGCAATGCCGAGCTCATTGCGCGTCGATCTGAAGAACGAGCGCTGCTCTTCCATCTCCCCACCTGCCACTACCGGCCAGGATAATGATCAATCATGCCGCTTGCTCTGAGCAGACGCAACGGCAAAGAAGCTTCCTGCGAGCCATGTAGAAAATCAAAGATCAGATGCGACCACCGGCGGCCGGTATGCGGCAGGTGCCAGAGACGAGGGACGTCCAGCAAATGTTGGTATGACCCGGCTCCGCTCACAAAACCTACTTTATCGGCGCCGGAAAGGCGGCGCATAGACGAGACGGAGGCAAGCATTGCAACCCGAGCGACTCCAGTGGCCCGGCTGCACGCGACGACGAGTTCCGAAGGCCGCGCTCCCAGCGCCGGCCTCAATGATGAACATAGTCGGAATCCTCTATGGCGACAGAATAGCCAGTCCCACTATGGAGATAGCTACACCAAACGAGCCCACGAAGACCAGTTGGCGGTCGCGATGGAACTTGTTGAGTCTCTTGATCAACTCGACCTTATACAGAGCTTGCTCTCCAGGTGGTATGACTTGACCCAGATGGCTCTGGTGCCCAGGGCTTTGGTCTTCCACTTCGTCCGTTCTCTCCAGAATGACGTCGATTTCAAGAACCTACGTTCGGCGCCGTCGTTGGCAAAGCCTGACCTGGTTCGACAGCTGGCTGAGCGTCTGTTGCTCAACACATCGAATAACGTTGCTCTGGCTGCGGACCTGAAGCCGGCCGCGTTTTGCGACCTGTTCTGTGGGGAGAACCTTCGTGTTGAAATGCTGGGCCTGGTATATACCTCCGCCGCTCGTGGAGAGGTCTACATTAATGGGCTAAAAGGCCAATGCAGTAGGGAGTCGTCTCAATCGCTGCTCCGCTGCAGTAATCTAGCTGGGAGACTTTCCCGCGAGCTCGTTCAGCAGACAAATGACGTGCTTCTCTGGCAGGCGTATGAGAATATGTTACTCACGTCCTTGATCGAAGGAGATGCCAGTGAGTCTGGCCATGCTTGCCTCCTTATAGATGATTTCAAAGGCTCAAAGTAATTCTAGGTCTCGGTGTCTGGCAGAAGTTCGGCAGCATAGCTACAGATATCTACGCTCTGGGCTTACACCGTGAGACTTCCATGTCACCGAAACTAATCCCGCCTTTCCTGGCTGAACTTAGGAGGAAGACATATGTCACGGCGTATCAGTGTGACAAAGTCTTTGCTCCGATCTTCGATCGGCCGCCTCGTCTGCCAAAGAGATACGCAGACTGTAGGCTTCCGTTGGAGTTTTCCGATGAGCAGCTTCTCTCCGAATCCCACGAGGAGCATGAGCAAGCCATGGCCATGATATCCATAGACGGTTGGAACAAGGATGCAGTCCTACGGAGCACCACGTGGGCGCGTGTAAGATGCATCTTCGCTGAGTTTAGGGAGGAGGTCACTGAATACGCATTCTATTCGTCGGCTTCTATCGACCGTGGCTTGCTAAAGTAGTGCAACACCCATGCCTACAAGCGACTATCATGCTGACAGCGGAACAGTGACCTGTCCGATCGATGTCGCCAGAAATGGCTATCCCTTCCTCCACACCTACGGTATAGCGAAGATTGTTGGAACTCGGACATACCTAGATCAGCTGGCATGATACTTGGAAAGATTTACCTACAGTATCAACACGTCGACTTCCTAATATACAGGCTGATGGCCAAAAGCGATGCGGCTTCTCTAGGCAAGCTGTGGCAGGTCTCGACCACTATGCTCAAGACGGTGCTACAGCTGGTAAAAGCATGCAATAGAGGCGGTGCTCTACCGTTAGACCTTCCCACCCTTGTAAGTGGCGTTTCCCTCTCGAAAACGTCTAGTTATTGACATGAACAGATACTGGCCTATGGTCTCCCATCCTCAATTATTCTGACTGCGGCTCTGCAAGATGCCGTTCGCGACCCTTCAATCTCATTAGGAGCAGGATTGAACACCTCTTCACTGGTCCGAGACTTGTCCGTCTTCATAGCCTATCTGGACAGCATCTGTGGGCCTGGGCAAACCAATCACATTTTCTGCGCCAATGCATCCAAAGCCATATCAGAAGTTCTCGATGATGTGCTCAATTCCCTCGCGGGTCCCAACACTAACGGCAAAATGCCAAGTGGTGGCTCGTCGCTTCGTATAGCGCCTATGTCAGCTCTGCCTGCGATTGAGCAGGATGAAGCACCGGCACTTGTACCCTCACATGCAAACGATCGTAGCCTCCTCAATGGTCTATTTGACTATGACGGGATGAATGGGGTCGACCTTGCGGACTGGGCTTGGAACACTGACTGGACTGCGGGTGACAATGTTTGGAGTGCCTTTTAAGATGACATGTTTCACCAGTTGCAGATGATCTCACGAACAAAGGTCACGGAGCTTGGAGAGGTGGTGATGTTGAATGCACAAGCGGCACGCACCCTTTCTGATGTATAGAGTACGGCCAGGGTAGTCATTTGAATGACTCAAAACCTTTGAGGCTTCACTTTAGGGGACGTTGGTAGAGTTGCGTGTTAGGTTCCCGTCACGTACCGTGTACGCGAACCATCTTGTACCGCAATATCGTAGACGTTTGTCTTCCCTCATCCCTTTTTAAATAAAGGTTAGACGCAGTGTGCAAAGATCATTTGTACTGCAATGATGGTTGCTGAAAGCCAGTGTTGACTGCGACGGCTATCCTCAAGTATGAGGATTTTGTTATACCTCCTTCCGCTGGCCAGTGGCGTTGCGAGCCATGTCTCGCCGCTGGATTTCAGGTATGAGAGCATCGTAACTCCGCAAAACGAATCGATAGCAGGGCCACCGGAGACCACTGCTTTCGGCGTTCAGGAACATGCCAATCCCAAGCGCACACCAGAACCACCCCAATTCAGCGAATGGAGATACAGAGATATGGTGGCGAGAGGAGAGAAACTCCTCTGCTGGATGGGGAGTGGCAACCTTGGGGCGCCGAAAGCCTACTGGACTGAAAACGATTATCACCAATTGCAGGACTACGGTTGGAGGCGATACACAGCAGAGTGGAAGGTCGAGGAAAGGATCCGGCCCGCATGGACGAGCATCGGGCTCGAGGTCCCGCGGCGTCAACCCGTGCCGGTGACCGAGGGTCCGACCTATGTGGTGCACTGGGTTCACAACCGGGCCTCCACGAACACCTATCTCCCGCCTCAACCGGAGATGGGTCCCCTTCCCTCCGGACGTGTGGACCCAGGCCCTTTGCACTATACAGTAAGTCCGATAAGCTCGATTGATCTTGTGAAGGACCAACGGCTGATCCAACGAGGAGGCAACTTTTGGAGAGTATTCGATCGGGTATGACATTGACGACGGTGTTCTGATCTTCGCAAAAACTTATAATCCACTCTGTAAGGCCTTGGCGACCGGATTCAACCCCAATGAGGTGGTCCCACTCAGGTCGCTCAGCGACATCGTTTGGCTCGAATTTGTCCATCTATCGAAGAGCCTTAACAAGCCGTATTACAGAAACCTGAAATATGTCATCATCCCAACGGTAGACAACTATTTCACCGTCCCGTTGATCATCAAGATCCTGCAAAGCAGCAACAATGGGAGAGTGCCTATGTTTGGAGATGCTGGCGGGCGCTTTTCGATGGACACAGAAGAAGGCAAGGCACTACTAGGTAGTCCGAACGGTAATGGTAAGCGACACCTTCACCTGCTGAGTCTCACTTCGGTGGGGGGAGACAGGGAGCAATGGCTGAAGACTTGACTGACACCACCGTCTTGCAGGCATCGGTTGGTTGCTGTTCCAACACCGAAACCTGCTTGGAAAGAAGACTGTGAGCGAGGTGCAGGTTTGGGACAACATTCTTCCATTTTTCGAGCGCAACCAACCCGAAAAAGCAACATTCAGCATGATGTTCTCCATTGAGGCCGAGTATTGAGAAATGAGCACTGTTGAAGACGATGGCATAGTGATGTCTAGAATGGTCTGGCTTAGTCTGAGGAGCCTACCAAGCCGTGGTCCAAATGAATGCATGGGTTACGGACCTCCAAGACTCGCGCTCTCTACCGTATCGCTGTAAAAACGTCCGAAGCACGGATAGCACATTGGGCCGTGCAATACTACATCAAATAGCTTGGTTGTCGACTGCAAGTACAATGGCCCCCTTCCCACCTTGATCTAGAGAGTCTAGGGATGCCATGTCATCTTTGTCCAGAGAGAAATCGAATACGTCGGCATTTTGGGCGATACGACCGGGATTGTCACTCTTAGGTAATGGAATCCAACCCTTCTCCAAGCAGTATCTTATGAGCACCTGTGCAGTAGACTTCTTATGCTTGTCCGCGACAAACACTAGAGTGGGGTTGTCTTGCTTTTGATTTCGAACAAGAGGGCAGTACGCTTCTACCGCAATGTTGTTTGATCGGCAGTAGTCGACGATCTCCCTCTGCTGCGTCCAAGGGTGTAACTCCAGTTGGTTGACGGCGGGGAACACGTTCGCATAGGATCGAAGGGTTTCAATATGGCCAATGCCGAAGTTACTAACGCCAATTGCTTTGATCTTGCCCTCCTCGTGAAGACGTTCTAATGCCTGCCAAATCACTCTGATGCTGTCGCGACCAGAAGTGACGTTGTGGATGAGCATCAAATCAATATAACCGTCTGGTCCGCCGATCTTGACGATGCTGTCGACACATTTGTGGTAAGTGCTCCCTGCATCCTTCCCAGGGCTGAGAATCTTGGACGTCACAAAGATATTCTCCCGAGCAATACCGCTCAACCTTAATGCCTCTCCCACTTCCTCCTCGTTCCCATACACTTGAGCGGTGTCGATGTGACGGTACCCCGCTTTCAATGCCTCGAGACAGGATTGAGTTGTGAGATGGCTAGGGCTGTCCCAGACACCAAAGCCCAGCACTGGCAACTTGGTCCCGGGCAGCAGCGCGATTGACGACTGCAGAGTTAATTTGGCCATGACGGAGCTGAGGGAGATCAAACCATTGCAAGATCTATAGAAGCGACCTACCTAGGTATACATACCGCAGTGACAGTTAGATTGCCGTTTTGGGAAAACAGCATAACTGTCGATGACGCAATTATGCAATGCCAGCAAGGCGGCAGAAAAGCGCTCACCGCCTTGACTTTTTTGTCCAGGCTCTGACTTTCGGCCACACCAGCTGACTGGACGATCTAGGGAGGATACTTGATCGTTAGAACAGCACGACCATGGTTCTGGAAGCGATTAGATACGATGCCCAGGCTGGGACTCTCCAGATCCTGAACCAGCTGAAGCTACCGCACCAGACAGAGTATGACGAGGTGAAGTCTGCAGAGGATGGGTGGCATGCGATCCGGGATATGCGCACTCGGGGTGCACCCGCCATCGCCATCGTCGCAGCATTGTCACTTGCAGTAGAATTGCGACACCATACTTTATCTGATTCTGCGGTGGAAGTGTCGGCCTTTGTGATTGAAAAGTTGAAATATCTCGTCACTAGTCGACCAACAGCTGTGAATCTGGCTGATGCTGCACGCAAACTGGAAAAGATCGTGTCGGGTGCATCTAGCGAGACTGGAAGTACAGGCCAAGAAGTCAAGAAAGCCTACTGTGATGCGGCAGCTCAGATGCTTGTCGACGATGTCGCTGACAACGTGGCCATAGGCCATTACGGCTCACAGTGGATCGTCAAGGCAGCCGGGGGAACGCAAGTCAGTGTGCTGACCCATTGCAATACTGGCTCCTTAGCGAC
The DNA here is from genome assembly GCA_018467035.1 of Scorias spongiosa. Lineage (NCBI taxonomy): Eukaryota > Fungi > Ascomycota > Dothideomycetes > Capnodiales > Readerielliopsidaceae > Scorias > Scorias spongiosa. The sequence goes on along the minus strand of JACSZZ010000006.1, from coordinate 68,540 downwards.
AGCAGGGTATGGTACCGCGCTCGGCGTCGTTCGCTCTTTACACGGTACTGGCGCTCTTCGCCACGCGTTTTGCACCGAAACTAGACCATACAACCAGGGATCACGTCTCACAGCGTTTGAATTGGTACACGACAAGATCCCAGCCACTTTGATAACCGACTCGATGGCCTCGGCGCTTCTACGCTTGAAGGGAGATTCAGAGAGGATTGCGGCCATCGTAGTGGGCGCTGATCGCGTGGCAGCCAACGGTGACACGGCCAACAAGATTGGAACTTATCAACTTGCAATTACGGCTCGCTTCCATGGCGTTAAGTTTCTCGTGGCAGCCCCTCGTACCACCATTGACCTTGCGACACCTTCTGGAGCAGACATCATCATCGAAGAGAGACCTGGCAGGGAGCTAACACTCGTCAAGGGCCCAAGATTTGACGGCGTCGATCTCGACCTCACCCAGCAACATACCGTGAGCATTGCAGCACAAGGCATCAACGTGTGGAACCCTTCATTCGATGTCACACCAGCAGATCTGATCGACGGCATTGTTACCGAGATTGGTGTTGTTGAGAAGGGCCAAGACGGCAAATTCGACCTGACTTTGGCAATGGAGGCTAAGAATGAGGGCATCAAGCCTGTCACCGTAGGTGACCTGTGAGGCAGGATGTATCTCTCATCACAGAGATTCAGCAGCACTGGCGGCGTCGCATGCCACCTGCTTACTTCTTTCTAGACCCAAAGTCCAATTATTTGCAGTCTCGTGATTGTATCCGAATGCTTGCAGTAGCGGTGCCTTCCCCTTCACATCCGTTGCGAAAGCGAATTCTATCTCATGCACATTACCGATATCAAATACTCAGAGCAACGTATTGGCGACAGCAGTAGCGCAGTGGTCATAGAAGCATGTAGCGTCGTGGAGTCATTCCGGATCTCTCATTGCTCATTTATCTTGCTCGCTGGACTTGTTCTGGCTGAGATTGTGTTCGTCCTGTAGCTTGCTAAGCGCTTGATGGTCGCGCTCTGCTTCCGCGAGCAATGCCTCGATTCGAGCCTCCATTGCACTCAGTTGGTTCTCCAATGCTGTCGCTGTCCTCTCCCCTCTCGCGAGTTCCTGGAATGCCTACGTATCGCATGGTTAGAAGCGCCGTCGAGCTCGTGGAAAGGTAGGGGATGAGCCAACCTTAGCCAGATCAGCTTCATCCGCGGAGCTCGCGGCTGCATCCGGTGCGTCCCGTGTCATGTTGCCAACGTCCGATATGGCAGCGACTCTCGATGACGCAGTGAATACCTGGAGGAAGTGGATGGCGGCAAGACACAGTAGCGAAGTCAGATCAATCCGTTCTGTGCGTGCTGTAACGCAAACGCCAACTGCGCAAGGGAAGCGCAAGCAGCTGCACGGGAGCGGCCGTAGAAAATGAGCCGATATCCGACGGTAAGCGACCGGGAGAGACGAAACCCGATAAGCTATCGTCGTTATGGCTGCATTGGATCCAGTCTCTGTAATCAACGACAACATCACTCGGTATAAGTCTTGGGCCTCCTGTCCCGGACTGCAAACCTGCCTCCGCCAATGTGATGTCTCTCATTTCTCCCACCCTGCTTCGGGCTGTTGCTTTCCCTTACGTTTCCGTCTGATCCCGAACCCGCGTAATACATCACCAGCATCTCGACTGCAGCTGTGGCTTCAATGGCAGGGACGAGCGACTCAGATCGGGTGACGATAGTTGCGCAGCGGCTGAGCCAGAGTTTGTGGCCTGCGACATCAACGCCCGAGGGACAGCTTGCGTCTGGACTGACAGTTGTTCAGTCGGCGCCGAAGCCTGATTCGCACCATCGCCTCTCCCTAACAGAGGCCGAGAGAGGCACTGTCCTTTACCTGGCGTACGGATCCAACCTGTCTAAAGAGACGTTCAGGGGCAACCGAGGGATCAGACCACTATCACAGATCAATGTGCAGGTTCCTTCGTTGAGACTCACCTTCGATCTTCCGGGTTTTCCGTATAAAGAGCCTTGCTTCGCGAACACTGCCAGAAGGCAGCCTGACAATGATCCTCCTCGCGAGAAACCGACGAACGAGTTCACCTCTCTTCTAAGCTCCACGTCGGACTACCACAAGGATCGGTGGCACAAGGGTGTTGTTGGCGTGGTATACGAGGTCACGCCTGAGGATTATGCTCATATAATTGCCACGGAGGGGGGCGGTGCTGCCTACACCGATATCCTGGTGGATTGCCACCCCTTCGATAGCTCAGATCCAGCAGCGCCCGTGCCGCAGTATCCAACCACTGCCGCTTTCAAAGCCCACACCCTCTTCGCGCCGGCCGCAACGGACGACGATAAGGGTGGCCGAGGCATTACCAGACCAGATCCTTCCTACGCTCAACCTTCTGCCCGTTACCTGAAACTCATAACGGACGGTGCAAGCGAGCTTGAGCTGCCTCACGAGTATCAAGCCTATCTCCATCAAATCCGCCCTTATGAGATAACGACTGCTGGCCAAAGGCTGGGTCAAATCATCTTCCTCGGTCTGTGGATGCCTTTGGTTACGCTGTTATTTACGATGGGCCCGAAGCTCGCGGACGAGAATGGCCAGCAACCTGAATGGTTGAAGAAACTGTCAGAATTGTTGTTCAAAGCTCTCTGGGGAAGCTATGATAGATTCTTCAAAACCGTCTACGGCGACGGTGAACGTAGCGTGGACGACACTGACGAAGACGATAACGCTGAAATGGAGCCCTTCCGAACATCCTCCAAAAGACCGTCAAATCTCGTCAGAGACCTCGAAAAGGGCGAACGTTGACCATGCACCAGCGGCGACGTGGATGTGAACTAACTTCGAGCGATTTCATTCCCCAACGACACAGATATCGTTGCCGGCCGAACCAGATAGCCCAAGCTCCTCGTGACCGCTCCAGAGACCGGCAATGTACCTGAATTGGTGTCGTAGTCATTGGAGGATACTTGCCCATCAGAGCATTGAAGAAGTGGTAGATTTTGACCACCAAAATGGGAACGCAACCGAACTTAAGCATATTGGCTGGTCTTGGACGAGTGATACAGTCCCCAAACGAAGGAGCTGGATGGACTGGGACAATATCATCCAAAGCTGAGAAAGGCGACAGATTGAGGATAAGGCACTGATTGAACTTCAGGCATCCTGAGGCGGGGCCCTATGATAACAGGCCCTCTTTCGCTCTCTCCCGCCTTCCGTGCTTGTTAATATAACCTCAACCCGTCCTTTGATCTTGGAAACCCTCTTGCTCCTCCTGTCTCTTCTTCTCTTGCTCTCACGCTGTTGTAGTCGTGAACACCCTCTTTGTTACATTATCACCGACAATCCAACACTTTACCTTTGCTACGGCAATCACTCTCTAGCCCACTGCGATTGCGGGCGTCCAGCCTTGAGGGTTGAAAATGCCAGACCGCACTGTAGGCGTGTATCGCAGCAACGACGTACTTGAACTGCGACCGGCTCCTCGATATGATGTTTCGCCTTCCCCAGCCTCGGAGTCGTTCACAAACAGCCAGGAGTTCAGGCGCAGACCCCAAGGAATCGTAACGACCGACGAGGCCCTGGCGCAAGGGCAAAGTCCCGCTCAGATAGCCTCAGAGCTGAGTGGGTTATCCTTGAAGACTCGGCGAGGTCAGGACGAGCGTTCTCTATCCCGACAACCACCTGCCAGTCACGGCGACACTGAAGTATTTGCCGTTAGATCACCATCCTCTTGGCCCAGATCAGGACCTGCCTTTGCCCCTGCAACGCAAGTCGCACCAGCATATCGAAATTCCCACGTTGCATCAGGCCATTTGAGTCAAGGCGCAAACCAGCATGCAACGGCAGCCCCAAATCCAGAGTCTTCAGATGTGCTGAGGCACGACGATGAGTCCATTGAATCAGCAGGACCATATTCCCATCATGATCCATCGATGAAGCACCAGGAAGGTGCTCGTCCGATCATATTGCGCATCGCACCTCGTCGCTTGCGCGCACAGGCTATGCAGGCCGCGGTCATATCCAACCGATCGAGGCATGCGCCACAGCCGGTCATACCCACTTCGAGCATCACGTTCATATCAGACGGATCACAATCGAGGGCTTCCAATGGTGAGAATCGTACACATGATCATGAGATGACGCTTCCAGAGCAGGACAGATTATTTGGTCTCACCAATGAAGGTGCTTTGGTGAAAAGTACGATCGCTCATGGTGAAATGGTGTCACGATTCGACCAGTCACTTCATCGACCCATGCATGAAGACAACGATGAGCCCACCTCACCTCCTGACTCAGATCCCGAGGGCCCAGGATATCGTAGTGACCGGCATATTTACATAGCCAGCCCAGTAACATCAAACGACAGAAATGCGGATGACGACCAGGAAAGATCGACTAGGACAGCTGGACATATGTCTGATTTGGCAGTTGAAAGCAGCGAAGGGGCGCTGACTGGTGTCTTGCAAAAGCTTAGTTCTTTGCCATACTCAAACAAGTCACGCCGCGGGTATCGCTCCGTCGAAGCCCTCGAGGCCGTGTCGAATCCAGACGGATCCCGTACCAGCGTTTACAGTCCAGTCCGACCTCAGTTTCCGGTATCTACACACTCAGGTTCACTGTCAAACCAGCAAGGGCCTCCTGGGTCGTGCAGGAATAATCCTATCGAATTCAGCCGGGAAGAGAGCATGAACGAGCCTCATCCGAAGCGGCAACGTACTAAAACCACTCAGGCCATGGAAAACGAAGTCTCCGCAGAAGATTTGAGCCATCTCATAGCAACTAGCACCGCATACCCACATCCTAGCGGCCCTCAAGGGCTTATGCAGAGGGATCAAAATCTGCCAACTCCCAAAAGGCGATGGGATCCGCACAGTGTGTCTCTCGATCAGCGAAAGAAGACGAACTTGGTGTCGACACCCAATGTGTTGTACACGTCTCGACCTATTTCTAGCGACTCACTGCTTCGTCTGGCAGATACCACATCCCGTTTCCGTACTTCCAAGACCGGCAACTGTCTTGGTGCTCTTCAAACCCAGCAAGCGAACGCAGGTGAAAGATCTGCCGGACTTGGTATTGAACACGAGATCCGAAGCCCACGGCTATCTGGAAGCGAAAACCGCGATTCTCAAGCGCACAGCAAAAAATTGGAAGATATTGTGAAAGACCTGCAGAGAGGCCAAGCTGAGCTACGGGAAAGCTTTGCACGTCAAGAAACGCGATATCATACGCTCAAATCTGCACTGAAGACATTCACTATGAAAGTTCAGGAAGACTTGACAACCGTTTCGGATGCGATCGAAAGCAGCTGAACCGTCCAGCCACATGGCCATGCGAAGCAGAAGCAGACATGTAGAAATATGAAATCGAAATCAAGTTGCTGCAATTAGGGAAACGAAAGTAAACCGCCCGCTATTCCCAAGGTAGGTCGCCTGATATCACGAAGGCAATGCACAATGAATTGAATTCATAACCTTCGTCACAACGATAGAGGATGACTCTAGAGATGAACTTCACACCTAGCTGCAGCTTATGCTGTGCTAGCAACCAGGCGGTTCCGACTCCGTTTGGCGTCTGTATCATGACTTTGCCTAAATCTGACGATTCGACATCGAACCTCGGCGCCTCATCAAAATCAGGCCAGTAGGGGGCCCACGCACCAGGAAGGTCCGCCTCCTCCAACACTCGGGATGCCCAGCCCTCTGTATATTTATTGGCTATGTTCATTTGGGCCACCACGCGTAGCGACTTGATACATAACTCAATGTCTCTGTCGTACCCCTCGTGGCGATCACGACAGTTCTGCTGGTAGAGTAGGAAGGACACATCTGACCATTTGTTCAGCGGAACGAGAGCTGGACAGGTAGCCAGAGAATGTTGCATCTGCTGGGTTCTCAACCGGCTGGCCGGTCCGACGATGTGCTCCGCCATGATCGCTCCTTCGCTGTAGGTATTTAGATAAAAGCCCCTTGATGCCGTGTATGTCGTCTCCTCTGTCGTACCATGTATCGTCTCAGTTACAGTGGTGCTTCTGTCATGCATCCACTTCCAGACACGGGCGTCCCCGTCGCTCGTGGAAATGCCATATTCCTCATAGAGTGATCCAGGAGAAATTGACGAGTCTCCCTCAAGGGTTACCTTGTAGTCCGCTTTTTCGGACCATCCATTATCTGCTAGTTGAGAAAACTCCGTCCATTTGCTCTGTGGCGTACACCAGTGGCCATCGCCATCTTGATCTGACACCATGAGGTTGAACAACCATTCACCTCTTCGGACAGCTAGATCCCAATTTCCTTGGAGATCTTGGGCGTCGGGATCGGGAATCCAGGTTCGGAAGCACGCAGGATCAGGATCAGGATCAGGATCAGTCCTTTTGGAAAAGTTATGAGGCCTGTCGTACGGACCGACGGAGATGTGTTCCTGGCCCTGAATCGAAGAGCGCTCGGGTGCTAGAAGATGATCATACTTTATTCTGGCATTGGATCGCGCTGCCAACCATGCGAGGATTCCAATGCCCTTGTTTCTCACCATGTCAAGAGTCTGTGGCTAGGAGATCCAAATCCCTTGGGCTCGTTGAAGCACAGGCTCAAGCGCTCAAGCGATGAATTTGGCGTTATCACTGTCAGGGTAACTAGAAGAGGTCGAACATCTATCAAGCCGGTTGATGTTACCGTATATGTATATGTCACCGCTCGAGGAATCGTGTCAGCAGTGTTGCATGTCCCTATGTAATGTTGGCCAATCGAAAAAACGGGGCTGCGTATGTTTCACATGTCGTTTCTCTTTCATCCCGTATTTCTCCCGCACCAGTATTGGTGGCCAATTCAAGAGTCTCTTGAGGAATTGGCCGTCCGGTACTGGTGCCGTAACATCTGCTGGTGGAGTATACTCAAGGCTTTGGTCCATGTGGCATCGTACGGACAATGAGCCCTAGAATTCTCTCGCACTGGCAAGTGATGGTGTAACGCGGCCTTGCTTCGATGTGGTTTCGAAACAGTGACCCCTTTTCCGTTTGCAAGGTTGGGGTATATGACTGCTTGAATGAGGCTCTCCTTGTCACCCGAAGGAAGCGTCCTATCTACTGTTCAATCTGTCTTTAGTTTCCGGATATCATGCCCACCCTGCTCTCACCAGTAAGGGATGCAAGCGAGTTGGCCCGTCACAAAGAAAATCCGGCGCCTCATTATAGATACAGGAGATTCGAGTGAAATCTAAACCTATCATAGAATCCGCCACGATTCGTCAGAGGCAGCTGGCCACGCGCATATAAAACGAATGCACACCAATCAAAGATGCGAGTCTAGTCTAGCACAAAGTGCGTATACTTGATCTGAAAGCATACTTGAAAACATGCCCGTCCCCTGAACAAGATAGGGCCAGTCTCAGTGTTGGTTTTGGGGAATCTCTTACTTCGGAATCCAACTCAAGCTGTGTGACATTCAGTAGGCCAGAGGTGGACCGCCGGTTATGAAGAATGCGATGCACATATACTCAAAATATTCCTCTGTTTCTGGCAGGCATCGGAATACCTTGACACTGGAAATGAACTTCACACCTAGCTGCTCCTTATGCTGTGCTAGCATCCAGGCGGTTCCGACACCATTGGGTGTCTGTATCATCATCTTGCCAGCGTTGGTGAGCTGCACGTTGAATATCGGCGCATCATAGAAGGGAAGGAAGCGGCGTCTCCCAGTGGTCGACCTCATCACTTGGCGTGCCGTTTCCACTGTGACGAGATTACTGACGCCCATGTGGACCACCACGCGTAGACCCCTCATGCATTCTTCGTACGCCCTATCACCATGCCCTTGGGTCCGTTGGCGACAATTCTCTTGGAAAGCCAGAAAGGTCACGTCTGACCATTGCCGCAGTGGGACGATAGGAAAGTCTTGGAGAGAACTTCCGCCTTGAAGCTGATGGCTCTCTCGCTGCTCCTGTACAATATATGCTGGACCTTTGATATGCTCCGCAATGATCGCTTTCGGGTTGTAGATGTTCTTGTAATAACCTTCGGTTGCCGGGTATCTTATTCCATCTTTTTCGCTTTCTCTTAGGTGAACAAACCACCAATAGCGATTGTCCGCTCTGTCGGTAGAGATCCTTAACATATCAAACAGCGATTTAGGATATTCTAGAGTGTCACGATCGATTTCCACATAGAAGTCCCTCGGATCGCTCCATCCATTAGCTGCGAGTTGAGGAAATCCCATCCAATTGCTCTGTGCCGTGCACCAGCGGCCCTGGCCGTTCTGGCCTGACAACATGTTTTTGATAGTTTGGCCGGCTTTTTCAATACCTGCCTCCCAGTCTATTAGTGGCCTGCCACCCGCCCCGCCGCCCCCCCTTTTGATAACCCCATTTGTCCTGTCGTACGCGCTGGCAGAACTATAGTTCTGTCTTGGCATGCGCCCAAGGAAATCATCAAAATGTGCTCCGGCATTGCATGTTGCTACCAACCACACTAGAGCGCGAATGACCGTGACGGAAAAAGTCATAACAGTCAAAGTCGAGGCTTGTGTGCAGCACGCTTGATGTCCTCGGGCTAATTCAGATACAGTGTTGGCCAGTAACTACAGCGACGGTAGCTTAGAAGGTGCCGCTTACTTGTTGAGCTATTTAATATCAGCCGAAATTGTTCAAACCAAATCAGATGTAAAGAGACCGATAGCATGAATACTTCTAGTTCGCCAGGGAGGGGTTCAAAGCAAGGTGGCCGGTGACAAAGAGAGTTCGGTGACTCGCCAACACCGGAAAACCCACGCGACATCAACCGATATTGCAATGCGTCCGGCCAAGCCAGGATGATTTGGTGAACAACACAAACCGTCGCTTTCTGTTTCACTCTCTGGAGACCTCTAGTCGAGCCTCATGTATGCTGTTGCTGATAAAGCCTTGGGGAAATGTCGGTAGTCTATCCTGGTAGACGATCCAAGGATTGTGCTCGAGAGCTTGTGGTTGGGAATTACGAGATACCTTTTGATCTTTGTTGTAGATGTTCGGGCCTGCTGGGCCCTCAGACCCCGTCCTGGAAGTCTTACCCCTGATGATCTAATGCGAGCGCCCCTTTTCATCAACTTTGACCTATCGTTATTGTAGTCGTTTGAGGAGACAAGCCAACAGTGTAGCATTGCGCTCGATCGTGAAGCTTCAGTAGAGCAGATATTTGCTCCTAAGTATTAATTTTACACTGTATGCCTTCATGATGAACTCGCTACCGTATCATGTGGCGTTAAGCATGTCTGAAAGCAGTAATTTCTACAGGACCGCAGAGGTAGCGATTGCAACTCACCTGACATAATGCGCCCATGCTATGCAACCAGAAGAGTTCCGCACCAAGGCGAGAAGCTTTCCAGATTACAAGCAAGGTAGAGCCAACAGTTCAATGGAGGGCAGACTCTGCCGAGGCACCAGCTCCAAGCTTCTTTCAGGTAAAATCATGAGCTCATCAATACGTCGTGTTCCACCCTGGTATGGCCGTCCATCTGCTCGAGAGCCCAAACAAGTACGAACCGCTCGTTGCTGGCCTTCTCTAGCCTTTCATGATGTTTCTGCGTGTAGGCCTTCAGCCCATCCAGAACATCACGAATCCCTTCTTTTCCTCTGCTGGGATCTTTCGGTCCCTGAATGTCATCAGACGTTGGAACCCCATCGTTGGAATCCCCCGCATCCTCGAGCTGTAGTTTCCTCTTTCTCCCCAGCCTCAACACTTTCTCTTTTCCAACCAGCCTGAGCACGGCAAACAGAACACGCTGTGCCACTCCAAATGTTTTCGAGTTTGCATTCCAATCTCTTATTCGCTTGAGCAGTAACCAGAGTTGCCCCTCACTTAGCTCGGTGATGGCTTCATCTACATCCTTGCTTCCGGTGAGACTTCCTTCATCGGGTGACTGACGGCTGATTACTTCTCTGAACAACTCCAGCAGTCTCCTTGGGTGGTTTAATTGCAGAGCCAATACTATGGCAGCACGGTAATTCTGGGCACGAATTTGGTTCTGGAGTTCTTGGTCCTGTTCGATACGAGCGGAAGCCTTTGCGGACACCTGTTCGGCAGTGGTTGCGGTGGTATCGTTCCAGAATGTCAGCGTCGCGTCTGCTGAACCGGAAACCAGCGTCACGGAACCTTCGACAACATTGACCTGCTCGTGGTCACCGGAGTCGTTTTCCATGGCGACATCATTACCGTCCGCGATGCCCTCCCCTGGTTGTTGATTGTGCCGTTTTGAGAAGTCGTCGATCGTTTCTGGTCTTACGGCAAGCGCCCACACTCGATCGATGTGGTTGTCCAGAGTGGTGGCGCACTCACCCTCTTGCGCATCCCAAACCTTCACAAGACCGTCCCCAGCAGCACTTGCCACCTGCACACCCCGCCTAGAGCGAGTATCCTTTTCCGAGCCGATATGTGGCAACCAGACCGCCTTCAATATAGAATTAGCATGCCCCTCGAAAGTGCGGAGGCAGCTATAGTCGCTCAGAGACCAGATCCTCACAGTCTTGTCGCCAGAGCCTGTGACAACCATCCCCTTGCTGCTGCTTGCACCCCCACCAGTGGCGTTGGTAGTCAGAGCAGGTGTGTTTGCCGGGGAGAAAGCAACGGTCCAAACACCTCGTTTGTGACCCCTGAGCACGCCCACGGTCTCTCCAGTCTCTGCATCCCAGATCTTGACTGTTCTGTCCTGACTCGCGGATGCGAATAAGGGCACACCACCGTACGAGACTGCAACAGCATTGATGTCTTTGTCGTGCGCCTTACGTGTATATGATGCTTTAGCAGCCTTGCCTTCAACGGCTGGAACCTCCCACCGCTTCACGGTCTTGTCCTGTGATCCAGAGAGAAGAAATTGTGGTGGGTGTGACAACGGATCTCTGAAAGCGGCTGAATTGACTGCTGGCCAGGAGGGTGGAAGTGCGACTGCACCAATGCTCTCGGCGTGTCCGGTGAACGTAGCCCAGCATACGTACGAGTCATTCTTCGGATCCAATCTCCAGAGCCGTGCCGTGTTGTCTTTTGCACCTGTTGCGAGCCAGTGGCCCGACCAGTCTACAGAGATAGTGATGATGATGTCGCTGTGCCCCTTGAGTCGCGCAATGTCTGCACCGAAGTATCCTTGTGAACCTGAGGTTGAGGAGGATCCGAGTGACACCAGACGAATGTCTTCGAGATTGGTGGCCAGCGCAAGGACATCACGATCTCCACCGACGTATGCAATGTCGATTACTTCATCATGGGTGCCGGATATTTGTCTGATCGTTGGCAATGCTGGCAGGCGTTTTGGTGGTTCCGGCAAAGTGTTTCGAAGAGGGCCCAAATCTCTGACGTTAAAAGTTTGATCTGCATGTACAGTGAGAAGGTATTCCAGGTTCGTGTGATATAAAACATCCACTATGGCATCTGTGGCAGTTCCGTCCGCTTGAGTGGCTGTTACTTCGCGGCCAGTCACAGTGTGCCAAATCCGTAGCTTGCCAGCGTCGCCGCCAGTGTAGAAGTATTTGCCACCTTCTAAAAAGCCGACTTTCTCTATCGTCTCCAGGATTGGGACGGTTGAGGCCATGTCCCACGTCCTGACGTCCCAGAGTATCACAGTTTGGTCTCTGCTTGCGCTCATTACCATACCGAGATTGGAAGAGTAGTCGAGACTTCTGACAACCGAGACGTGAGAATCCAAGGTCGCGACGCTTTTGCGCTTGTGTAGATCCCAGATCCTAACCTTGCCATCCTCGCCACCAGATGCAAGTCTGAAGGCGGTTGCTCCAGTCTCTCCTGCAGCACCTACAGCGCTCTCTTGGCGTCGTTCCTTTTTGCCTGATTTGCTGCGGGAACGCGATTCCGTCTCGATTGTACTTTCCATCTGAAAGAAATGAAGGGCGGAAATCACGCCGCTGTGACCATGAAAGGTGTGAGTCGCATAGCCACCTTTCAAGTCCCATACCTTCACCACGCCGTCAGCACCGCCGGCCGCTAGAAGCGTGCTCGATGCATCTGTAGCGCAGGTCACCACGGGCGCGGAATGTGGGCGCAATGATCGTAATAGTTTTGTCTCGAGGCTTTCATCCCCATCGTTGAACACCTCGACGGAATAGATTCGCATAGAGAGGCTACGGGAGCATATTGTGAGGTATCTCGCATCGGCGGTCAAGTTTAATGTGGTAACAGGCTCGCCATCCTACATCTTGAGTCAACAGTCAGTCCCAATTTGGACACATAGGGTCGAGCAGGGATTTGGAACACTCACTCCTTCAATGCGCGCGAGAACCGTTCCCGTCTCGAGGTCAGTTAGCAACACCTCCTCATCCAGGGTTGAAGCTAGAATTCGCCCATTTTGCGCCAGAGACACAGCCCCTCCGCTATAGATTGGCTGTATTACATGGGCGGGATCGAAGGTCGTCTGTGTCTGAGTCCTGAACGCCATTTCCGTTGCTTGCGAATGAGGGTCAATCGTTGGATATTCAACGTTCCATGCTAGTCGACAGATTCGATCTTGCGAATTTCAGCAGCAAGGTTCTCCAGATTAGTAGAGCCTCCTCTAGCCAGCCCAGCAGTTGAGTAGAGTTGAAGGAGCTGCACTGGGTACAATTCAAGTAAGCCTTGGGTAATAAGGATGTGATCGATAGTGCAGGTCGCATGAGGCTCAATCGCATAGCAAATGCGGCCGCAAATCCATATTTTTCTACCGATCAGATAATTCACCGCCCTGCATGCTCGTCATAGCTGGGTAGCACGGCTAGATCCGAGATAATCCGCCGCACCTGCCCTCGGCTACCTTGTACGCGCTTCCGCGTCAGTGAGCTGCCTACGGGTTGGAGGTCGTCGTGCTACTAATACCCAAGTGATGTAGGTTGCTGTATGCCGCCCATAACCTCGATTACAACAACCTCTTCAAATCACCACCAAGGAGCGAACGGCACATACAATCAGAATGTGTGTACCACGCTCACCGATCCGCATTGATTTGCCGTGCTAACTCAGTACTAGGGAGGTCTTACTTGGAATCACCGGCAAGGACTTTACGATCATCGCAGCCTCCAAGGCGGCGATGCGAGGCGCAACAGTCCTCAAGGTCACCGATGACAAGACAAGACAACTGAATGAGCACAACCTGATGGCATTCAGTGGAGAGGCTGGTGACACAGGTGCGATTGCCCTTCATCCGAACGTTCACGATCAGCAGTTACATCTCGATAGCCCAAGAGCAGCCTGGAGATGCGACGAATCATGCTAATGTGCCTCCACCAGTCCAATTTGCCGAATACATTCAAGCGAACATCCAGCTGTACACGATGCGCAACACCTACCCACTCCCACCACCACAAGTCGCAAGCTTCATCCGCAGCGAGCTCGCAAAGTCTCTACGCTCCCGCTCGCCCTACCAGGTCAACCTTCTCCTGGGTGGGTTCGATACTGTTACAGAGAAGCCTCAGCTTTACTGGATAGATTACCTGGCGTCATGTGCGCCGGTGCCATATGCAGCACACGGGTACGCACAGTACTACTGTCTCAGCACGTTAGACAAGCATCACCACCCGAATATCAGTCTGGAAGAGGGGAAGAAGATCCTGAGGATGTGCACGGATGAATTGAAGAGGCGGTTGCCGATTGATTTCAAGGGTGTGGTGGTCAAGGTAGTGACCAAAGATGGTGTGAGAGAGGAGGATTGGGAAGATGGTCCTGCCGTCTATGCGCCGTAGAGGGATCTTGCAGTTATGTCCTAACGAAGGCGACGTCACGATCGCACCTGCGTCGAGGTGCACGATATGAAAGCCATCACCACGATGCTGTCTCAGCAATCTTGCAAGCTTCTGAACCTTACCCAGCTTGACATAAGCTATCTTGCCGGACTTTTCGTTACTCATTGTCCAAGCTGGTATCAAAACTAGTCTGGATTGGCTAGGGGACATGACGTCCTCAGAATGATCCGTCGACATGAGAGTCGAGTATGCGACATTGGGGCCGTATCGATAGAGTCGCGAGCTGCCTGCTGTCAGGCGTGCTGGAAATCAATGATTGTAATGCAAGGCTCGGCCAAATCCTGTAGTGTGACCTTCCAGTCCTTTGTCCATAAGCTCGACTGCAATCGAAAACACTTACCGCCGTCACAGATTCAACCTATCTCAACACTTTGGATGCGTTTTGGACTGTCGACGCGATGTGAACGGCTTGCGTTGAAGCGCACCCTAACAAAGAGCAACACAGATGCTTTTGACTGTCCCCGTAGTATTTCGGAGATCGATCCTCAACACCATGCCATCCACTCGCCTTGCAGGCCTGCCTTTGATCGTCAAGATAAGACTAGAAAGGTGACGACAAGATAATAGGTTCCTCAACTAAATCCATCGCCGGTCCGTGTTCGTAGGGCACCTCATTCTGCCAGGGACCCTGCTGGATCGACAACGCACAACAGATGGATTGCCAGCGGTATAACGCCGGTTGTATATCCTCTGGGAAAGTACAGAGCAATGTTGGAAGATTGAGCAAGTGGGGAGCGTACAGCCAACGGAAAACAGTATTCATTACCGCGTGATACTCATGTGGATCAAACAAAAGCGCCAGCATATGTCGCTGCGACCTAAGCTAAAGTTTGAGAAATTCAATAACGGAAAGCAGCCGCGGAACCCTCATCAGAAGCCCTCTGTCGTCCTATGTGATGTACATGCGCCTCTTCCCTTACTTCTAGAGTATAAACGTCCTTTTGGTGCGCCTGGATGACTCCCGCGGAAGAATAAGTAAATTAGTATACGATGATACAGCCCCATTTTTGAAAGTACATTCTAAGACCTCTCCCGAGGTCCCATGCCGTGGTTCTCCATCAGATCGTCGAAGTAGGCGCTTGGCGCCCTGCTCTCGACCAAACCATCACCTGGAACACCGGTGCGCCGCACGCCTAGTTGACCGCTCGGGTCTATGCCAGGGCTGCCACTACGCTGGGCATAGCTATTTCTGCTCTCTAAACCCATATAGCTGCCAGGCCGGGATGAGCCACCAGCGAAAGCGGTGCTTTCCCTGCTGTGCGGTGGACGTAACCCATCGCGAGACGAGGTTCTGAGATGGTGCGACGACAGTGGTCTGCTCGGCGACACGGGTGGAGAGTAGGTAGAGGTTGGACGCTGTTGGGCGTAAGGTGCGAGCGAACCGCCTATGGTAGTACGATGGTCTCCCCCGGCCGTGTGTGCCGACGGTGAGGCATAATAACCAGCTGGAAGGTAGGTGGAAGACCGGTTGCCCATATAATCGCTACGTTGAAGGCCGGCAACCGATTGCCGCGCATCTGCGGTCGGGGAGAAGAAGAGGCTAGATGGTGGCGGTGGGGTAGAAGAGCGGCCGGTGTCTGTATCTTTGAACGGCTTATGGACGGGCTTGCCGGCGCTGGTGAGCGCATCAAGAGACATGTTCGAGCCCACAGCAGCGGCATAGCCTCTGCCATGGTCATGATAGTAGGGCGAAGAGCCCTTGGCTGGATTGTGCCCATGGCCCGAGGACTTCTCGCCAGCTGCACCACGGATAGATGCAAGTGCCGCGCGCTTGACGTTTCGATTGATAGACCAGGCTACTAGAGCACGCCAGAAGAGGACACAGCTGCCTAAGAAAGCAAGAATTGCACCCACAACGATGAACACAGTCCCTTCTGGAAGGCTCGACTTCTGCATATACGGTGCACCGGCGGTATCTGGAACGCCAATGGTCGGCACACCCGCTCCAGCGAGAGTCGGCGCGTCGATGAGAGAGGACCTTACTGTCGTTGCGGCATCACTGGAGACGCTCACGCCGCTTGCCGTTGTAGAGGCGCTCGAGGTATCTGTTGCAGACGTGGTTGATGCGGCAGTAGAAGCCGCAGTGGTGCCCGAATCAGTCGAGGAAGCAGTCGTTTCGGTGGCGGTCGACAAATCAGGTACGTCAGTCAACTGCGCGTTGGCGAGGGGAACTGCGATGACTGCCGCAAGCAGCAGGTAGTGGTGAAGGCGTCTGTTTGTCCGTCGTGCCATGGCTGTGGTGTGCTCCACTGCTTCGTTTGAGATCGCCGCCTCCCGTTGTCCAGGTACGAGACCGAGCAAGGCTTGTCCGCGTAACAGCAAGTTGTCTTAATCTCTCTTTCCAACTATCTCATGCTTTTCAGAACTGTAGTACTCGCACAGAAGGATGGCCCTAGCGTGTGCTGGAGTCTACCGTCAGTGCTATCGTTTCCCGGAGAACAGCGATCAAAACTGCAGATCGCAGCGTTAGGCTAGCGCTGTCGCGAAGAAGCCAGAGACTTCAATGAACAGATGTATCGGTTGCGCAGCAGGAAAGGCCAGGGATGGTAAATGGCGGTGCGACTTTGGACAGCAGGGTAGGGATGGCGGGATGTGCGAGTCGGAGCAGGACAGGCAAACGAAGAAGCGAACTCTCGCAGTCGTTGCGTTGCGTTGCGTTGCTATTGTTTGCCGCACGGGCCGGAGAACTCGGCCCTGGTCGTGAGGGTTCTGCTACTAGTGCGTGCCTGAGGCCTGAAGCGGAAAACGGGCTGTGAGGGGCGGGAAGAGGCTAGATCCGCAATCTTGATCGTTTCGGGCCTTGGCGTCTTCTTCTGAAAAAGTCCGTAGATTGGCTGCAGCCGAGGTTGGTCTGAAGTTTGTAGTTGTTTGCGAATCGACGAGCTCCTGCCACGAAGCGCAGCATATTGCACCATGGGCATCCAGAAACGTACGAGGAAGTTCGCAACCGTTAAGCGAATCATCGGACAACGAGATTCTCGGCTGAAGAAGAACCAGCTCAAGGGCGAGGAGAATGGAGGGAAGAAGGGAAAGGATGAGGGCAGCGACCTGATTCGAGACGTGTAAGTTTGCTCAAACTCGGCTCCAGAGCGGACAATTCTGATGGACGACATAGACCACAGGCGCCATCGCAAATGTTTTTCCAGCACAACACCGCTCTCAAACCGCCCTACCAGGTCCTGGTCGATACCAACTTTCTATCCCACACGGTCCACCACAAGCTCCCGCTACTACCGACTCTAATGGACACACTGTATGCGACCTGCACGCCCATAATTACGTCCTGCGTCATGGCCGAGTTGGAGAAGCTGGGCCCCAAATACCGGATAGCACTGCAGATTGCTCGAGACGAGAGATGGGAGCGGCTGAAGTGCGATCATAAAGGCACATACGCCGACGACTGCATCGTTGATCGGGTGGTAAAGCACAGAGTCTATCTGGTTGCCACGAACGACAGGGACTTGAAGAGGAGGATTAGGAAAGTGCCAGGTGTGCCCATAGTGAGCTGCGCAAAGGGGAAGTATGTCATCGAGAGGTTACCGGATGCGCCAGAGAAGTGATGAAGCCTGTATCTTCATGCGCTGCTCCATACATGATGGCAAAGCGTTCCCTGCGATATTGGCAATTGGTATTAGCGAGGCGTTCAGGATTTAAAAGGTTTATGGAACAACGGTCCTTTCGACAGGGCCAAATCATGTACGGAGGAGCCGAGCTGAGGACTGTTTAACGATAGATTGTTAGACAAGTTCGCTAGTAACTCTTTGCCGTTCTCTTTGTCAACAAAAGAAGCTTGCAATTTTTGTGCAAGATTTCCGATTGGCTACCGCCAGCACTACATTTCTTCAGATCTCATATATATTCTGCTCAGCATAATTGCTTGGAGTGAGGGCCCCGCCTAACGATGAACGGCGTACCGGAACATGGACAAAGCCCGGCACAAACGGATCATATCACGGCTGCTCCCGCGTCGAACTTCGCCTCCTGGCCCTTGTCCTTCAGCCATGCTAGGTCTGTCACCAGTTTTCTCATCACTCGCAGCTTTGACAACGCATTAACGGCTGCATTGGTTTTGCTGCGCCACGAGGGGTCTGACTGTGCGTCAGAATGTCTGCTATATCGCGGAAGCGACGCGGAAGCGAAGTTGCCTTCCCTCCCTCGTTCAAGCAACCGTTGAACTCTGGTGATGCCCTCGACGACAGGGAGTGTATATGGTCTTCAGAGTATGCTTGAAGACAGGCCGAATGCGAATAGTACATTCGACAATCTTTGCTTCTAGAAGTTCTTGTACGCCAGAGAAAAAGAGCCCGCTGGTCAGTCGCTTTTGCACTACCGAAACCAGAGGTTGTTTTAGCAACCCGATGAGAGGAGGGTGCAACAAACCGCGAGCAAGATGATCTTTTTGCGGCTCCAGTTCAGGAGAGTGAGAAACAGCATATAACAGATTTATACCACAGTACCTGGGGATACCGCCGGTTATGTGGATATGGTAGCAGAAATAGAGATCAATCTCCCGCTCTTCTCTTTCTTCACGCAAACGGCAACCCATCTATCGAGACGAGAGGAACAACTATCCATTCCTGTTGTTCTGATTCTCCGGATACTTCGGATATCGGACTGCCCAATGAATTTTGACCATTTTCCATCGTCTTTCCTTTGCAACTACGTACAGAACATTTGGATGCCGATTTCTGGCTTTACCGTCACCAAGCCGACAGAGCGCAGCGTGATCGTTGATTCTTGGTGACTACGCTACCAGTCAACCAGACGACTGGTACCACTTCTTGTCGCTCTGGGCGCTTTGCTCGATGTAGAGTCTGAATGTATACAATAGCGAGGGTGAAAGCAAAATCTCTGAGTGCATCGCAGTGATTACTACAACACCCTATGCACATCTGCGTACTGTTTGTTGTGAGTACTGGACTCTTCCTCCAGCTCACATATGCATACTGCGCGTGCGAATGCACAATCTTCGCGCTCAGGACCGCGGCTGTTCGCTCAGAAAAGCCATTGCATCAAAAGCGATCGTCTCTGATCGAATCGAACGCAGTACAACGCAGCACCGCCCCACTACGTTTCAAGGCTTTCAGCACACGACCGAACGTCGATCGAGAAGTCGTAGCGTGGGGGAGCAGTTGCAACCCAAAAGACTGCTAAGCCTTTCCTCAGTTTCCATGGTGTTGCAATTGCGCTGTGGCTGGGGCACCTATCGTGATGCACGCTAATAATTTAGGTTTGCCCTTTACCTCCTCTATCATCTTAATGGTAAGCTATATACCACCTTAACATCGTATCTGATTGACTGATCTATGAATGCTACGCTTCCTCTTCGAAGGTGAGTACACAGCGAGCGGAGATCATGAAGTGCTCTGTGGGAGATGCATAAAGCCAAAGCCTATCTCCTAGTTATGTAAGTCACGCTGCCTGCGCATGCGGGACCTCTGCAACGGGCCATGGTTGGGATATGCAGCTCGGCGCCAGCCTATTGAGAACAGCCAGGGTTGCTTGAGTGGGGAAATGTTGCTGGTCAGATGGCTTGTGGGCTGTGTTTAGCCGTAAGTCTAACAGCTGCTCTTGTTGGCATAAGGCTTCGTCACAGCTTTGTGGCAAGAAGATTAAAGCCCAGCGTGTCCCCCCACGATGCGACTCTGGCGCTGCGAGCGGAGAATCCTCACCTTTCGTACTTTACGGATCCGTTATGGCCGAGGCGCTTGCCCTCGTCGGCACAATTGCAAGCGTTGTACAACTTGTCGATTTTAGCGTTAACCTTCTTGACAGATTGAATGAATACCGGACCAAGGGCAACGAGCTGCCCACTGCTTTTGTGCACATCAATAATCAGCTTCCTTTGCTTCGCCAGGTACTTGAACGGTCCCACAAGGGAATCAGTGCTCAGGCCATCAGCCAAGAGGAGGTGGAAGCAATTGAGCAGAACCTATTTGGATGTCAAAAGCAAATGCAAAATCTTGGAGACATCTTGTCCACCCTGCTCCCCGAGGCTCAAGATGGAAAAACAAAGAGACTGAAAAAGGGCGTTCGAAGTATATGGAAAGAGGCAGAAGTTCGAAAGATAGCCGAGGAAATCGAGTTTTATATGACCAGGTTGATGTTTTATTTCACCTGGTCTTCGTCAAAGTTTGATGCCCGCAATCGTGAGTATTCGGTTAAGTATCGTTTGATATTTGAAATACTAACAATGAGAAAGCGGATATACTTGTCAAGGTCCAACAGTGGCTATCACCTCCTGATCCCTACCTGAACTTGTTGAAATCTCTCAAGCTACGGTCGGACAATACGGGGAAGTGGTACCTCCAGGGTGCTCGGTACGGAGCATGGAAAACGGGAGATGCATCGTTCACATGGCTGCATGGTTCGCCGGGGTCTGGAAAAACAATCCTGAGTGCTGCAATCATCGATGATGTGCAATCATATTGCAACAACGACCCAGCTAGATCTCTGGCATTCTTTTTCTTTGATTTCAACGAGGCAGAAAAGCAAACCCCTATCGGCATGATCAGGTCACTTCTCAGCCAGTTCCTGAGGAAATCTCTCATCGTTCCTGACCCAGTGCGATCTCTACATGCCGCTTGTATGGAAGGCCGGCGAGAAGCCTCCGAGCAGCAACTTCTCCAGGCATTGAGGGTCGTTGTGGAACTACTGCCAGCGCCTTTCGTAGTCCTGGACGCGTTGGACGAATGCAGCGACTGGCACGGACTCTTCGACATTCTCATGGAAATGAAGAACTGGGGCAAAAGTACTCTGCGGGTGCTTGTAACAAGCAGGAAGGAGGTCGCCATAGAGGAGACCCTGGAAGGTATAGTACCACCAGATGATAGAACCTGTCTAGAGAGTCGTTTGGTAGACAAGGATGTCGAGACCTACGTGCAAGAGAGGCTGGTGAAGGATCGGGCCTTCGACAGGTGGCATAAGAATCTGGAACTACAAGAGGAGATCAAATTGACACTCGGACGGCAAGCTCGTGGAATGTATGCCCTCCAAGCCAGAGTGTTACAGGCAGGTCCGGTGCTGACGATGGTTCGCAGGTTCAGGTGGGCTGCGTGTCAACTGGATGCGATATCTGACTGTGTCACCCGCGGCCAAGTACGCCGCGCTTTACGAGACTTGCCAAGATCCCTCGACGAAACCTATGATCGTATTATTCGCACGATCGAAGAAGGGCAACGTGCTGAAGAGGTACTTAAGGTTTTAAGATGGCTCACATATGCGGAGCGTCCACTTACCGTGACAGAAATGCTGGAGGTCACAGGTATCACGATAGAAGAAGAATGCCGGTTCGATGAAGATGAAGTCCTGGAAAATTGTGCTGATATCCGGCGAATCTGTTCGAGCCTCGTCAGCACCGCCTCATACGAAAGAAGCAGCAGTCCAGTCTCAGATCACGACGTGCCGGAAGTCGGTCCTGCCTCTAGCCAGATGGACTCTCAGTCCGGGGTGACGTATGTCCGACTGGCGCATTTCTCGGTGAAGGAATATCTTGTGTCAGGCCGTTCGTGCATAGCAAGATACAGGCTGAAACACCAAGAGTCGCACGATGTATTAGCAAAATGCTGCCTGGTCTATATACTTCGCTTCCACCACAATGCATGGCAAAATCCCGATTGCGAATCCGTCTTTCCTCTGGCACGGTACGCTGCAAGATACTGGTCTCAACATGCCCAGGCGTCCGAGTTTTTTCAAAGCAACAGCAAGATCTGTCAATGGAACTGCTAACCAGAAACTCAGCAGCATTTTTGACGTGGCTGCGATTTTTCGACATAAGTCGCCCGTGGTACCAAACTCCCGCTATTGACAGGATGTTGAATGAGCTGCCCAGTCCTTTATATGCAGCCTGCCGAGTAAACTTAATTCACGCTGTCCGCGCGATTCTGGACAATGGATGCACGAATGTGGATGTACAGTGGGCGAATAATGGCAATGCGCTACAGGGGGCATCATATGAAGGACACGAGAAGGTGGTGCAGATGCTAATAGATGCTGGAGCAGACGTCAACACTAAAGGAGGAGAGTATGGGAGCGCACTACAGACAGCATCTTTGAGAGGACACGAAAGGGTGGTGAAGAAGCTAATTGACGCTGGAGCAGACATCGACGCTCAGGGAGGGGAGTACGGCAACGCACTACAGACAGCGTCTGCTAAAGGACACGAGACGGTGGTGCAGATGCTGATAGATGCTGGAGCAGACGTCAACGCTCAGGGAGGGGAGTACGGCAATGCGCTACAAATAGCACATGCTGAAGGACACGACAAGGTGGTGCAGATGCTACTCGATGCGGGAGCAGACGTCAGCGCTGAGGGAGGTGAGTATGGAATTGCGCTACAGAAAGCATCTGCCAAGGGACGCCACAAGGTGGTGCAGATACTACTCGAAGCAGGAGCAGACGTCAACGCTCAAGGAGGATTCTTTGGCAATGCGCTACAGGCGGCATCACAGGAAGGACACGAGAAGGTTGTGCAGATACTGATAGACGCGGGAGCAAATATCGATCCTCAGGGGGAAGTGTTTGTAAATGCGCTACAGGCGGCATCATGGGGAGGACACGAGGAGGTAGTGCAGATGCTGTTAGACGCTGCAGCAAACACCAAGGTCGAGTCGGTCTAAGTTCACAAAACGTTGCGATTCGTACGAGCTGGTTTGAAAGAACCAGTTAATATTGTTGAATGATTCAAATCTCGTCTTCTCAACATGGACGACGTTAGATTTCTCCGGGCTATACTTGATAACCTGTGACTGGTGTTGGCACGGGACTAGCCTTGTAAGTGCTATGTGTACAGCCATGTTGTAGCGGGGACAATGTACAGAAAGTATTGGCTTGTGGCGAATAGACACACTTCGAGCACGACCGATTTTTCGTAACGCCATGGACGTGGCGGGCCAGTCCCCAGAGGCTCCACGGATGATTCGGTTTGCTGCAGCTCGCCTGATTTGGGAGCCAGCCCAGTATCGAAAGAACGTCTCAGCCCCTCATTACTCCGCACCAAGCCTATCCGTTTGCGTACCAGACCAGAAATCCCCATGAACGGCATCTGAGAGCGGCGATGCACTGGCAGACTCGTTCCACGCCGATGCAAAAGACAGCACAGCATGTCTGCTGCAGGCATCGGCCAGGCCCATTGTGAGCGCAAAGCTCTAGCCCGTATTCTTCTTACTACACATATATTCGTTTTGGAGAACATGGCCAAGCTGCACTTGACCGCTGGGGAATGTGAATTGCAACATGGCGTCTGGGGATCTAAAGTCCATACGCGTGTGCATTGCTGGGGCAGGTAGGCCAGACTGCAAGTTTCGGCCCAGGAGTGGAACGATTGACTGAACAACTTTCTCAGGCATGGGCGGATTGACCACGGCACTTTCGCTCGCCAAACATGGCTTTGAGAATATTGAGGTGTACGAAGTCGCATCGGGCTTGGGTTTTGTTGGGGCCGGTATCCAGCTGGCACCTAATATGGCTCGTATTCTCGACCGGCTGGGTTGCTGGAAGGACGTCGAGGCCGAGGCAGTTGAGCTACACGATACCAGCATTCGGGAAGGTAGCACTGACGTAGAGCTCGCTCATGTGGCTCTTCGATTCATCAAAAGTGAATACGGGTACCCACACATGGTGGGTCATCGATCATCGCTCACTCGCGCTCTGTATGAAGCCTGTCTGAGAGAACCTGCGATCAACGTTCATTTCGCGGCATCAATCGCCGAAGTATTGTCGTTTGGACCGAATCCGACCTTTACTGTAGTTCCAAGGGAAGGACGGCCTCGTGAGGTGGTATGTGATCTATTGCTTGCCGCAGACGGCATAAAGTCCAATATAAGGGACCAGATGCTTGCCAGTCGAGGCTTAACGGTGAAGGCGATCGATACGGGCCAGGCTGCGTACCGGATCATGCTTACGAGGGACCAGTTGGCTTCGGACCCAGAATTGTCGGCTCTCATTGATGGCAATCGCGTGACTCGATGGATCGGCGAGAAGCGACACATCATCGCTTATCCGGTGTCGTCGAAACAGATTTACAACATCAGTACTGCCCAACCTGATCACAATTTTGCAGCCGCACCGTCTGCCACATATACTACCAGAGGAAGCAAATCCACCATGATGAAAACCTATTCGGACTTCTGCCCGCTGATCAAGAGGATGCTTGATATGGTACCGAGCGACGAGGTGTGCGAGTGGCGTTTACGGGTGCATGAGCCGTTGCCGACCTGGTCGTTGGGCTCAACCGGACTGGTAGGCGACGCATGCCATCCAACTCTGCCGCATCTCGCGCAAGGTGCAGCACAGGCAATCGAGGATGCGGCTGTGCTCGGCGTGGTGCTTGCCAAGCTGCCATCTGCAGCACCGGAGGACATACATCGAGGCCTCCAGGTCTACGAGGCGATAAGAAGGGACCGCGCTTACGCTCTGGCTGATCTTGCTGCCGCTTCGGCGAGAACATTGCACCTGGGGGAGGGGAGAGCAAAGGAAGAACGGGACAAGATATTCAGTGCTTTGAAGGTTGGAGGTGATGGTGTACCTAGAAGAGTCCCTGACAAGTGGGCTGATGCAGAAGTGCAGCGGATGATATACGGTGTTGATATGATGGCGGTTGCTGATGCGAAGTTCGATGAATTGTTCAATGCGGACGCCATTTTGAGCGGCCAGTTCTTTCCTGACTTGGTGAGATAGGCTTGAATAGACTAGCTGCCTCAGATAAGCGAACACACAGCCGTCAATATCGAGAGCAGTGCAAATACTCTATATTCAACGTCGCTGTTGACCCAGCTGACTGAAGCTCACAATCAGGTTGAAATACTCGGACCAGCCCCTACGGTAAATGAAGAGACAGTGATCCTGGGACCTTCCTCATCACGCAGCCGTTGCGACAACCATGCCAATGCAGAAGGCCAGGAGAAGCTTACCATGTCCTGGCCGTCAGCATCGACGTATACTTCCTGGCAAGGTAGCGACATAGCCACTCTACCGCCGCGGCCATGGTCCAGCTCGACATTCCAGATAAGCGTCACAACGATCTCTGGGAGGACCAGACCGGTACTGCCGGTCTGTAGCGACAGGGATGGTGAACGTAGCTGGGCTCTCTGTCTCGACCAGTTGACTAGCGCTCGGCTCTTGTGATGGACGGGCGTGACGGTCTTCAGCTTGAATCTGGCAATTCCAGGCTGATGGCCCTCCACCGCCGACTTGCCAGCTGTACAGGAAGCAAAATCGAAACGCAGCTCGGCTTTCAGGTCATACCAGCGGTGAGCCGCCGAAATCGACACTGAGGTGCTGATCTCAAGCCTAGGAAGGATTGCTTTGATGGCATGGTTTACGGCGATGGAGTGCAGCCCAGCGCTCGTAGGCCGCACCGTCAACCAGGCGTCCTGGACCGGCAAGAATTCGAGGATCAGATACCATAGCTCGGATGGCAAGCTGGACGCCGGCGAAGCTGTGTTGATACACTCGTCGCTCGACATCACGCTGTGCTCAAACAATGCCGTACCGGTACCTAATCGATTGACCAGCAGCACTTGCGCAGCCGTAGGGCGTTGAAGAGTCTAACACTATCAGTCTGATGACAATTAAACCACCCTCACCATCGTACAGCCTCGGAGTCCGTGTCTGAAAGACATCACGTCCTCCCTCACTGGTTGATAAGGTATGTCGTCGTCGACCCAGCATCAGCACCAGCATCGGGAGCGGGCCGGGGCGAGTCGAATCCGGGGTACGAATCGGGGAGGGGACCGCCGCCACCTTCGCCCGCAAGCTGCAGCCGAGCTCAACCCAAGCGAGTGTGCTCCGACCCACCTACCCAGCGACCGTAGGTAACTTGCCTCTGAGAAGCGGTTGGCCGTTTCACCGTCCCATCACATCTTATGTTGAGGATCCTGCGGACAGTCTCACCCCAACTCCAAGCTCTTCCGCCTCGGCCGTCCTTTCGAAGCTTTTGTCGAGAAGGTTTACGCAGGGACACGCGAACAGTCCAATACAACCAGCCGCCCGTCACCTGGCCCAGAGCGAGACCTTCGAGTACCATGGCGACACTCGGCCCCCACAGCAAAAAGCACAAGGTTGCAATCATCGGCTCAGGGAATTGGGGAACCACCATAGCCAAGGTGGTGGCTGAGAATACGGCCGAACACCCAGAGCTTTTCGAACCCACGGTGCAGATGTGGGTGTACGAAGAGGAATACGCGATACCAAAGAACAGCAAGCACTACGACCCGAACGATGAAGCTCTTAACGCTCCCCAGAAGCTGACTGGGCTGATCAACCGGCTTCACGAGAACGTCAAGTATCTGCCTGGCGTTCCCATTCCTCACAACATAGTCGCCAACCCCGACCTTGTGGATGCGGTGAAGGGTGCCACCGTGCTGATCTTCAACTTGCCCCACCAGTTCATCGGTAGGGCTTGCGAGAGCCTCAGAGGTAAAATTGTGCCATATGCTAGGGGTATCAGTTGCATCAAGGGCGTGGAGGTGTCGGACAAGGGGTGTGAGCTGTTCAGCGAAAGCATTGGTGAGAAGCTGGGGATATACTGCGGTGCTCTGAGCGGTGCGAACATCGCAACAGAGGTCGCGCTGGAGAAATGGAGCGAGACGACCGTGGCCTATGACCCACCCAGCATGGACAGCAAGCAACCAACTCCACGCGAAACGCCGACTGGCTCACCGAGAGGATCATCGCTGAACCTCACAACGCTGGATGGGAGTGACAAGAAGAGTAAGAAGGCAAGTCTGGTTGCGCTGCCTTCGGAATATCCCCCACTGAGTCACGCCAACGTCAAGAAACTCTTCCACCGGCCGTACTTCCACGTGAGGCTGGTATCAGACGTAGCAGGTGTGTCGTTGGGTGGTGCGCTCAAAAACATCGTCGCCATTGCGGCAGGTTTCGTGGAAGGCCTGGGCTGGGGCAACAACGCCAAGGCAGCTGTGATGCGTGTTGGCATCCTAGAAGAGGTGAAGTTCGGTAAGATGTTCTTCTCCAACAGCGTACGAACGGAGACATTCACGGAGGAGAGCTGCGGCGTGGCAGACCTGATCACAACGTGCAGCGGTGGCAGGAATCATCGTTGCGCCAAGATGGCTGTGGAGGAGGGAAGGCCTATTGGGGAGATCGAGGCGAGGGAGCTCAACGGACAGAAGCTCCAGGGCACCAGCACAGCGTACGAGGTTCACGATTTCCTGGCGAAGCAGGGGCTGGAGGGTGAATTCCCACTCTTCACCGCCGTGTGGTCCATCTTGGAGGGTAAAAACAAGCCGGCCGATATTCCTGCACTGATCGAAGGTGAGATGGACTAGACGGACGGTTAGATGCTGTGATCGATGGCTAGATACGCCTTACAGAGGCGATTTAAAGTAGTCAGTAGATACGAAGTGCAAGATCCGCTTCGATACATAACAGAGCATCACGGAACGAACACCACCTATGATCCACCACGTTTTCCGGGCGAGTGGTAGAGCGCTGGGAGACGATGGCATTGATGTATAAGCCCTTCGAATCTGCCAATGGGCTCTGACTCTCCCGCCGATAACGTGGCCATAGCAGACCGGCGGAAACCATTTCTGATGTGTAACTGACGTCGGGCTATGATGAGTAGTTCAACTACCTGCATGGCTGAGAACGGTGAACGATAGACCAGCGTGTGGTGATCGAAACACACGACCGAAATCGAAATCGACAGAGTGACATCATACAAAGCCAATGCCTCGGCGCCTTAGGTAAGCGAGCTGCCAGGCACATGCAGACCGTCTTACCCGATTCGGCAATGCCAGTACACATGTCGCAGCAAATAATTGCCGCAAGCTTGGGCCAGACCTGCGGCTGCGACCTGAGGCATTTTTCCTCTCATCGCCTCGTGGCTGCTGTCTTGGCGTGCTGTTGTCTTTGACGACTTCGTCTTCTTCTGCTGGCCCCATTGTCTTCGCCTCGTCCCTCCAACAACATTCGCGTACATCGTCCGCATTCTCCCAGTCACCCACGCCGCGTGCCAGTTACAAGAAGCTCCCACTAGACACCTGAGCAGGCTCGCCTTTGGTCAACCAAGGGCGTCGAATCAACCACGGCCTTCGTGCCGAGTGAACGTGTGATCAGTCAAGTTGTCACCACCAAGGCCCACCGCCACATCGTCAACAGCCTTCCGCCGCCTGCGTGCGTTCAATAGACGACCTTCACCCGCTCTCGTGTCTTCCGACCCGTTACCAGAAACCCTGCCTCCGCCCGCTTCCCGCCAGCTGCCGCATAAAGGACCTTCCGGAGCTCTTCCCTTCGCTGGGGAAGACTCTTCGAGGCCTCGCCACCAAGCGCTCACAAAGCTTGGATTCGCCCCTTTCAAACCTCCTTGATATTCCTCTGCGGACCGGCGCCAACCCGGAAGTATCCCATCACACAGCTTCTCTCATTTTCCGAGACACCCTTTCTCTGTAGCGCCTCAGCCGGCCTGCAGACGAGTTATGAGCGATAGCCGCACCCACCACCCCAACGAAAACCAGGCTCTGTCTACGGACAGTGTCACGCGATACAAGATCGATAATCGAAAAGCCAGTTTCGCATCCGCCTGTGGTAGCGGAGCGGTCGAATATCATGGCGAAAAGTATGCGAAAGAGTTGATAGGCGCCGCTCTCCAAGAGCGTGTGCGCCAGATCGATCCCCACGACTGCCAGGCCGGCGAAGAAGATGCTTTCTTCGTTGCCGACCTTGGTGACGTCTACCGTCAGCATCTGCGATGGAAGAAGCACCTTTCCCGCGTCACGCCTCACTATGCTGTGAAGTGCAACCCTGATCCCAAGGTTCTACAGCTGTTGTCTGCCATGGGCGCCGGCTTTGACTGCGCCAGCAAGACCGAGATCGAACAGGTGCTTGGTCTGGGTGTCCACCCATCGCGTA
Source organism: Scorias spongiosa (assembly GCA_018467035.1). NCBI lineage: Eukaryota > Fungi > Ascomycota > Dothideomycetes > Capnodiales > Readerielliopsidaceae > Scorias > Scorias spongiosa. The sequence goes on along the minus strand of JACSZZ010000006.1, from coordinate 39,937 downwards.
TCATCTACGCCCAGCCATGTAAAACCAAGAGCTATCTCAAGTACACTGTCCGGGAAGGTGTCAAGCAGATGACCTTCGACAACACCGACGAGCTCTACAAGATCAAGGATGTAGCTCCTGACGCTCAGCTCTTCTTGCGCATCTTGACCGACGACTCTGCCAGTCTTTGTCGTTTGAGTCAGAAGTTTGGCGCCAGCATGGACACCGTTCCGGAATTGCTCGCCCTCGCTAAGCACCTCGGCCTCGACATTGCTGGTGTTGCATTCCACGTCGGCTCCGGCGCTTCTGATCCACAGGCTTTCCTGAAGGCTGTCAGTGATGCGCGTGCCGTCTTTGACCAGGCTTTCGGTCTGGGCTTGGCGCCCCACACTCTTGACGTGGGTGGTGGTTTTGTCAGCGAGACCTTCGACGACATGGCTGCTGTGCTGTCTTCTGCCCTAGACACGCATTTCCCACCTTCGGTGCGTGTCATTGCCGAGCCCGGCAGGTACTACACGTCGTCCGCCTTCACGATTGCCTGCAACGTGATTGCCCGTCGTACCGTACCTGATCCTACTGGTGCCGACGGTGGAAACAGCTACATGTTGTACCTCAACGATGGTGTCTACGGCAACTTCAGTAGCATCATTTTTGACCACCAACATCCGGTCCCACATGTACTCTCCTCGCGCCGCAAGCCAGACGGCTACGACTACTCGGTCGGTTCTTTGGTCGACTCTGGCTATGTCTCGGCCGAGGATGATTCGCCTGATTGCGTACAGGTTTCAGGCAGATTGATAGACTATTCCATCTGGGGACCGACCTGCGATGGGATCGACTGCATTTCTGAGAAGTGGCAGAGCATGGATCTGGTTGATGTTGGCGATTGGCTGTACTTCGAAGGTATGGGTGCGTACACTAGGTGCTCTGCCACCAAGTTCAACGGCTTCACGGATAATCACCGGGTTGTCTATGTTTGCTCCGAACAGGGTGCAACTGCCCTACTCGAAGCTCAGTCTTAGAGCTGCTGCTACATGCGTTCGATATCGTGCAAACGATTGAATTGACAAATAATCTGCGATTGGAACAATGCTGTGTGATTTGATGTACGGTCTGATGACCTATAATCGATGTAAAAGTTTGTTTACAAGTCTCTCGTTCGTGATATTTCCAATCCAATTTCAAACAAACTAGTATTACAATTGCCATTGTCACAACCATTCTTTAAGAACTGTTGTTGTAGTTTGTTTTAATATGCACTGGAGGCAATGCGTATTACCACATCTATGTTGTGACTGACAGTTTAGATTAATGAACTCTACCATTGCTTGCCACTTAACATGTACCACCTGTAATAAATAACATTTATTACAAGTACGTAATGGGTGCTTATTTTACTCAATGGATTAGCTATAGTGTAGCATTTTACCATTTCTATCTAAACTCTACGTTATCATCTACCCTTCCACTAAATGATTGTAGACTCGGCTCAAGATCTTAGGCCGGGAGCCTAGAAAAGATGGCCTAAGGAGGCATAGGAGAAGACTGTCCAATTTACATAGAGAAAGGGAACGACGAACCCTATTCTTTCAAATTTGACTTAAGGCAAGGTAGTAGAATCTAATTGTAGGATGCATAGATATATATTGTACTCCTCGTGAACATCTATAGATCCTTCTAATTCATTAAATAACGAGACCAAACTTCAAGTCGGTCTTTATTTCTCCTAGAGCGGTGGGGTGAGCCTAGGGATCGTAGGGATTATGGGTGCCACTGTAAACGTTCGGCATAGAAATAGGTAGGTGCAATTGTAGGTATAGCGGCCCTAAACTATTCTGGAGATTTCGCAGAGAAGGAAAACGACCTTTCTTCTGTAGATAATGAGAGGGATGCATGTATAAGCTTAGGAGACGAGGTGTCTATATGGTGCTGCTGTCAGTGCCTCGTAAGTTTAATTGCCCCATCCCTACACTTTACTTGCACTTTCTATAGATGCTGTAGTCATAGCCTTCTGCTAACTTTCCGTTATGCTCCAGCGACAGATCTGCACACGCTAACAGCATGGCATACAGCTGATCAGTGATATGATGACAGTAGGGACATTCTAGGTTCGTTCGTGCGTGATGACTAAGGACAACATTGTTTTTGGCCGTAGCAGTCATACATATCGATCCGTCCAGTAAAGTAAGCCATTATGGATGAATCCTGAATGCCCAGCAACGCAGCTGAAGTACGGTAAGACGTGGGGGCTAGAGGAAGCAAGCGGCCCAATAGATCGTTCGAGAAGTATAGAGAGACCGCAAAAATGAATCCATGGAAGAAACGAAGACGGGTTCATGCACCAAGGAGCGAAGGAGGATGGATCTAGGTATTTAGATGTAGCATACAATGTGTTTATTTCGTTGGATTACTTACCATTGGCACTCCCCGTGCTTTTAGTCTTCATTCACGTCATTACTATAAAACCTGCTTGCAAGCTTCTATAAACCTCTTTTCCACCCAAACTTTCTTCGAAGACCTCATTGATCCCATAAGGCGCTGGACGGCGACCGTCGACGTTTGGACGATCAATCATGGTCAGGCGCGAAAACATGAAGTCCAGACCGCAAGCTACCAGCTCAGCTGGGTTTAAGAGGCTGCCAAGTCACATTGAGGCTGTGTTGGTCGTCGTTGTCGATCAGGCCTGCATTTTGGGTCTGCTTCCTTGGTGGAAGCTGCGGCGCGTCTTCATCTACCTCCTTTCTGATCGATACTCTGGAAGGTGGAGGTGGGGGTGCTGAGCCACGATCGTTCGTACTCGACTCTCGAGATGTGCCGTTGATTGGACGATGTGACACACTAGAAGTAGACCTCTCTGAATTGGCTGTCGACCCGCCGGGTCTTGGCGGAGAAACATTCGATGTCATCGTCTTCGAAGCGCTCGTGATTAGAGAACTACTGGAGCCAACAGAGCGAAGAGTTTCTGGCTTTTTGGGGGGACGAGGAGGTGCCGATTTGGTCTGGGCTGCAGCCTGCAAGTGATGTTGTGCGGCGACTCTTAATCCATCCCCAGCCACTGAACCGGATCGTGGGGGGTTGGCATGGTTGGAGGGATTATGAAGCGGCGGAGGTAGCTTTCTAAAGATGGGTGCACTCGCATTTGAGGCGGTCGACTTGGTCGAAGTCTGCCTTGAAGGAGGCGGCGGCGGACCAACCGCCTTGGGTTTCTCCACCTTCACCCAATCCGGTTCGGGTGTAGGTGAGAAAGGGTTAGACGGTCTGGCAGGGTTTGGAACTCGATGTGGGCTGGGAGGTCTGACCGTCGATCTAGCCGGCATGCCGTTGTCAAGCCACCATTTTCGTTTAGTCGAGCTAGCTGGTGGGAGGCCACCGTCTGCTGCCGATTCGTATCCCACAACTGACTCTTCATCGCTCATGTCAAGCAACGAGTTGGAACTTCGCCTATCCACAGTGTTTCTGCGCTTGGAATACACCTCATTGCGAATGCGGTCCTTCTTGACCTGATCAGTGACGTTGATGGAGCACTGGAAGAGCGCCCACACCGGACGATGGTCTGAGAATTTGAGAGGTGCCACCTCATAGTGGATCTGACGGAGATTGTCTCCCTTCGACACCACACGGTCACACCAGGCTGGAATTCTTGACTTTTCCGACGTGTCGTATGTATCCGTGCCGATGTCGTATTTGTATGTCGGCAGAAAGGTAGGTGTTTTCTCGGAATAGTGTTGGAATGCTTTTCCATGGACCATCTGTATGTTGAGCTGGTCGTTCTCGTAGAGGGTCCCTAGGTCGCCTTTTTCAATAAGCGTCCTCGCACGCTCATTAGAGATACCTATTCGATAGTTGAAGTCGCCGAACCAGATCACGCTCTTGTGGTCATCGATCTTGCGATTGCGTTGGAAGTGGAGACCGTGAGAGATAGTGCGGTAGTCCTGATTGCGCTCCTCGTAATTGGCGAATCCTGCCGCCAAATGAGCCGTGACGAGGCATATGGAGGTGTCTGCATACTCCATCCGTATTGCCACGGCCCCTTTGTTACCTGCCATACCGCTCATGCCTGTCTTCTTCACGGCCCCTTCCACATTCTTGACGAGCGGAAGCACGCTTGTCCTCACGAATACCGATAGGGATGCGCCAACTAATTGCCCACCTCGTAGCAGTACATACTCATCTGACCCGAGTTGCTTCGACCTCAAATTCAACGTTGCGCGTACTGCGCGTTCCCACTTCTGGCGCCGGTTTGGATCGGTGGACATGATCTGCTGTGGACTCAACTCGACGATCTCTTGGAAAGCCACGGCAACTATCTCCGGCAATTGGAGACTTGCATCTATCTCTGGGCAAAGCCAGGGTGAGAGATCCTCGTTCCAACCATCTAGCTTGCCGTTCAGGTTGAAAGTGCCCACCCACAGATTGATGTCTCTTGAAAAAGTGAACTCGGCGGATCGCCTGTGAAGTTCTGCGATGACGTGGTCATTCACCGGGTCATAGAGGTGGACAGGTACTTGTCCTATCAGCCTACCAAGCAGCATGTCCATGGTAGTCTGGCGGCCTTTGTCCTCGAAATTGTTGATGTACAGCCTCTGAGCAGACTTCCTCACATCCGCGATGGCACCGGCCAGAGACATCTTCCCATGGCGAGTAAACGAGGATTTCAACGCTCCTGTGCCGGCGTATATTTTGGACAGCGCATCACCACAGTCGGCCCAGAGCGTGCCATGTCTGGCCCAAAAGTCAGAGGTAGGCTGTCGCTCACCCTGTTGATTCAGAAATATCTCTAGTGCTATCTGGGACACAATGGTCTGCACGAGATTCGTACGGTCTAGACAGTCCAAACAGTTTGTCCTGAATATGCCTGCCTGTTTCAAGACCTCGGTCTGCCCAATAGGTGAGGAGCGACGTGCGGATCCTCCAGCATGAGGCTTCTCGGTGTTGGTCTCGGCGAGGAAGTATTCAAATGAGACGGCCGATTCAAGGATGTGTCGTTTGATTCCCATTGCAGCATCGTACCCGGAAGGCCCACGGGTCTCAGCATGGAAGTCGTAGTTAGTTATCTGCACGTGTCTATGCTCGGAATCCTGTAGTTCACGTCGCTCGGTGGACTGATTCAGGTACGATCTTTGAATATGGTCATTATAGAGCTTGACCAGCATCAATTCCTGTTGCTTCTCCAAGCTTAGTAGATTAACGACGAAAACGTCGCCATAGGTACTGATGAGGGAGTCAAAGTGCTTGTCGAAAGCGGGTTGTGTCGCATCGAATGACCTAGTAACAGTGATCTTCTGCTGGCCGGGTAGACCACTTGCTTGCTCCCAAAATACAGGCACGCTTCCTCTGCATTGGACATAGGAGAAGCACAAGTCATCATTGCAATAGATCGTCTCGGTCTCGACAAAGTTCGCCACGTTGCCATCATCGTCAATGCCACGTGCATTGAATCTAGTGCCAGCCCTACGGCACGAAAGCCGTGAGATGAGTGTCATTGTGGACGGAAATCCAGATTTGGTCCTTCGGGCTGGCGACGAGGAGGCTGGAATGGTGACTGTACTCGCAAAACCCCTTATAGCGGAGGTCAAGATACCAGATTCGTCCAGAGCCACCTTTTCGCGCTCATTGAGTCTGGATCGAAAGTCGACGAGGGGCTGAATCATGAAAGCATTCCACAGGAAACCCCCATCGAGACTGTCTATGGCAACGCTACTGGACTCCGTTGGTCTATCCTGCAACCTCTTGGTCAGGTCAAAGTCACCGCTATAGTAGAAGCTTCCTCCGCTGAGAAGCTTCTTGAGCGCCATGCATGGATGTTCGATGCCTGGTTGGGGAGCTTGATGGGACTGGTCGTAACCGTCGGGATCTAGAGGGTCGGCCGGAAGCGGATTTATCTGATCATACAAGAGGTGATCATAGTCGCCCCTGTTGAGGCAGTGGAACCCTACGCTGAGAATACGTTGGACAGTCTCGCCGGTGCGCACCGTAGCCGCCCTGGAGCTATGGTTGACTACACATAGGAAGACATCGCTACCAACAGTGATCAACCCTAAGGTACCGTGAACCTCTCTGGCGGTGATCTGTCTGTAGTCTTCCAAGTCCGTAGACTCACGGCTGGAGAACTCGACGACACATTTTGGAGCGCCGTTCTCGTTGATAGAGAGAGAAGACGAGTTTGCTGTGGCAGTGCCATTCGGGTGGCTATTACTGCGGAAGATCAGGACATGGGACGTAGTCACCAGGGCAATTGCACGTTGAGGGTAATCCCTCAGGTATACGAGCATTCCCATGATCGACGTTCATTTCCGGGCCACCTTTCGTTCCCTTGGAGTAGTCTCTCGCCGCGGCTCTCACGGCATCTGCGACATCGAACGGTACGAAGCTGTGGTCTTGTTGTCAACTTGGGACGCGTGCTACCCAACCAAGCAATGAAGCCTCAGTTCCAGTGTCTTTATTAAAATATAATTGTAAGTGGAGCATGTCGTGGCTACTACCTACTCCACCACTTTGATATGGCATGTGAGGCTAGCGGATGTCTCCGCCACCTACAGCGGATCAGAGCCCCAACCCTAACCCTAATTATACCCTGACCCTAGCAGCTGTGTGGCGCAAAGTCGATTGACTCGACTCCAGCAACGAAAAATTGAAGACGCAGTGAATCATCAATTCTATTGACTTAATTCGACCTGAGGTTGTTTAAAAACGATTGATTGTTGTAGCACTTTGCGACAAACTGTTTCCGAGAGTTTCATTCTCTGCCTACCCGCTAACTCATTGTATTTCTTCCGTCGAACTCTCTGGTGAAACTTGGGCTCAATATCGGCATTGGATTCTATCTTGCAAGCCTTTAACGTTACATACAGCTCGTCGAGAACACTCCAAGCGAAATGGCTGCAACGGTGATCCACGTCCGCGCTGAGGACAAGCCCATGGAGCATCGCGCGATCATCACACCGACCACCGCAAAGCAGCTCGTCGATGCAGGTTACGTGGTGAACGTCGAGCGCTCGCCCCAGAGCGTCTTCAAGGACGAGGAGTACGAGGCCGTCCCAGGCGTCACTCTGGTACCAACCGCTTCCTGGACAAGCGCGCCCAAGGATCACATCATAGCCGGCTTGAAGGAGCTGCCAGAAGAGGATTTCCCTCTTCAGCACACCCATGTCCAGTTCGCCCACTGCTACAAGGGCCAGGGTGGGTGGGACAAGGTGCTCGGTCGATTCCCCAGAGGCGGTGGCACTCTTTTGGATCTGGAGTTCCTCGAGGATGGTGAGTGAGCCGAGCGCGAGGCGCTACAGGGTCGTTCTCAACGAGGCCGCTGTGCTAACGACGAAGCAGAGAACGGCAGGAGAGTTGCTGCTTTTGGCTACGTAAGTGATCAGTCCGATTCCCCAGCCTTCGACACCGACTGACAGTTCCTCAGCATGCCGGATTCGCCGGCGCTGCTCTCGCCCTTCTGGCCTGGGCTCACCAGCTCGAGCACGGTGGCGACGCTCCTCTGCCTGGCGTGACCAGCTACGAGAGGGAGGAGCTCCTGATCGCAGACGTCAAGCAGGCGGTCGAGAAGGGTGTGGCCAAGGCCGGCCGGCTGCCACGTGTGCTCGTCATCGGCGCGCTGGGCCGCTGTGGTCGCGGCGCGGTCGATCTCTGCCGCAAGGTCGGCGTCGAGGACATCCTCGAGTGGGATCTGAAGGAGACGTCGAGCCGGCCAGGCCCTTACGAGGAGATCGTCGAGTCGGACGTGTTCGTCAACTGCATCTACCTGTCCGCCAAGATCCCGCCGTTCATCGACGCCGCGTCGTTGAGCGCGCAGAACCGCAAGCTGAGCGTCGTCTGCGACGTCAGCTGCGACACCACCAACCCCAACAACCCGGTGCCCGTCTACGACGTCAACACCACCTTCGACCGCCCGACCGTCCCGGTGCAGTTGCCGGAGGGCAGCAACGGCGTGCCTCTGAGCGTCATCAGCATCGATCACCTCCCCAGCCTGCTGCCGCGCGAGGCCAGCGAGGCTTTCAGCACTGCCCTGCTGCCGAGCCTGTTGCAGCTGAAGGACCGCCAGAACGCGCGAGTGTGGAAGCAAGCGGAGAAGCTCTTCAACGACAAGGTCGCCACCCTGCCCCAGGGTGCTGCCTGAGACGCTAGTCTGGAAGTCGATCACCGCGGATGCAGAGGAAGGGGTGGTCGTGACCGATCGGTACGCTGGGATCATGGGGTGTAACGCGATAGATGCCCTGGAAGGGTGGTGTGTGAAGCTCAAAAGCACAGTAGAAAGTGTTCTATGATAGCTACGTCTGATTTATGAATCTACTCTCTGAACGTCGTCACGGTGTGTCGAACGCCAACAGTCGAGGGCATCACCTCCCGTACTCCAGGCTTGGGATGATGACCGGACCGTACTTCATCGGTTGCCCAAATGCGCCCTCGCCTTGCACCATGAAATCGGCGGCGAGGCTCAACCTGCCTGCCGAACCTTTCTGACCGGAACCCATGCCACCGAATGCGCCCTGCACGACCTCTGGATCGTAGGCTACACATGCCAGGTAGTTCCGCCTGCCCATCAATCGCCTGTATTCGCGCGGCCTGCCGTCCACATCTGAGGCGAATATCTCCATCATGTCCTCCTTCGTGTCGCTGACCGCATTGGGTGAGGACCGGTGCCCATTCTGCGGTACATAGAGAGGTTTGTTGTTGTGCAGCATACGCATCACGTATGAAGGCGAGGGCGAGTTGACGATGGGCGCAGAGATCAGCTGGTACATCGTCTTGTGGTCGCCAGGGTGAGAGGGGTCGTGCACAAGTCCGGCGCCACAGCTGCCAACGCCGCCGGACAGGAATGACATGCGGAGGCTCTTGTTGTGAGAGATGCCCTGCAGCGTTCTGATTATGTAGGTGCGCTCAAGGTCCTGAGGTGTAAAGTCAGCTTCGAACCAAGACTCGTGAGCGCTGAGATTCGACGTACCTTGCTGTCGTGGGTCCACATATCACGAAGTTCATCCAGGACCTCAACCTCACCGAATGGACTCAGCACGCCTTGCATGAGTCCGCTTTTGCCGACCGCCTTCTTGACACCATCGAAACCCTGATTCACGACACCTTTGGCACCAACGACACCTGCAACCCCACCAGCTACCCTACCCAGCATGTTGAAACCGCCGGTCACCACTTTCTTGCCAGTGTGAGCTACTTGGGCGACCTGCTCTACGGCCTCCAGCCTCGGGTAGATCAGAGGCACCGGTAGGAGCCAGATACAGTGCTGGACACTAGGCGGCAACACGGCAACCTTGGGAAATATGCCTTGATAGGTTGGGCCCGCCATTACCTGTGTTGTCGTTCTCTCGCTTCTGGTGTCAGGACCTACCAAGACGACACTTGGGCCGAGGTATTTAACGAAATGCCAGCCTTGACCCGTGATAGTGAAAAGATCGATATCATTGTGGACATTCCTCAAGATCTCGTGTGTGGTGTGATGTTGGAACAGAAGGTACATCTCAATCCCCAGCCTTCCGATGTTTTTGAAGATGTTGCTTTGCTGCATGTGATCCGGATAGCTTCCGTAACCATCGAAGATGTCGTGATCATCGAGGCAGCAAATCTGTGGGATCTGTGCGAAAGCCTCCCGAACAGCCGGCTGGTCGAAATGACTTGTGTAGTAATGAAAGTAGGCATGGGTAACGTCCTCGTCAAGCTTGGGTGTCCAGGGTGCATTTTTGCGATTGTCCTTGCCACTGGTCTGCGTCCACTGTCTGAGCATCGGGATGTCCTTCCATAGTCGATCCGCAAACACCTGCCCGCCAAGGCCAATTTGGGCGTGGAAGCCACCGCACTCTTGATTCTTCAAGAGGACATCCTTCCACATGGGCCCAACACCGCCGAGCTTTGACCTCTCGTTGACGGATACGTTGAGCGCGAAATCATTGCCACTATGGGCGATGAAACGCCAACTGGTCTCGGTCCGGCCGGCCACGAGGAACTCATAGCGAGTGCAGCCGAGGTGGGACGTGATGGCGTACGTCCAGCGCGCAGGGTGATCCTCTTCCATCCGAAGATCGATGTCGTATCTGTAGAAGATCCATCGCTGGTGGCTATAGATCGGATGTGCCTTCAGTTGCCTTGGGTTGGGGCTGAGGTCAACCGACTGATGGATGTGTATCGTCGGCGGCTGGGGGGCGTCGGTAACGAGCATGATGCTACCAAGCCACAAGCCCCGTTCGATGTCCATATTGGTGTAACGCAGGTACGGTCCAAAGTAAACACCGTTGGTTGGTGCGATCTTGTACATATCGACCCCTGCTGTCGGTGGAGGACCAGTGAAGCCGGCGGCCGTCGGCGAGGCGAGGGAATTCATGCCGATCGAGTCCTTCCTGAAGGTAGCCGACTGTGGTATTGGCCCAAAACCAGGTGACTGAATGGGTTGTTTGAAGATGGAACCGACAGGGCTTGCCAGTGAGGGGTGTCCCATCACTGGAGACATGGGCTCTTGCAAGCTCAACGGCGTTGGGCCCTTGGGAAACTCCCACTGAGTCGATTGTGTCGGCAGGTGTATGTAGTAGTATTGGCCGGAGTTGCTGTCCAAGTGTGCGATCCAGCCCTCAGGTAGAGGTGGCGGACTTGCTGGGCCGGCTGCAGAGGCGATCGGTGGAGCGGCCTCGTTCGCGCGCTGGATGTTGATGGGTGTCATGCCGTGCGGTGCAGCGCTGGACTGAGCACGGGCCAGAGAAGAGCCGGGCGCAGTGCCGGCAGCATCATTTGCAAAAGCAGGATGTCTCCTGACATTCGGGTCCGACGTGGTGGATTTCCCTGCAGCTGAACCGACAGGGCTAGCGTTTTCAGCGTACCGACCCTTTTCGTTGGGGTACTGAGAAGACGCCGAGCCAGCGATCGGCGGCGAGTAAGCTGGAGGCGGCTCGTCGTGAACGTTCAATCGCGACATGTCTGACTCGATCCTAGTGTCCTGGCTGGTTGGAATGGAGGGATAGCTGGGCTGGAGAGCCTCCGCAGGGTGGGAAGCTGCAGAGGGCTCCTGCGGCTGGATTTCCTCGTTCCCCTGGAAGGCGATTGGTGGACCATGTGGTGCCGAGCCAGGCCGCTCTGTAGGCGACCACCGACCTGTCCGCACCGAGGCGGGCACAAGGTCTGGCTGCTGGGTCTGTATAGGTCGAAGAGCAGCCCTCTGGGCTTGTGGGGCGGCATATTGTGCCTGTCTAGCGCGAGCTGCTGCACTCTGAGCCTGCATCTCAGTGAGGGTGCCCGATCCTGGAATCCCGGACGCCGCAAACCTGGCCTCGATGCCGCCCAGGGTGTTTCCGGAAGGGTCAATGGGTGTTTCGGGTGGCGGAGGCGAACCTCTCGAAGCGCGAGTTGTGGAAGTCGAGGCGGTGCTGTCGAGCCGGTTGACGCCGGCAGGGTTGGGTATGAAGAGGTTGTTGCCATTTTGCGGAGGAGTTGAGGTCGTGGAAGGGATTGAGCCGATTGGCGGAGGGTAGTACTGCTGCGGTTGCTGCTGAGGTACGGCTTGGGCGGCGGGTGTGGGCAGCTGTGGTCTCGCCAGTGGAATTCTCTGGAAGAGGCCATCGTCTTCGTCCTTGTCAGGAGGCTCAGGGCCACCTGGGCTCTCAGGGAACAAGCTCTTCGCGGGATGGCCTCTGCGATCCGAGAGGCTCGCAGTCGCGCTCGTCGGCGTCGGGTGGCCGTAGCCGCTGACAGAGGGTCTGTTAGGGTCGTTTGCACCAAAGTGGGCACGTTGTCTGCTTCCGTGGCTGTGCCTGCTGCCGGACGAAGCATCCGATTCGCCGCTCTGTCTTCTCCTCCTCCTCTCCACAGCGTCCGACGCACGCTCTTCACGCTCGTTCGGTGTGCCGCTCCTGCTAGCGCCCCTACGAGAGGCAGGGTCCGACGGACCTGAGCTTGGCGTCGGGCGCCGTCTGGCAGCATCTGGATGTGGAAGAGGCCCTAGAGGTGGAGGAGAGGTAGGTGCACCGTACATGTGGTGGACGCTGCTTTGGGGGATGTTGTACGCGGCCCACTGCTGTCTCGGTTCGTCCTGTTCTGCGCTGCCCGTCCGTGACAAAGGCGAATCATTCTTGCTCAGGCGCAGCGGAGCTGGAGGCCCGCCAAAGGCCGTTTCAGCGGCCATGCTGGGGTGATTGAGGAACAGCTCGCCCTCCTGGCTGCTGAAAGCCGGGTGAGCCATACTCTTTCCCGATGTAACAGGATCCAGAGAGACGAATCCGTTTCCGTCAGATAATCGACAACTCTCTGAGCGATTCGCGCAGAGCAAAAGATGTTACGATGGCTGAGAGTAGCTGTTTGGGCGGCCGCGCTGCGAGGAGATCTGAAATCGCGGCGCCGTCTTCGTTGTCGTAGTCGTGGTCGTGATCGTGGCGTAAAGTCGTAGGCGAGGTCGTGGCCGTGGCCGAGGTCGTGACTGCGGTAAATGTAGCCGTGGTCGCCGGGTCTTGCCTGGAGAAAGGGGAAGGGGGAAGGGGGAGGTCTTCCAATGCTATTCCGGCAATGGGAAGGGTGGCCAAGTCGGCGGCCCAGTCCCCAATTCACCAGGTCCCATGGATGGGTGGAGAGGGCGGCATAGTGGGAGTGGCAGCCCAAACGCCCTGGGTGTAAGCGCGCTGCACAGGTGCGAGTCCGTGACGTCTGGGGCCCTGCTGTGGCGGACCAATCACAGGCCCCACGCCCCTCCAGAGCCGCCGACTCGATCCTGCAGCCCTAGTCCCTGGCCCTGTTGCGGGCCCCTCCAAGGTCCCTCTATGGGCCACTCAGCTCTACCCAGGCGGCTACGGCATTTTCATCGTCTTGGCCATGCTTTGCGATTGCTTCCTCTCCAGCTGAGATCCATCTACTTTCGTATCGCTCTCGAATCACCAACTCATCCTTGCCAGGCGACTGCAGCCAGTAGATGCTCATCATCTCATCCCGGGCGAGGGCCGATCCTCCCGAGCGGCTGCACGCGGATACGTTGCCGGCCCGTACCTTATCATGACAGTGATCGGCATCAGGTCTGAAGAGTGAGTCGCTGGTTGCTGGGGACGGGATTGTTTCTGTCTATGGAATAGGCTGGTATCTGAGCATTGTTGCCCGAATTTTGAAATTAACAGATATGTACAGTTTATGTAAGAGCGCAGCCGTTACCGTGGTCTTCTTGAGCAGACCAGCTTTCTTCATCGACCATATTTGCATCCAATCAGAGGTTGGCCAGGCTTAGATGCTTGATCTGTAGATCAGAACCTTTGTAACTTTCCAGTTTGGTTCTGAACCTGAGTCGATCTGAGACAATGGTACGGATACCTCTGTCAAACCGAGTCTGCATGTGAACAGTGGCGGTATCAAGGTCTTCCAGAGACCGTGTCTTGCCTACCACCCAAAAAGAAAACAGATGCCAAGCCTCTTCAGCAGTTCATCGTCATCACCATCGAAAATGAGAACAATCATGCAGCGGATGTGTCCTGCTGACCCTCTCTAGCACGACGTTCCGAGTGTCTCCGGTTTGAACGATGCCACTGACGTTTCATCCTCAGCTCGCGCCGTCGAGTCATCTGCCGCTGTTTGGCAGATGTCTGGTTGGTCTTCGAGCGCTGCACCACATCCACACCTTCAGCAGAGAGCTGGAGGACGATGGCATTTTCCTCTTCGCGCCTTGCGGCCTTCGCCTCACGTATCCTTCTACGCTTCTCTTTCTTGTCCACCCTTCCACTGTGCATGGTCGCCGTGACCGTCTCGCTGGTTGCTTCTGAGATGCTCTCTGGTGTGTTCATGGACCCTTCGAGGGTGTCGCTGGTTTGTTCCGGGCCACCGCTACCCGATGGCGATCCACGGATGGTGTCGGGCGATTGGTAGGGCGGCAGAGTCGACATTTGGGCTTCTATTGTAGGCGTCCAGTGGTGTGAGGTGTTCACTTGAGAACTGATCTCGGCAGCGAGGTGGTAGAGAAGACGCTGGCAAGCTCGACCTAGGTAGGTTTTTAGGTAGATACGTAGGGATGGAGTTTTCCAATACCAAACCTACCTAGGTACTTTGAAGCGGCGTTAGGTCCGCGTCTTATCGCCGCAGACGGGACTTCTACCACCATACCTACCTCCCTCAGGTAGGTAAGTACCAAAGTAGGTAGGTATCCATCTAATCGGAGGATACCATTTCAAGTCAGGTCTACATCCAATGAAATCTACAGCGGCCAAAATAAAAGCTCACAGAATCGAAGCCAGCAAAGGATTCAGTCGACTGTGACAGCAGAGGACAAAAAGGCAAAAAAGATTCGATTTAGGCGCTCTTTGGCGGTGCCGTGAATCGAACACGGGCTAACACGGTGCTGGTCTAACCACAACGTGACGTCATACCACTAGACCACACCACCCAATGATGTTACTCATTGGTGAATTGATGACTGCTTGGAATTTGAGATTGATTATATTCCTCAGTTCTACATCTCACCATCAAGCGTGTTCTCTCCCGCGGTTTCAGTTATTGATTTACTGTTCGCAATCATCACGGCAAAGATGCTATTTCATGTTCAGTGGAGAGTGTCCCTATTGGATCGTTCGCTCGCTATGTAGAACGTTCGCATTTGTCTTGTATAGGCGGTCTGTGGACGACTCAAGTTCTCCCACCGGTCACCTCAACGATACTCCCATTCATATACCTTGCCTCCTCGCTGTACCTCTCTCGTCAGGCCAGTGATCGCCCGCTCGTGTTTCCACAGGGAGAGAACGACATACCTGAAAAGAAAAGCGACGACGTCTGCCACCTCATCGGCCGTTCCAAACCTTCCCAATGCGATCTTGCCCGTCTGCTCCTTCACCTTCTCCGGGCCTTCCAACACACCGGCATTCGTTGGGGTGTCTATGTACCCGGGCGCTATACCGTTGACCCTTATCTGCCTCGGGCCCAACTCCATAGCCATCGCTTTGGTGAACCCAACGATGCCGAACTTCGTGGCACAGTATATGGCGTAAGTCGCGGCGACATTGATCCCCATCGTCGAGCTCACATTCACAATGCTGGCACCTGCCTTCAGGTGGGGGATCACGGTGCGAGTGACTAGGTAAGTTCCCTTGAGGTTTGTATCCACCATTTTGTCCCAGTACTCGTCAGTAGTCTCCTCCAGGAGGTAAGATGTTGGGTTGACTCCGGCACAGTTGAAGACGTGGTCGATGCGGCCGTACCTTGCCACCACGTCTTCGATCCAAGACCTCACTCTCGCCCCGTCGCTGACGCTGAGAGTCGTATGCGAGTGTTGTAGCTGACTGGGGCTTGGACAGACCGACAGGGTCTCCTTGAGGCCGGCTTCGTTGATATCACAGAGCGCAAGGACGGCCCCAAGCGTTGCCATCTTCTGCGCGGTGGCACGCCCAATGCCTGACCCTGCGCCCGTCACGAGCGTTACCTTGCCATCGAATCGCCTCGACATCTTGTTGTTGACCTGTCCACTGCGCCGACGACTGATGGGCCTCGGCCCTTTATTGACCAGCTACATGTCCGAATCTGATAGCCATGCCTATCGGGCTCAGCTTTAGCCTATCGTGCTGTACTACCTAGCGTACCTCATAGCGTTTGAGGCTGTATCATGGATCTGTCGACATGAGACATGGATGACGGGAGCTGTGCCTGGAAACTGCAGCATGTATCGTTTGGATCATATGTTGGGAGCAACACAACCAAGTGGGAATAAAATATATGGTGCATGACTTCCACAACCCCAATGACAACAAATCCGGTAAGTAGGAAGGCTCTATCTTACCAAGCAGGGATTGTGGCGTCATGACATTTGAGCACGATACGGAGACGGATGCTTTGGCTACAGAAATAGCATGTACTCTAAATGCCTGTCATAATAAAAACATTTCTTAAAATTCAAAAGGACTCTGAAACATTTTGGGAAAGTGACAGTGATAAGTTATTGATGGGTTCGATCGCAGCTGGCCAGGCTTCCGAAATCCGGAGCGTGGCCATTGTCGGTGCGGGCCCCAGTGGCCTGGCAATGGCCAAATACGTCGCGGCAGAAGGGTGTTTCGATAGAATAGTCATCTATGAACAACGTGATGGGGTCGGCGGCGTCTGGAACCACACTGCATTGCCTGGAGGACACGGTTCTAATGGCACGGTTCCGCAAGTCGACCCCCAGGCGCCTTACGAGGACTTGCTCACTCCACTGTACGACCACCTGGAGACCAACATACCGAAGCAAATGATGGCTTTCAGCGACCTAGCTTGGCCAGATGATGTCCAGCTCTTCCCTACCCACGCTCAGACTCTCGACTACATAAGGGAATACTCCAAAGACGTCAGCCACCTCATCAGATTCAACACAAAGGTGCTCGATGTGAGGGCCCAGAACGGTTCGGGCTGGCGCGTTTTGACTCAGCTTACAGAAAGCCAGGGTAAGGGTGAAGACAGTGACACCGTTGCGGAATCTTTTGACGCAGTCTGTGTCGCTTCCGGTCATTTCAATGTACCATACATCCCCTTTGTACCAGGCATCGATGGATTCAACCTCAAACACCCAGGCCTGATCTCACACTCAAGATACTATCGCAACCCGGAGACATATCGAGGGAAGAAGGTGGTGGTGGTGGGCAACAGTGCCTCAGGTATAGACATTGGCAACCAGATAGCCAGTTTTGCTCGCCACCCTGTGATCTACAGTAGCAAGAGTGAGAGCTTCCTGCAGCCTAACGCCTCATCCGCTAGGCTGGAGAAACCAACAATTACAGAGTTTGTTGCAGACCGGAGGTGCGTGAAGTTCAACGATGGGTCCGAGGAGGCAGATGTAGACGCCGTCATCTACTGCACGGGCTATTTCTACTCCTTTCCCTTCCTAAAGTCTCTTCAAGAGAGAGAACGACCTCTGGTTGTTTCTGGGGAATACGTCAGTGGCCTTTACCAACACATCTTCTTGAGTGAAGCGCCGTCAATGGCATTCCTTGCGCTGAATCAGAAGATCATTCCATTCCCGTTCGCAGAGGCGCAGGCGGCTGTAGTCGCCG
This sequence comes from Scorias spongiosa, assembly GCA_018467035.1. Lineage (NCBI taxonomy): Eukaryota > Fungi > Ascomycota > Dothideomycetes > Capnodiales > Readerielliopsidaceae > Scorias > Scorias spongiosa. Next base: position 22,979 of record JACSZZ010000006.1, on the reverse strand, counting down.
CAGTTTGGTCGGGGAGGTTGCACTTACCTAGCCCTTTGGAGATGCTGTCTTGGGAAGAACAACTCCTAGAAGCTTCGCGGCTCGAGGCAGCAGAGAGGGGCAGACCCGAAGGTTGGGGCAGGTTGGTTCACGATTTGAGCCACTTGAGGGATGCACGATACATCAACGAGATGCACGACTGGGCCAGCTCGGCTATCCGTCCGGGTCCAGACGCTGACGGTACCGAGACGTATCCGCGCGTTGATGGCATCGAAGGTGGTGACCAAGCGTCTTCTAGAAAGGAGCCTCCATGGTGGGGGAAGCGCGAGTTTTGGCTTCGTGAGCAAATACCAGCGATCAAGAAGGGATTCTCAGCACACGGTGACGACCGCAAAGGGATCACGACACTGGGAGGGGTGGGATTCGACTACGAAAAATTCCTGAGACAAGTGGCTGTTGACGAAACGAAAACGAGGAAATCCTCACTGACCCCATAATACCTAGTTGGTAGAAGATTTAGAAATACAGCACAGCTTATAGATCGGCAGCATCATCGAAGTTCACCATGTGCAGTAGTGTTGACTCGGGTTGCTTTTCACGCTAGTCTGGAAGGCAGTTTCATTTACGGACACTGATAGACGAGCACATACTCGAGAAGCCATGTAAGATACGCATTAGCATTGCTTAGTAGTAGAGAGTCAAGCTCTTCTTGTGACCTTAGGTCACGTACGCTAAAACTCAGTGTCCTGGAAACAGCGTTGTGGCTACGATGTACAAAGGCGTATACATTCAACATATCTCAGATGAGGTCGACATGATATAGTTGGGTGATGGTAAAACCCATGCTGTGATATTGCGGCTCAACTAGTCCGAGGCGATGGGACGTGCTAGGTAGCCTTCCAGACACCGAGACCTTTGGCAGGACATTAAAACCTCTGGCTCTGTCGAAAGCACCTTTTTGTTTCTGGTTGGTGAAGGACAAAGACGGGTGCTCTGAATGAGTCGGCTGGTTATCTTCGACCTGTGCCGCTGGGATGCTATATAGCCCTGTTTCGATACTTCCGTCACTATTCGGTGCACTTCTTGCGAGTGCGAAATCGTTGAAATTCGATGAAGACGTAATCTTGTCATCGTGGCGGGAATCTCTGGGGCCAGCAAGATGATGCGAGTGTACGACAGCTAGCTGCCAATAGCGATCGCTAAATAGGTCCGAATGGATTGAATTCCGAACGTAACCGTGACTGGTTGCGAGGTACTTTGAACCAACGACATTTGGCGCGACTCTGGATGTCGAATCCTGGTAGGGCCACAATGGACAATGACATGGCCGAAATCATCATGGACCGTGGCCACGCGATCGGATTTGTCTGACTATTGTCGCTGTGCCTTCCACAATGAGAGGATGCTCACTCGCATGGACTCTTTCCTGGAATTCCTCCAATCCTTTACACCCCTCCATATTCACCACCTTCTCCAAAATCGGCTGGCCCTTGTCGACATCCGTGATGACATGGTGGATCATCACACCGGAACTCGTTCTCTTTCCAGCAACGTATTCGTCCCAGGCTCGCTCGATGCAGCCAGCACCGATCAAGTCGCCATGCAGTGCGGGATGGAGGTTGATGATCGGAACGCCTGCATCCTCCAAAGGCCCTAGCAGGGAAGGCGTCAATATCCTCATGAAGCCTGCACAAACGACCAGTTGAGGATTGTCGGCAAGGACCGTTCGAGCTAGATCGACGTCGTAGGCAGAGCGGGCTCGATCGCTCATCTTCTTCTCATCCTCATGATGTGGATATAGACGCTTGTAGGGGACGATTCCCTGGTATGCAGTGGGTATGCCAGCATCCTCAGCACGCTGCAGTCCCTTCACGCCCTTCCTGTCGGACACAACCCGCACAATGCGAGCATACGGGAGCTTGTCCGTCCCACATGCGTCAATGAGGGCTTGCAAGTTTGAGCCCGTGCCCGATATAAGGACCGTGATGCGTACGTCGTCGCTCTGAGACATTGTGCTCGGTCTTGTGAACAACACCAACCAAAGATGGGATTTGCAGCATCCACCCACAGCTGCTGTTGACGTTGCTCTCGAAAATCTTCAGAGGGGCCATGAGGGGTCGAAGGGTCGGGCATTGGCAGCCTGAGGCATTCAGCTGATGCCGGCTTGGCCTCTAACCCCCGAGTTCGCCGCAGATTCAATGGAGGCCGCGCTGCATTGGCGTCCTAGGCGACATTATCCATTAGACCAATCCGTGGCGTACGTTCGGCACGACACGGGACTCCGTTGACAGTCGTCGAAAATGCCTCCACGGCTAAATATTCCGCGAGAGACGGCACAATCACCGCTGTGCTTGCAGTGCCTACGGCAATCCCTCGATAGCGCGCCATGCACCGGCCGAGCGAGCTTCACGACATCATCTCAACTACTCGCCAATCCTCCCAAGAAGAAGGCCGGCGTTGCCGCAAAGCCTGCCCATCGACAGGGTCGTACCCTCAGACTCAGCAAGGGAAAGCGTGATGGTGGTGGTAGGCCACCAGGCGTTGGCGAACGCAAGGCTTTCAGCAAAAGGGTAGTGCTGAGCAACACAAATGCGCTGGAGGTACCGAATCTCAAGGAGCTTGCAGGTGCCCTTACCAGCACTGAAAGCCTGCGGTCATCCCGAGGGAAGATGCTTGCTTTCGCAAATGAGACCGTGGTTGCGCTTAGAGCTCTTGAGGGATTCAAGCCCACCCAAGGCTGGGGCCAGTTCAGACGGCCTGCAACCCTTGTGCGAGAGGATACTGTGCAATTAGCTGAGAAGTTAGATGCCGCTGCATCTAAAGAAACACACGTGGAGGTCGTCTACGGACCTAGAGGAAGCGGGAAAAGCGTGTTACAACTGCAGGGCCTTGCTCTGGCGTCGTCAAGAGGGTTCATAGTCATACACATTCCCGAAGGTAAACCAATCAAGCGGCGCAGCTTCGCGTCCTCATAAGTATTGACACCACATTGCTGACTCCGTATAGCTCAGCATCTCGTCAACGGCCACACAAGCTATAACCCCGAGGGTGAGGCTGGCAGAATCCTTTATAGCCAACCCCATTACACCGCCCAATTGCTCGCCAACATCGCTCAAGCCAACAACAGGTTACTTTCAGAGCTTGTGATCAGCCAGAAACACGACCTCCCAGTGCCTTTACAATCAAACATCAGCCTCCTGCGCCTTGCCGAGATGGGTGCTTCCGACGCAGAGATATCTTGGCCGATCTGGCAGGCCCTCTGGAAGGAGCTTACGGCTGCCTCTAGCGAGAAGTCAGGAGGTCTGCAGAGGCCTCCTCTGTATGTGAGCGTGGACGGTGTCGATCACATCATGAGAAACTCGGCGTATCTAGACTCTGACGCACAGCCACTTCATGCACACGACTTGACCCTTGTCGATCAGTTCGTCTCGCTGCTGTCTGGCTCATCAAAACTGGCAAATGGTGGGCTCGTTGTAGGGGCTGTCTCCGAGAGCAACCGAGCGGCGAGCCCAACGCTCGACTTCTGCCTCGAACGGAATGTCGCTCATAGGCTGCGGGAGGAATTTGCTGCCAAGCACAAGAGTGGTGACGGTCAAACACCGGCAGCGCTTCCACGGCTTCCCAGGCAAGATCCTTTTCTATCTTGGGACAGACGCGTCATTGAAGCCGTGCCGGAGAGAGGTCTATACGCCAGGCGGTTGGAAGGTTTGAGCAAGATGGAGGCCAGGGGCGTTATGGAATACTACGCACAGAGTGGTCTGCTCAGATCGACTGTGACACCTGGCCTTGTGGGAGAAAAGTGGTCACTGTCTGGTGGGGGCGTCATTGGCGAGCTCGAAAAGGCGGCTGTGACTTTGAGATTCTAGGCCATGATACACCTACTTTGTTATCACAGCTCGCAGCCCTACGTCCGTTCCTGGAGGCCTTCCGGGAACACCTGCAAAGATTTGTATACTGGAGTCAATCGACTCAAACGTGCTAATCATGCACTGTAGGAATATAATCTGAAGATCGACGTCTGTAAATCTCCCGATGTAACCATTCGGCAGTGGAAATGATTTGCGGCTATGCAACTCATTATTTCATTACTGCATAGTGTTGAAGGCCTTGTATTCTAAGTTCCGAGGAAAGAGAAGAGCCTCTTTTTGTTATCACTTGGCTGTAGTCTAATAATTCGCAGACCATTTGTATTTGGCTATAATGGTGGCGGCGACAAGCGAGCTTGGCAAACGAGTGGCTGGTCGCGTTCTTGCAAAATTAGGTCGCAACAAAAGGTGTTTGGGAAGAATCTGCGTCTTCTGAGAAACGTATGCTGCCTAGCCACTAGCTATGGAATCTTCTCAAACACCTTCGAAGTGCGTCTGTAGGGCGTCTTGGAAGGTTTGCGAGTCGTAGGAGCCTCTGACGTCGAGCCAGAAGCGCTTAATGCCAACTCGGAAGAAGAAGCGTCCTTCAAACTGAAGCGCGAAGGCCGCTACGTAGATGGAAGATTCCACGAAGCGCGCCTCGCAAGCCAACGTAAAGCTCGCGGCGCTTCCAGCGAAGCGTTCCAGTCCAAGGAAACGCTCCATTACCTTCGCAGATTCTGCTGGTAGTGGTGTTGGTGGTGGTGGAAGACGTTCTGCGTGGCCACCACTAAGCCATACCAGTTCTTCTTCCAGTGTGAGCGATCTAGAAGCGTTCCTTCGCGAATTGGACTCACCTTCGCTACCTTCTTCTCAACCACCACACTAGCTAACGTTGTTGACGCCCTAGCTGGTGGTGGTGTTGTCGAATTGCCAACGCTAGAAGCGCCACCGTTTAAGTACAGCAGCCGCTGGAGCATTGGCCTTGGTCAGAAGGATATTCTGTCTCACTCTCACTCGGTCGAAGGTAAGGAGGAAGTGGCATTACGCGCGTTGGAATGGAGCCGTTCTAAGGAGGCGGGTCATGAAGATAAGAGACTCCGAATCGTCCGTGATGAGGTTTCTGTCTATGATCTTCGTTGTCCACTAGACCCTATCTGATTTATTGAATACTAGAACCCTATGGATTATCAGTCAGCCATCTATAAGGCTAAGGAATGGTTTAATAAAGGCAAACCAGATGTCCATATTACCTTTATAACCAAGTTTCTGAGAGCGACTGTGAGCTAGAACGCGTCGTCAGGTTCTCAACCTCGCTAGACAGCTACTACCATCCACTTAGCTGGTCTTCACTTGCGCGAAGTAAAGTCAGCAATGATCAAGGTCAGCAAGTACGATCTGGAGGAACCAAGGAGGGTCAAGCTGTTGCTGCGGGGACTACCGCTCAAAATGGCCGACACAATCGTGGACAAGGGTGACCTCGACCAATCCATCCCTGAAACCATGAGGGACTTCCAGAAGGTCTGGAACGTCGTCTGTGTGGTTGCGCGGAGAGGAAGGGCAAAGCGCGTTATGAACCACGAGGACGACCTAGAGGATAAGGTGATCCACGTAGAGCGAAAGCCACTGCCAAAGAAGCTGCACGAAGAAGTCAGCTTCTAGAAGACCGATGCGTTGTAGGAGACCATCTAAAAGATGGCGGATCTGCAGATCAAATTGGCAGAGGCTGTCACCAATAAGGGCCAGAGTCTCGGCCAGGCGACACCCTCGATGGGAACAGACAACATGCGGACCATCTACCAGGTCAATGTTACGGATGAGGGTCCATCGGACTAGTCTTGAAGGAGGAAAGAGGACTACGGTAGAGGGGGTATATAGATGGAGTCGCGGAGCAAGGCAGCAGGAGGAGATTAGCAGACAGACAGTGTACACAGTGTGGAATCGAGACAGGACGACGCGAGACGACGAACAGTACGACAGCCGGACAGGACGCAATCGTCGTGTGTTGCAAGAAGGAGGCCGGACAAGTACACCGAAAGGATATCGACTGCCAGCTGTGTGTCGGACTGGATTCGACACCAGCTAAGTAGTGATAGAACGAAGGCTTCGTGTGTCGAGCAAGATTCGACAACGGTTTGAATAGCGACAGTATCAAGTGTTCAGGACCACTTACCTATAGGAACAGAGAAGTGCACGACGTCCCTACCTCCTTGACGGACATATACCAGCACCCTTCGTTGTCTATACCTCCTCACCGAGGCCACGACAGTAACAGTGGACGCCAGTTTTGATGGATAGGTCGTAATGCTGATGCACAGAGCACGCGAAAACAAGAGGATCAAGTACCCTACACGATATAAGAGTGGCATAGGTGGATTGCTCAGATACGGCTCTTGTCGTTCGCAGCGAGTGATAGAAAATCCAAATAAAGTGGTGAATAGAACATTCTTCGTAAATCCAGCTAAAAGTGAGTGGACTGACGCAGGTATGCAACGAGTTCTCAACTGGATTGAAGTCTGGCGAATATTGAGGTAGACACTCGATGTTGACTGAGAACCTCTCGCAGAGCGCTTGCAATTGCTCACTACGGTGGACACTCGCGTTACCATACCTACGATGACGATTGAACCTTCCAGCATATGCGGAAACACCCACTGTTCAATCCACCAATTGAAGATATCTGTAGTGACAGCTCCTTCGACAATGAGCGTCCCTGAAGATAACCATCCGCCTTAAGTGCTAGCAAGATAGACCATCTTCTAGAGCGTTGTTAAGAACCTTCGTCGTTTGCTCTCACGCCGATCGGAGCCTCAGCGTGCTTTCGCCAGCTAATTCGCTCGTTGGCAGCAGATTCGTCGACGAAGACAAGGTGATTAGCGTTCTAACGCGACATCTTCCACATCTATAGGACGCGTAGTTCTACGGTGCGTTCGCGAGCCTTCTAATGGGCCACCACCCTTGACCATCTAGCTTGTTCAAGGAGTCCGTGGATGGTATAGTAAGAAACCTCAACACCCAGCCTGTAACCAACGAAGTGACACAATTCGTCGATATATAGAGTTGGCCTATCTACAAATAGATCTAGAACGAACTCCTTCTGTTCTTAGCTCAAGATGAATGGCCTTCTAACCACTACTGAACGCAGTGGGTAGGGTTGATTGAACAGCTGCCAGTTCAATATCATCCTATAGACGGTCGATTGATGGACTCCAACGCGTTTAGGAACTTTTGGGAATCGACAGATCCGTGTCCTCATGAAGGAATCGAATTGCAGGCGTCGTCGCTAATGGTAATTGCGCAGGCATTGTTAAGAACCTCAGAGCGACAGATCGATCGTTCAAAGAACGCATCAGTTGCAACATGGCAACACGCCCCCAACTGGATCAATTTTGCTTGATTCTGGGACGATAACACCTAATTTTGCTGGAACGCCCTCAATTACTCGTCTGCTAAGCCCGCTTGTCGCAACCTCTCTGCAACACAGTTTGTTCCAACGTCTCTGGACGACGCTGTTTCCCTTCTGGCCATGACTTAACCTTTTAGAGGTAACACTCCAGCTACGAAAGGACCTCTTTTGCAAAAACTAAGCCCATGTACCACCCACAACTATCTATACTGCTGAAGACAATGCCTGCGCAAGGCCATTCTCGAATGAGGTAGCATAAGCTATAAATGATGACATTGGAGACCCCTACGTGGCCATATAGACGAGGAAGGTAGGGTACATGCGATAATGGGACCCGCATTTGCGTACTAGACCCGCGAAGGAGTTTGATTCTGTCGGATAGTCTGTCTAGATACATTTTCAGCTGTGAAAAGAACCACACGTCCCTCTTCCATTTCTCACCAAGAAATCTTCAACCACAGTACGCACTCTCAATCCCTCGAAGAGTGATAGAGGTACTTTCTTCTTGTAAGCAATGGAGTCCCGCGCCAACAGAATTCGAACCGCGTGGGATGATTCACTGATGTGAATTGGCTGCTGTTAATCCATCTCGCAAGGCAACCCGACGAGAAAGACAGTCCTGCAGTTTTCCGACAATGAGAGTCGAAAAGATTTCGTGTCGCCCTCATTTTCAGTTCGGGTGCTGTTGTTCGCGCTGTGTTCGGTGCAAACCCTCTGATACAATTCATGCTCAAGGGAAGCACAGCAACTCGTTCGAGGATCGATTGAGAGGTCTGCTTTCGCCTGACACGAGGCTAGAGATTTATATTCTGGCTTTTGCGCTTCTCTACGAAGCTGTTGATATAGATTATTGTACATTGTCAAGTCAAATGGTCCGGCAGGGGCGCAATTTTAACAAGCTACGAGCTGGTGCGTCCATAGTGCGCAGGCTTCGCAGTGCGTTCCATTGCGCGGATACTACCAGACCTCGGTATATGACCCTAGTACAGGTGGTATTGTGGTGTTGTTTTCCCGTCATGTGACGATAGACAACACTATACGAAAAGGACTTACGTCCGTAACGATCGCTTATGATCGTGGGATCTCCGATGAGGGCGATCTTATTCCGTCCCATCCAGCCTCGCTGGCTATACACACTTTAGAGTGTATCTCGACTATCCAGATTGGCGCTTCTGTTCGAGAGGAAGACATCCACAGTGTAGCAACGCGTGTCCAAGCCGTCCGAGTTCTGCTGCTGTCAAACTCATTGGTAATTTCAATTTCGAGAGACCTGGGCAGGTGCCGTGTCAAACAACTAGACCACGGCCGTTCAGTCATGCATCATGCCAGTGTACGATTCGAGCCCCAGCGTTCACATCACTATCCTCCCTTGATCTTGCGGGTCCTGATATCCCCAGTGCCTAGACTTCCATTCACTGATCTGTGAATCCATGAAAGACATGCAGTGCTAACCGCCATCAGCAGAGCGGAGAAAACGAAGAGACCAATACGCTGGTGGAATTCGAGGAGTTCGAATATCGGGTAGGGATAGAAGCCGTTGAAGCTGTAGCAGCGCTCAATCCACCACCAGTACGCGAAAGCGATGCAGAGACTGAGGCCCGAGGCTGGCAGGATGGCGATGATATATGGGGGGCTGAACAGCAGCAGGTCCAAGACAAGCGACAACGCTGGCACGAGATGGAAGGAGAGGTCTGCGTAGAGAGGAACTTCTGGGGCCCAGTCAGGGAGCACCAGCGATCTGTCCGTCTGTCGTGGTGATGGTCAGCGTCGGCATGCCTGCCGTGCTCGAGAGGAGAGCGATGAGTCTCCTGGCAAGAGCGAGAGATGGGGAGACTTACCAATCTTAACGACCAATACAGGATGCTGATCAGAACCTCCAAGGGCGCACTGGCCACGCTAAGCTGGTTCTTGAGCCTGAACAGGTACCTCGAGGCCATGATGTCCGCGGCCAGCGCAGCGAAGAACGTCAAGCCAAACAGCGACAGTCCTATGATGGTCAGGTACTGCATGTGCCACCCGTAGCTGTCGTTCACCGGGCTGGGATGAGTGAAGAGCCATCTGAAGGAGAAGGTGAACGAGGCCAGGCCAAGCAGCTAGATGATCCATGAGCGAAGCGTCCACATCTGATGCCGGTGGTCAACGTACATGGAGCAGCGCGGAGGCTCCCCTCGACGGCGAGGGAAGTCGCTGCAAGGGATGCCGCTCAGCCAACATCTTGAAGAGACGCCTTGCGCGATTGTCCAGCCAACCAGGTGGGTCGTGAAGGTGCGCTAGGATATGGCACTGGTCGGCGCTGCGGTGACGACGATGGATAGAACGACTGCGCTGTCTTGGGCGCAGCACGAGCAGAGGTGTCCAGAAAACAGCCTGAACGGAGCGGAGGCGGAAGATGCGGCGCTGTCACACGGCGCAGCACGGAACCGCGCCGGGCGCACCTCAGCCGCTCGAGCGCATTGGCGCAGCCTCGTTACCACCCGGCACGGCCGCGACCCGCCCATGCAAGCACCAGCGCCAGCACCTCCGCTCCGCCGCGCGCACCCCCTCCCCTCCGCCAGGCCACCGCGGCCGAAATCCAACATGTGCAGCGAGAACCGCACGGCGGGGACGGACCGCGCCATTCACGTGACTTCCCGCTCCTCGCGCCGCCGCCCTTCCCCCCGAGATCGGTCCGCAGCGGAGCTTATCGTCGAGGGCTTATTAAGCAGGACTTATCTCGTAGATCCGATATGGTCGATATGGAATCGGAGGTGATGATGCGGTATGGGATGCTGACACTGCCATTGACAATCAGCGCCCGCCACGTCTACCACGGCTGAGGTACACACGCCACCTCTCCCACCGTCGCTGTGCGACGCTGACGTCTCTCGCATATTGCCCAGAGGTCGATCATGCCCTCGCGCTCCTTGAGACCCCTCTCCGCCAGCGACCGACCCGCCGCCCACGAGCACGGGTGATATCCAGAGCCGCCTCCGGCCTTCCGCCTGCCATGCCCAGGCCCAAGAAGGATGACGGCGCCGAACCGAAGCGGCGCAGCAGGACCGGCTGTTGGCCCTGCAAGGCCCGTAAAGTCAAGTGCGGCGAGGAGAAGCCGCAATGCGCCAACTGTGTCAAGACCGGCGAGACGTGCGATTACAGCATCCGTCTGAATTGGTCCGGCAGGGGTGGCGGCAAGAGGGAGCCGCATCAGGGTGGTACCACCATCGCTTTCGCCTCGGACTCGGCGCATGCGACGACGGCTGGTGGCGGTGGTGGTGCTGGCCGTGGAAGTGGCCGCGGTAGTGAGGGTGATGGCCGCCCGGCGGAAGGATCGCAACACCACGCCGCCATCGCTGGCGGGCGCGAGCATGTTTTCTCCGCCCAGCACGTCGCGGCCAAACCGGGACGAGCGACAGTGGCTTCCCCGAACACCAACAGTCTACCCACACCAGAAGCCACTCCTGGATCTGCTTTGGTCGATCCCGGCCTGCCGCCGCTTCTCCAAGATGGGCGTTCTCATGTCTTCTCGGCTCAATACCCCCACAGCCACCACCATCAGGGCCGCTCACCCCCAGGTACGTCACAAGCGGCCGATGGCGCCTCCTGGTCGCCTGGCAGACCCAATAAACGCATCCGCCTGAGCCCAAGGGCTAGTCCGGCGCCTTCGGGCGGCAACCCGCCTTTCGCGCTCCCTCATCTGCCGAACCAGGCCGCTTTCCAGTCCTTGGGAGCCAACTCACCTGCGTCCACCGCTGCTTCCTACGCATCTTATGGAAGGGCTAGCGCTTCGAATTTTCCTGGCACACCTGGCTCCAGCGCCACACCCGGCTCTCCCCACTTCGCCCGTTCGGCTTCTGTGGCCGGGTTTTTCAGTGCGCAGGATGCCCCAGATCTTCGGCGGCTGAGTGTCAAGAGCCTGCTGACCGACGCTACGGACGACGGTCGGCGGTCTACATACGGGAGGGTCGAAGGCCCCTCCCATCGCACCTACGGGTATGACCACGGCCTTCCTGACCTCGACATTCCTCTCAACGACGATGCCCGGGCCATTCAGCCCAGATCTCCCGACCTGCGCCGCACTTCAGTTGCTCCAAGCCAGGCTAGCACATCGTCTGATGAGCCCGATACGGGTCAGATGGCTTTTGGCCCTGGCGGTTACTACGCCCGCCCAGTTCCTATCAGGATTCCCAGATCTCTCGAACCACTCCCACAAGAGTTGCTGGCGAACCCTGTGAGTCTCATGTACTTCCACCACTTCATCAATCACACCGGCCGCATCATGGTCCCGCATGACTGTCCTCAGAACCCTTTCCGCGGCGTTCTTGCCCAGATGGCGGTCCGTAACAAAAATCTACTACACCTCGTCTTGGCCTTCAGCGCCAGCCACCGCGCCTCCTTGCTCGGCCAGAGGGAACCGGCAAGCCGTATCGCGGAATGGATGGAAGACGTCCTCCCGGCGTTACGCCGAGCCCTGAGCGGGTCTCAGTCGCCTGGCACGCTTGTCGACCCAGCTGATCCGTCGAACCTTGCACCGCTAGCCACCGCCATCATGTTGGCGTCCCTGGAGATAATCTCACCGAACACCTTCGCCGTTCCCATCACGTGGCAGGATCACTTGAAGGTTGCACGCCAGCTCATCGTAGCTAGGGGTGGCCTGCACCACCTCGCGCATGATCGCAGTACCGGCGCTCGCGATCAGGCCATCTTCTTCCTAAGCAGGTGGTTCGCCTACCTCGATGTGTTCGGGAGCTTGTCTGGTAGCCAGAACGCCGAGCTACCCCTCTTCGATAGCTACCACGAAGATGGAGGCGGTCAGTGGCTTGTCAACCGCAGTGATGACGAGATATACCAGATTGACTGTTTCTTCGGCTTTTCCGGTCGCTGCATCGCCCTCCTGGCCGGTGTGGCTGAGATGAGCGCCGAGTGCGATCGGCAGCGTATCGACCCAATAACCAACCAGATCAAGCTCGGCTGGCGACCGGATCCTCACGTGAGGCTCCGTGCGGATGCTCTCCGCCGTCGCCTTGAAGCTAGCGCCCACAATGTCTACCGTGGTTGCATGCACGTTGACGAAGACTCGTCCGTCGATCGCGACGGTGAGGGCGACGCCGTCACGGTCGAGGATGTGGAGGAGACTTATGCCGTGAATGAGGCCTACCACTGGGCTGGACTGATCCATCTTCTCCGTCGTGTTCTGAATGTGCCGTCTGGGCACCCGGATGTGCAACGGCAAGTTCGTAACGTTCTCTCGTCTCTCGTGAAGGTCAGACGTGGGTCGTCAGCTGAAGGATGCCTGCTCTTCCCCATGTTCTCCGCTGGGTGTGAATGCCTCCGAGAGAGTGAGCGGCAAGTCTTCAGGGAGCGACTGCAAGCCGTTGAAGGCTGGGGCATGCATCAGGTTGGCAGGGCGCGAGAACTGATGCAGGAAGTCTGGGACACCGGGAGACCCTGGGAGACCCTCGTGCATGGCGAATTCCTTGGGTGAGTCCGGCTTCGGAACCGGGTAGGCCATTGCATGGTTTCTCTGGCTGACTGCGGGATAAACGATAACAGGCGTGTCTGACGTGGGTTGGGGTTCGGTTTATTAGCTACCGAAAACATGTGCCGTGGCTTTCCAAGTCTGTTTTGATTGACGACGACGAAAGCGATACTGAACCGAGATGGACATCAAGCTGGATCGGAATCATAACATTCGTAGCTCGGCGCCTGTCATGGGGCCTCGTTCTTGAAATACACAGCTACAGCACGCTGCAACGCCACTGGCTATCGAATATCAATGTTAACACCAGCGCTGTTACACACCTGATCAACACTCCCTCCGGTATGAGAACTTGATCGAGCATGCTTGCTTTGTGCGGGCAAAAGCGAAACAGACCCGTACTGCATCATATCGAAGCATCCTAATTTCAAAGTAACTGCTGTTGTGCCAGCACCCCACAAACCATCATCCTTAAGCGCAGATTCACCTTTGACACGAAGCCTGAAGCCTTACAGAACTTTCTCCTCATATCATTCACCACGACGCAGGCTGTGTGGTTTCCAAGACCCCCCTTACGTACAGCCTCTGGATTGAGGATGCACGATATATTAATTCGACGGATATCATGAAGTTGTTTGGGTATGAAGACTTCCTGGTGGTAATAAAAATGCGCCAAAAAATTGGTTTGCTAGAAGGAATTGGATTGCGTTACGTTCAATAAGAGCCGGATTAAACATTGTCCCTAGCAACATATACATCTCTCCGGACAAGAGAGGCGGATCGCTGTAGCTTACGAAAGTTGTCAAGTTTTTCCACCACCATGGCCTGAAAACGTAGAGACGCCGCAATAGATTTGAGTATGGAGAGGCTGAGTGCTTGAGGGCGACTCCATCTGCACTTTGTACAACGCCATTCGCACCTCCACTTTCCATAGCTCGGTGTACTGGCCAGATCTTGCATTCATTCTTCCAACTGACCCGCCTGTTACGATGATTGCATGTCTTTGCTTGTATTGCCTTAGCTCCGCTTCACATTGACTACTACGTATGTCTGACCAGCGCTTTGGAACGAGACAAGCCAGTGCTAACCTCTCCACCGAGAAAATCCGTGCAGGCCAGTTTTCGTACTTGCCTGAATTCCTCTCATCATGAACTCAAGACAAGGTACACATTATAGTGACAAGAGCGTGAGTATCGATGTGAGGGACTGATGCACAACGCTAGGTGCCCGATTGGGTTGTCGTGAAAGCTTGGCACGAAGGCTGTTCCAACCTCACTTGTTGCCACGTTTCTTCTCGTTCCCAAAGGCATTGAAAGAGCATAGCACGTCTCTGGATACATGAGGTTTTCTCCTGCGCTGGTCATATGTGCTTTCGGTTTCGCCATCGTGGGTTTGCAAAAACCGATCTTACCCTAGGACTGAAAGAATATCCAGGAGAGTATCGATATACTTCAGAATCACCCTAGGTAAGATGCAATTCTACTAAACAGCATGTTTTATGGAGCTTAAAACTGGCTGTATCTATGGTCGTCCATGCCGCGCCCTCCATGACTCCTCGCGTTATGCTCAGATGAGAAGAGCTATATCACCTCCTCGACGAATCAAAGGCATCGAATTATTTAATATCTTGAGCAGACTGTCCGCTCGAGCTACTCTATCCCGTCGCCTTATTGAAGCATCGTGAGAATTGGTAACAGCTGGCTTAAGGTCTTCCGTACCTGAGCTGACGTAAAGGGATTTTTTTGCAGGGTGATTGAGAGAAAGCCCGTGGCTCACGGTATTGGTATCCTCCTTTGCAAAAAGGTTGTTGCATCTGAGGATGATGGTCCGTTAGTCAGATTCCCACAGTCGTATAGGGATTGCCACCGTCGCTGATGTTGTTCTTTCTATATTAATTCAAATTTATTTCCTTAGTAGATAGGAGCTTCGTGCTTAACTCATGTTTGAAGCAAATGGTAACAGTTGGTTAACTACCTAATATTGTGCCAACTCGGTTCTATACTTCCACCTCATTGATGACCTACCTCTATTTCAACCCTGATCAGGCAGGACACCAGGACACAAGGCCTATAATCGTTTACGATTCAGGTCCGCCCTTAACAGTAACGCTGGTCGCTAAAGCGGTAATAAAATATTAGTACAGAGGCTACTAAGGTAGGATCTTGGACCCTATAGGAATAGAGAGATAGAGAAGGTCCTCCTAACGAGGAAATGGAAGACGTAGACAGCGACTACGTTAGTCAAATATTGGAAGGTGATGATGCTAACGAAGACCCTACTAAAGTCTTAGAAGACGCTGTGCACCTATTAGTTTTAGGATGGCTTTATAGGTGTAGCAAGTCCAAGAGGGCAGTCACTAACGAACTGAGGAACATGATTAAGGCACTACTGTCGTGGCCTCGGTGAGGAGGTATAGACAATGAATGGGTGTTGGCATATGTCTGTTAAGGAGGTAGGGACGTCGTGCACTTGTCTGTTCCTATAGTGGGTGTGGTTCCAAACGTTTAATAATGTTACTATTGAAGCTATCGTCGAGTCTTGCTCTACGCACGAGGCCTTCGTTCTATCACTACCTAACTGTTGTCGAATCTTGTCCGGCACAGAGTTGGCAGTCGATACCACTTCCGTTGTCTGTTCAGTTCTCTTCTCGTCCCTTGTCTCGCTGCCGCGTTGTTTGCCTCCTTCTCATACACCCGCCTCTTCTCGCCTCTTCGTTGTTCGCCGTTTTCCGTACACTGGCACGTCGTCTCGTCAAACTCCTCCTCCTATTGCCTCCTCCGGTAACACCACCCATGTACCCCTTCCACCATAGTCCTTCATCCTTTATTAGGACTACGACAATAGTTCTACAGAATCCTGCGAAGACAACAGTGGATGCACCTGACCTATAGGAGCCACTGCTCACGTGACCTCCCTACCTAACGATAATCTCGAACTATGGCTAACCTAAATCACACGTGTTCTTGAGTTCTAGTCGCTAGACAATATAAGTTACATGTTTTTGGTACCTACCGTAATACAGTATATAGCCAGTTGATACCAGTTGACAATTGTGGGTAGCGGGGACAGCTAAGATTTGCAAGTCTGGGAGTTTGGAGAATACATGGTGCAGCTGGAGGCGCGTTCAAATGAGGGTAAAGGCGGCCAATTCCGAGCGTGAAAGGAACGCTCAGATGTAAACCCTATAAGGCGACACGTCCCAGCATGCGATACTGCATTGCTGTAGGCGCAATATTTGGACTCTGTGTCCTGAAAGAGCTGGGGCATGCTAATTTAATGTGTGAGGTCATATAACAGGCATACCGGGATGCGAAGACATGCTGTCCTGTTCTTGCCGGGCCATAAGCAGTCGCTCCCTGTTCTGCTGCCCTAGTAGTATCAACTGCATCTGATAGTCACCTAACGTGGATGGCGGCGGTATGTCCCTTGCATTGGCCTTCATCAACAGCTTTTCGACCTCTGGACTACCCTTATGGGAAGCAGCGTGAAGAGCGCTGCCGTGCGAACCGGCGGGAGTGAGCGCCCTTGGCGAGCAGCATCATAACAACCTTCTCAAGGCCATTGGCATAAGCAGCCCCAAGAGCGCTGCTGTGCGAACCGGCTGGAGCGTTGACATCAGCGCCCTTCTCGAGCAGCATTATAGCAACCCTCTCAAGGCCACTAGCACAAGCAGCCGTAAGAGCGCTGCCGTGCGAACCGGCTGGAGCGTTGACATTAGCGCCCTTCTCGAGCAGCATTATAGCAACCCCCTCAAGGCCATTAGCACAAGCAGCCCCAAGAGCGCTGCTGTACAAACCGGCTGGAGCGTTGACGTCGGCACCCTTCTCGAGCAGCATTATAGCAACCTTCTCAAGGCCTTTAGCACAAGAAGCCCTAAGAGCGCTGCCGTGCGAACCGGCTGGAGCGTTGACATTGGCCCCTCCCAAGAGCTGCTGTACAAACCGGCTGGAGCGTTGACGTCGGCACCCTTCTCGAGCAGCATTATAGCAACCTTCTCAAGGCCTTTAGCACAAGAAGCCCTAAGAGCGCTGCCGTGCGAACCGGCTGGAGCGTTGACATTGGCCCCTCTTTCGAGTAGAATCTTGACCATGGTCTCGTTTCCCAGCAACGACGCTCTTTGTAATGGTGTGTTTCCATTTTGGTCTGGTCTTTCAAGCAAAATTGGACATGCTTCGATCAGATGACCCGCTGTCGTCCCGTAGCCGTAATCGATTGCCATCGATAGCGTTGACGTCGCGATTTCACCTATCGCACCTGGCTGATGTGAATTGAGGGCTGCCACAGCAAAAACTTTCTCATTTCGGAGTTCCGCCGCCAAGGCCAAGACGCCTTTCTTTCGCGAATAAGTAAAGTTGCGCCTGTTATGCTGCGAGGACATCTTATACCCATAGCTACTTTTGCTTAGCGTAAGATCATTTCGCAGATTGTGATCAATGCCTGTGCGCTCAAGAAAGCCTTCAATCACGTCTGCGCTCTCTGTAGCAAATGCAGCAAATAACGGACAGCCGTATCGCTCGCCTTCAATCTTGATGCAAGGCTCGATTACTGGGAGTGCCTTAATAAGGTTCGCAAAGTTATTTTCGGCCAGGACGTATGAGTAGCTGACATTTTCTGAATGCCTGCGCACTTTGTACCTCTGCAGAAGGTTGCTGAACCTGATCCACACCTGGAGGCGAAAGTCCTCCAGAAAGCGGGTCTGAGGTATTCCCTCCCGTGCTGCGAGCTCGGCGTGGTATAGTACGCCAAGAACAGCGTATTCTAGGAACGGAACACTCTTAATCACTGATTGTCGTAGTTCGTCCTCTTCTTTTTTGGACTCTGGAAGGATGCTGGGAACACCTAGAGATGCGATCAAATCATCGCTGATATACTTCATGCAGCATTGCTTCAATCGCTCCTGACTTTTGGCCACGAACCCGTTGTCACATTCTGGCCATATCTTGGCCAAACCTTTCTCTTTAAGTAGAAAATCCTTCACAGTTTCGTGTATAAACTGGACTTTTTGGTCTTTCGTCGCGGTCGTCTCTATAAGGCCTTTAGAAGAATCCAGTATATATCGGTGAATGTCCTCCTTCGTGATTTCCTCAAAGTCAAACTCGGAAAACGCTTCATAGTCGATCTCCCGAAGAATGGCGTGGTAGAGCTGCTCTGCAGTCAACGGCTGCTTGGCGAACAGCACCCACTGTATACACAACATGAGTTCCTCCTTGTTGTTCGAGTCGCGTGTCAGTATATCGCGGAACAGCGCAAACAAGTCGGCAGGTAGTTCTTTGAGTCTCCGCTTAAGTGCGTGCATCTGCCCACGGTCATGCTCCTTGTTCAGGATGTCAACAACTAGGACAACCCACATGAAAATGCCTGACGCTTTCTCTTGAAGCTCGGCTCGGATTTGCTGAGCCATCTTGCTTTTTCCAATCCGCAATTCGGTTTCAACGTAGCTGGCGATATCTTGCGTGTGTCCCTCGTGACTCTCTAGCACGAGTTCCAGCCCTTGTCGAATTGTGATATATGGATAGTGCCTGCTTGAAAAACAGACCAGGAAACGCGTGCCGCTGGAGGCAGCTTGATCACCAATACGTTCGAAAAGTTGTATCATGTCCCGAACCTGTAGCTCATCGCACTCATCTAGAGCGTCAATGAAACACATGACTGAGGAGTTACCGAGCTGTGTGATGGCTCGTTCCAAAAGTAATTTCAGCATCTCGGCGTTCCACTGATAATCTGCCTTGATTGTCGCAAGATCAAGTGTATCGAAAACGGTCTGAAGGGCGGGCAGTTGTTCGAGGAGTCGTGATAGAAGCGACCTATAGGCTCCTATCGTGGATTTCTCCAAGTCTTCGCCCCGCGCGTTGAAAAAGAACGATATGACAATGCGGCTCAACTCAGTCTTATGAGCATTGGCCGAAGCGAATTTCATTATTGTCGACTTTCCTGTGCCGGCTTTGCCCTTGATCCATAGAAACCCGTGATGTTGACTAAATTTCGAAGCCTCTAGCCATTTAAGGTAGTTAGAATTTTGTAAGAGCCATTTACATGTCTTTGTATGGGCAGTCTTGATCGTCATCTGACGGGCATCGATCTGCTCAAACTTGAGTGAATCCAGAAGCTCCTTTTGTAGCTCGCTGTCCCATGATTTTCGAAGCGGAATTGCACTCTGGTAAATGTCTGTTCCTAGAATGTTAGCTTGCATCGTCTAGTGAGCCTGATCGCGACGCCAAAGTGTTGACATGTATACCCGTTACTGGTGGCGAAGTGCTATCTCTCCAGCGTGATATATGACATGAATAGCTCACGAACCTTCACCCTGCCCTACAGAGCTGTATTTTCTCTTTAGGCCTTTGGCAGAAGCACGATCAATGAACGCGTCCGCACTGGATTCTGTCGGCTAGTCAGTCTGTTTGCATCAACGATATAAGGACAATGACATGATCACTACTTGAAAAACAGACACTACTGACCTACTCGTGGTCTATCCGGAAGCTCAATCTCCTCAATCATTGCTGCAGCGCACAACGCCGCCCGCGCTGCCGGGTACCCGCGCCACTTCTTGTTCTTGTGGCTGTCCGCGTAATCGACAACGCCTTTGACCACGATCGTCCCGAACACTTCCCACGCGCCAGCACCCTCCATCTCGAACCCGATCACCCGCTCTTCTCGTATCAACAAGTCTCGCCGGTGCCCGCTCTTCATCACCGCGTTGCCCGAGGCGTACCGGCCAAAATGAATCTTCGTTTCGCGCACTAGATTGCAGTAGTACGGCATACAGCCGAGCTCCTGACAGCTCGCCGAGAGCGCCTCTTTGCACACTTCATGATACCACTCTATACATTGACTGCACTGCGCACATTTATTTGGATCCTGATGCTTGTGGCGATACCCCAAGTCATATACGTCGTCGGTGCGCGGGTCGGGTCTCTCATGATGTCCATTCCTGCTTGTCTCAAGCCTGCCAAAATCCCGAAGGTCGGCGTTCGTCTTCCGCAGAACTCGTTGGAAAGCCTGGCTTCTGCCGTGCACGAATTGGTTGACGAAGTTTGTCACCTCTGCGGGCGCTCGCGGAAGCGTGTTCTCGATGTCAGTTCGCCTCTTGAAGCCATTATCATAATCCTTGCCGTAGTCATATTCAATCACTTGTGTGCTAACGATGATGTCCCCTCGGTGAATGTCTGATGCTTTCCATCCGCTCCCTTTAAACACGAAAGGCGCTCCACCAGTAATTCCCACTATAAAGGCATACGTGATGCTTGGGAAGCTGATGCGCAGCCCTCGCGCGAGATCTCTCGTGTTGGTCGTGCCAATGTCCCGGGGAGCCACCAGTACGACCGGCTTGCCGCCAAGCTCGCCGACTGTGTAACTGTTGTCGTCGCCCCTTACCTTGCCATAACTGTGTCCTTCGTCCTTGTAATTCCTTGTCATCAAAGCTTCAACCGTGTCGCGCTCCTCAGGGAGAGCGCATATGATGGCGATCGCAATGTCGTCTCGGGATGCGGGCGGAGATGGCCGCTGGGAGTTCGACATCGCCTTGGATTCGGCGTGGTCGGTGAGGCGGTACATTTAGTGACTTCGCCAGTGAGTGCTGACTGACATGTCTAAGTAGCGGAAGGTGTGTTGCGGGTCGATCAAGTGTACATGTGGACTGCGAGGCAGTGCATGCGACGGAACGACCTGCAGGCAAGGTTGCCGTCTGCAGAGCGTGCTTGGCCTACCTCTGGCACTCCTCAGAACACAGTGGGCCGGGACTGCAGCCGCAGCCTCGCGGTGCCGCACTCATCAGGCGCTTATGCACGCGGGATGTATGCATGCGAAGGCGGGCACATGGCCCTGCGAGCCGTTGGTTTTCGCGTCAGTCCCTACAACCATCGTTCACGTCCATCACCTCCAGTCGAAAGGAGAGTCCTGCCGGCATGGTAGGTCGACCACTTGCGTGTAAGCCGCGTCAATGTATGTGCAGGAAAGCACTCCACGTACGTCTTCGGTCGCTCGAAACCTGACGAAAAGGTTGGCTGCGCCTTGCTCCTGTCAGCTGCGTACCATGAAAGCAGCCTACTGTGTAGAAGTCAAAGGCCAGTCACAATGGCGGGATCGATGCCGTGCATCTAGGCGCGCTCTTGGCGCGTGGCCTCTGTGTCGTGCTATTCTTCATGTGCCATACTAGGTCCAACCGGCTGGCAGCGATATGATTCCGTATGGTCGCATCGCTTGATGTGCTATTCATTTGATGCCTACCATACACAATTACGTTTTGCGACGAGTGCCGCGCCCTGCCTTTTGGGGCTGCCCGGTTAGGGGGCGCGGATCTGCTGGAGCGAAGTAATTCTGACATTGAATGAGCTTCGCGACATCGAGGCTGCCAGAACGAGGTCCATGATAGAGTGTAGATGACTACTCTATTGATTATTCCAAACCTACGACAGTATACTAACGAGACTTACTCCTTAGGTTTCTCCCAGCCGCCAAATCGACGGTTGCGATAGCTCCTGATGGCCCACAGAGTTCCTCGCAAGCTCTTACTATTGCTTCCGTGTTCGTGGGTGAGCTTTGCACGAGTGCGAGCGTGTTCTACTTAACTGGACACTGTGGCTCGACCAGCAACGACGCCGGTTGCTATACCACGGCTTTCCGCTTTCTTCGGCTTCGAATTATCGGTGGGAGAAGCTAGGCTTTATCACATTCCGTCCTCCGCCCAAATCTTTCACCATCTTCTGCTTTGACATCGAAGATGATGCTTAAGCCCGCATTCGCCGGCAGACTCTCGTAAGCAATTCTGCGGTCTTGGAGGCTCATCCTCTTTCGATTCATAATCTCGTTCTGACGTACGTCCTCGAGAGCTTCGACTGTGCCGTGTGGTCGTGGAGAGATGTAAGGAAGCTTGAAACGTGTCAAACATCTCATACACAGCACTGAAATGTTGACCACTGCGCTCTCCGTCCTCGAGTCCATAGCAAAGAAATGTGACTTCGTTCGCAATGGGACGGCAATCAAGCCACGTCTGCATGTCGGAGAGAGCTTGAGTTTGCACCTTCTCTCATCAGAACTCTTCTACACCGTTCTAGCGCGCTAGAAAAACGGATGGAAAACGAAATTGCACCGGTCAGTATCTCATTATAAGCAATCTCCTTGGGTCTAGAGGGCTAGCACAGCTAAGCGAAATGCAGGCTTTCCATGCGAAATCACAACAAGACACGTCCATCGCGAGCCAGACTGCCCTACCGTCTCAACGCGACGGCCAGACTACCAAAGGAATCAGCATCCTTAGTATGTTGTTCTTGCCAGGAACATATATAAGTGTGCGTACGCCGCGAGGACCTATGAGGTAAACTGATACTAATAAGTTGTAGGCGCTCTTCAGCGTGAGTTTCTTCCATTTCGCACCTTGCGCTGATGGTGAGTCGGAACTATGGACGGTCTCCTGGTTGTAATAGGTAGTCACGATCCCCGCGACGGCACTGACCGTCTCCATATCGTTTCAGTTCCAGCGCCGGCACTCGCAAAGCACAGACTTCGCTGCCGGGTCTCTGAACAGTGTTGGAATAAATTCTCAAGATCATGGATGGAAATCCAAGTCGGACACAGTTTGATCGAGATGGGAAACTTGACGTGCCATGTGTGTACCCCTGAGGAGACAGCATGGAGCGACTACAACGTTATTCAGTCTTTCAAGTTCTGCTCAAGCTTACCGCTGCGTGTATATTGACTGAACACGTATTCACAACAGTCTTTTGGACTTTCTGGGCCCAAAGAATTGTCCAACTTTCTTGTAGCGAGGATGGGTGGGGCGACATAAGAAGTAGGAGGCAGGTGACACGATTAAACCTATTGTGGTTCTTGAGCATGAGGTTTCTCGTTTCGAATCCTGCTAATGTGTCCAAGCCAGAGGAAGGCGATAGATAATGCAATGTGAATCTAGTAAGCCTCATGCTACGTGCCTGTAACGATATGTGATGAATAAATAGTTTTCAACTTCCCAGTTCCTTGTCACTCGTCACTGGTTGCTAATTACTTGTTCCCCATCCCCCGTTCCTGTGGCAGAGTAGGTCGGAGAGCCTACGAGGTGGGAGTCAAGGGTCTAAGGGTGAGGGAGGCTACAAGACAGAAAGGAGGTGACTGTAAATAGAGGCAAGATGATATTGTTTGGGGGTTAGGGTATTAACACAAAAGTCTTAGTTAGGAAAAAAGGAGAAGAGAGAAGGCCATATGTATCCCACAGGTGTGGCCTAGTGTGAATGTCTAAAGGCCATTAGGGCTTTATGAAGGGGCAAACCATCTCTTATGACTGACCCTTTATGCGAAGGGA